>CM077011.1:170025227-171225227 GCA_039090855.1 Macrothele yani
TGATATCGTCCAGTTCTAACCGCCCAATGAGATACTTTCTTTGTTCCATTCTAACACTTCCACAGAAGATGAAGCGGGTCTAAATGGTGCACTGCACACGGTGTTTCCCTTTGACCATTCTCCTTAATGAAAACAGTCTTGTTACAGATTATTCTGAAACTTTTTTCTAAATTTTTCTGTGTTGGTGATGTGGAAGAAATTCGTTAATCTCTATAGAATGTGGAATGTTATATAAGGAACGCAGATGTTAAAACTGACTCCGGAGACAATTGTAAAATACCACGGCTACTGCTGCCTCACTTCGGGGTAAAATATAAATGCTATTTTGATCTTAAGGGAGTGCAATATTAAATACGGGTCGAAACAAATCTCGTTAAATATTTGGTAATGTCCTAAAACAGACACCTTTGAAATCGACCCTGCACATGCAGCTGAGCTTCGCGGCATAAAACGCAGACTGGCATGGCATCTCACGTCGCGGACGACCGTCGACTGTTGTAGCCTTAAGGGGACCGTAAGCAAATTGCAAATGTAACAATCACCTAGAAAACGAAGACTGGTACTCTTAAGGGACCATCTACAGACAGGCGACGGACGGATATAACGTAATTTTCTATCGTGTCTGATAGGTGCGAGGCGTCCCTGAGTAGAAAGAAATCCTTTTCGTGCAAATTGGTTGTTTCTCAGTGGGGTTACGGGTTTTTATTCTGACGGACTGACAGACGGCGGACGGATGGAAGGTAATTCTGTGTCTTATCTCATGACTGATTCGTTCCTGAGTGGAAAGAGACCATTTGGTGCAAATCTGTTACTTGTTAAGAAACCTGCTTTTCGTGTAGCCGTGGTAAGTCATATTTCAATTTGTAGATGGTCCCTTAAGAGAACCCATCTTCGTTTCCTAGGTGAGTGTTACATTTGTAATTTGTTTACGGTCCCCTTAAGTCTGCGACGTGAGATGCCGTGCCCACCAGCGCTTAACGCCACGAAGCTCAGCTGCATGTGCCGGTGGATTTCAGAGGTGTTTCTATTAGGACATTACCGGTTTTCTTTTCTGTTGATTCCGAAAGATTACTTATAAGTACACCATACTAAAAGCAAACCTTCATAAAGTCATGAATGCAGGGTAAAAATTCGATGATTTTCCTCAATCTAATACCCCTAGAAGTTTTCAATGTTTCAGAATGCTGCATTGAACTGCAACTCACATTTTCTGGCCAGCCGGCAAGCATTCGAAAGGTAAATAAGAACGTGAATCCATTTACTATTGACACTCAGTGAATCGGCTGCACGTAAATTACTGGGCTGTCTTACGCTAAAAGAAAACATTTATAGCTCAGAGCAGATACAGAAGGAAGTTTAGTGCAATTAAAACTACCTTACCGGAAGCGTCCCTTATGGGCAGCGTTACAGATGATGATGCGGCGAACCAAACAGGAGGTGTATGTTTAGTAGGTCGTGTTGATGCATTCGAAGATCCGATAGATCTCGGTTTTAATATCTCTGAAACAATTTACCTTTATGGACTAAGAATAATAGGGTACCTAATCCTAGTTTTTGTTCTTAGTTGTGTTGTGTTTTTGTAAAAGAGTTTTTTGTATAAATATGATTTCACTATTTTATATTTATAAAAAAATGAAAATAATTAGAAAAATATTAAGAATCTTGTATAACCGCAGTTGCTGGCACAAGTTTAACTAGATTAACAGGTAAATTGATTCTATTTAAGAGAACAAGTACAGTCAAACCCCTATTTAACGAATTCCGCGGTTTTACGTACATTTTGTATAGTCCGGACAGAACCACATTGAATTTAATGCTTGGAGTTACCCGATTTAACGAAAACGTTTCCTCAATTTAGCGAACATTTTTTATATTTTTTAAACCACCAAACTATGTTAGTAGTATATGTCCCATACTATGGGACACATCATATACTACAAAAAACCTCAAAATCAGGCGTTTTTTGATTTTTCAGACCTCAATAATCACGAACATTTTAAGGCTTTTTATGAACAAAAACACCATATTTTCATTAAAAATCATTGATTTTTTAGCATAAAATAGTCAAAAACATCAGATTTTTGAAAATTGAAGTTTTTACTCTGTTTTTCATCAAACTAGAGCATCATAAAAACACACATTTTAAGTCATTTTTGTGAACATTTTTGAACAATTGCAATCATTTTGAACTTTGAATAGCTTTGATTTTAAAAGTGATGAAATGATGGTTTCAGTGATGAATAGAAAAGTTGTAAAACAAACTACTTTGAATTGGTACTTTGCAAAGTCCTTTTTAAAAATGCATTAAAAAAGGGGTACCCAAAATGGATACCCCTTATAGAAGATTAAAAATTTAGGAAGATTAAAGTTCTAATTCATAATCATAATATTTATCATCAATTTTGCCTTTAAAGTTAAAAACATAATTACCTTTATTGAGTTTTTTAATTGTTTTATCTGACAGTTTTCCATGACATTTTTTAAGAAAATAATCTCTTTCTTCATCATTAACTTCTAATTTTGCAATTGTTGTATCTCCAAATTTTGTTTGGATTTTTTTCAATGATATGAGTTTATATTTTCCTGTATTCAAATCTTTTAATTTGAAAGTTTCAGGATATGATCTGATGTTGTTGAATTCATCCATTTATTAGGAAACATTTTTATAAATATTTTTAAAATATATTTGTCACAAATGTAATTTCTTTTGTAATCTCATCAAATATTTCTAATCCTTTATTTTTAACCTCTTCATTTGTTCTTATTTTCAAAATTAGTTTATGCATCTTTTTAAGATATTTAGCAATCAATTTAATAAGATCAGGATATTCATTATTATAATCTTTACTCACATATATTAAATCTTCACATAAATGAGATAAACATCTTATATCATCACTATATTTGATTCCTTTACGATCAGTAAAGAGAGCTCTCATATCTCCTAATAAATCCATTTATAAGGTTTCATTTTTTTGAAATACAATTCTTGTAAAACATACATCTATACATAGAGCATCCAGTACCTAAAATTTTTGCACATTTAGTTAATTCAAGATCTATAGAAGGAATTTCTAACTCATCAAATATTTGTTTTTCCATTATTCCTCCTTTATATACAAACTTACCACCATAATATTCATACAAGTTTTTTATATAATTTTTAATCTCATCAGTACTTATCCATAGAGATTTTTGATCTGGAAATCTTTTAAATTTTAATCCATGAATATCTCTTGTACATTTATATATAATTCTTCGCTCTCTATCATTTAATATATAATGAGGTTCAAATACTTGAATTGTTTCCCCTACAGGTTGATGTAAATGACACCAACTTATCTCTCTGATTATACTTTTATTAGGAAGAATAAATCCTTGAAAATTGAAAATCAGTGTAATGTCATCCATTTATATAGAATAATTTTTATAAATAGAAAGATTAAAAATTCAGAAGTTTAAAACATTCAAAGATTTAATATCCAAAAGGCACAGTATTATAATCATCTAAAATTCTTCTTTTATCAAATCCAAACATGTATCTTTTATTTGTTTTCTTAACCATAATATTTCTATCTTTTTTGAATTTGAAATTGATTACTTTTCACATCTAAATACTCTGTTTCTCCTGTAATTACTTTCATTCTCTCATCGAAATTTAAAACAGTTTCACTCTCATAACTCATTTTAAATCCTTTAACTTTTCCTTTTTACAATTCCATCATTTAATATATATCCATAATCTTTAGAGGCTCCAGATATCCATGATTTCATATGTTTATCATCTCCTAATTCATCAGTCCATTCACCCAACATACATCCTGTTTTTATTTTATTTGTACCATCTTCAATATATACAATACTATCGGTATCATAATATATCACTTTATCTCCTAATTTATCAAGCATTTTATATAATCTTATTCTTGCAGAACTAGTTGTAAATGCTGCTATATAAACATTTGTATTAAAATTATTTTCGGCATATTGGTCTTTCTTTTTATAAGTCATTTCTACACAATCGTCATTCATGAATATCATGTTTAATTCCTTAATATTATCATTCAATATAATTCTATAAAAATCTTCTAATTCCATTACATATTCAGTTTGTTTCATATTTTTTCGTTGTCCAAACTTACCCCATAAAGAGTTTAAACATATCTTACTTATAAATCTTAAACCAGGATTTTTTTCTATTTTTTCTAATTTTATATCTAATTTTTCTTTAACACATCTCTTATATTCCTTTTCAGTTTTAAAATTTTCAGACCATTTATCATCAGTTTCTAATTTAATTTTTAAGAACATTTTAACATAATCTCTAAACAGTTCATCTGTTTTATTTTCAAAATTCCATACTTCATATATATTTAAAATTTTATAACCTTTTTTAAGTGCTAATCTCATTTCATCAGTAGTCCAAGTACCAATAAAACATCTTTCAGTATGATTACATTCTTTATTTCTGACTTCATAACAGTCTTTACATCTTTTCTTTTCTACAATTTGATTCGATTTAAAATGATTACATTTTATAGTTTGAGAACATGATTTACATAGAGTGAATATTAATTTTTCGCCTTTATATGGTAACACAGGATGATATAATTTCCTAGGTGGTAAGGCTTTACATTTTATTAATCCAAACCATTTCTTATCATACTTCTTAGGATTAAATATTTTTGTAGGGTGACCAATTGGATAATTATCAAAATAATTAACTGTTGGATATAATGAACACACATCTATATATCTACCTTTTTCATTTCCTTTGAATTCATATTTCAATTTTGTTGGTTCACATCTACCACCATAAAAAGCATCTCTAGGATTTAAAGGATCTACAAAATCTCTATTCCATTCAGTTTTCATATATTTTTTAATTTCCTTATTATTATCAAAATCACATTCCCATATTTCAATTAATTCATATCCATTATTTTTTATCTTCTTATTTATCTTTTTTGTTCTATTATATAAGTCTTTCATACATATCTGATTTTGAATATTTATAGTTGATTCTCTATAACATTTAGGACATCCATGCCAGTGACATCCTTGAAACTGATACACTATATTATTATAAAATCCATCTACTTTATAATATTTATTACCTAATTTTAATTTCTTTTCTCCACCATTTAAAGCATGTTGAATATTAATATTATGTTTCTGAGATAAATAATCTAACCAAACAATAGATTTTTTACTATATTTATCTTTATGAATTATATCGTCATCAACAGCAATTGTATTTTCTTTTAGGAATTTATCTCTGTAAATAGCCATACATACACCTGCTAATGTAACATATTTAAAGGGATCTATGTTTGCAATTTCTAAAAATAATTTTCTAAATTCTAAGCATCCTCTCCTTAAAATATCTACATCTGATCTACAGTATTTAATGAATTCTTTTTGAAAATCAAATGTTTCATGTCTTACAGTATTATACCATTTATCAAACATTTCTCTCTGTTCTGATGTCATACTATCATAACCATAGTAATATTTTTTAGGATATAGACCTACATAATTTTGATTATTTGATGTATTGAATAAATGAGGAAAATATCCTTTTGCTAGTTCATCTAATCCAAATGTTTTAGGAAAATTTCTTAATGGAACTAATGTAAAATTAATAGAATCAATAAATCTCATATTTAAACAAGGAATTTGCATATAATTAAGTTTATTTCCATTATATATAGTGAATACTTCAATTTTATTTTTAAAACAATACTTAGCTAAGAATTGAAAATCAAATCCTTTTCCATAATGTGCTAATACTGTATAGCCGTAATGTTTTTTATCAAATAACCATTCACAATATTCATCTTCATTTTTAAATATATTTTCATCTCCTTTAAAACCATGATTTATAACTAGATTTACTTCATGAATTCCTGTTTCTTGTTTCGTTTCAACATCAAAAAAGAAATATTTTTCAGTATATTCATATTTACATTTTTCACACCATTTATCTTTAAATGGAATATTTTCAACACAGTCTTTTATACATTTACCACCTTTTGTATCTTTACGTTTCATAAAAACATTTATGATCATTTAGAACCCATTGCCAGCAGTTTTTACATCGTTTTTCACCACATCTATGTTCTTTTGATTTCCTCTCATATTGATTAATAATTCGTTTACAGTTTAAACATTTCCATAAACTATTACAAACACTTATACCTTTTTTATCTTTCATTTCATGGTATATAAAACACTCTTTACCTTTAAATAATCTATTACATTTTTTACAAAATATTTCATCACTATTACAATATTTGCTATCTGTTGTAAAACATCTATCACATTTAAGAGGACATTTATGTTTATCTTTTTTATCATAACTTATTTGACAGTAATCACAATAATTTCTTCTACCTAAAAATCCTTTAATAGAAGTAATAACATCAAAATGATTTCTATTTTTAAATATATAGATACATGTAGGTTTATAAGTACCACTATATATTCTTTCGTTAAAATTCTCTCTACAAAATATATTAATTTGAATATCTAAGAATTCTTCAAATATTTTAACCTCTTCTAAACAACATATTTCTAATGGAATATTGCATAGTTCATGTAATTTTACAGCTAATGATTTTTGTAAAACTCTACCTTTTCTAATATATGTTATATCATTCTTTGATATTTTTTCATGGTTTAATTTATTACATAACACCTCAGGATTTTGAATTGCTAATGCTGTTACAATTGATCTAGCTAAACAAATATTATCATTATTTTTTATTTGGCATATACTTCTTTTATTTACAATATCGTCTTCTTTAACTATTATTAAATGTTTTCCTCCTTCAGGTAATTCAACCACATTAAAATCAAATATACAGTCTGTAATATCTAATTCTTTATATTCTATTTGATCAGATAATTTATATATATAATATTCATAAGCATCATTTGTTGACATCATTTTATCATGAAATGGTTTATTGAGATTAGGACTGTATACTATTATATCTACTTTTCCATGAATTTTACCAATTGCTTTTCTAAATATATCTTGTAAAATATTGAAATATTGTTCAGGTTTAATGTTTACTCCAACTACTCTATAATTCTTTCTATGTACCATATATTTTTTAATATATTTTCCTTTTTGTTTCAATAATTTCATAATCAGGTTTAAATAATTTTTCAAGATTTACAGCTGTTTTAATTTTCTTTTCTTTTCTTGGTTTCAGTTTGTTATCTTTGAATTTCAAGTTAAAAGAATCAAATAATTTTTTAATTCTATTTCTTCTCTCTGGATGATTAATAAATATTTTTCTTTTTCTATCTAAATATTCTGATGTATCTAATCCAAGGATATCTACTAAAACAGACTTATAATCACCTGTCTTTCTAATATATTTTATCAACGATTTAATTAAATCATCTTTTTTTACATTTCGTTTTTTGATATTTAATCTTTTTAAAACATTTCTAAGTTTCTGAACACTAATAGCATTCAGAGCACTTTTAAGATGCACAATAATTGGCTTCAAAGTTTTATCCATTTATTAGGGAGTAAATTTATAAAGGGATTTTCGAAATCAAAAAGTGATAAAAGCTAAACGACGTTTGTGCAATTTACTTCTTAAATGTCTTTGTTTATGAGTATAAGTATATTGTTTACCACAATCACAATTTATTTTTCTATATAAAATTATGCACTGACAAGATTTGCAAAAATGCTGTCTATCAACTTTACCATAACGATGTTGAACATAAAATTCATCAATAGGTTTTGTTTGTTTACAACTTGTGCATGTTTTGTCTTCCATTTATTAGGAAACAAATTTTATAAATACTTAAGCTGAAAAGTTTGCTGCTTTAAAGTCTTCCCAGATCTTTTCATTATTTGGATTTATATTAATTTTAATATCATTTGATATATTACAATAGTCACAAATTTTTTTAATAAAATATGTATATTTTAAATTTTCTCATAGTACATAAAATCTAGTAATTTTAAAAATAAATCTTCTGCTTCCTTATTAAATTTAAGGTTACTTTTTCTTTTTAAACTGATTAAAATATCTTATTCTACTAACATATCTACTTTTTAAATATTTATTATAATCTATATAATAACAGTCTTCCTCTTCATCATATTTCATTTTCTTTATTTGTTTCATTACTTTTTTAAAATTTTCAGGAATTTCAATTTGTTCTTCTTCTGAAGAAGAAAAGTAATTAGTTTCTTCATTAAAATAATTCATTTAGTAGATATCATTTTATTAAAAACTTTTTAATTTTTTAACATAATAATCTTTAACAATCTTGTTAACTTTATCATAAAAATCATTTGAAACCCAACAAGCTATATTTGTAATTAAATCTTCACTGACATATGTACCATTAAAGTTATATTTTATTGCTGTTTTACCTCTTATTTCATGTATATTTTCACGGCCCGAATTCGGGCCGTCTAAATTCTTAACCAAATTGATCATTTTTATGGCGGCCCGAATTCGGGCCACCACAATTTTTATCATCAGACACATAAGAACCATTTACATTATACTTTTCAGTTAAACCACCTTTAATTTCATATATTACATCATTTTTTTCCCATGGCTGGAATTCCAGCCGTGGAAATATCTTTAATTAAATCTTCTGAAGCCATTTTTTAAATCTCTTACCTCCATCTTTACAAAGTTTAAAATATCCAGTATTTTTATTTATTATTAATTTAAAATCTCCAAAGAGACCATAATAATAATTATCTTTAATATTTTCATAACATACATCTTTTAATGAAGCCATTTATTAGATATCATTTTATTCTTTTAATATCGTCAGTATTCATTATTTTCATATAACAGTTTTTTCTTTCACATATAGATGTCAGCACAAGGCATTATCTCTCTTTCTTTCTTAGTTGCAAAAAACAGTCATTACATAACACTGAAAAGCTGCGAGCGAAAATGTTTACATAAGTTGAATCGCTGCCAATATTCTCCGCGGCGCGCGATTACGTAACGTGTCCTCGGAAAAAAGCAGTTCTTCGTTACGTAACAACTTTGGATCATAGCCAAGCTTCGACATAAATATATGTTTCAAACAGAAACTTCCTGGCCAGACGTGGCCGATCGTTAGCGTAAGCGCTTCGCATGCAAAAGGTACCAGGTTCTAATCTCGGTCGGTAGAATGGCTCCCTGTCTCAATCTTTGAAATCAGAGTTTGGGTTCACGGTAGAGCGGGTTTGAGTGATAACATCTAAAAAAGTTCTGTGTGTGTGTGTGTGATTCCGGTGGAAGGGTCTTAAGAGTTAACGCCCATAAGTACCTGGCTGGCCAGGTACAAATAAAAAAAAAAGAAGCATAGACCCTCCACCGAAAGGGTGTTTTGCAAAAAAATTCAAAGTACAACCCAACTGTTAAATTCATCAGGATATCCCAACCATTTAACTAAGTATTTATTTCCTTTCTTTCTAATAATTTTTTCAATCTTATAAACGTCATCTTTCTTATCATATTTCACGAGTTCTTTTTCATAAAATGTTCCTGTAATTTCTTCATTATTTAAATCTTTTATTTTATATGTCGGAGGATCTGTGTTCAATATATCGGAAATTATAAATATTTCTTCTGTAAATGTTGGAAGATAACCTTTCTTAAATTCTCTTTTATATTTTGAAATTCTTATTTTATCTCCTTTTTGATATTTTGGTTTATTTTTCTCTTTTTCTTTATACAAATTATTATAAACTTTTAATTCATTTTCTTCCTTACTTGCTTCTATAGGTGTCATTTTAATGGATCTATGATAAGAATTATTATAATTCTTAATTAATTTATCTAGTACATTTAACCACTTTCTAGTATTATTTGCTGTGAAATACTTCCACATTTTAGTCTTTAAAGTTCTATTGAATCTTTCAATAACAGCACATTTAATCTCAATATTCTCAGTTGTAAACCAGTGAATATTTTCATCCTTGAATAACTTTTGAGTTTGTTTATTTATAAACTCTGTACCCTTATCTGTTTGAAGTTTTTCTGGTTTTCTTTCTTTAAATATTTTTTTAAATGCTCTAGTTACCTCTTCACCTGTTTTTCTTTTAATCGGAATTGTCCAAGCATATTTACTGAATATATCAATCACTGATAAAATATAATTTGTGTCATTATTAAAGGATTTAAATTCTTGCATATCTATAAGGTCAGCTTGAAATTGGTCATTGACATGAGAAACATAAATTCTTCTTCTTTTAAATCTATGAATAAGTGGTTTATGTTTTGTATATACATCTTGTTGATGTAAAAACTCTTCTATATCTTTCCTGGGTAATTTAGTTTTTCTTTGTAATTCATTAATACCACAATAACCAGTTTCTGGTGTATAATAAATATTTTTAAGGTCTACGTCTTTAAAAAACACTCTTTTTAGTTCCACAAACTTTACACTTTCCTTTTTTGCCATCGGTCTTCCATTTTTAGCTACTGTTTCTTGAATATCTTTAGTTTCAGTTTTCTGTTTGCACTTTAAGCAATACATATAGGATGAAATTCTAAACCAAATGTTTTCTTTGCTTTTATAATTGGTTTTATAACAGCTCTAGCTTGTTTCTCTCCTAATGGATAGAATCCACTTGTAGTATTTTCAATTGAATCTAAATCGTTTAAGAGTTCTTTGATCAGCAATATGTCTCTGTTTAGTATCTTTAGTTTTACTATAAGCTACATCATGTTTTTTACAAGCTTTATCAACTCTGTTAATTCCTGGATCACCTCTTTTTAATCTCTTTTCTAATTTTGTAAATGGACCACAATACTGGTAACCAGGTATATGCATTTCAGGTGGATTTAATTTATCTTGTAACCATCCTACTATATCACCTCCTTGTAATTCCATTTATTTAAGTGTAAATCTATTTTACATATCTATAACCATTTAGTTGCGTTTGTTTTACATATTTCTCTAAAGGAAAATACTTCATATTTTTTATAAAATCCTCTTCTCTAACGTAAGCATCCTGTTCTGAAATTGAATTAGCGTTTATTAAATTTAATATCTGTTTATAAAATTTGTAAGCTTGTTTATATTCTTCTTTTCTTTCTGAAATATTTAGAGTTTTATCGACAACTTCAATGACTCCTGCTCCTAAAGAAAGTGCTGCTAAAGGAATAAATGCAAAAGCTGATAAACCTGAAGCACTAAATATAAATTTGCCTACTGATAATGATATACTAATTTTATTATAGTAATTAAAACTTTTTCTGTATACATACATTTTCTTTTCTAAATATTCTTCCATTTATATAGGATCAAAGTTATGTCTGTATCTCATATGAGGATTTTTCAAATCTAACATGAAGAAATCATAAGGTTTTTTAATACTTTTTTTGATAAGGATCTATATTAAAATCACCATCAATTTCTCTAATAATTTGTTTAATTTCTCTGTGCTGAAGTTTAAAAAATATAAAGTAATCACAGTTGTTTCTTATATCAATAGGTGTTGAATAATAGGTCTGTGATAAATAAATAATGGATGCATTTTTCTTCCTTCCTCTTATAAAAATTTTTCAATTTCGTTTTGATCTTTTCTTTTACACAGTCATCAAAAATAACTAGATTTTTTAATGAAGGATCTAAGTCATCTACAGTAATAAATTCATTTATGTCTGAACTAAATAATGTTTCTTTCTTAAACTTTTTAAATAATTTTAATAACTTATTTTTATTCTTTCCCTTTATTTTTAAAATGTCTTCCTCTTCTATATCATCAAACACTGAGTAATTTTCTTTTAATTTAGAGTATTTAGGTTCGTTAATATCTTTTGCACATATGAATAATGCATCAAAATTTAAATGATCATATATTAAATTTAATAGTAAATTTGTTTTTCCACATCCTGAAGATCCTGTTATTAAAAGTTTAAAAGGATGAATAGGTAATATTGGATTTTGATTTGGATCTATAAATTCTTCTGGTTCGGAATAATCTTTTATTTTAATGCTGCAAGGCTTAATCATATTTATTTAATAGAAATTCAGCATCTTCAATAAACATTTCAGCTTCAAATAATAAGTCTTCAGCTGGTATTCCTTGAGATAAATAAAATTCAGCTAGATATAATGCCATTTCAGCAAAAGATAAATATTCTTCAATTTGTTCAAAATCTTCCATTTATATAAGTAAAATAATTTACTTGGAAGTAAAATAATTTGCTTGGAAGTAAAATAATTTGCTTGGAAGCAAATTTTCAGTTAAATAAATGAGTAAAGTGATACAAGATTTATTAAAATTAGCAAAAGTAAATGCTGAACTAAGAAAAACGAAATAAGGAAAAGCAATTAGAAGATTTAGGATATGAAGAGGCAATCACAAAATTTCATAAACCTATAGTTGAAAAATTAGAATATCAAGATGTATCTAGAAAAGAAAATTTAAAAGCTATTCAAGATGCAATTGAAGAACTTTCATTTCAACCAATTGCAGAATCTTCAAGAATTCCTGCCTTAGAAGATGTTGAAGAACCTATTTCAGATGCTAAAGAAATGTATGAGAGAGAAGCAGGAATTCATAAAATTAACTTAAACAAAAACTTGAATGTATCAGTTATTAAAAAAAAGTTAGGATTTGATTTACCTTCAGAATTAGTTAATAAATCTGATGAAGAGATTGATGAAAAAATAAAACAAGCAAATGAAAAAATCAGTGAAATCGGACGCCTAAAAGGTCCTCAAGTAAAAGCACTTAATAATGCTAAAGATGAAGAAAAAAAAGAAAAATTACAGAAAAAAATTGATCGTTTCGATTATAAAATGGCTGAGGTGCGAAAATATATTAGAGCATTAGAAGCTCTCAAAATGGGGAATTACTATATGGGTGAGGGTCTTAATATTTTAGATAAATTAACAGATAAAATATGTAAGGGAACTAAAAATAAGAAAGTATATAACCAAGTAGTTCAAATACTAGATTTATTATTGAAAGAGGGTAAAATGACTAATGAGCAAGTAAAACAATATTATTCAAAGTTTCTATCTTAATAAATGAGTAATTATATTGTATCAAGAATTTATTTGAGTGAAGGTCAGAAAAAACAAATTAAAATCAGCAGTTAAGAAAGGTGAAGAAATTACATTGCAAATTGATAAAACTAAAAGTGCTAATCATGATATGTATTTAACAAAAACTCAAATTACTCAAATTAAAAATGGTAAACGAATAACTATAAGTAAGACACAATTAAAGAAAAACGGAGGTATTTTACCCTTTTTGATCCCTATCTTAGCAGCTCTTGGTACTGGTGCTTTATCTGGTGCTGCTAGTTTTGGTGTGAATAAAGCTTTAAGTAAAGTAACTGGATCAGGTTGTAAACCGAAAGGTTCACACCTTAAAAAAAACATTCTGGAAAGGGAGTTCTTCAGAATTACGAGGTATATCCAATAAAACGATAGAACAAAATATGAAAGATGTAAAAGGATTCAGAGGTGTATTTACATCAGATTTATTACCTAAAAAGATTAAGAAATTTGAAAGTGGAATTATTAATTTAGATATATCTACAGGACCTGGGACTCATTGGGTCTGTTATTATAATGATCCTAAATATAATTTTGTGGAATATTTTGATCCATTTGGAGAATATAAATATAAAGACATTAAATTGAATAACATTTTCATACCTAAAAATATTGTAAAATATCTTGAAACATCTAATAAAGGAATTAGATATAATTCGAGTTTTTTACAAGAACCAACATCTGTTAAATGTGGTTTTTATTGTATGAAATACATAACTCAAAGGAATAAAGGTAAATCACCTGTTGAAGTTTTATATTCTTTTACCCAAGAACCAAGTGGTTATAATGAAGATTTTGTGCTTAATAAATGTTAATTTTAGATTCAAAAAATTTTGAGAAATCAGAAGATTTTACAATTGAATATGTCCCACCTATTCCTGTTAATGAAAATTCAAAAATAGCTTTAAAATCTATGTCTATGTGGGTTTCATGGAACAATATTGATGAAGAAAATAATACATTTAAGTATTTTGATGGTAGTTTATGGCATGAAATAACTTTAGATAATGGAAATTACACATTAAGGGAATTAAATAACTTTTTAATAAAACGATTTGGAGATGAACCACCAATTAAATTTAAAGCTAATTTCGCTACACAGCGCTTTATAATTGAATTAAAAGATGAATATAAAATTGATCTTAGAGAGAGTAAATTACATGAAATTTTAGGATTTGAATCAGAAATATATGAAGATAATCATCAGGAAGGAAAATATATGGCAAACATTTCTAGAGGAGTTGATGACATACACATTCATTGTGATGTAATTACAGGAGCTCTATATAATAATATTAATTCAGATATTTTATATTCTTTTACGCCATCTAATCCTCCTGGTAGTTTAATAAAAATTGATGAAATAAATCCTTTATTTTTACCCATTAATAGACGAAATTATATTCATAGAATTCGAATGTATATCACGAATCAAGATAATGAACTGATAGACTTGAATAATATGAGAGTTTTATATAGATTAATTTTAGCTTAATAAATGAATTATAACAAACATAGATTATATGCAAAACGATATGGTGGTAATATCTTCACTGAAGGAATTGGAAAAAAATATTAGAAGTTTTAGGTAAATCAGCAATTGAAGATAAAGCTAAAAATGTTATTCAAAATAAACTTGAAAATATATTATCTAAACCTCCTGTAACTGTTAATGATATATTAGCTAAAACGAAAATTCAGGATGGATCTGGTTTGAAATGGTATAAATGAGTTTTTTATCCTAATAAATGGAAAAACTTTGGGACTTAAAATCTATTCCAGATTATTATAGTAATAAAATTGCTAAGTATGAATATATAAAACATAATGAAGATAGTACTAATGTAAAAAGAATCTGATCAATATAAGTTTACTATTAAAGATACAAATTCACCTATATTATATAGTAACGGTTATATATGCTTAGAAAGTAAAATAGTAAAAAATAATAATGATACTATAGGAACTGATAATGTTACATTTGTAAATGGTGGGAATCTGTTTAGATCCGCTTCATTAACTATAGGAAAAGAACAAACTGATTCTAATATTGAATGTGCTTCATTAATTCATCAAATTAATGGACTTATAAATTTCACAAAAGATTATTCCACTTCAGAGGCTACAAATATGATGTATTATGTTGATACATCAGAATCAGCTGATAAAGATAAAATAGTAATAGATGATCCTAATAAAGATGTAAAGAAAGGATCAGATATCAAATTAAAAGAAAATGCCTCTTATAATAAAGGATTTAGACAGAGATGGCTTTTAACAAAAAACAGTAATGTAATAAAATTTTGGATTCCTTTAAGACAACTGTTTGGGTTCCTCAACGATTTTAGAAGATTAATTTCTGATATAAAAGTTACATTTGAATTTCAAAGAAATAGTCATAATGATATGTTATACACAGATGTTGCAAATCCTAATTATAAAGTTATTATATCTGATTTTCAATTATGGTTACCTTATGTAGAGTTGTACCCATCCATTGAGGCTGAATTTAAAAGTATAGCTTTGAATTCTACACCTATTGAAATTACTTGGTGTTCTGCTTCAATTGAGAAAAGTAATCAGCAAACAACATCAAGTGGTGCATGTCATATAAGAACTACATCTGATGAGGTGTTAAGTGTTCTTGTCATTCCACAGTATGTAGAAAAAGAAAACAATCAAACTCAGAATAATATGATTTTTGATAATTTAGATCTCATTGAATGCTGGATAGTATGTAATAATAAAAAAGTTCCAGAAGAAATTTATAAAACTAATTTTAAAGATGGGCAGTTAGATTATAATAGATGTTATTCTGAATTATTAGCAGCTGGATTAAATACTCATAATACTGAAAGTGGATGTCTTATAAGTTATGTAAATTATGCGAGATTGTATCCAATCTTTTATTTTAATTTATCTAATCATCCAGAGTATACTAATATTTCGAATTTAAGACTAGAATTTAACTGGAGATTAGGATCAAATCCAGGTAAACCATATAGATTTTATTTCATCGTGAATGAAACAAAAAGAGGATCACTTAATATGGCTAATAAGGAATTTAAAACTTTGAAAACTTTAGATTAAATAAATGAATTGGTACCCTTTGGTTCGTCTTATGAAGAATTTGGAATTGGACCATCTGGACCTCCTGGAAATGGATTTAAATTAACAGATGATGGTAATTATGATATGGAAGAAAAAAATTTAAAAAAATTGTAAAGAACCTATAGATGAACATGATGTTACTACAAGAGAATATGTTTTAAAACAAATAAGAGACAATAATCTGGAAGTTAAAAATGAAATAGAAAAAAATATTAATGGTAGTTTTTCAGATTTTGTTCAAGAAACTGCTGTAAGAATAAGAGATTTAGATGCTGTACTTAAAGGTGAATTAAGTAATTTGGATCAAAAATATTTACATATTCAAGATGGGAATGTGATTAATGCAAAAGGTAAAAGAATAGGAAATGTTGCTGATCCTACAGCAGATAAGAATGCAGTGAATAAGAGGTATTTAGAAAATAATGTTTTATTTTTAAAAGATGAAAAGTTTGATGTTCAAAATAAAAGAGTAGTGAATATTCCATCTCCTCAGGATATGTATGACGTAGTTAATAAAAATTATGTGGATAATCAAAAATTTTATGCAACAATTCAAGAAGATCAAAAAGCATATAATACTCGTGGTGCTATGCGTTATTGGGAACCAGTCGTTTTTATGAAATTTAGTAGCAATCTCCTTGACAGAAATATGAAACTGAGTGAAAATATGGATATGAAAATTACATTTTATTTACGTCCTAATTATACTAATGGGAAATCAGAAGTTTTAATTACACTTGGGGAGAATATATTATTTAATGGTGATGCCTACACCGATAAACCTTTAATACTCTTTGCATCAGGAAAACAGAATGATGAATTAAGTATACAAGTCATGTCTTATTTAGAATTAAACATTTTTAAACCTTACTTAGAAATTGAAAAAATAACATTCCATTTATAAAAATACATTCTATGTAAATGGATAGACTAATTAGGAGCAGTATTAATTGGGATTCATTTTCTAAAGATAATGAACTTTCAGAAGATATAATTAGAAGTGTAAAAGATGCAGTAAATTGGGATTTAATATCAGAATATCAAAAATTATCTGAAGATTTTATTTCAGAATTTCGTGATAAAGTGAACTGGGATAAAATTTCTCAATATCAGATTCTTTCTGAATATTTTATGAATAACAATGAATTAAACTGGTCTTTGATTTCTCAATATCAAACACTTTCTGAGGGTTTTATATTAATGAATATTGATAAATTAGATATGAGAAGAATTTCTATGTATCAGAAATTAAGTAATGATTTTATAAAAGAAAACTTTCGATTCTTAGACATGTCAGTAATTCCAATAAAACAAAAATTAAGTGAAGAAACTATAGATTTTCTTAGTGATTTTATTGATTGGAAAGAAGTTACAAGAAATCAAGAATTAACAGAAGATTTTATTATGAAATATAAAGATAAAATTAACTGGTGTGATATTGTTATCAATAGAAAATTCTCTGATGATTTTATAAATGTAAACTATAAAAAACTTGTTGTGTATCTACTTGCAAAGATATGTCATAAAATTTAAATATTTTTTAATCTTCCTACACTTTTTATCTTCCTATAAGGGGTATCCATTTTGGGTACCCTTTTTTAATGCATTTTTAAAAAGGACTTTGCAAAGTACCAATTCAAAGTAGTTTGTTTTACAACTTTTCTATTCATCACTGAAACCATCATTTCATCACTTTCAAAGCTATTCAAAGTTCAAAATGATTGCAATTGTTCAAAAATGTTCACAAAAATGACTTAAAATGTGTGTTTTTATGATGCTCTAGTTTGATGAAAAACAGAGTAAAAACTTCAATTTTCAAAAATCTGATGTTTTTGACTATTTTATGCTAAAAAATCAATGATTTTTAATGAAAATATGGTGTTTTTGTTCATAAAAAGCCTTAAAATGTTCGTGATTATTGAGGTCTGAAAAATCAAAAAACGCCTGATTTTGAGGTTTTTTGTAGTATATGATGTGTCCCATAGTATGGGACATATACTACTTATGTTAACCAGCATTTTCATGTTAAAAGTTAACTAGAAAAACAATATTACACATGCAGTTAACCAGCGTTTGAAAGAACACCATCTGCGACACAGCTTGACGAAATCATAAATCAGTTCGCCTTTCCTCCGACTATCAAGCGTAAGCTTCTTACAGGGGGGAAGCAAATGACCAAAAAGCTCCAAAGGAGCGCAACGTTTTCTTGCATAGGTGGGAAGCAGGAAAAAGAAAGACTATATGGGGGGAGGACATCTAGAATACCGTGGGGATACTTGTTTTCAGCTACAGACAGAACGATAGCTTTTTTTGAAGTCGGGAAGCACACATTTTACGTACCCATTCCTGAACCTCTGGAATTTTCCCCGAAATTGCGCTTCTTTTCTTCTCAGTGTTAAATCTACAGATCAACTTAAACAGCACAACTTTTTTACGGATAAAGTTTTGATGAACATAGAACTAGAAAGTTAGAAGTGAAATTTACTGATCACTGTAGTTTGCAAAAGTGCACTTTGTGAGAGCATTAAAAGAAACAAAAATGAATGATTGCAACAAAATAAAATAAAATAAATAAAGCGGAACATAATTTCAATCAGTGAAAAAATTGACATTTTGTCGCAGCTTGATGCGAACTCAGAATCACAGACTGCTCTAGCAGAGAAACTCGGAATGTACCACAGCGAAAAATAGAAAAGAAATTGAAAGCTGTGCATCAAAGTGTGGGCAAATTTCGAGTAAAAGGAAATCTATGAAAGCATCGCACCTGAGTTGGAAAACAATCTTGTCACTTGGTTCCAATAAACACGGGCTGGTAATTTGCCTATTAGTGGATCACTTCTGAATGAAAAAGCAGTTCATCTTGCCCAGCGACTCTAAATAAAGGAATTCACCGCATGAAATGGATGATTTGATCGTTTTAAGCAAATACAACATAGTGTATAGAGCTCTATCCGGCGAAAGCAAAAGTGTTGATTCCGTGATGGCACAAACGTGGAAAAATGAACAGCTGCCACAAATTATTGAAGGGTACATGCTGTGTGAAATTTTTAATGCTGATAAAACAGGACTGTTTTATAAAATGCAGCCAGATAAAACACTGTTTTCGATATGACACCTGCCATGGAGGAAATAAAACAAAAGACAGAATTACTGTTGTTCTAGCTGCTAACGCAGACGGGTCAGAAAAATTGCAGCCATTAGTTTTAGGAAAATCTGCTAAACCACGTTGCTTCAAGCATGTGAAATCTTTGCCCACCAAATATGAAGCAAATAAAATGTCGTGAGTTACCCCAGCTTTATTAAAAAATTATGTAGAAGTCTTGGATACTCAGATGCAGCAAAAATGAGAAAGTTATCTTATTCATTGATCAGTGTTCTGCGCATCCTCAGGTAAACAATCTGAAAAATGTTCGTATTTTTCCCAGCGAATTGTACTACTGAATTGCAACCGCTCTATCTGGGTGTCAGTTACGTCTTTTAAAACCCATTGTCGAAAGTTTTTCATACGAAATGTACTTTCTGTTGTCGATGCAAAGGGTGATTCATCTAAAGTTAACATTCTCGATGCAATGTATTTCGTGCGACAGTCGTGGAATGTAGTTACGACAAATAATATTAAAAACTGCTTTAATAAAGCAGGCTTCTCAGATTGTAAACAAGGAGAAAGTGGGTCCAATACCGAAAGTCCTGCTGATAATTTTGTGGATGACGATCTTGCAGAATGGAATGAAATTACCTCATCAGGTATTGTGTTTTCCGAATATGTTGATTGTGACGCAAATGTGCAAACTTGCCAAATGTGATCCCTTGATGATGATGTTCTGGATGAACAGATAGAACTAAATGCGTCAGATTCTGATGGAGAAGCAGAACTGAAAGTTAACTGCTTTAGTGATGCTGATAACAGTAGAGAATGTGTTAAAAACTACTTGATGCGCTTCTATATTAATGATGATGTTTTTCATGCACTTCATAAAATTGAAGCCGCAATTTGCGAAACTTAAACATTCAGAAAAAAATAAGCAATCTTCTCTAAAGCATTTCTTTTCTACAGTGTAGAAAGGCAAGCAACACACATATTTTGTTTTTGCAAGTTAATTAGTACTAACTGATGTCCTGTTTCATACATTTTATAATACTGAGGTCATTATTTAAGAAGCTAAATGCTTGGGAAAAAAATCAACTATCATATTTTTCTCGCAATTTTTAAGTACGCTTAAATTTTGATGGTACATATTAAAGTTTAATATCTACGAATTATGCATTTAATATGCAAAGTAAATGTGTACGTATTATAATCTTTTTTATAGTAAATTTCGTTATTAAAAGTAATATACATAATTTAAATTTCACTGAAAGAAAGAGAACTTCTTACGCTTTCTGTTATAAACACTAGCTTAATTTGAATGCTTCATTCGGAAGGCTTCCTCGATTTAGCGAATTCCTCGATTTTACGTACAAGACTGTTGGTCCCCTGAAGTTCGTTAAATCGAGGTTTGACTGTATTATAAAGTCCTGTTTAATAAATTCTCGGGCGGTATACTATATGTTTGACGATGTCCTGTGAAGAAATCCAAAAGAGTTAAATCTAGACATCTTGGTGGGGCCACAAGATCTCATGGTAATAACTTGTTTCCCAAAGGTTGTGTGGAGCAGGTCAATGATCATTCGAACCATGTATGTGTGCTGACCCACCTTATTGATATAAACCTACAGTTAATCTTGCATGAGTTCGTGTCACAAAATGTCGATGAAGAGATACGACAAACATGCCGCATACATCACGATACTTCGGTCAAGTAATTTTTCAGCACTCTCGACAAACATGCGGCAGTAGCTTAGTTATTGCATGTTCTCTTCAGTGAAGTACGGCCCGAATATGCAACTGATCAGCACAATGCAAAATACCATCACGATACTTCAATCAAGTGACTTTTCAACTGTTCGTGAGCTTGTCTCCAGAATTCGTACCAGCCATAACACGAAGAGGCTTATTCCTTCAAAATGAACGTTGCTCCATTAAAGAACATCAGAAAAAGAAACATCGGATTACGGTTCAAGACATCGATCAGCCAGTTTACAAAGTGCACTTGGTTTCCATAACTCTGTAGTAATTTTTGTGACAAGAACTCAGCTGAAACCACGCAAAAGATTTCCTGTACTTTGTATATTTTCAGCTCCAAGGCTTCAGAATGAGAATACAAGAAAACTTGAAAACACTCAAATCCTAACTATGATACTTCTATGATTTCTTTCGAGAATTCAGTATTGTGGACATTGTCACCTGTTGATTAGTAGGCACGTTCAATGTGCACGGCCTTACCGCTCTTACAACTCAAACATGTTTCTAGTCTTCTTCGTACACAGCAAGGCTAAAAATTCTCCTATAGGTACGATTTTTATAAGAAATTCAAACATTTTTGTTTCAGCCTACATTTAGCATTTTAAACCATAAAGGCAAAATGCCATTTACTGTATAAACCTTTGACCCCGAAAACGAGGTGACAATGGCAATGCCATCTTACGGTTATCCTTGGATTCATTTTTTTCATCTCTGCCATAGGTACGTGCTACATTCTATACAGATAGATTCCTTCTACTTCACCAATATCAAAAACTTTATGACACGAGTTTTGGAACTGTCTGTACTTTTGATATCATACTTTCCTTGTTTTGCTATTTCTATTGTCTAATTCCGTAATTTACAAAAGCGTTTCGCCTTATCACGCATACCACATCTAAACAGTTAAGAAAAACCCTACTTGTACGAGCTACTACAGCTACACAGTTGAAATATTTAGCTCCGTGTGGCTTAAAACCATTTAATTAGATTTCCAGATTTTTCTCATTCCTTATTATTTACACGTCCTACTCAGCTCATTTAGATCACATTGCAAACTTAAATTTTAACACTAAATCATCGCATAGAGAATACTGAATCTGCCTGCTTAAACTTCCAAAAAATATATTTCTTTGATAAGCTTTTCCACATAAATTAAAAACAGAAGTCGAGACAACTGGCATCCAATTTCAACCCAGAGTTAATCCGAAACCACTTACCAGTGTTTCTCCTTTATCATGTCAATTGCAAGACTTTTGGTGTTTAGGCTTTTACTAATTTCCACAAATTACCTTTAAAAACATATACCAATCTTGGCTCTCCACAAGAAGCTTTCAGAAAGCTACCTTAGTAAAGTTCAATATTCTGACATATCTTACCACACCTAAGGCCACACTCTCCTTCACTCAGCCAATTTTCCACTCCCTAAATTTGTTATGAGCTGTACTTGCGAAACACTTCTTAAAGCAGGCTAGTTAAGGCTATTCCTCGGCCATTATTACAGTCCTCCTTGTTTCCTTATTTGTAAACAAGAACCCGTTATTGGCCTTTTCCAATCACCAGGGAAAAACCAGTTTCCCCATTCCAACTAAACAACCTTGTAACTAAGAAACACGTGTTATTATACTCTGAAGAATGTTCAAGCTGCAGGAATTGATGAAATCAATTCAGAATTAATTAATCAAAGATAAAATAGCATCTCTTACCTCATGAAGTCCTCACAGCCGTCCGATCTTTATGCTCATCACTTATGAGTTGCCTGTTCTAAATCAGTTAAATCCTAAATGATCCATTTAACCTAAAATGAAAATCAAATGATTATTATCTGTCCTACCATCTAAATTATCATAATTTTACTTCTGTCTGTGAGAATATAGTGCAATGTCTTTCAGATTGGTTAACTAGGATATAGTCGTAAATCGCATGTTCCCCGGATTTTCATTCAACATAGCTTTAAAAAAGTCGTTCAATCTATTCAATATTTTCTACGAAGTTCCGGCAGCTCACACTCTGTGTCAAGTAAACCTTGGACAGCAAATTACCTTCTATTTCTAATGTTTAAGATTCTGAAATATTTTAGAATGATTTTGGATGTGCTCTTCCAAGTGAAATACCTAAAACCTTCCCATGACTTGACTAGCACTTCTAATACACTGTTTTGCCTTTAGAGAAGCAATACATTTTGTCAACCTCACAGTTAGCCTGTGGCCTATAGCTTAAAACTTTCATTCACTTCTGCTCACAAAGCGATTCCTACTACCTTTACGTATTGTCTTACCACATGTTCTCCTTATAACCTCAACAATGTAGTTTTCAAATGTCTTGCCATTAACTTCGATCCTTTTACAAAATGAAGTTTTATTTTTATCGCAGCCCCTCTTGAGACTCTCCTCCAGAAATCTTTATTTGCTTTTTTACTATCCAATTTCCTAACTACAAGTATCTTGTTACCTTAAATGGCACCTCTTAATTATGTGATGACTGAATCTGAAAGAAGATTCTTCTAAAAATTATCACTGCTAATCTCAAAGCATGTAAACTCTGATATTCCAATCACATTTCTTAAAACCCTTTCTACAAGAATCCAGAATCAGTTATATCTTTTTTCGGATATTATCTGACTTGCCATCCTTGTCACATTTACACCAAAAATCAGATTGTCATCTTCAAAATTTGTATGAAATGGTGTTATCCCGTATTTCTTTCATGATATATCTTCTTGTTTCTAGCTTCTTCCTGCAATGGAGAATTAAGAATATAATAGTTTTTGCCTGCAATAGTAGTAGTATTTATGAACTCATTGATTAAATTAAATCCTTCTTCCTTCATTCGTGTTCCTCGGCCCTTACATTTTTTATTGCACTGTTTTCGTTTCCAATTTCTAGAACAAGAAAGATGACACCGAATTTTCGGGTGTAGTAAGCACGTCTTTTGAACCCGTTCTGACGCAAATTAAATTTATCACAGCTATTCAAAGTCAATGGAAACGGTATGGAAAACAATAGTATCTGACGAAAGAAAGAAGTTTTTCAATCGGGTTTTAAATCCCTCAGATATTGCTGTAAACAGAATCGTGAGTTTACGCCCTCTGGTTGCAGACTTGTGCGTTAAGAAAAGCATGAATTTATATGAGAAACATTTCGCACTGGAAACGCTCTCCAACACAGGAAAAAAATTTTCAAATCGAACTCTTAGAAACAGAGAGATAGACAAAAATAAGATGTGACTGTACGTCCCCTGGTGGGAAAACCATGCATTATTTTAGGAAGAAAGTATTCTCAAAAGGATTTTCCATATGAGCGGTATCGATCCAAGAAAAAACAAACTTAGTCAAGTTTTCAGGAGCCCAGATTTTGCTACAAATACAGCAGAAGCAGAAATTAACACTTATGCCCCCTGGTGGCCAAACCATTCTTTACCATACATTAGAAATTATGTGAAAAATATTTTCCTTCAGGTCTTGTATGCAATAAAGGAAGAATTTTTCAAATCGGAGTTTTAGAAGCAGAAATAACGCAGAAAACGCAATTTACCTTTGTGCCCCCTAGCGGAAAGTCTATGATTTACTTGAAAATTTTGAATTTATGGGGAAAACATTTCCCATTGGAAACACTATCCAACAAAGAAGGAATTTTTCAGATCGGTATCCTAGAAGTAGAGATATTCACAAAAATAAGATATACATCTACGCCCCCTGATGTAGAAACCATGCATTATTTCAAGAATAAAATGTTCCTAAAACGTTTGTCGACAACGAGTAGTATCGATCAACAAACTACTTTTTTTTCAATCGAGATTTTGGAAGCTCATATTTTGCTGCAAATACATCAGAAGCGGAAATTAAGACTTACGCCACCTTGTGGCCAAACCATTTTTTACAAAAATTATAAATTATATGCAAAGGATTTCCCATCAGGAGCTGTATCCGGTGCAGAAAGAATTTTTCAAATAGGAGATTTAGAAGCAGAGATGTAGAGGGGAAAGCAATTTACCTTTATGCCCCCTAGCGGAAAGTCTATGAATTACTTAAAAATTTTGAAATTATATGAAAAACCTATCACACTGAAAACACTATCCAACAAAGGAATTTTTCAAATCTGACTCCTAGAAGTAGAGATATTGACAAAAATAAAATATATATCTACGCCCCCTGGCGGAGAAACTGCGGAACATTTTAAGAAGAAAATATTCCAAAAAGGTTTATCGATGTGAGTGGCATCGTCCACGAAAGAATTTTTTCAATCGATATTTTAGAAGCTCAGATTTTATTGCAAATACATCAGAAGCAAAAATTAACACTTACGCCCCCTGGTGGCCAAAGTATTTTATTACCAAATGCAAAAGATTTTCCACTACAAGGTGCATCCGCTGAAGTAAAAATTTTCCAAATCGGAGTTTTAGAAGAAGAGTTATCGGAAAAAATGTAATTTACTTTTACGCCCCCTAGCGGGAAATCTATGCGTAATTTGAATAAGTAACTATATCTAAAATACTTTTCGACATAATTGGAATCGAAAGATAACAGAATTTTTTTAATCTGATGTTTAGAAGCAAATATGTGGAATAAAAAGTATTTTTGAATTCGACATCATCTGCATTTACGCCCTCTAGAGGCGAAATTGTACATCGTAAAAAAAAAAAACCAACGAAATAAAGTATCATTCGCATATTTCAAGCTTCCCAATACAAAAAAAAAAAATTCAAGTCGGGCTAATAGTTGCAGAGATAGCGTGGGTACAGACGGACGTACGGACGGACAAACCGGTAACATAAGCACGATCTTTTTTTACAAAAGACGTGCTAACAAAGAAGGAATGTTTCAAATCTGAATCCTAGAAGTAGCGATATTGACAAGAATAAGATATACATCTACGCCCCCTGGTGGAGAAACTGTGGAATATTTTAAGAAGAAAATGTTCCGAAAAGGTTTATCGATGTGAGTAGCATCAGTCCATGAAAGATTTTTTCAATCTATATTTTAGAAGCTCAGATGTTTTGGCAAATACATCAGAAGCAAGAGTTAAAACTTACGACCCTGGTGGCAAAAGTATTCTTTACCAAAAATTTGAAATTATATGCAAAATATTTTCTATCAGGAGGTGTATCCGCTGAAGCAAAGAATTTTCAAATCGGAGTTTTAGAAGAAGAGTTATCGGGGAAAATGTACTTTACTTTTACGCCTCCTAGCGGAAAAGCTATGCGTAATTTAAAAAAGTAACTATATCTAAAATACTCTTCGACATAACGGAATCGAAAGATAAAAGAATTTTTTCAATCGGATGTTTGAAGCAAATATGTGGAATAAAACGTATTTTTGAATTCGACATCATCTGCATTTACGCCCTCTAGAGGCGAAATTGCACATCGCAAAAAAAAAAACGAAATAAAGGATCATCATTCGCATATTTCAAGCTTCCCAATACAAAAGGAATTTTTCAAATCGGACTGAGAGTTGCAGAGATATCGTGGGTATACAGACGGACGGACGGACTGACTGACTGACAAATCGATAACATAAGCGCGATCTTTTTTTACAGAAACCGTGTTAACTAGAATGATAAACAACTCCTGCTGTTAATTTTAACCATCGTATTTCAATCTTCAAAACAGGAATCAGCTTTGTCTCATTTGAAATACACCACTGATTCATTGACCACCACAACTTTGAAATTTATGCTGCCCAGTTTTAAAACATTCCAGAGAATTTGCTAGTTCGCAAGCCCCAGAACATCAGCCTGGTAGCTACTTTGTTATCGAAGACTACCGCCACACTGGCGTGTAATCGATTCATTGTGACATCAGAAGAAATCATGTTAAGTCTTTCAGCAAGGTAACATTTCCATGAACAATGTTTTTTAGGCTTGCTAATGCCGACCAAGTTTAATTTATTTTTTTCTAAATCATTGAACTTCTGGGAAAGCAGTAAAGAAGTGAGATGAAAGATTAACTTCCAAAAGAATTGTATCGCTTACCAGCCACAGTATCACACCCAAATTTCATTTTCCAGAAGAGATTTAAAAAATGCGTATTTAAGTATTTGCATTGTTTTTTTCATTGTCACATTATTATGTTTTATTTGCGTCGAGGACTGCAAGTGTAGTTAGCAAGTTTAACGAAGACCGTGGTCAACACATGATAAAGAGAGATCTTAACGCAAAACTTGAAATGCCAAACACTATGAAAGGAAAATAAGCAACGGATACAATGCATTTTAATCAGTGGCTTAATAAGTTATTTTAAAGTACTACGAAAAAATCGGTTTGCTGCATTGTATGACATAATAACAAAATAAGCAGATATTTCTGTTATCAGCTTCTCTGTAATTAAGCTTCCTTAGCATACTGCACAATTTTTTCACTAATATCTTGCTTTATTGCTCACATAACACTTATTAATTATGAGAAGTACTTCCATTTGCTGCAGAAATATGCAGCTACTTGTTTCATAGGCTGTGACGCAGAGGATTATTACGTTAACCTTGTCCAAAATGTATTCAGAAAAGCAATTACCAAAGTTAGATTGTTTGAGCACTTACGATGTACGAAAAGTAAAATAGTGTGGCAAAGTATTTTATTTCTGTCCTGCAGAATATATTCCAATAAGTGAGCTTAGTCGAAAAATGATAAAGATTAATGTAAATAATTTAATCCATTTTTGTTTTGCTGTTGGCACAGCTATTTGTGAATATCCCTTCAGATATAATGATGATTCATGGACTTTCTGAAAAAAGTAAAGAAATTTTCATAAAAATCTTCCAAATACGTGGAAACAATAAAATAGACAAAGTTATCGCTCTTTTCCACGTTTTTCTTTAATTTTAATTGTCTATTTTTAAAGAAATGGTATTTAAGATGAACTTGCAGGGAAAAACTCATGTTTAGCATTTGCCGCAGAGAAAAATTACAAGTATATAAAATAAAGTTCGAAGTCGTGGATGGCTGAATCTGACTAGGACAGGAGTGGTGAACTCTTTTTAGAGCGTGTGCCGAAATTTTCTATAATTTCTTAAAACTTCTCTCACGTGCCCATGCAAATTTTGGGCAGCAGATTATCATTTATTTATTATTATATTTGTATTTCGCAATTTAAGTAGAAAGCAAACAAAGTGCTTGAGACCATTCTTAAAGAAGTCTGTATACGCAACCAATAACCCTTCTAAATTGTTTTAAGTGGGACAACTATAGGGATTACTTGTTGTTAATAATTAGCAATTCATAAGGTATAGGAGTAAATCAGAAGTTCTTCTTCCTGTTGTTTGGGACAGAGATATCTCCAGGCGTGCTACCGTGATGATTGAACTTTTTGGTTTTCGCTTGTGCACTAAAGTCCCTTCGAGTTATGGCTAGGGAGAATCCTTTTGCACTCCTCCTTACACGAATACACCGAGCTATGATCTTTGCTATGTTAAGATGTAGGCCAAACACTTGGGGCTCATCCTCCAAACACATATTAAGCTGAAACAAATACCCTTTCCCCTAACTGAAATCCTCTAAGCAATCTCAGACACTCAAAACTGGAAAATATTTCTTAGTAACAGCTACTTCACTCGACAATAATGATAATCATTACATATATATGTACATTTTATTTATTTTGTACTGGAGAAGTAAAACATCTGTAAATTTTTCCAGTTTTTAGAAAAGAAAACATCGCCACAATTACATAATTACATCGCCTCATTTATGGATATTCAACCTCAAACTTAACCGTGTGTGTCACTTCCTCCAAGTTATAAATATGTTCCAGTAAGTCAGCTACAACACAAATAAATGTGCTAATAAATCAATGATAAAAATATAAATATCGTATATACCGGCAGCATCAATAAATTCCTTTTAACGTGTTTGACGTTTTCTATTCATGGCTAAAAACAAAACTAACACTTTGAAAACATGCATGAATTTAATATTTTCCGTAACATCAATAACTACTATCTTCAATAAATTTAATCATTCAGATAGCTTTAGCATAACCATAAAATAAAAATATGACAAAAAAAATGTTTTGACAAAAAGTAAGGTTTCTGCATGTGGTTCTAAATTTTCAAATTGAAGAAAGAATAGGACTTGTTTTTTATGTGTTTTGAGAATGAGAAAGCAGCTAAAAAACGCCCTTCTTTTCTTCAGCCTCCCGAAATAGGTGGGCTTCTTCTTTGCTGATAGTTCTGCTTGTGGCGCAAAATATTGTAATTCGGAAAACTAAAAATTGCTTTAAATTGATAAATGTGATTAACAATTATAGCTTCTTGGTTTGCCTCAAGATGAGGCATCCTACAATATTCCATGCGAACGGAAAATTTTCAGTCTTTTAAAAGAGCTCTTTTTCGAAAGATCCCCAGACGAATAGCCTGAAAAGCGGTCAAACGTGTCTTCATATACAGTATGTGGGCGTTAAAAGGCGAACTGAAATTTTCAGTGTTTCAGAAGAGCTCTCTTTTCGAAAGATCCGCAGACGAATAGTCTGGAAAGCGAGCAGACGTGTCTTCATATACAGTATGTGGGCGTTAAAAGACGAACTGAAAATTTTCAGTCTTTCAGAAGAGCTCTCTTTTCGAAAGATTCCTAGACTAATAGCCTGAAAAGCGGACAGACGTGTCTTCATATACAGTATGCGGGCGTTAAAAGACGAACAAAATTTTCCTTTCAGTCTTTCAGAAGAGCTCTCTTTTCGAAAGATCCCCAGACGAATAGCCTGAAAAGCGGGCATACGTGTCTTCATATACAGTATGTGGGCGTTTAAAGACGAACTGAAAAATTTCAGTCTTTCAGAGGAGCTCTCTTTTCGAAAGATTCCCAGAATAATAGCCTGAAAAGCGGACAGACGTATCTTCATATACAGTATGTGGGCGTTAAAAGACGAACAAAATTTTCCTTTCAGTCTTTGAGAAGAGCTCTCTTTACGAAAGATCCCCAGACGAATAGTCTGAAAAGCGGGCATACGTGTCTTCATATACAGTATGTGGGCGTTAAAAGACGAACTGAAATTTTTCAGTCTTTGAGAAGAGCTCTCTTTTCGAAAGATCCCCATGCTAATAGCCTGAAAAGCGGACAGACGTGTCTTTATATACAGTATGTGGGCGTTGAAAGACGAACTGAAAATTTTCAGTCTTTCAGAAGAGCTCTCCTTTCGAAAGATTCCTAGACTAATAGCCTGGAAAGCGGACAGACGTGTCTTCACATACAGTATGCGGGCGTTAAAAGACGAACTGAAAATTTTCAGTTTTTCAGAAGAGCTCTCTTTTCGAAAGATTCCTAGACTAATAGCCTGGAAAGCAGACAGACGTGTCTTCACATACAGTATGCGGGCGTTAAAAGACGAACTGAAAATTTTCAGTCTTTCAGAAGAGCTCTCCTTTCGAAAGATTCCTAGACTAATAGCCTGGAAAGCGGACAGACGTGTCTTCACATACAGTATGCGGGCGTTAAAAGACGAACTGAAAATTTTCCTTTCAGTCTTTCAAAAGAGCCTTCTTTTCGAAAGATCCCCATGCTAATAGCCTGAAAAGCGGACAGACGTGTCTTCATATACAGTATGCGGACGTTAAAAGACGAACTGAAAATTTTCAGTCTTTCAGAAGAGCTCTCTTTTCGGTGGATCCTCCAGACGAATAGCCTGAAAAGCGGATAGACGCGTCTTCATATGCAGTATGCGGGCGTTAAAAGACGAACTAAAATTTTTTAGTCTTTCAGAAGAGCTCTCTTTTCGAAAGATCCCCAGACGAATAGCCTGAAAAGCGGACAGGCGTGTCTTCATATACAGTATGTGGGCGTTAAAAGACGAACTGAAAAATTTCAGTCTTTCAGAGGAGCTCTCTTTTCGAAAGATCCCCAGACTAATAGCCTGAAAAGCGGACAGACGTGTCTTTATATACAGTATATTGGCGTTAAAAGACGTACTGAAAATGTTCACTCTTTTCGAAAGATCCCCCAGACGAATAGCCTGAAAAGCGGACAGACGTGTCTTCATATACAATATGTGGGCGTTGAAAGACGAACTGAAATTTTTCAGTCTTTGAGAAGAGCTCTCTTTACGAAAGATCCCCAGACGAATAGCCTGAAAAGCGGGCATACGTGTCTTCATATACAGTATGTGGGCGTTAAAAGACGAACTGAAAATTTTCAGTCTTTCAGAAGAGCTCTCTTTTCGAAAGATCCCCAGACGAATAGCCTGAAAAGCAGACAGACGTGTCTTCATATACAGTATTTAGGCGTTAAAATACGAACTGAAATTTTTTTGTCCAAAGTTGGGTATTTAAAATTACACGTAACAACTGTTTCAGTTTGCATAAGAATTTTTAATGTTATTAAAATATGTTAGTAAATAAAAGGTACCTTTGTGAACATTCACTATGAATCTTCTTCACTTTGAGATCTATCCTGCGAATATCTTAAAAACGTTCGCTGAGAGATGTCTGTGGTTTGCTGACCGCTTCTTCGTTATTCGGTTTTCTTTTCGTCAGATTCCAGAACCGAGAAGCTTGGAGCTTTCTGTTTTTCACTAAGAAAAATGTTGGGGATATTGCCCACAAATTTAAAAAAGAAATTATCTTCGAAAAAACACGACTAGACGAGCTTCGAAACGATTAATTTATCTTCCGATTCGTGACACCCCAAAAATATTTTGTGACAACGTTACTATGCATCCTGGTTTAAATTTTTGCAGTTTGAGACGTCTCTCTAAATTTGGAAATTGGGATGTAAATTTAATATTTGTAAGTGTTATTGCAATAGGGAGAAATCATTTTAATCTTTGCAAAAATACGACGGAAATCGATTGACAAGCCTCGAAAGGATGCTACGCCTGTACTTTTTCAGCAAGAACATCGAATTAAGAAAATAACTCCGTTAGTGATAACGCCATCCTGTTTCTGCCAACCTGCGAACTAGCTAATAATGTGTGCGTGAGGAAGGGAGAGAAATTCGGTATCAGAATTGTAATCTGTTGTTGATGGCCTCTGTCACACTCTCGTACAAAACATGAATGTTGTGTTTAACCCTTCCGTTCAAGTTCTTTTCTTGAGTCATCAGCTCTAAATAAAGAGTGGGCATTAACTCCTAGCCTTCGATGTTCACACAAAAGATATAAAATGGCATGGTTTCTTCGTTTATTGGCAAAAATAAAGACCTGGTGCATAGGCCTCGTTTGGCCACAGACCGTCGATATATATTCCAGATATATACAAATGGCGGCGGTTTGGATCGTGGCCACGCAAAACCCCCCATTATCTTCAAGAACCAGGCGGGATTGGGCTGCTAAAATAAGTGATGGTAAATATTACATACTCTTCTTAAAAACAAAAAAAAAAAAAAAAAAAAAACACTGAAGCACACCGAGAATGTCTTTCGATCCTGATGAAACTCCGCATGCAAGTACCTCAGTGTCTAATATGCAAATGATTAAAAAATAACGGACTCTCGCTAAATAGTGGCCTGTCACAGCGCATGGGAACCGCGCATCGAGGAGGGTATATCACGAGCAAAGCTTGCGAGCAGGAACAATTGGGACAACGATTTGCGGTTGCATTAACCTCCGTGGACTGTGAGGATGCCTCGACGTCGGACCTGTGCACAATGCGAGCAGTTGAACGAGTTTGAGAGAAGACGCATAATTGAGCTAATGGAGGCCGGTTGGTCAAGTCGTCGTACCGCCAGGCATTCGGGCCGGAGCGACACGGCAATCGGACTATGTTGGCGCCAATGAGTAAAGAAGGTCTCCACTACCCAGCTGCACGCGGGCAGTAGACGACAGAGGGCAACGACAGAACTCGAAGAACCAGCGATTGTGAGAGCCACACGAACAGAACCGAATTCGACACTCAACCATCTATGGCCATGTTGCGTCGTCTACTGGTATGGAAGTGGTCATCCGGTCCGTTGCCAGCCGCATTGTGGTACGGAGACTACACTCGAGGAGGCCACTCCGCCGCCTACCACTGACTAGAGAGCATCGCCGGCACTGGTTGCAATGGTGTCTGTCCCAATCAACTTGGGATAGTGTCCAGTGGCGTAGTGTTGTTTTCAGTAATGAGTCACGGTCTGCACTTTGCGCCCATGACCAGTGCATACATGTCCGGAGACGAGCCGGCCAGCGCACGGATCCTGCCTTTACCGTGAAACGACACACGGTTAGAAAACCGGAAGTGACTGTCTGGGGAGCGATTTCCTATTATAGCCGGACACCCTTTGTAGTCCTCCGTAACACCCTCACGGCTCGAGGTATGTAGACGACATTCTACAACCAGTTGTGTTGCCATTCCTGTCGCAGCATTACCGAGCAATTTTTGAACAGGAAATACACGGCACGACTCTCCCAGGCCTTCTGTCGACACCATTCGATGGCCAGCCCGACCTCTCCGGATCGAACATGTTTGGGACATGATGGGACGGCACCTACGCCCATCCCGGAGTGTCGGAGAACTGGCCCGCAGTTTGGACACCATCTGTCATGCTATACCTCAGGATAGCATCCGTAAACTGTGAGTCTATGCCACGCCCGGTAACCGCCTGTATCCGAGCCACTACAACGTACTGACTTGTCCCACTCATGTAGCTGTTTTATCTGAATAAAGGGCCGAACTGCTCTGGAATTGCAATCGTATCCTTTCCTATACATAAACATTGCACATACCAACTTTCATCTAGATTGGATGATTCCTGTTGGGCAGCCCCGGTGGCGCAGTGGCCTAAGCGATGGCCTCTGATCATTCGTCCGAACGGGGTCCGGGTTCGAATCCCGGTGAGGCATGGATGTTGTGTTTGTCTTACGGCACTGGCTCTCTCCCTTCCCTGGTACCAGTGACCCTAAATTAGGGACGGGCGACTACTTATAGCCCTTTGAGTTGCTCACGGTGGTCGTTAAACCTCCAATCAAAAAAAAAAAAAGATTCCTGTTGGGTGCTTCGTTTATTTTTTTTCATTTTTTTTTTTTTTTGCAGTGAGTGTATTCAATGTGTGGCATGCGGGTTTCTGCTTTGAAACCAGTTCTGAAATCTGAACAGTAAGAGACGACACTATATTCTAGTGATGATCACTGTGATACTGCAGTACAGTGGACGCAGAAGTTTCCAGGCTACTTTAGATAATGGATATCAGTTGTTGGAGGTAAAGTTGATTTGTCACATCAGTCAGTAACAGTGGAGAAATTGCAAATGTAACGAAACAGAAAGTGATAGAAATTTCAATAAAAGGGTGAATTGCATCGGCCAATATTCATGAGCGTATGATTAGTCTACTGCGTCATCAAATGCTTTTCTGGAGCTCTTTATCCTCTGTGTGACCGCGAAAAGTGTTTCGGATCTTTCAGAAACTGCACAGAGAGGCGTAGTTTCCAAGAAATGATAAACGATCTTCACGAGACTGATTGACCAATTTGTAACCAAGTTGTGATGGCCCCTCCGGTAACGCAGTGGTATAAGTGCTGTATTTTGACCATTCGTCCAAGATGAGATCGGGTCCGAATCTCTGTGATGCATGGATGTTGTGTTTTTCTTACTGCACTGGCTCTCTCCCTTCCCTGGAGCAAGTGGCCCTAAATTAGGGACGGGCGACTACTTATAGCCCACAGAGTTGCTCACGATGGTTATTAAACCCCCAGTCCACCTCCTCTCTCCAAAAAAATGTGTTGAGTGCACTGCAGTTATTACACAATATTGCAAGAATGCAATGGCTGTTTTGGATTGCAGTTCAATTCTAAGAAACTACACCTTTATCAGGAATATAAAGTATAAAATTATATACAGGATCGTTTTGGCTTTCGAATGTTAAAGCAGTACTAGAGATGTGATCTTCCTAACAAAACAAAAAAGAAGCAAGAAATATCACTGTAGCATCAAAATCAGCTCTAATACCCATTTTTGACACAAAGAGTTCTTGTTTTCATGTGTGTACTTTTGTTTCTGTGCTCCTAATATTCGACCTTAATGAACTTTCTGAACGACTGATTAATAATTCCCGGTATATGGTAATCGAAGAACTGTAACTTAAGGCCAGTTATAACTTTGATCCCATTGATCTGGAAATATAACCAAAATATAATTAAACTTCACTCTAATAGGTCATAATGTACAGACGCACACACACTGCCTCTCTCCCTCCCACCTCCTCTCCTTCAGCCGGTATACAGAAATGCGATCTGTAAGATTGTCGGAGAAAACTGTTTGCATGGGAATATTCAAAATGATGTCGAACGTTGTATAAATAATTTGGCTGAAATATATTATTTTATGCATATATTTTTCTATAAGCGTTAATGATCCCAGAACTAGCATTCCTAATGCTTTTAAGAAATGCAATGTAGGTTATTTTTCTCAAAGGTACGCGGGTCTTTTAGTCTCTAATGTCTCCAATCTCGAATAAAGCATAATTTAAAGGTATTTCGGACTGTAAAATATTCTTCCGCATGAAAGAAGCAGGTAGAGAAGATGAACAACGAAAATATATAAACAAATCTGTCTGAGAAAAGAAGCAAAATGTTGCAGAGATAACTTCTCAGTGAGCTCCTCGGTTAAGTTATTTGCCACCCTAGAAATATTCGCTGGTTAATAAACGGAAACGAATGGGTGAGGATAGGGTGGGAGCCGATGTACATTTGCTTGATGTCTGCCTTTGTTTTCACCCCAGAAGCAGCGCATGTTTTGAAACATACATTTCTTCAATCAACTTGTTCCGTCATAATTTGTCAGTATAACGTTTTTAGCAAGGCACTATTATTTTTGTCTACAGCTTTATTTATTTATTTGCTAATTTGCGCATTTGACTTATTTACAATAACGTTTCTTTCAGCGTGCCAAGTTGCTGTTCATAAAAAATGCCATGGAAAATTTCTTGCAAAATGTCCTGGCTCCAGTCTCGAGTCGCAAGCCACTTTGGTAAGTTAAAAACACTTTCATCATTTGCTTACACTTTTCCGGATCAAAACCTATGACAGTATGCCAAGTCAACAAGTACTCTGTACTATCAGCTAGAAGAGTGGCGTGTGTTTGTGTACACAAACTTTCTCATGCCCTCAGCGCAATTTCCTCTCTGCCACGTCTGAGCTGGAAAAGTTCCATTTCATTGGAATCCTGAAAAAAAATGTTATTTCTTGCTTTCTATAAATATGTTCCTAAAGAAATACTTAAATATTGAGAAATCATATTTTATACGTTGGGGATCACGTAAATATTTGTGAATGATTGTGCATGCGGAATTATGGTTAAGTAAAGCGTGCATTGTCAATATGCAGTAAATACAAAATATATTAGTATAATGAAAATCAACTGCAAGTTTACTAAGGAATTGTGTTTTATTGCATGAGATATTTTATAGTATTTACACATCTAGTTTAGTTAGCAATTTACTTCATAACGATTTCTGATCAGTTTCTTGCGCTGAGTGGGATACTCGAGGGATTTCCTAATTTATTTTTCTGTTCGTAATATTTCAGCTTCAAGTCAGGTGCTCGAGAATGGTGGCAACTCCGTTGTCTGCAGATCCCGTGAAAGGACACCATGACTTAAATGGCAGGCGTGGCTTCTAATTTTCTGCGCTGAAATTTCGTTTCGTCCTCTTGAAAAAAATGCAAGTTTCAAATAATCGATCACTTTTCGTAGTTTTTTTTTTGTTTTTTGTTTTCGTCCTCACGTGACAATTCATTTACGTCATTGCTCTCCTCCACCCCGTGAGATTGCACCGTATTGTCTTTTCACAGTACCATTAGTTCTACCGGTTGCGACAATTTTTGACCACACATTTTGTAGAATGTTCACTCACTAAACACTCAACTCAAGAGGACTGTATTATTAAACATTAGCTGTATGAGCTACTTTAATGTCACCATAATTAATGATCACTCACTCTATACATTTCCGTAAGAAATTCTCACTCAACCAACGAACAAAAAAACCTCACAACTATTAACAACCGCTGCTGCTACCATAATAATAATAAAACAAACTCTCATCACAGCACGAGAGCAAAAACGAGACATGGCTCTGTGTTGCCATCAATTGGCTACAAATAACAGTACAAAATTAAAGATCGTACATTACTCCCACCTTGGAAGCTCAAGCTTTCAACACATAAAGTAATACAATCACTTTCAACATTATAAATTAAACACAATAGTTTTAAAATTACAATTATAAATATAATCTATACATACTGTGAACATGTGGCTACAGCAAATACAACCCATTACTAATATTTTGAAAAGTTTACAGTTGACTCGAGAGAAAACATCTGGGTACTTGTAACAAAGTTCTTTGTCTTCACTACTAACATGCTTCTTGAACAGGTCTATCACTTACTTTAGTCTGAATTCTGATAGAATTTCGAGAATAACTTACAGTCAATCTAACGGTAATGGACACAGTTTAACTATGGGTCTTTTGAGAATTCCGGAATCAGTTCGAATAGTCACCACTCGCACCTTGCCATCACTGCCGGGATGTGTTTCTATAACTCTGGCAAGTTTCCAACGCAATGTTGGCATCAGTTCGTTTTTGATCAGCACAAGATCACCCACTGTAAGGTCAGGTCTAGAAGTGCACCATTTAGGCCTAAGTTGAAGTTGTGTAAGGTATTCTAACCTCCATCGTCTCCAAAACTGCTGAACTAAGCGTTGGATCAATTCCCATCTCATAAGGCGAGAAATAGGAACTGCAGTGAGATCTAACTCAGGGAGAGCCGTCAAGGGAGCTCCCACCAAGAAGTGTCCAGGCGTCAAGGCATCCAGATCATTAGGGTCTTCAGAAATAGGACACAGAGGCCTAGAATTAAGGCAAGCCTTAACTTGCGCTGAAAGTGTGAGGAACTCTTCTAGAGAACAACAAGCATTGCCCACTGTCCGTTTAAGGTGGAACTTCATTGCCTTTACTCCAGCCTCCCAAAGACCACCAAAATGAGGCGCTGAAGGAGGGTTAAAATTCCACTTGATGCCTTCGGAAGAGGAAAAGGTAGCAACGATGTTGTCATCGGTTGCATTGAGCACTTGCTTAAGAACACGACGCAAATCACGATCTGCACCAACGAAATTCGTGGCGCAGTCACTAAATATCTCACTAGGCTTACCTCGACGTGCAATAAATCTCTTAGGCGCTGCAATGAATGCGTCAGTAGTAAGGTCTCCAACAATTTCCAGATGAATTGCTCTCGGTTGAGAAACACACGAAGACTGCAATGTAAATCTTTAAAAGCTTTTTTCCTCGTGCCACTCTTTCTCTGCATTGGAAGGGACCTGCAAAGTCTAGACCCGTCACATGAAATACTCTAGAGAGAGTTACTCTCTTTGAGGGCAAGTTACCCATAAGCTGAGTAGCTGGAGTAGCAGAATGACGAAAACATGTCACACAACGACGCACAAATCTTCGCGTGACAACTCTGCCGCAGAGAATCCAAACATTTTGTCGGATGACAGCAAGTAGAAGTCGAGCGCTTGCGTGGAGGTGAGTGTGATGATAATACTTCACAACTAACTCTGTTATGTGATGATTTCTAGGTAGAAGTATTGGGTGTTTCACGTTATCTGCAACTGAGGCATTTCTAAGTCTTCCACCAACTCGTAAAAGACCCTCAGAGTCAACAAAAGGATTCAATGGTAGAAATTTACTTGATGACTTGATGGCTCTTCCAGCATGAAGGCATGCCAACTCATCAGCGAACTCAAAGGATTGAACGAGCTTCACAATTACATAAGTGGCCTTAAGAAGCTCATCTCTACTCAAGGGGCCAAAGTTTCTTTTAGATAAAGAATTAGCACAGTTTTGTGTGAACCGCAAACACCAGGCTGTGACGCGGCACAATCTGGTCCAAGACGAAAACTTGAAAATATAGGACAGATCTGTACTTTGGCTGGCTGCTGTCACATAACTCTTCCTTTCTTCTCTCAAATTTAGTTCAGAAAACGAGAACTCCTGAAGCGCATCTCCATCTGAACGTTGAACACTAGGCTGCTGTAGCCAATCTGGTCCTCTTAAACACATTTCACACTGAACCAACTCCCAAGCTAAAATACCTCTGGTGGCACAGTCAGCAGGGTTCTTCGTTCCAGAAATGTGATTCCACTCCACAAAGGGAATCTCTTCCTGAATTCTTGCCACTCTATTAGCTATAAAAGGGAGCCAGCGTTGTGGTTCCGACAAAACCCAAGCGAGCGTAACTCTTGAATCTGTCCATGCAAAAACCTTCTTGATCGGAATGTTGAGACATGGAAGAACAACTTCCAGAAGATTTGCTAACAACAGAGCAGAACAAAGCTCCAGCCTAGGAATCGATTGCTTCTTTAAAGGAGCAACTCTGGACTTGGCAGCTAGTAAAGATACATGCACCGAGGAGTCCAAACCCACTGAGCGAATGTAAATCACTGCACAGTAAGCTTTCTCAGAAGCATCACAGAAGGCATGAATTTCAAAGTAATCAGAATTTGGAGTCATCACACATCTTGGAATTTTGAGATCTCTGAGACAGGAAAGTTGTGACTGGAACTTGATCCAACGGTTCCTGTACTGTTGTGGTAGCTCATCATCCCAACTCAGATTAGAACTCCAGAGCTCTTGAAGAAGAATCTTTGCCTTAATCACCATTGGCGACAGCCAACCCAAGGGATCAAAAATCTTGGCAATTTCTGAAAGTATGGCTCTCTTGCTATACTTCAACTTCTCGTTGGTAGCAACAGAAAATTGGAAGGTATCCCTAGTTGGACACCACTCAATGCCAAGCACTTTGATTGATTTGTCACAATCAATTCTCAGGGTGTCACTGCAATCCTTGAACTCATCAGGAATAGTGTCTAAAACAGATGCAGCCCTCGATGTCCACTTACGCAATGTGAAACCACCCTTTTTCAACAATTCTTGCAGCTCATGCGCAAGCTCAGAGGCTTCCTCCAGTGAATTGGCTCCTGAAAGGAGATCATCAACATAGAAATCTCGCAAAACTACCTTGGATGCTCGTGGGAAAGCAGCCTCTTCATCCAAAGCCAATTGCTTCAAAGATCTACTAGCCAAGAATGGGGCACACGCTGTGCCATAAGTGACTGTTTTTAATCTAAAGGTTTGTACAGGATCTTCAGGTTTTCCTCTCCATAGGATTCTCTGACAGTCAGTGTTCTCTGGGTGCATAACTATTTGTCTAAACATCTTTTCCACGTCTGCACACAAAGCCACCCGGAAAGTTCTAAATCTCAAGAGAATATGGAACAATTCTTGATGAACTCTTGGACCCACCATAAGGAGGTCATTTAAGGACAGTCCCGAGGTGCTCTTGGCCGAAGCATCAAACACCACGCGGACTCTTGTGGTACTACTTGAAGGCTTCACTACACAATGATGTGGAAGATAATAACTCACTTGTTTACAAATCTCATTTTCTGGCACTCTTTGCATATGACCCAGGTCTTCGTATTCTCTCATAAAGGAGCAATACTGCCTGTATAATTCAGGGTTCCTTGAGAGTGAGTTCTCCAAAGACCTTAAGCGCTTCATGGCAAGTTGCTTGGAATCGCCCAGATGTGAGGGAGGTAAGTGAAAAGGAAGCATCACAATGTATCTGCCATTCTCGTCTCTTGAATGCGTATCATGAAAATGATCTTCACATTCTTGTTCAACCTTCGTAAAAGGACTAGCCACAGGAACGTAATCCAGTTTCCAGAAATTAGATACACAATCGTTAAGATCTACTTGAACGTGGTTTACATGAACTGTAGATAACTTCTCACGAGAAGTAGTCACTTCACCTGAAACGATCCAGCCCAGTTCCGAACGTACCGCAAAGGATTTGCCGTCTTTTGCCTTAATGGTATCTCCCTTCAACAAGGGCAGAGAGATATTTACTCCTAGCAATATATCAATCGCTGAAGATTTGTAAAAGTTTGGATCAGCCAAAGTCACATCAGAAAACAGTTCTGCTAAAGAGGAATCAAGTGGAGAGTGTGGCAGTTCTCCAATGATTTTGCTCAGTACAAAGGCTGAAGTTGAAAACGTAGGCGTATTCTTGTAATGCGGCCTAAACTTAATCTGTGTTACTCCATTGGCATGCGAGCTTGACGAACCTAAACATGAAATAACCACTCGTGTTTTTTCTCTGCAGAGGCCAAGTCTGTTTGCACAAGATTCTGAAATAAAATTTGCCTGGGAACCGGGATCTAGGAGTGCTCGACATAACTGATGAATCCCTGAGGCATCCTCAACACGAATGACTGCTGTGCATAACAGAACTTGTTGCGGCATATTAAAATCTGAAACACACGACGCAATCGTCGATGATGTTGACTCGAGTCCCTTCTCCAAAGTGGAATGTTTGGACTCTCAACAGTTGTAGTAGTTGGAGATATAACTTGTGTCCTAAACTCTAGTTCTTCATTACATTGCTTAACTTCATTACGAAAGCACAGTAAGGTATTATGATTTCGAGCACAAATTCTGCAAGCATATTTACTCTGGCAACGGCTCACTAAATGATTCGGCAATAAACAGTTGAAGCATAATTTTTAGTGTTTCACAACTTCTACTCTTTTCTGAACAGTCAGCCTTAAGAAATTATTACACTTGTTCAAATGGTGATTCAATTTACAAAATAAACACCTACTCTTTACTTCCGAAACAAACGATGAAACCTTAGGTTGAACAGGCCTTCTATAAGAGATCACCTTGTCACCTCTTAACGTACGCACATGCCTCTGTATAAACTCTAACAGCTGATTTAGTTGAGGAATACTGTCTGCTTCTAAGGTTCTCTCCCACCATCCACGAGTTGTTATATCCAACTTATTCTGCACAATAAACAGCAGCAGAGTGTCGGCAACTCCTTCACACTTCAACTCAAGACTCTCTAAAGCACGAACACATTCAATAGTGCTGTCAACAATATTTAAAAGCTAAGCAGTAGACTCACTGTTGACCGCTGGCAGCGAAACTAATTTCCTTATAATATTGAAGACCAACTCACGTTTATTAGAATATCGCTTTTTCAACAAATCCCACGCAACCTCGAAATTGGCATCACACAATAACAATGATTGGACGATACGAAGAGCATCTCCTCTCAGACACCCTTTCAAATACTGAAGTTTCTGTGAATCAGACAAATTATCATTCGATGACACAGACGCTGTAAACAAATCTTGGAAAGAGAGCCACTGAGTGGCATCTCCACCACTAAAAATTGGAATTGACAATTCCGGCAGGCGAAGCGGCACTGATTTTTCACTCGCCGTGTTATTATTTGTCAGAAGCACAGGTCCAGACACTTTCCTCAGCAGTATTAGAGACAAATTATCAATAATTTCCTGTAGCTCCTCTGTTTCAGCTATAAATCCATCCACTTCAACCGGAGCGCAGGACTCAAAAATTCTTTCAAAAACCTCTGCTTTCTTCGACTCAATAGCTTCTAATTTCGATCTACATAATAACACTTCCGGACTAGCACTGTGTACAACTGCTCAAATTCACTCGATTCAATCTTATCTCGAAGTTTTGTTAAAGACGCTTTAAATACACGTTTTTTATCTTTAGTGCCTCCATAATTAGAATGTCAGCAAAAGCGTTCTAAACCTGTAAGGTAAAATCAGTTTCGAACACTCACTTGGTTTTATCACGCACTTTCAATCTCATCACCGACTTGCCGATAATCAACACCGAACATAAATCGAATAGCAGCCATTATTTAAAACGTTCGAAAATGATTCCAGCTTCCATAATTAAAATGTTAACAAAACACTCAAAACTATAAGTTTAAATCGAATAACAATAAATTTAAAATCGCCGAACCCAAACTCGAAGTAGCAGCCACCATGTAAAAACGGTCGAAGGCAATTCCTGTTCGAACTGATCAAAAATGAAGGATGGTTCGAAATAGCAGCCACTATGTAAACGGTCGAAGGATTTCCGGCTCGACGGACCAAAAATGAAGGATGTTCACTCACTAAACACTCAACTCAAGAGGACTGTATTATTAAGAATTAGCTCAGAGAGCTAATTTTTAATAATACAGTCCTCCTGAGTTGAGTGTTTAGTGAGTGAACATCCTTCACATTTGAACTTTTCGTACATCCTTGTCTGCCCAATGATACTCTGTAGTGTCACTATTCGGCTACATATGACCCTTTCTTCGTGTTCTTGTCCACACAGTAACACTATACTCGGAGAGTTTCGCCTGTTTCGGTCGAGTGCGCACTTGTTATCTCTTCTTTCGTGATTCGTCGTCAAATGCTCGCGCGGGGGGCGACAGCGTTCTGTTCTAATTTGGTAAAGCAACGAAGTCTTCAAAGTCTTGGCAGACAAAAAATATTATCGCTTTCCAATTTTTTGGTATTCTTGTGCTCTCTTACTGAAGGTAAAAGTAACTTTCTCAGAAACAATATTTTCAGCGCTTTGGACTTCAGATAAGTTCCCGCGAGCGATAATGTTCAAGTACTTGAGCTTTCCAGAACAAAAACGCTTCAAAGGGACGACATTGAGATTATGAGCTAACTTGTTGGAAACTGGGACTTTAATACTCTTTAGAATGTGTTGGTTGTTTTTTTTATGGGGACAGGCGGAAGAGGTTAGTCCCCTTGTTAGTTAACCTTCAAGAAGAAAACACATGTAGGAATAAGCATGTTCGGACACCTAAATCGAAAGGGAAACAAGACCATTTATTTGCCCAAATACATATGCATCCAGCTCACCTTTAACCGTTATGACCGCAGAGGTCCTTCTAGACATGCTTTCTACGAGATGCCGGAAGGTCTTACCTGCCGAGATCGGATTCAGTGTTCCATATCGTCTCACATGTTCCATCAGGACCTTGGGCCGGCCAATTCAACGTTTGGACTCCCTGCTCTTCAAATCAGGCATGAGCAGACCTTACAGTGTGGCAATGTGCTCGATCTTGCTAAAACAGGCTGGGTTCTGAGCCCGAGTACAGCCATGGTGTAAGGTAGTGCGATATTGTTCAGAATGTCTGGTAGCTGTTAGGATAAAGGTCGCCATAACAAAGGACCAAGTCCTTCCCAGCAGAAACAGATCCATATTATCAGAGATTCCTCTCCAAATTTGACTGTAAGGACAATGCAGTCTGTCTTCCTGGCAGCGTTTCCCGTGAAAAGAATGCCACACTTGTATACAACCATCGAACGGAAGATTGAGTAGCTCGATTCGTCACTCCACGAAGACCCTCTTCCACCCTTATCCACGAACGGCGAGCGAGGCACTACTGAAGTCGTAGTCTGGCATTGCCTGTAGCGGTACAGCTGACCTTGCACAGTAACCGTAGGAATTCTGTTCTGGTGCCAAAAGCCGTTCCGGTGACTTGTGCGATGTCGTCGTCCAGGTCTATGGCGAAGGAATGTTCCTTTTTCACATTCCTCAGTAAGTCTTGTTTGGCATGATCACGGTGTGAACGGCCCCTCAGGGTTCGGCTTCGCTGTAGTGGCACAATCTGCTTTCCATTGATGAAGATAATCAACGGCAGCGGGAATGTTCCGCACTTTTTACTTCCTCAGATGGAATCCAACCACCATGCCCCTTTTATAGTCCGTCGGTTCAACTCAGAGCAGCATAGTCTCTTCCAGTGAGATCTGACAGGTAGCCAACGCTCCCATTTATAAACAGCACCCAAAAAATCACTCTTTCGTGGTTTTGCAAATGCGCTTTTATTTTCATATGTGGAGGTGTCCCAATTCTGTTGTCTACATACTGTACTATGTATTTTATCTTAGTTAAGCAGTTTTGAGAAAATGAGTTTCACAAATGCCTTCAGATATAATTAAAAACATTGTCACCGGTATGAAGAGCAACTGTTGATATTCGTTGGAGGCAAATGCGCTTCATTTTTTTCTTTAGTAATTGACCCATGGTTTGATGTTTTATTTTATAAAACCAAATCAAACATTTCACTAAATATATTTTCTATAAACATCATCTTATGCTTCTTAACACAAGAAAACAAAAACCATCCTATCTGGAAATTTACCCGTTTATGTTCTCGAAACGTTTTGTATTGCCTTTCCTTTTACTTTTCTTGTAATTGTTGCTCTTACTTAATAAGAAACTGTTCAAGATATTGGGTGTTATGTACAAATCAATCTCCACTGATGGTCCTAAAAGAAAAAAGGTTTGTTTCTGCTATGAAGAAAAGCAACTCACTGTGAATCTGTAGTCTTTGTTAAAAATTATTATAAGAACTATGACGGTCAGAGTTCCGCGACATTTGAACTAGAAGCCTCAGCGCATGTTTAACAGAATTGCAGGTGACGCTGCGCGAACTGTTTTATTTGTTTGCTTCTAGCGAGCGTTGCCTGGATCAAGGCTGAACTGGATGAAGAAAAGGCTATAACATTAGCGTTGAAGACAATAGACTTTTGGTGATTGGCCAGTGGGCGTTAGGGACGATTTCAGCCGTTAGATGGCACTGCGTCCCAAGGTATAAACATCTCAGTTTTCACGTTGTTTGAATTGTTGGATTGTGTATGTTCGTCGTTTCTTTTAAAAAAAACCTTAGTTTTAAACCCAAACTGCTATTTTCACAACAAATACTAACCCATTTTAAAAATGGCTTACTGTTGTGTGCTGATATGCACATCTTCTGAGAAGAAAAACGTGGGATTTTCATTCCATGATTTTCCCTCAAATCAGAACCTAAAGCAACTGTTGCTGAAAGAAATATCTCGTCAGGATTTTGCTCCAAATGACAAGTTACTTTCAACTGTTGTTTGTGGTAAGCATTTTCATTCTGATAATTACGTACCTAATTCAATTTAAAAAAAAACCTCAGCTATATAAACTCATGTTAAGTAAAATAGTAGGTAAATGTGTAGATTTGCGTTTTAAATTATTTCGTCGGAAAAATATTAGTACTTGGGAAAAGTGCGAAGTACAGGTTTTAGATTGTGAAAATTAATGGCAAATGGTTCAGAAATTTTCTGTTTCAAATGTCTTTTAAAGATTTTTATCGCAACATTTACCTGTACGTTCGATACGTTAGGCCTACGGCAGCGTCTCTTCACAGCATCGAACTTGCAGGTAAATGTTACGATAAAAATCTTTAAAAGACATTTAAAATACGAAATTTCTGCACCATTTGCCATTAATTTCCATACTCTAAAATCTGTACGTCGCACTTTTTCCAGGGACTAACATTTTTCCGACAAAATAATTTAAGACTCTAATCATTTACCAAAATCTCATCCCTAGATCGTTGAAGAATAAAGGAGGAATGAGATTTACACATGAATTGCACCAGTTCCTGCAGAAAAATTCTCTTGCCCAAGTACTACGAATTCAGAATACAAATATCCATCTGTTAATGTGAAAGTGAATATAAATAAAATCTCAAATGTAAATGATACGGAATCAGTTTAATGCGAACAACGTCAATAGATGGCGCTGCGTCCCAACTCGTCTTTTCTGTCCTCGCTGTTTTTAGCATGTCTTTTGTAAAAAAAAATCGTGCTTATGTTATCGGTTTGTCCGTCCGTCTGTCTGTACCCACGGTATCTCGGCAACTAAGTCCGATTTAAAAAATTGTTTTTGCATTCGAAAGCTTGAAATATGCGAATGATCCTTTATTTCGTTTTTTTTTAATGATGTACAATTTCGCCGCTAGAGGGCGTAAATGCAGATGTCGAATTCAAAAATACGTTTTATTCCACATATTTGCTTCTAAACATCCGATTGAAAAAAAACTTATCTTTCGATTCCATTTATGTCGAAGAGTATTTTTTGATATAGTTTCTTTTTCAAATTACGCATAGATTTTCCACTAGGGGCGTAAAAGTAAATTGCATTTTTTCCGATAACTCTTCTTTTAAAACTCCGATTTGAACATTTATTTTTCAGCGGATACATCTCCTGATGCACAATCTTTTGCATATAATTTCGAATTTTTGGTAAAGAATACTTTTGCCACCAGGGGGCGTAAGCGTTAAATTTCGCTTCTGATGTATTTGCCATAAAATCTGAGCTTCTAAAATATCGATTGAAAAAATTCTTTCGTGGACTGATGTCCCTCACATCGATAAACCTTTTCGGAATATTTTTCTCCTAAAATATTCCAGTTTCTCCGCCAGGGGGCGTAGATGTATATCTTATTTTTGTCAATATCTCGACTTCTAGGAGTCCGATTTGAAAAATTCGTTCTTTGTTGGATAGTGTTTTCCGTGTGACATGTTTTTCATATAATTTCAAAAATTTTAAGTAATTCATAGACTTTCCGCTAGGGGGCGTGAAGGTAAATTGCGTTTTCCCTATATCTCTGCTTCTAAATCTCCGATCTGAAAAATTCTTTCTGCACCGGATACAGGACCTGATGGGAAATCGTTTGCACATAATTTCTAATTTTTGTAAAAAAATGGTTTGGCCACCCGGGGGCGTAAACCTTAATTTCCGCTTCTGATGTATTTGCAGCAAAATATATGAGCTTCTAAATTCTCGATTGAAAACCGATACTACTCATGTCGACAAACCTTTTAGAAACATTTTCTTCTTAAAATAGTGCACGGTTTGTACGCCAGGGGGCGTACATGTATATCTTATTTTTGTCAATATCTCTACTTCTAAGAGTTCGATTTAAAAAATTCCTTCTTTGTTGGATAGTGTTTCTAGTGTGACATGTTTTTGCTGTAAATACAAATTTTTTCAAGTAATTCATAGACTTTCCACTAGGGGGCGTAAAGGTAAATTGCGTTTTCCTCTATATCTCTGCTTCTAAATCTCCGATCTGAAAAATTCCTTCTGCACCGGATACAGCTCCTGGTGGGAAATCGTTTGCACGTAATTTCTAATTTTTGTAAAACATTGGTTGGCCACCAGGTGGCGTAAGTCTTAATTTCCGCTTCTGATGTATTTGCAGCAAAATATGAGCTTCTAAAATCTCGATTGAAAAAAAGTCGTTTGTGGACCAATACTACTCATGTCGACAAACACTTTAGGAACATTTTCTTCTTGAAATAATGCATGGTTTCTACGCCAGGGGCATAGATGTATATCTTATTTTTGTCAATATCTCTACTTCTAAAAGTCCGATTTGAAAAATTCCTTCTTTGTTGGATAGTGTTTCCGATGCGAAATGTTTTTCCTATAAATTCAAAATTTTCAAGTAAATCATAGACTTTCCGCTAGGGCGCACAATGGTAAATTGCGTTTTCTGCTGCGAAAACTCCGATTTGAAAAATTCTTCCTGTATCGCATACAAGACCTGAGGGAAAATATTTTTCACGTAATTTCTAATGTTTGGTAAAGAATGGTTTTGCCACCAGGGGTAATAAGTGTTAATTTCTACTTCTGATGTATTTGTAGTAAAATCTGGGCTCCTGAAAACTCGACTAAATTTTTTTTCTTGGACCGATACCGCTCATATGGATAAACCTTTTGTGAATACTTTCTTCCTAAAATAATGCATGGTTTTTCCCCAAAGGGACGTAAAGTCACATCTTATTTTTGTCGATATCTCTGTTTCTAAGAGTTCGTAAGCTCACGATTCCGTTTACAGCAATATCTGAGGGATTAAAGACCCGATTGAAAAACTTCTTTCTTCCGTCAGATACTATTGTTTTCCATACCGGTTTCATTGACTTTGAATAGCTTTGATAAATTTAATTTGCGTCAGAACGGATTCAAAAGACGTGCTTATTACACCCGAAAATTCGGTGTCATCTTTCTTGTTGCTTAATGTTACAGCCTGATAGGATCGAGTTCAGCCTTGCCTGGATGCCCGTTTTCTGACGTCGGTAAAACTTCTACGCCGTTTTGTCTCTGACCGAACAACAACAATGTCGGTGATACATGGAATGTGTGCGTGTTGGTATAGTGAGTTATTACATTTGTGTGGAGATGTAGTTTAAAAAATATTGGAGTGTTTTCGTTCAAGAGTTTATAACAAATAGCTAGTTTAATTTGATGAATTGTGGCATCTATTTGCTCTCTGGCCGGATTTTCGTGCAACTGGTAAGTGGCTTACTGCGTTACATAAAAGGCTATCATCAATTATAGATTTTATTTATTTAGAAATAAGCAACAGTCCTGACATGAAATAAAGCATCTCCCACATTGTGAAGCTATAGAGACGCCTCCTTCAATGTGGATAAGGCTAACTAATTTTTGATGTTTTTGGCTCTCTATCAACTCAGATCGATAATGAAGTAAACGTGTGCATTGTATTTATAATGTTTTTTCCTTTCCATAAGCGCTCTTACACTTTACGGACGCCTCTACGATATTTTGTGGATCGATGAATATACCGCCCTGGTGGCGTAGTGATCTAAGAGGTGTCTTCTGAGCATTCGTCCGAGGTGGGTTCGGGTAGGGATCCCGATGAGTCATGGATGTTGTATTTGTCCTACGGCGCTGGCTCTCTCCCTTTCTTGTAACTAGTGGCCCTAAATTAGGGACGAGCAACTGCTGTATATCCCATAGAATTTCTCATGGTGGTTGTTTAACCCCCAAACAGCCGCCCCGGTGGCGCAGTGGTCTAAGGTGCTGGCCTCTGATCATTCGTCTGTAAGGGGTCCGGGTTCGAATCCCGGTCAGGCATTGATGTTGTTTGTCTTACGGCACTGGCTCTCTCCCTTCCCTGGAACCAGTGACCCTAAATTAGGGACGGGCGACTGCTTATAGCCCATTGAGTTGCTCACGGTGGTCGTTAAACCTCCAACCAAAAAAAAAAAAAAAAAAAAAAACCCCAAACAAACAAATAATTGATGAATATGAAAATACAACTTTTGCAGTAATGTGGCTATATATTTTTGGCAAATTTATAGAGTTTCAGAACAAAGATTTAGACTCATTGGTTAAAGCTTGGGACAAATGCCAGGATCTTAAGTTCTGTTGTAAAGAACAGATTGAAGCTAATATTAACAGTAATTAAATACATCATCGCACTTTAAGTAAGGAAAATTACTTCCATTAATTAACTAAAGAATAATTTATAACGAGACTAAACAATACACATACTGTTTCTGCACGATAAAAATATGGAAGGTTGAAAAAATGCTGATATATTAAAAGACTTTGCTAAGTACAATTAAAAATACACATTACAGTTTTAAACATGAGAACTTTTGGGGCCGCGTCGGCCCCATCATCAGATGTAACATTAATGCACAATCATTGGAGCAACAGTGATGTACATGCATCGAGGAATTCGTCACATGATTAGACGGCGCAGTTGTATGCGCAAGCGAAATAAGAGGGAAAAGTCATGTTGGCTCACTGTGGTATGTCCGAGTTCAGAAATAAGTTATTCCTGACTGTTAGAGCCAGTTTCCATACGGCAGGAATGATCAAGGGTTGATCGTCATTACAACATGAAAACCCAAATTCATAAATAATCAGACTCTGTGCAAACGGCATGTTTGACTTCGATGCACGGGTGGTCAGAATGCGCGTCTCTGTCCAACTTGGCTGGTGAGATCCCAGTGAAGTTAGTCGAGATAGTGCAGTATTTTGGGAGCACATTTTATCTGTGTATTTGTGTTCATTAGCCTTGTCCTCAGAAAACGCAAGGTCGATCCCACGTACACTGTGTTAGCAACGGAAGAATCCATTGACAATAAGTGGAACACAGTATACACCATACCTTTGGTCGTTGTCTTTAGGAGGTATTCCGTTTCTGACCATAGAAACAAATGTTTTTAGTTCTAATACCATAATCAAAATTATGGGGACAACAACAATTTTTCAGGACGTTAACCACATTAGGAACAAAATCCAAAGCACCAACATATCTGGTAGTAGTAGGTTCCCTCAGCAGGGAGGAGATGAATTGTCTCTTTACTTTATTTAAAACACCGGTGATAGTGGTACAAGGAAATGCGCGAGTGCAGGCAATATCGAAGATCTTTATACACTGCTGGCCACCCAAAATGCAGGATTAAGAAGGAAGCCTCCGATTGGCCTGAAATTCGCAGCATGCGTCGCCCGCGAGAGGACATGCAAACGATCAGCATTGCAGGGCATATGCAAATCATGTGCGTCCGGCACGCCACCGAGAAGCACTATAAGAAGGGTGCACAGAAGGCGGGGTGTAAGTAGTGGAAGTGTGTTGTGCTGCCGGACCTGTGCGTGGGAAGCCTCCTGATGCCTCGTCGCAGAATACGGCAGTCATTCCAGCATGTTTCGGAGTTCGATAGAGGACGAATAGTGGCTTATCGCGACAGCAGTTTATCGTACCGAGACATCAGCGCCCGTGTGAGACGACATTCAGCCACAGTGAGGCGAGTATGGATTCGGTGGGTGCGGGAGGGACGGACCGACGTGAGCGATTGCCGCAGCCGCGGCACTCCACCGAACGAGAAGACCGGCATGTTGTGCGGCGTGCATTGACTGCTCGCACCGCCACATCACGAACGTTAGCGCAGGAATTAGGGTGTGTTGCGCAACAACCTGTGTCAGCACGTACCGTTCGACGTCGCCTGCAGGAGTGGGGACTTGTCGCACGGCGCCCATTGCTCCGATTACCATTGACGTGTTACACCACCGGTGAGTGCGGCCGCAGTGGGCCGTTGAACGCCGCACCTGTACTACGGAATGGCACGACATTGTCTTCTCCGAAGAATTCCGCTTCTGCCTACAACACCACGATGTCGGATCCGCGTGTTGCGGCACCGCGGCGAGAGACTGTATGACGCCTGCATTATGCATTGCCATACCGGTCCGTCGCTTGGCGTTATGGTTTGGGGCACAATTGGATATTACACCCGCACCCCTCTGGTACGCATCGCAGGTACACTCAACAGCCACCGCTACATCTCCGACGTTTTGGAGCCTGTAGTCCTCCCTTACCTGCAGGACCTACCAGCGGCCACGTTTCAACAGGACAATGCGCGCCCGCACGTGGCACGCATTGTGAAACAATTCTTTACGGCCCACCAGGTGTCACTGCTGCCCAAGGTTAGTAGACTCAAAGGTTATGCTTATCCGACACTTCCGCTGAACACTGTCTCAGGGGTCGCCTTCGTGACGTCACAGTCCCGGAGATCTGCACACCCCATCCGCCTAAAGCTGCTTGCTCTCGTTTTTCTGGTTCAGGGTCTGAAAGCTACATTGTCTCATTTGAAGCTAGGTATTTGTAGCAAACAAATTATCTTTTCCTTGGTCATACTGAACATGCCTGGTTCGTGCGCATTAGCAACGTGTCAAAATTATTATTCGAAAACCAGAAGGAATGGCATTCATTACCATGGGTTTCCGAAAATTGAAGTTTTGCGTAAAACATGGAAATTGAGATGCAAACGAGCTGACAGTTTCAACGAAATGAATTCAGCTATTTGTTCGGAACATTTTCCTGAGGAAGATTACGAACGCGATTTAAGGAATGAACTTCTAGGTTTGCATATCCGCAAAATGCTAAAGGACACAACTGTACCAAGTTTAAACCTCCCGGGAAACTTTAATGTAAATTCTAATTCAGAGAGAAAGAACAGACAGGAGAAAAGGAAACGAACTGATCTTGTTGGCGATTTGATAAACTCTGATAATGCAGAGGAAATTTTGGAAGACATGTGGAGTGCCAATGATGAAAATACTGAAATTGAATGTATGAAAGACCTGAAAACAGAAAATGAAATTCTATTGAAGGAAAATTATATTTTGATGAAGGAAAATGAAAAGCTGAAAGAACAAATATTATATTTGAGCTCTTCAAACCATAGTCTAATTTTACTTGTAAAAGTCCTCAAAGTAAAACAGGATCAAATGCAGAAAGAATTATTAGAATTGCGAAGGTTACAGAAAGATGAGAAAAAAACAGAGAAATGTGCATAAAAAATTTGCTTTCTACAGTGTTTACTCCAGGACAGATAAGGGTTTTGTTAGGCCAAAAACGGATTGTTTGGAATTCTACTGATATTGCAGCTGCAATAACATTAAGAACTGTTTCCAGGAGAGCATATCACTGCTTGAGAAATAAAGTTAATATTCCGCTTCCTGATTTGTCAACGTTGCGCCGATGGGTAGCTACAATTAAATGTTCACCTGGAATTCAAGCCACAACTTTAAAACTGATGCAGAGCTAAGGAATGCAAATGACTGAAGCCGAAAGAACATGTGTAATTTCTATAGATGAAATGAAAGTTTCCAGCAAAATGTGCTATAATATTGAAACAGATGAAGTTATAGTACCGTGTAGGTACGTACTGGTATTCATGGCAAGAGGACTTGTTAATCCCTGGAAAAAACCAGTATTTTACGATTTTGACGTTAGTGGTTCCAGTCTCAGAGAAATATTAATGAAAGTAATTTGTGCCGTAGAAAATATCATGTTTCCTGTATTTGCTCTTACTTCAGATCTGGGAGCTTTAAACCAGAAATTATGGAAAGAATTGGCTATATCGCCTGAGAGTCCGTTCTTTGAAAATCCTTTCGACAAAAACAGACATATAAATGTTTTTGCTGACATTCCGCATATGGTAAAGTTATTGCGAAACCATATTTTGGACAGTGGCATAAAAATAAGAAATATAGTGATAAATTGCTCCCTATTTGAAAAAGCTATTAGAGAAGGACAGTTAAGGAATTAAAAACAGCGTATAATATGAGTGAAACACACATACGTGTTAAAGGAGCAAATAGGCAGATTGTACGTTATGCTGTACAGTTGCTTTCGGAGCGTGTTGGAAATGCCATCAAATATTTATTTCCCGAAAATGATGAAGCAGCAAATTTTATTCTTCTTGTTGACAGGATTTTTTATACAATGAATTCGAGGCAACCATTCTCAGACAAACCATTCCGATGTGCTTTAGGTAACAATCGACAGCAATTTCAACTTCTGAATGAGGCTTACAACACTTTTTCGCAGATGCGCGTTGTTGGAAGAAAAAACGCCCTACCATTTCAGCAAGGTCTTCTGGTCAGTATTACACCCGTAATGGCTGTCCACAAGATTCTAAGCGAAAAATATGAGCTAAAATATTTTTTAACTCAGAGTTAATCAAGATGTCCTAGAAAAATTTTCTCACAGATACGTGCAGCAGGGAATACCTATGATCACCCTTCACCACTGGAATTTCAAAATCGTCTCAGACTGCTGGTACTTGGGAAAGTAGTCTGGAACTGTCAGAAATCTAACGTTTTGCATGAGTCAGAACAACATTATTTAACTGTCTCCATGCTCTCGTCTTCCTGTGTCTTACACAATAATGCATCCTGCAATGATGAAACAGCCCACACAAGTGAAAATGAAATTACGGACTGCACTTCGCGAAGAACCCACAACTGCAATTACGTCTTCTAGTGACAGCATATCGTACCAAGCTTTACGATACCTTGCTGGATATGTTGTATTTAAACTGCCAAACAACGTGTCCTGGGCTGGGGGACAAAAATGCACCTCTGGACCTAGTGCAAGAAAAAGGAATTCTTTGCGACTGGATTAGCGTCATAAGCAGAGGTTGCTTGCAACATCCAACAAATGAGTGGATGAGCATGGTTATCCAACTAGAAGAAAAAATTTTAAAACTACATGGGAAAAATAATTTAAGGAAAGTTAAAGGAATTGTTCACACCGCAGTGGAAGCTTCTGCCCATCAGTTCCCTCCAAATGTGCACCCTGCCATCAAACTATTCATGAAAACCCGAATTATGATCCGTATGCGCCATATTAACGCTCAGCAAAAAAATATATTGCCAACCCAAGAAGAGAAAACTGGTTAAAACAGTTACCTGAGGAACATGACAAAGGTAAGTGAAGAAAGAATTTTTTCACGTTAAATAATGTCCCTATTTCTTATAGTTCTCAAAATTTAGCCGAATAAAATATGACTAAAGAAACAAACAAACAAAAATTGCAAAGATCCATGATTTTAACTTTTCTGTTCAGCGATTAGTTACAAATAATAACAGAGCATTTAGTGAAATTAATTTCCAACTTTTTAATTAAGCAAGTTAGTGGAATGCTACTCAAGTTTTTATTTGTTCCGCATAAAAGGATTTCTTCATGAGGTTCTGATAGCATAATCTTATAAGTTTTTTTTTCCTTCTTTTGAATTTATTTAAAGACAGTATTACAGTTGCATATAAATAAATTAGAAGGTATAATCACTGTCCCTGCACTTTTCCTTAGTGTCATGTCAATATCCTATTTAGATATTTAGATTAAACAGACTTGAAAAAAAATGAAAGAAATGCATAATAAGTTTCTTCACATTCTCGGTTTACTCTAAATAAAATATTCACATGGATGTCCGTTTTTCCTGATTATATCACAGATGTGCTCTTGCATTACATCTTGGTTGCAAGCTTTCAGATTCAGAGCGTATTTGAGTAAAAAGTTGTTGACATTTCTCCCGCGAGTGCTTCAATTGTATTAACAATCTATCCGTCCTGCTGGCTGCGTCGTGTGGTACACTGACGTCACTACGTAAGGGACCGGCACTTCCGCTGCGAGGGAGGCAGGATGAGCAAACCTTACTGTCTATTAACCTTGACTGCTGCCGTGGCCCGCCTGTTCTCCCAATATGTTGCCCATCGAACACGTCTGGTCGCTGATCGGCAACCAAATGGCCCGGCAAGCACCACCCGCGGCTACGCCTGATGAACTGTGGCAACGTGTGGAAGCAGCCTGGACCGACATACCCCAAGCTCACATCCAAAGCCTCTTTCGTTCGAAGCCGCGGCGTGTAGCTGCCGTTATTGCCAGCCATGGGGGCCACATAAACTATTGATATGTGCGTGTTCCGCAAGTCGCACGGGCCTTTAAGCTCAATCGTTTCATCTTTGTATCTGTTGTTATGTGTCCAGTAAATCTGGCTTTGCTATCTCGTGTCCTTCTTGGTGTTGCATTTTGGGTGGCCAGCAGTGTATTTTAAGGTGTCTGAGTTTTTGGGGTGAAAGAATGCGTAAACGCTCTGCGAAATAAGAAATGAAAGGCCGAAAGTTTGTAGTTAAGGGAATGGGCGGAATTCATGGGTATGTAATGGTAGAGCGTGAAATAGATTTTCGAAATACTGAAAAATAAATAGTGCGAAAGTGGGTGCGAACGAGTAAAAAATCTAGAAAAGGGAGGCTGAAGTCATATTCAAGTTCGATGGTAAACATAACTGTGGGGAATTTAGAGGATAGCAGACCAGTGAAATGGGAAAGTTCATTCTGGGTCGAGTGCCAAAATATGAGAACGTCATTTGCGTAAGGGAGGTATAAAATTGGCAGAACATGAGCTGTATTGAAGACTTTTTCTTCGAGAGATCGTAGAAGGATTTCTGTTCAAATGGGAAATCCTATTTCGATGCATTTCATTCACCGAAAAATTTCGATTTCTTGTAAATTTTCTGCTTCCGATTTCTGCTCCCATTTCGATTTCTGCTAAAATGGGAAATCCCATTTGTTCTACTTCCGATTTCTGCTAATGGGTTTTCCGATTTTAGAAGAAGTCGGAAGTAGAAATTTTAGCAGAAATCGAAATTTTCGATGAATGAAGTGCATCGAAATGGGATTTCCCATTTTAGCAAAAATCCTTCTACAATCACTCGAAGAAAAAGTCTTCAATACAGCTCCTGTTCTGTCAATTTTATACCTCCGTTCTCGTAGTTTGAATGAACACAAATACACAGTTAAAATGTGCTCCCAAAATAATGCAGTATCTCGACTAACTTTACTGGAATCTCACCAGCCAAGTTGGGAGAAGACACGTATTGTGACCACCCTTGCATCGAAGTCCAACACGCTGTTTGTACAGAGTCTGATTATTTATGAATTTGGGTCTTCATGTTGTAATGACGATCAACCCTTGATCATTCCTGCCGTATGGAAACTGGCTCTAACAGTCAGGAATAACTTATTTCTGAACTCGGACATACCACAGTGAGCCAACATGGCTTTTCTCTCTTATTTCGCTTGCGCATACAACTGCGCCGTCTAATCATGTGACCAATTTCTCGGTGTATGTATATCACTGTTGCTCCAATTATTGTGTATTAATGTTACATCTGATGATGGGGCCGACGCGACGCTGCCCCGAAAGGGCTCGTGTTTTTAACTCTAATCTGCATTTTTAATTGTACTTAGCAAAGTCTTTTAATATATCAGCAGTTTTTAACCTCTCATATTTTTATCGTGCAGAAACAGTATGTGTATTGTTTCATCATCATCATCATAATCATCAACCATATTATAAAACCACTGCTGGATGAAGGTCTCCCCAAATTTCTTCCACAGTTGTCTGTCTTGGGACTGCCTCCTCCATGTCACTCCAACATACTTTAATATTTTATCCTTCCACCTCCCATGGGGTCTTCTTCTGGGTCTTTTCCTGTCCCTTGGATTCCAGTCTAAAATTTCGGTTGTCCATCGGTGGCGCGTTATTCTGGCAACATGTCCAGCCCATTGCCATTTCAGTCATTTCACTCTGGTCATGATGTCGTCCACTCCTGCCATTTTCCTTATCCACAAGTTCCTCTTCTTATCTTTCCTGGTTACACCAAGCATGCATCTCTTCATGCCTCTTTGAGTTGTCTGCAGTCTTTGTATGTATTTTATAGTTAAGGTCCATGTCTTGGCTCCATACGTAAGTACTGGCAGGATGCATTGATTGAACACTTCTCTTTTGAGACATACTGGCATACTGCTCTTAAAAATTGTACTGTTTCTTCCAAAAGCTCTCCATCCAAGTTTTATACGCCGATTAATTTCTTCATCAATGTGACCCTCACTAGATATCTGCTGCCCAAGATAAATGTAGGAATCGGTTGTCTCAAGCTTTACTCCATCAATCGCCAAATCTTCGTTTCTTGTAAAAGCATTGTACATCACTTTTGTCTTCTGAAAGTTCATTTTTAATCCCACTTCTTTACTCTTGTCAGCAAGTTCCTGGATCATACTCTGCAGCTCTGATGGGGTAGTTGCAAAAATGACTACGTCATCAGCAAAACGAAGGTGAGTTAGATAATCTCCATTAATCTTTATCCCTTTGTTTTCCCAGTTCAGTGATTGAAAGACATTTTCCAATGTGGCATTAAAGAGCTTCGGTGATATGGTGTCACCTTGTCTCACTCCCTTTCCAATTTTTACGTGTGTTGTATTTTCAAACAGCCGAATCTTTGCACTTGCATTTTCATAGATGTTATTAATAATATTAATGTATGCATCTTCAATACCGCAGGTTTTCAGAGCCATTGTAACTGCTGATGGTTTCACTGAATCAAAGACTTTTTCATAATCGATAAAAGCCATGCACAATGGAAGTTCATATTCCCTCACTCTTTCAATTAGTTCTCTCAGTACGTGGATATGATCTATTGTGCTGTAGCCACTCCTGAATGCCGCTTGTTCTCTCAGTTGAGCCATGTCCAGTGTCACCTTCAAGCGGTGTGAAAGAACTTTAGTGAAGATTTTATAAACCACTCAAAGGAGGCTGATGGATCTGTAGCTCCTGAGATCCTCAATGTCACTTTTTTTATGGAGCAAGATCATTGTAGCATTGTTCCAATCCTCAGGAATCTTCCCTTCATTAAGACGTCTGGTGAAAACTTGGGCGAGTGTAGTTTCAATGTCTCCACTTGCTTCTTGTATAATGTCCACGGTAATTCCATCTTCTCCTGCAGTTCTTCCCCGTTTCATGTTCTTAATTGCAAATGTAACGTCCGCAGGGAGGATTGGAGGGACTTCGGCACTGGTACCTGTCGTAATGTCTGGAATAGATGTATCATGTTTTTCATATAGTTTTGAATAGAAATCTTTCACCCTTGTCAAAATTTCGCTTCTATTTCTTGTTACAGTTGTGACGTACCTGCCAGCAGGACGCACACGACATAAAGGCACATAGCAATCAGAACAAAATGTCTGCGTAGCTCAGTTGGTAGAGCGACTTGTTCCGGAATAAGCGGCCTCGGGTTAGAATCCCGGCGTAGACCAAAAATGACGGAGAAATTTACTTCGTTATAATGGCGCCCGAACTATCCGGATGACCCGGCCGTTCAAAATCTCGCATTGGTGTGATGTTATTTCCACACCGCGAGACAGGAAAAATCAGAGAATTCCTTCTCCAGCGCTTCGAAAAATAAAAATGTGTGATGTTGCATTCCACACAGCAGATTGACTGGGAGTTCTCAAGTGCACGTTCTACAGTGGATGGCTGCCTGCAACGATTCATGCTCACGGCTGACCCGTGGGCCATGCCCCCGGCCCTCTTTCGGGGGGGGGGAGATGCGACGTACCTGCCAGCAGGACGCACACGACATAAAGGCACATAGCAATCAGAACAAAATGTCTGCGTAGCTCAGTTGGTAGAGCGACTTGTTCCGGAATAAGCGGCCTCGGGTTCCAATCCCGGCGTAGACCAAAAATGACGGAGAAATTTACTTCGTTATACAGTACCATCTTCTTCTCTCAGAGCCATAATCTGTTTTCTTCCCTTACTGAGATGTCCGTTTGCTCTCTTCAGGCTCTGGTTGTTTTCAATTGCTTTCCTCACTAGTTCACAATTGAATTTCCTTATGTCTTCAGTGATACCTTTTCCCACTGTCTTGCAAAGCTCTACATATTCCACGTTGGAAGTTACGTCTTTATTTGTCATCATCTGCCTTCTCTTTTGCAACAACATTTTTGCTTTTCCTGAAAATTTTCTTCATATGTAACTTGTTTTTAGTACCAGCTATTTTTGTTGCTGTTTCCATAAGAGCCTTGGTGAGTTCTCTGTTAACTTTAGAAATATCCACTTCTTCCGATGTTAGGCCTTCTAAAGCAGAGAATCTGTTCCTCAGTTCCAGCTTGAAGGTATTATGGTGTTTTTTAAGGTTGATTATGTCAATACATTTTGTTTGTCTTATGAGCTTGCCACGTTCGAGTTTAGTGTTGAGGTGTATCTTACATCTCACCAATCTATGGTCACTACCTGTGTTGAACTTGTTTAGTACACTGCAGTCTTCGATGACGAATTTTTTGTTACACATAATAAAATTAATTTCACTTGTCACATTCGGATGTCTCCATGTTCATTTCCTGTGTGGCTCTTTCTTGAAAAAGGAGTTCAAGATGAAAAACCCTTTCTGCCTTTGCAAATTCTACGTGAATATTTCCACGCTGGTTTCTGCTGCCGTGACCGAATTTGCCTACCGAAGTTTCATTCTGTTGCCGTTGCCCTATTTTTGCATTGAAATCTCCAATAATTATCTTCAAGTGCTGCTTACCTTTATTATTTACATGACAAATTTCCTCATAAAATTCTTCAATTTCTTCTTCAGGATGACTTGTGGTGGGTGCATAAGCTTGAATATTCTGAGCCTGGTATCTTCTCGAGAGTTGGATAACAAGTCGTGCAGCTCTGTCAGAGGAACTTTAAACTTTTACAACTTTATCCTTCAGTTTCTTGTGTATTATAAATCCAACACCACTAGTTCTGCCAGTATCTGTCCCACGATAGTAGAAGAGATGTCCATTTTTAAGTTCAATGATATCTTCTCCTTTTCTCTTTAGTCTCATCTAAATTGGCACGAATACTTCAAATGTTTCATTTGATAATTTGTAACATCGGAAGAGTGAATGTTTTACTTGGGGTTGCAATCAGTATTGTAACTCATTTTTCCTCAAGTAGACCAGCTGGATTTGTCTAGAAAATTTTTGTTTTTAACAGTTCCCCTCAGATGAGAAAGTTACAAGACGTCAGATCTGAGGTGTTTGGTGGGTGACATAAAACAGCCTAACTAAAGTTTTGACTGTACGGTTCACCTTTTAATGTATCGTGCGTGCATTGTCATGGAACAAAATAACGTCCTGAGAAATAAGAGCGACGTGTTTTCTTTTAAGGAAACTGTGCAATAGGAACATATGTTGACAGTAACCCTGTTCCAGAAGAATGGGTGAGGAGAAGTAATTTATTGTTGTAAAAGGCAGATGTAAAGATGTTCTTATCCAGAAAAGATGTCTTTGTAATTTTTAAAGTTGAGCAATGTAATATAACGTCATCTCTACTGAGCAAAGTTTTTGTATAAAATCCATAGTTAGTCGTGAGTCTTTTTTTTTTAAAATTGTTTAGCTATTGTTTGTGTTTAAACGTTTTAAACAAAAGGAAATAAAAACTTTTTGAAACATCATCAAACTTTCATGATTGGCTTTTACCATGTAATGCTGAGCAGTCAACAGTTCCGTAAGTGTGGCGTGCAGTCTAAAGTTCATTTTATTTTAGATGCTGACTTTATACATGGCCCAATAATTTCGGCAAATAACCGCACACGTATTATTTTTTTTCTGAACTCAGCGTAATCCAATATAGTTTTTCGTTGTTCAAAAAGGAAATAAATTTTCACCGTTTTGCCTAAACAGTGATTGGATGTAAAATTTCTCCTGTAATTACAATTTGTTACTTTTGCAGTACCTGAGGGAGAGATTCAAAATTGATGTTCCACATCGATTCCGTGTCCACAATTTCCGAGTCCAACTTTCTGCGCTCATTGCGGATCCTTGTTGATCGGACTGCGTAAGCAAGGTCTGAAGTGCCAATGTAAGTACCACCCTTTTCTGCTTCTTTAACATTGAATCTATTGTAGTCCATCACATGATTTAACAAAGTATTTGAGTGAGCTTGGTCCAGCGATGAATGCCTTATCGCACTAACTTATAAAAACGTACAGCTTTGGTTCTTAAATACCTGCCTGTGCGTTCAAAGTTCTTTGTAGCATAGTTGTATAATTGAAATATAAGAGGTACCTATGAGTCACTCTTTCAAAAAATAGTTCTTTAAAGCGAAATAAATGTTATTTTTAATCTTAAAAACCAGTAACTTATTTTTCTGCTGCGTATCTCATGAAACAACTTTTATGGCCGCAATATAACTCTTCTGATCTCTGAAATTTTATGTTTTGCGAGGTGAACCTAAAAATATTCTTTGCGTAAAAAAATTCACGGATATTAACTTTCCATTTGAATGCTGACCAGCCGGTAATCTCTCAACCCCTTTTCTTTCTATCTTCATTTCATTTTTTGGACAAGTTTTCTTCTAATTATCTAGGGATTTTCAATTTTCTTCAGTACCCGAAACGCTTTAAAGTAAATGACTGAATTATTGTTTCATGTGTCTGTAAACTGAAGCCAGTCGACCATTACCTGTTCGTTCGTTGTCTGTCATTTTATGACGCAGTTTTCTGTCTAATTTGCAAACAGTGTTTTCCTTTTTTTTTTTTTTTTTTTTTTGCAAATCAGTGGATATTTGTTTTTCGTCTTCAAAGTCGTTAAAGTTTAGATTATAAAATGCTCAGAACTCATAGGAGATAGAAAGTGAAAACATCAATAGTCTGCTAACGCGGTTCCTGAGCCCTTATAGGCAAACGGAAAATAATCCGTGACTCAAAAGTTGTTAAGAAACCTTGTCCTAAACAAAGCATTATACGGAAAGCATGGATAAACCAATCTGTTGGCTTAAAGAGGCGTTGCTCTGTCCCTCGATTTATTTAATTCAAGAAAAGAAAAGGTAAATATTCGTTGGATAAAATCATTTTCAAGGGGTGTAACTTGAATTTTCAGTGAAGTTACTATTCATCGCGCAAACTATGCTTTCCGGTTTGGAAAACAGATCACGTCAATCAGCGTTTACTCCATTCTTAGAGACTTACTCACGTTTCTCTTACGTCTTTGTCAGCAAGTCGACCTACTGGGCTAGGTTTACAGGAGTTCATTCAGTCAGGAACAGAGGAGGGGAACAGCTTTGAACATGCTGTTTTTATCTCTGTCTGCGAGAGGATAGGAAACTTATGCAAATAGAACGAGCTGCGTCTAAAAGTGTGGAAGTACTTAAATAATAACCTTTAAATGAACATCTCTGAATTTTGCGCTTCTTTTTAGTAATCCATTTTATAATGTTCTGTCCCCAAGCATTAGACCCATTTCATAACATTCGAACAACTGACAAAAATGGGTTCATCCCCAAATTATTTTAGTCCCTACCGTGCAAGACTCGGAGACCTAAGTTCACCTCCCGATGACTCTTCACTGGCTTAGGGTCGACCGCTTGACGGGAGAACCGCGGCATTCGAACTGCTTAAGCTGTACGTTTTCCTAATTTATCTTATTCTTAAATCTCTATTGCAAGACCTTCTTCTTGAGCGTTGAAATTCCCCAAAACCAATTTGTCCCAATAATATTTAGCTTGAACTATCCTCTTGTATGATGCGTTGTATTTAAAGGAAAATTTAAGAAAAACCCCGGGTTTTTTTTTTAATTTCTGCCAAAAGTGACCTAATTAAAGCTTAAATTTCCTCTGTGAAGAAAGTAAGAAAAAGCTCTGATAAATTGGAAAACGTTGCCATACAATTTGACCGCAAGTAAAAATTGTATCCCCATTTTTCTGGCAGCTTTAATTGCCTTAGACACAGTCTACGATTATAAATCGATGAAATGTTAGTTTTAGTATTGAATGAAACTATGAATACCAAAGTTTCGAAACGCTTGTGAGAAAGTCATATTCTTATATAATAATGAAACGCATCATCATCATTGTCAACCATTATCAATCCACTGCTGGACGAAGGTCTCCCCAAGCTTCCTCCACAACGGTCTGTCTTGTGCCAGTCTCCTCCATGTCACTCCCGCATACTTTCGAATTTCATCCGCCCATCTTCCATGTGGTCTTCTTCTGGGTCTTTACCTGTCCCTTGGAATCCAATCTAAAATTTCGGCTGTCCATCGATGGTCTGTTCTTCTGGCAGTATGTCCAGCCCATTGCCATTTCAGGGATTTAACTCTGATCATGATGTCTTCCACTCTTGTCATTTTTCGGATCCACGAGTTCCTCTTCTTATCTCTCCTGGTTACACCAAGCATGCACCTCTCCATGCTGCTTTGAGTTGTCTGCAGCCTTTGTATGTCTCCTTTAGCTAAGGTCCACATCTCTGCACCATACGTAAGCACTGGAAGGATGCATTGATCAAACACTTTTCTTTTAAGACATAATAGCATATTGCTCTTGAAAATTATGCTGTTTCTTCCAAAAGCTCTCCAGGCAAGTTTTGTACGCCGATTAATTTCTTCACCAATGTGACCCTCACTTGATATCTGCTGTCCAAGATAAACGTACCTGTCTGTTATCTCCAGCTTTTCTCCATCAATCGATAAATCTTCATTTCTTATAAAAGCATTGAACATCACTTTTGTCTTCTGAAAGTTCATTTTTAATCCCACTTCTTTACTCTTGTCAGCAAGTTCCTGCATCGTACTCTGTAGCTCTGATGGGGTAGTTGCGAAAATGACTATGTCATCAGCAAAACGAAGGTGGGTTAGATAATCTCCATTAATCTTTTATGCCTTTGTTTTCCCAGTTCAGTAATTGAAAGACATTTTCCAATGTGGCATTAAAGAGCTTCGGAGATATGGTGTCACCTTGTCTCACTCCTTTTCCAATTTTTATGTGTGTTGTATTTTCAAACAGATGAATCTTTGCACGTGCATTTTCATAGATGTTATCAATAATATTAATGTATGCATCTTCAATACCGCAGGATTTCAGAGCAATTGCAACTGCTGATGGTTTCACTGAATCAAAGGCTTTTTCATAATCGATAAAAGCCATGCACAATGGAAGTTCATATTCCCTCGCTCTTTCAATTAGTTCTCTCAGTACGTGGATATGATCTATTGTGCTGTAGCCACTCCTGAATCCAGCTTGTTCTCTCGGTTGAGCCATGTCCAGTGTTACCTTCAAGCGGTGTGAAAGAACTTTAGTGAAGATTTTATAAACCACTGATAGGAGGCTGATAGGTCTGTAGTTCCTGAGATCCTCAATGTCACCTTTTTTATGTAGCAAGATCATTGTAGCGTTGTTCCAATCCTCAGGAATTTTCCCTTCATTAAGGCATCGAGTGAAAATTTGGGCGAGTACTGTTTCGATTTCTCCACTTGCTTCTTGTATGATGTCTACAGTAATTCCATCTTCTCCTGGAGCTTTTCCCCGCTTCATGTTCTTGATTAGGCATGTGCAATTTCTGCTGGAAGGACTGGAGGAACTCTGGTACTGGTACCTTTCATGATGTCTGGAGTGCATGTATCATCCCTTTTATATAATTTGGAGTAGAAATCTTTCACTCTTGTCAAAATTTCGCCTCTATTTCTTGTTACAGAACCATCTTCTTTTCTCAGTGCCATAATCTGTTTTCTTCCCTTACTGAGATGTCCCTTTGCTATCTTTAGGCTTTGGTTGTTTTCAATTGCTTTCCTCACTAGTTCACAGTTCAATTTCCTTAGGTCTTCAGTGATACTTTTTCGTACTGTCTTGCATAGCTCTATATATTCCACTTTGGAAGTCACATCTTCTTTAGTTGTCCTCATCTCTCTTCTCTTTTGCATCAACATTTTGGTTTTTCCTGATAATTTGTTCACATGCAATTTGTTCTTAGTACCTAGCTAATTTTGTTGCTGTTTCCATAAGAGCTTTGGTTACTTTTCTGTTAACTTCAGAAATATCCACTTCTTCCGATGTTAGGCCTTCTAAAGCAGAGAATCTGTTCTTCAGTTCCAATTTGAAGGTATTATGGTGTTTTTTAAGGTTGGTTATGTCAATACATTTTGTTTGTCTTATGAGCTTGCTACGTTCGAGTTTAGTGTTGAGGTGCATCTTACATCTCACCAATCTATGGTCACTACCTGTGTTGAACTTGTTTAGCACACTGCAGTCTTCTATGACGAATTTTTTGTTACACATAATAAAATCAATTTCACTTGTCCCATTTGGATGTCTCCATGTCCATTTCCTGTGTGGCTTTTTCTTGAAAAAGGAGTTCAAGATGAAAAACCCTTCTGCCTCTGCAAACTCTACGAGAGTATTTCCACGCTGGTTTCTGTTGCCGTGACCGAATTTACCTACTGAAGTTTCATTCTGTTGCCGTTGCCCTATTTTTGCATTGAAATCTCCCATAAATATCTTCAAGTGCTGCTTACCTTTATTATTTAGATCACGAATTTCCTCATAAAATTCTTCAATTTCTTCTTCAGCATGACTTGTGGTGGGTGCATAAGTTTGAATAATCTGAGCCTGGTATCTTCTCGAGAGTTGGATAACGAGTCGTGCAGCTCTGTCAGAGGAACTTTCAACTTCTACAACTTTATCCTTCAGTTTCTTGTTCATTATAAATCCAACACCACTAGTTCTGCCAGTATCTGTCCCACGATAGTAGAAGAGATGTCCACTTTTCAGTTCAATGAGATCTTCTCCTTTTCTCCTTACCTCACTTAGCCCGACGATGTCCCACTTGATCCTTTGTAGTTCCTCTTCCAATTCAAGAAGCCTTGAATCAGAAGATAGGGAGCGTCCGTTATACGTAGCCAAGGTCAGCATCAGATGGCAGCCTAGTGCGGTCCTCTGGGGATTCTTAGCACCCTCTGCCTTCATGTCGCACTGGCCGCTGCCTTGGTAAGGTACATTCCAGCTGCCGGAGACTGAGGGCCAAGATTTAAGTTGTTGAGTCATTTTGGAGGGGTTTGGCCATAACTCACCACGCTGGCCAAGCGGGTTGGTGAGTGTGTGATAGCATTTCCTCTAATCCAGATGGTATAGTTATACCGCTATTGGCGGTCATCAGAGCCGCTTTAGTGGGAACAGGATGTACCACGAGAAGGCGGGGTTGACATTTGTCAAGGAGAGGGTGTGATGTTACGCATCACCTGACCTTACATCCCATAACGCATATAGCGTATTAAATCAGTTTATTTTTGTGGTGTAGTCAGCACAAAGATTCGCCAAGCTTTCTCATTCCACTGTGAGGCTTTTTCAAGGCAATGGTAGACACAAAAATGCAGAGAATTGGAACATGTAAAGAACGAAGATGATTTTTGAAAATAGCGCGGGTGACATCACGAGCATATTACATGAATTTTTATCACGCTATTATACGGTGCTTTCGTGATGTGTTTCCATCTTTTAATAAGGCATGCCAAACCATTGGTAGTTAAGTAGAGACTATATCATTGCATGCCCATTTGCTGGATAGGGTTTCCACTGTCATCGAGCAAAGTGTCATCTGTTCTACATGTAACATCACAACACAGCTTGAAAGTTACATCACCCTGGAGCGGGAATCGAACTCGCATATCCCGATTTCCTTTCGAGCTTGCTCTCCGTATGACACGCTATGTGTGCAGTCTTTATCAAATTAAAACCTACCATGGATTTTTAATAAAGGGAAACAGAGAGGTGTGTCTTTTAGTTCACTCATTAAAAGAATATCCAAGTCCACTGTTATTACGTGATCATTTCGCGCATTTCAAGCACAGTTAGCATGGTTAAGCTTGGAAAGATGGGCAAGTCACATTGAATACATGTTTATTGGTGTGTCAGGTGTTCCCTAACATATGTATGCATGCATGCATACCTATATTTCCTAACATATGTATGCAATAATGAATACCTATATTTCTATTTTGAAAAATGATTACTTGCTTCTGTAAGGCCTTCTGTAACGTTGCTCGGTAAAGGCTGCATAGCAAGAAAAGAGAAAGCGAACGAAAAACAAATCCTTCTGGCAAAGGGAAACAGTGATTTTATGCTGCTCTTCAAACAACATGACCACACGCCAACAGATAACTAGGGTAGGAAATTGATGTATGATACATCATGAATGGAATACGGGATTACAGCATACAATACAAATTTTGAAGATGCGAATGTTTTTTGGTGTGAATATGGCATGGATGGTAAGTCAGATAATAGCCTAAAACTTGAAAATTTCGTCGTCCTGCAGCGGGAATCGGACCAGCATAATTTTTTTTAAAGTCGCTTAGGATGCAGGAAGATGTGGTACTATCAATGAATAAAAGCCTGGGGACAATGGTTCAGCAGAGTCTATAACAATGAGTCCAGTACAAAGGGCCCAACGAGCTGATCAAAGCTTACCTTCATACAACCTTTCTTTTACACGAATTTTGTAATGTTCGACATCTACGACAACGTGGAGCAGAACTGTTGGGTCAGTATTTCTGCCTTTCGAATTTTTCAACACAAGAAGGACATTCCCTCTGCAAAGTTTTTCCAGAGGAACCATATTATCGATCTTTTATATCCACTGCCTATATACAGTCCTTTAACTCCTAGATAACTGTGGTCACAAATGAGCTGGTGCCATCAAAAGAACAGAGCAAACCTCTCTCAGCAGAAGCTTTGATGAAGGAAGGTGGTAATGAGTTCATATAGTGTACGTAAAGTGTTTCCAGTCAGCCATCCACTTCTTCACACTTCGCAGTCCCATGGCTAGGTAATCATTCTCCGTTGTGCGATGTCATGAGTTCCGTGTTTAACACATTGACTGCCACACTAGAAAAACAAGTTTTTCCCTTGGGGCCATCGTGTTTTATTACGAAAATAGAATAAAAATTTTGAAAACAAAACGATCCTGTCTAATTTAATTGTAACAATAAGAACATCAACAAGTAAGATTTTCACGAACGAACTACAGGGTTCTTGATCTCAAAGACTACAGTCTTTTGACACTTATATATATATATATATATATATATATATCATCATCATCATCATTGTCAACCATTATCAATCCACTGCTGGACGAAGGTCTCCCCAAGTTTCCTCCACAACAGTCTGTCTTGTGCCAGTCTCCTCCATGTCACCCCTGCATACTTTCGAATTTCATCCACCCATCTCCCATGTGGTCTTCTTCTGGGTCTTTTCCTGTCCCTTGGAATCCAATCTAAAATTTCGGCTGTCCATCGATGATCTGTCCTTCTGGCAGTATGTCCAGCCCATTGCCATTTCAGGGATTTAACTCTGATCATGATGTCTTCCACTCTTGTCATTTTTTGGATCCACGAGTTCCTCTTCTTATCTCTCCTGGTTACACCAAGCATGCACCTCTCCATGCTGCTTTGAGTTGTCTGCAGCCTTTGTATGTCTCTTTTAGTTAAGGTCCACGTCTCTGCACCATACGTAAGCACTGGAAGGATGCATTGATCAAACACTTTTCTTTTAAGACATAATGGCATATTGCTCTTCAAAATTATGCTGTTTCTTCCAAAAGCTCTCCAGGCAAGTTTTGTACGCCGATTAATTTCTTCATCAATGTGACCCTCACTAGATATCTGCTGTCCAAGATAAACGTACGTGTCTGTTATCTCCAGCTTTTCTCCATCAATCGATAAATCTTCATTTCTTGTAAAAGCATTGAACATCACTTTTGTCTTCTGAAAGTTCATTTTTAATCCCACTTCTTTACTCTTGTCAGCAAGTTCCTGGATCATACTCTGCAGCTCTGATGGGGTAGTTGCAAAAATGACTATGTCATCAGCAAAACGAAGGTGGGTTAGATAATCTCCATTATTCTTTATCCCCTTGTTTTCCCAGCTCAGCGATTGAAAAACATTTTCCAATGTGGCATTAAAGAGCTTAGGAGATATGGTGTTCCCTTGTCTCACTCCCTTTCCAATTTTTACGTGTGTTGTATTTTCAAACAGCCTAATCTTTGCACTTGCATTTTCATAGATGTTATTAATAATATTAATGTATGCATCTTCAATACCGCAGGTTTTCAGAGCCATTGTAACTGCTGATGGTTTCACCGAATCAAAGGCTTTTTCATAATCGATAAAAGCCATGCACAATGGAAGTTCGTATTCCCTCGCTCTTTCAATTAGTTCTCTCAGTACCTGGATATGATCTATTGTGTTGTAGCCACTCCTGAATCCAGCTTGTTCTCTCGGTTGAGCCATGTCCAGTGTTACCTTCAAGCGGTGTGAAAGAACTTTAGTGAAGATTTTATAAACTACTGATAGGAGGCTGATAGGTCTGTAGTTTCCGAGATCCTCAATGTCACCTTTCTTACGTAGCAGGATCATTGTAGCGGTGTTCCAATCCTCAGGAATCTTTCCTTCATTAAGGCATCGAGTGAAAATTTGGGCTAGTACTGTTTCGATTTCTCCACTTGCTTCTTGTATGATGTCTACAGTAATTCCATCTTCTCCTGGAGCTTTTCCCCGCTTCATGTTCTTGATTGCATGTGCAACTTCTGCTGGAAGGACTGGAGGAACTCTGGTACTGGTATCTTTCATGATGTCTGGAGTGCATGTATCATCCCTTTCATATAATTTGGAGTAGAAATCTTTCACTCTTGTCAAAATTTCGCCTCTATTTCTTGTTACAGAACCATCTTCTTTTCTCAGTGCCATAATCTGTTTTCTTCCCTTACTGAGATGTCCCTTTGCTATCTTTAGGCTTTGGTTGTTTTCAATTGCTTTCCTCACTAGTTCACAGTTGAATTTTCTTACGTCTTCAGTGATACTTTTTCGTACTGTCTTGCATAGCTCTATATATTCCACTTTGGAAGTCACATCTTCTTTAGTTGTCCTCATCTCTCTTCTTTCTTGCATCAACATTTTCGTTTTTCCTGATAATTTATTTACATGCAACTTGTTCTTAGACCCAGCTAATTTTGTTGCTGTTTCCATAAGAGCTTTGGTTACTTTTCTGTTAACTTCAGAGATGTCCACTTCTTCCGATGTTAGGCCTTCTAAAGCAGAGAACCTGTTCTTCAGTTCCAACTTGAAGGTATTATGGTGTTTTTTAAGGTTGGTTATGTCAATAGATTTTGTTTGTCTTATGAGCTTGCCACGTTCAAGTTTAGTGTTGAGGTGCATCTTACATCTCACCAATCTATGGTCACTACCTGTGTTGAACTTGTTTAGCACACTGCAGTCTTCTATGACGAATTTTTTGTTACACATAATAAAATCAATTTCACTTGTCGTCCCATTTGGATGTCTCCATGTCCATTTCCTGTGTGGCTTTTTCTTGAAGAAGGAGTTCAAGATGAAAAACCCTTCTGCCTCTGCAAACTCAACGAGAGTATTTCCACGCTGGTTTCTGTTGCCGTGACCGAATTTACCTACTGAAGTTTCATTCTGTTGCCGTTGCCCTATTTTTGCATTGAAATCTCCCATAATTATTTTCAAGTGCTGCTTACCTTTATTATTTAGATGACAAATTTCCTCATAAAATTCTTCAATTTCTTCTTCAGGATGACTTGTGGTGGGTGCATAAGTTTGAATAATCTGAGCCTGGTATCTTTTCGAGAGTTGGATAACAAGTCGTGCAGCTCTGTCAGAGGAACTTTCAACTTCTACAACTTTATCCTTCAGTTTCTTGTTTATTATAAATCCAACACCACTAGTTCTGCCAGTATCTGTCCCACGATAGTAGAAGAGGTGTCCACTTTTCAGTTCAATGAGATCTTCTCCTTTTCTCCTTACCTCACTTAGCCCCACGATGTCCCACTTGATCCTTTGTAGTTCCTCTTCCAATTCAAGAAGCCTTGAATCAGAAGATAGGGAGCGTCCATTGTACGTAGCCAAGGTCAGCATCAGATGGCAGCCTAGTCCGGTCCTCCGGGGATTCTTAGCACCCTCTGCCTTCATGTCGCACTGGCCGCTGCCTTGGCCAGGTACATTCCAGCTGCCGGAGACTGAGGGCCAAGATTTAAGTTGTGGAATCATTTTGGAGGGGTTTGGCCATAACTCACCACGCTGGCCAAGCGGGTTGGTGAGTGTGGGATAGAATTTCCTCTAATCCCGATGGTATAGTTATACCGCTATTGGCGGTCGTCAGAGCCCCTTTAGTGGGAACAGGATGCACCACGAGAAGGCGGGGTTGACATTTGTCAAGGAGAGGCTGTGATGTTACGCATCACCTGACCTTACATCCTTATATATATATATATATCACTCACCAACCCGCTTGGCCATATATATATATATATATATATATATATATATATATATATATATCACTCACCAACCCGCTTGGCCAGCGTGGTGAGTTATGGCCAAACCTATCCAAAATGACTCCACAACTTAAATCTTGGCCCTCAGTCTCCGGCAACTGGAATGTACCTGGCCAAGGCAGCGGCCAGTGCGACATGAAGGCAGAGGGTGCTAAGAATCCCCGGAGGACCGGACTAGGCTGCCATCTGATGCTGACCTTGGCTACGTACAATGGACGCTCCCTATCTTCTGATTCAAGGCTTCTTGAATTGGAAGAGGAACTACAAAGGATCAAGTGGGACATCGTGGGGCTAAGTGAGGTAAGGAGAAAAGGAGAAGATCTCATTGAACTGAAAAGTGGACACCTCTTCTACTATCGTGGGACAGATACTGGCAGAACTAGTGGTGTTGGATTTATAATAAACAAGAAACTGAAGGATAAAGTTGTAGAAGTTGAAAGTTCCTCTGACAGAGCTGCACGACTTGTTATCCAACTCTCGAAAAGATACCAGGCTCAGATTATTCAAACTTATGCACCCACCACAAGTCATCCTGAAGAAGAAATTGAAGAATTTTATGAGGAAATTCGTGATCTAAATAATAAAGGTAAGCAGCACTTGAAAATAATTATGGGAGATTTCAATGCAAGAATAGGGCAACGGCAACAGAATGAAACTTCAGTAGGTAAATTCGGTCACGGCAACAGAAACCAGCGTGCAAATACTCTCGTTCAGTTTGCAGAGGCAGAAGGGTTTTTCCTCTTGAACTCCTTCTTCAAGAAAAAAGCCACCCAGGAAATGGACATGGAGACATCCAAATGGGACGACAAGTGAAATTGATAACAAAAAAATTCGTCATAGAAGACTGCAGTGTGCTAAACAAGTTCAACACAGGTAGTGACCATAGATTGGTGAGATGTAAGATGCACCTCAACACTAAACTTGAACGTGGCAAGCTCATAAGACAAACAAAATCTATTGACATAACCAACCTTAAAAACACCATAATACCTTCAAGTTGGAACTGAAGAACAGGTTCTCTGCTTTAGAAGGCCTAACATCGGAAGAAGTGGACATCTCTGAAGTTAACAGAAAAGTAACCAAAGCTCTTATGGAAACAGCAACAAAATTAGCTGGGTCTAAGAACAAGTTGCATGTAAATAAATTATCAGGAAAAACGAAAATGTTGATGCAAAAAAGAAGAGAGATGAGGACAACTGAAGAAGATGTGACTTCCAAAGTGGAATATATAGAGCTATGCAAGACAGTACGAAAAAGTATCACTGAAGACGTAAGAAAATTCAACTGTGAACTAGTGAGGAAAGCAATTGAAAACAACCAAAGCCTAAAGATAGCAAAGGGACATCTCAGTAAGGGAAGAAAACAGATTATGGCACTGAGAAAAGAAGATGGTTCTGTAACAAGAAATAGAGGCGAAATTTTGACAAGAGTGAAAGATTTCTACTCCAAATTATATGAAAGGGATGATACATGCACTCCAGACATCATGAAAGATACCAGTACCAGAGTTCCTCCAGTCCTTCCAGCAGAAGTTGCACATGCAATCAAGAACATGAAGCGGGGAAAAGCTCCAGGAGAAGATGGAATTACTGTAGACATCATACAAGAAGCAAGTGGAGAAATCGAAACAGTACTCCCCCAAATTTTCACTCGATGCCTTAATGAAGGAAAGATTCCTGAGGATTGGAACACCGCTACAATGATCCTGCTACATAAGAAAGGTGACATTGAGGATCTCTGAAACTACAGACCTATCAGCCTCCTATCAGTAGTTTATAAAATCTTCACTAAAGTTCTTTCACACCGCTTGAAGGTAACACTGGACATGGCTCAACCGAGAGAACAAGCTGGATTCAGGAAAGGCTACAGCACAATAGATCATATCCATGTGCTGAGAGAACTAATTGAAAGAGCGAGGGAATATGAACTTCCATTGTGCATGGCTTTTATCGATTATGAAAAAGCCTTTGATTCGGTGAAACCATCAGCAGTTACAATGGCTCTGAAAACCTGCGGTATTGAAGATGCATACATTAATATTATTAATAACATCTGTGAAAATGCAAGTGCAAAGATTAGGCTGTTTGAAAATACAACACACATAAAAATTGGAAAGGGAGTGAGACAAGGTGACACCATATCTCCGAAGCTCTTTAATGCCACATTGGAGGGTGTTTTTCAGTCACTGAGCTGGGAAAACAAGGGGATAAAGATTAATGGAGATTATCTAACCCACCTTCGTTTTGCTGATGATGTAGTCATTTTTGCAACTACCCCATCAGAGCTGCAGAGTATGATCCAGGAACTTGCTGACAAGAGTAAAGAAGTGGGATTAAAAATGAACTTTCAGAAGACAAAAGTGATGTTCAATGCTTTTACAAGAAATGAAGATTTATCGATTGATGGAGAAAAGCTGGAGATAACAGACACGTACGTTTATCTTGGACAGCAGATATCAAGTGAGGGTCACATTGATGAAGAAATTAATCTGGGTACAAAACTTGCCTGGAGAGCTTTTGGAAGAAACAGCATAATTTTCAAGAGCAATATGCTATTATGTCTTAAAAGAAAAGTGTTTGATCAATGCATCCTTCCAGTGCTTACGTATGGTGCAGAGACGTGGACCTTAACTAAAAGAGACATACAAAGGCTGCAGACAACTCAAAGCAGCATGGAGAGGTGCATGCTTGGTGTAACCAGGAGAGATAAGAAGAGGAACTCGTGGATCCGAAAAATGACAAGAGTGGAAGACATCATGATCAGAGTTAAATCCCTGAAATGGCAATGGGCTGGACATACTGCCAGAAGGACAGATCATCGATGGACAGCCGAAATTTTAGATTGGATTCCAAGGGACAGGAAAAGACCCAGAAGAAGACCACGTGGGAGATGGGTGGATGAAATTCGAAAGTATGCAGGGGTGACATGGAGGAGACTGGCACAAGACAGACCGTTGTGGAGGAAACTTGGGGAGACCTTCGTCCAGCAGTGGATTGATGATGATGATGATGATGATGATATATCCGGCAGCTGGAATGTACCTGGCCAAGGCAGCGGCCAGTGCGACATGAAGGCAGAGGGTGCTAAGAATCCCCGGAGGACCGGACTAGGCTGCCATCTGATGCTGACCTTGGCAACGTACAATGGACGCTCCCTATCTTCTGATTCAAGGCTTCTTGAATTGGAAGAGGAACTACAAAGGATCAAGTGGGACATCGTGGGGCTAAGTGAGGTAAGGAGAAAAGGAGAAGATCTCATCGAACTGAAAAATGGACATCTCTTCTACTATCGTGGGACAGATACTGGCAGAACTAGTGGTGTTGGATTTATAATAAACAAGAAACTGAAGGATAAAGTTGTAGAAGTTGAAAGTTCCTCTGACAGAGCTGCACGGCTTGTTATCCAACTCTCGAAAAGATACCAGGCTCAGATTATTCAAACTTATGCACCCACCACAAGTCATCCTGAAGAAGAAATTGAAGAATTTTATGAGGAAATTTGTCATCTAAATAATAAATGTAAGCAGCACTTGAAAATAATTATTGGAGATTTCAATGCAAAAATAGGGCAACGGCAACAGAATGAAACTTCAGTAGGTAAATTCGGTCACGGCAACAGAAACCAGCGTGGAAATACTCTCGTTGAGTTTGCAGAGGCAGAAGGGTGTTTCATCTTGAACTCCTTCTTCAAGAAAAAGCCACACAGGAAATGGACATGGAGACATCCAAATGGGACGACAAGTGAAATTGATTTTATTATGTGTAACAAAAAATTTGTCATAGAAGACTGCAGTGTGCTAAACAAGTTCAACACAGGTAGTGACCATAGATTGGTGAGATGTAAGATGCACCTCAACACTAAACTTGAACGTGGCAAGCTCATAAGACAAACAAAATCTATTGACATAACCAACCTTAAAAACACCATAATACCTTCAAGTTGGAACTGAAGAACAGGTTCTCTGCTTTAGAAGGCCTAACATCGGAAGAAGTGGACATCTCTGAAGTTAACAGAAAAGTAACCAAAGCTCTTATGGAAACAGCAACAAAATTAGCTGGGTCTAAGAACAAGTTGCATGTAAATAAATTATCAGGAAAAACGAAAATGTTGATGCAAAAAAGAAGAGAGATGAGGACAACTGAAGAAGATGTGACTTCCAAAGTGGAATATATAGAGCTATGCAAGACAGTACGAAAAAGTATCACTGAAGACGTAAGAAAATTCAACTGTGAACTAGTGAGGAAAGCAATTGAAAGCAACCAAAGCCTAAAGATAGCAAAGGGACATCTCAGTAAGGGAAGAAAACAGATTATGGCACTGAGAAAAGAAGATGGTTCTGTAACAAGAAATAGAGGCGAAATTTTGACAAGAGTGAAAGATTTCTACTCCAAATTATATGAAAGGGATGATACATGCACTCCAGACATCATGAAAGATACCAGTACCAGAGTTCCTCCAGTCCTTCCAGCAGAAGTTGCACATGCAATCAAGAACATGAAGCGGGGAAAAGCTCCAGGAGAAGATGGAATTACTGTAGACATCATACAAGAAGCAAGTGGAGAAATCGAAACAGTACTCGCCCAAATTTTCACTCGATGCCTTAATGAAGGAAAGATTCCTGAGGATTGGAACACCGCTACAATGATCCTGCTACATAAGAAAGGTGACATTGAGGATCTCGGAAACTACAGACCTATCAGCCTCCTATCAGTAGTTTATAAAATCTTCACTAAAGTTCTTTCACACCGCTTGAAGGTAACACTGGACATGGCTCAACCGAGAGAACAAGCTGGATTCAGGAGTGGCTACAGCACAATAGATCATATCCATGTGCTGAGAGAGCTAATTGAAAGAGCGAGGGAATATGAACTTCCATTGTGCATGGCTTTTATCGATTATGAAAAAGCCTTTGATTCGGTGAAACCATCAGCAGTTACAATGGCTCTGAAAACCTGCGGTATTGAAGATGCATACATTAATATTATTAATAACATCTGTGAAAATGCAAGTGCAAAGATTAGGCTGTTTGAAAATACAACACACATAAAAATTGGAAAGGGAGTGAGACAAGGTGACACCATATCTCCTCCGAAGCTCTTTAATGCCACATTGGAGGGTGTTTTTCAGTCACTGAGCTGGGAAAACAAGGGGATAAAGATTAATGGAGATTATCTAACCCACCTTCGTTTTGCTGATGACGTAGTCATTTTTGCAACTACCCCATCAGAGCTGCAGAGTATGATCCAGGAACTTGCTGACAAGAGTAAAGAAGTGGGATTAAAAATGAACTTTCAGAAGACAAAAGTGATGTTCAATGCTTTTACAAGAAATGAAGATTTATCGATTGATGGAGAAAAGCTGGAGGTAACAGACACGTACGTTTATCTTGGACAGCAGATATCAAGTGAGGGTCACATTGATGAAGAAATTAATCGGCGTACAAAACTTGCCTGGAGAGCTTTTGGAAGAAACAGCATAATTTTCAAGAGCAATATGCCATTATGTCTTAAAAGAAAAGTGTTTGATCAATGCATCCTTCCAGTGCTTACGTATGGTGCAGAGACGTGGACCTTAACTAAAAGAGACATACAAAGGCTGCAGACAACTCAAAGAAGCATGGAGAGGTGCATACTTGGTGTAACCAAGAGAGATAAGAAGAGGAACTCGTGGATCCGAAAAATGACAAGAGTGGAAGACATCATGATCAGAGTTAAATCCCTGAAATGGCAATGGGCTGGACATACTGCCAGAAGGGCAGATCATCGATGGACAGCCGAAATTTTAGATTGGATTCCAAGGGACAGGAAAAGAACCAGAAGAAGACCACGTGGGAGATGGGTGGATGAAATTCGAAAGTATGCAGGGGTGACATGGAGGAGACTGACACAAGACAGACCGTTGTGGAGGAAACTTGGGAGACCTTCGTCCAGCAGTGGATTGATAATGGTTGACAATGATGATGATGATATATATATATATATATATTAAGGTGATACAACGTTTTTGTCACAATTATTTATCTTTTCAAGCCGACCATGGTTTCGCTGGGTATTGACCTAGCTTCATCAGGACGAATGGCACGTAAATATTCAAATTGTATATGACATCATAAATGGTGTTTACACTCACGTGTTTTGGTTAGATGCTTCCGCGCGCTTGATAGAAATGGCGTGGATGCCATGTCATTAACAAGTTGCGAAGACTTCTGATATAATATGGAAAGCTTCTAAAATATTCAACCACCAAACGTGATATTTTGGAAGCTTTCCATATATATCAGAAGTCTTCGCAACTTGTTAATAACATGGCATCCACGCCATTTCTATCAAGCGCGTGAAAGCATCTAACCAAAACATGTGACTGTAAACACCATTTATGATATCATATACAATTTGAATATTTACGTGCCATTCGTCCTGATGAAGCTAGGTCAATACCCAGCGAAACCATGGTCGGCTTGAATAAATAAATAATTGTGACAAAAACGTTGTATTACCTTAATATATATATACAACGACAGGGTTTTGCTCAGAGGGTCACCCATTACGTAACTTGTATGTTACAGCATGGCAGCTTGCTTACGCACCACGCGGCCCCCAAGGTAAAGAGACGTGTGAGTTATATATGCTTCATGAGACCCCGGGCGCAAAACTAGTGTGAGTTAAATACAACTCACGTGGTAGTTAATGTGTTAAATACGAAATAGTAGTTTGATGAATCGAGCTCTGCATAGATCATGGCCCCTTTGATTTCACTTGAGAACTGTAACTCTCCTTTCTGTAAAGACGTACTCGTGTCAGCGAGCATTATTACTCTGCGTCCTGTTTCTCCCGCTTTAAATGGTCTGAAGTGAATATCCAGCAGACATGTTAAACAAATACTAAATGCTTCGGACAAGAAATTCTATGATGTTGGTGAGTTACTGGTTATCTGAAGCACAATGGAAAACTTTGAACAGGGTGTTTAATCTGAAAACTAAAGCTCAGGCTTCAACAAAACAGAAAGAAAATCAGTGATTGAATTTCAGACCGATGCGGGAATGCGTCTTCTTTCTTTAACGCAACAACGGCATCTAAACTACGAAGTACAGTGTATTTTTCCAAGGAAACCACCTACGCATTAAAGGCATCACGGCTTTCGGATTTAAACTTCTTCTGGAAGAGCCACAGTTGATTCCTGAATTATGCTTACTTTGGAAATCAAGATAACTGCAAAGCACTTGATTCTAACAAACGTGCCAACATGGTTTGGAATTGAAAGAAATCTTAGTTACAGAAGAAATATTATGTCTTTTTTTTTTTTTTTCATTTCGAAATAGGATTCTTATTTCAAACATTTTTATTTCTAGTCGATCATTTTAAACCTTTTGCCATCACAACAACAGCCAGACTTCTTGGAAGTGTTGAAATCACGGAGACGGTAACGCCACCCATGAAGCGAGGATCGCCCGTCATAGAACATCCACAGTTGTTGCGTGTGGGAGTTTACAGGTTCGAATTGATCTTTTTCAATTAGCTCCACAAATTCTCAATGGGGGTTGAAGTCCGGCGATCGAAGAGGCCATTAGAGTGCAGTAAACTCGCTTCAATGCTCCTGAAGCCAATTGGTCGCCATTCGAGAAGTATGCGAGGTGGCGTCGTCCTGTTGAAAGATTGCGTCGCGGTGCAGAAAGATAATGGTTACGAACGGGTGTAAATGGTCAGCGAAGATGTTCACAAACCTGGTGAAGGAAGTGTTAACGTGTACGAGGGAATCCAAGGAAGCTATTTAAATGCATCCCAAACTGTTAGACCTGCCTCCCTTTTTGTGTGTGACCCCCAGTTAGTAAGCTAGGTCTATGGCTTCGTGTGGTTTACGCCACAGATTCACCTACCCATCGACGTGATAGAATTGAAACCGATTCCTCAGACCAGATGACGTGTTTCCGGTTCTTCGCACTCCAGTTGCGATAGGCCTTTGCAAACTTCAGCCTAATATTTTGGTGCCTTTAAATCAACAAGGGAACACGACGTAGACAACTGGCATAGCCAATTTTTTCTATGGTATGAAACAGTGCATAAGCTGTGGACGCGCGCTTATTAAATTCCGATATTATGTGCTCTGCGGTAGCAGTGCGATTCCTTGTAACGTTGCAGCACAGTGTGCGCTCACTTCCAGGAACAACTGTACGTTTACGACCGCATTTCTCCCGTTGGTTTGAAGATTTTTTGTATTTCGTGTAGTCTTAGTATACACGCGCGACAGTATGAGGTGGAAATCCCAACAGAGATCAGCAATTGCGGTGATTGAACGACCGGCTTTCCTCACCAGCTACTATCTGGCCACTGTCAAACTCACTCACGTCGCTGACTTGGCCCATAATTACTTTTCCGTGTCTGGTTTCCACTGCGTAGAGACATTCTCTATTCACTGGCATTGCCAGTTTGTGTCCCATCTGAGTGAATGCGATACTCCTTGTTTGCATTATATTATCAAGGTATATATAATTATTTATCCATTCAATGTAGATCTCAGCGGCCACATTAGGAAACCATTGAGAATCACTGCAAAAGTGGGTCAATAAGGTTCAGACATGAGCATGGTGCAAAACTCGTGAGTATTTCTTGCATGAATTACATCATTTTCAGACAAAGGTATTGTCTGAAAATGGAACTTTGCAGAGAGTAGAGGCGTCAAAAGTTGTATGGGGGCATAGAGTAGATGCGCAGGGAAGTTGCATGAATACTACTACCGAAGATTAAGACGTTTTAACGCCCGTGACGAAAATAAGCTCTTTTACGATATTTAGGATCTTACAAGGTTCGGCTTTATCGTACAGCGCTAACACGAGTGGTTGTACACACGTCGAATACGAAAAAGAAAAAAATGAAAAATGAAAAGATATATAATTCTTTTTAAGAGCGAGCACGTGTTCGTGATGACAGATTTGGGTACGAACCACATATAACGGTTCACCGGACCGCAGGTACAAAACTAATGATGTTAAGGTGTAATACGTTCATCCTCTATAAAACGATTCTCCATTTCACCATGATGTAACCTCGATGTTGGAGTTACTGTGGTTTTCCTTTTCCTTACACAATATTAATCATCATATTTGAGCAGGTTCCAAGAAGCTCTTCGTTACAGTGCATATGATTCGGAGAATGAATTTTTGTTCTGAACCTGCGCTTTGTTTGGGACGCTGCCCATATAAATAAAGAAAAAGTGACTGCACCTGTATTAGTTGACGGCAGTAGAATCTGTTAACACGCACAGCAGTTTGTTTCAAAATGACGTCTACTTTGGAAAATGAGAATTTGTGCTTTGGCACTCACTCTCACTTCATCTGCCTGTCAAAGTTCAGTTATTCACCTCTCCCGACTGAAAAAGAGCTGACATAGGTGATCTTTTGCCAAGTATGATACCCTAACTACTAATGGGTTCCTAAATATATTGATAATCGCGCAATTGTTTGAGAGATGCTTAATATTTTCTGCACTGAATTCTTCATTTCATCCGCGTTCTAGTTTGGACAACAGTGTTGAATACCTTGGGACATTTGTGCTTTGCAAGATAGGCCACTCTTTTTGTTTATTTGGGACTGGGTTTCCTTTTAGGAAGTGGTGACTATTTTTCTGCAGAGGGAACTAACATGCGCTTCCCTAGGTATGTTACCCCTCTCCAACCTAAAGAAAGAATATGTCATCTGAAGAAAAATCGATTGAACAACAGAGACTGTTGTTAGAAAATCGATGAAAACCATGCTAGTCAGTAACAAGTTTTATGCGCAGAATTTTATGTTGTGCCAACTGGTTACGCATCCTGCCATTTCTCGATTCAGTTCTTCGCGTTCTGAATATCTTAGTCACAGAAGAGATACAAACTGTTTTTTGTTTTCCATTTCGTAATAGGATTCTCATTTTAAACATTTTAATTTCTATCCTATCATTTTAAGTAGAACTATCACTACAGTCATTTACGGAGGGCATTTGATAAGTTCTTAGCACGAGTACGGATGTATGCAGTGCTTCTCAGTGCTGCATCATCCTATAGACCATGGGGCAGTCACCCGATATTAGTTTGGATTTAAGCAAAGTGATTTATTGCATAAATCAATAGTGGTGAGTAAGCTGTGAAGCTTGAGACAATATTTTTTAACTTTTTTAAGAATGTTCTACCCATATTAACTTTTAAAGATATTCTACCCATCTTGTACTACCCTGGAGCTCTTCACTGCCTTTCGAGCATACAATGACGTAAACAAGTTAGTAAAATCATGCAATGCATTGATTATGATACGCTTTCCAACATACCAGAAATCATTACTCAGGTTATTACTAAAGTTGTGAGGATAATGGCTGTAGAATAAATGTCGCTCCTTTAATCCAACCTTTGACCCCATTTAAATGATATTCAACAGAACCGGTAAAGTATACTTCCGGAACAACATGAAAATTTTTAAAATAGTATAACTATATTATTAATCCGAATTTCTTGGTGTAGAATACAAATCAAGGTTTCCAAGCTTTCGCACATCAACCAGATGGCTTTCTCAAGGAAGGTAGACAGCAAACTGCAAACGGAATAATAGAACGCTTCAACAATTTGAACGCGGTGACTTGACATAAACTAGCAGACGCTAAGTAATTATTCATCCAAAGACTCGAGGCGTCATGCTCGTTAACACACGGAATCATAGAAGAAAACGAAATGCATTCATTATTTGAAGAACTGGTTCCAAACTCGAGGCAACTCCAGCGAGAGGTTGTCATTGCATGATTTACTGTTGGTGATGATCTCTAAAGTTTCGCGAATGGCGGTAGATTTTGGGATGGAGTAGGAGGCTAATTTCTTTACGTCATCCCACATAGGAGTAGCGGACTTGAGCTGGACCTCTCTGGATAGGGCTGTTGTTACTTTACAGTTCTTTATGTCCCTTTTATGCTCGTTGATTCTAGTTCCAAACGAACGCTTGGTCATTCCAATGTAGTATCTGATCATTCGTCCGTAAGGAGTCCGGGTTCGAATCCCGGTCAGGCATGGATGTTGTGTTTGTCTTACGGTACTAGCTCTCTCCCTTCCCTGGAACCAGTGACCCTAAATTAGGGACGGGCGACTGCTTATAGCCCATTGAGTTGCTCACGGTGGTCGTTAAACCTCCAATAAAAAAAATGTAGTATCGCTTGAAGCCGTCCGGGCCGCCCCGGTGGCGCAGTGGTCTAAGGCGTTGGCCTCTGATCATTCGTCCGTAAGGGGTTCGGGTTCGAATCCCGGTCAGGCATGGATGTTGTGTTTGTCTTACGGCACTGGCTCTCTCCCTTCCCTGGTACCAGTGACCCTAAATTAGGGACGGGCGACTGCTTATAGCCCATTGAGTTGCTCACGGTGGTCGTTAAACCTCCAATCAAAAAAAAAAAAAAAAAAAAAAAAAAAGAAGCCGTCCGGATATTGTAAAGGGATGGCATAAACACCTGCCTCATTAGAAAGAGACGACTTGTCAGAGTTTCCCTGAAGCATGGCATATAAAGATGTCGGAGATCTGATGCCAACACCTAGGTTCATTTTCTTGAGCACGTTCTTGAGCTAATAAGAAACATTTGGTATGTATGGAACTGAGCCTAGGTAGCGTAGTTGCGGCGTAGAAAGATTAGTATGACTGGTTCTGACTTTCTCGACATGGCTATGCACCAGGTCCGGGGTGTATCCTGCCTCAGTGGCCAATTCGGTAACGTTCTTTAATTCACGTTGTCTGGAAAGAGCATCGGAAGATACTGCAGAGGCTCTTCTTATTCGAGAACGGAAGAAAGCTGTCTTGTAACTAGCAGGGCAGCATGATCTGCGGAGCATCAAATTGGGGACGGATGTGGGTTTATACAGTAGGAGACTTGGGTACGAAGGCGATTTTCAGGCATCTTGCTCAGTAATACATCCAGATAAGGCAAGGCACCATTGTGTTCGAGCTCCATAATGAAATTGATCGTGGAGTGAATATCATTGATTTTATTTAGGAAAAGCGGTAGAGTTTGATTTCCGTGTGGCCATATGAAGAATACATCGTCCGCATATCTCAGCCAGGTAGTAGGCCTTGGGGTGATATTGGAGAATATATATTGTTCGATTGGGCGAAGTATTGCTTTCGCGAGAATGGCCGAAAGAGAGGATCTTTCGGCCATTAGGGCAATGGAATAGATCCCGATCTTATGTCCTGACCTTTAACCCCATTTCACCCATTTTCAATAGGGTTCGTCCTCAGATGGTCCCATACCACATAGTAAAATTTCATCGAAATCGAACCATTTTTACGCAAGTTATGACGCATAAGGGCAAATATTAGGGACACAAAGCATCTCTCGGGTAAAGGGGGGGATGAGGGCAAAACAAATTTATATTTTGATATGTTATTTCCAAGTACTGTAATGCTAAGTCTAAACCATCAAGATTAATAATGATAGACGAATTAGAGACATTAATTTAGAATAAACATCAAAACAAAGATGAACGATAATTTTTTATTTGTGTTAGAGTAAGAATTTTTTTTTTAATTGTTTCTATTATTTCCGAATATGAAACACCAAACAATAAATGTTAACATGGGGTTCTTCATCGAAACCCATGGTAACATTGGTTCTTCATCGGTGTTTATTTATTCGCAGCATTTGATCGAGGTTTTCTTCCGATATAGATTCATTGAGGGTTATAATAACGTCGGACATTATTTCCATGCTCCTCGCCTTAGCTGCTCGGAATGGTCTTTTCGTAGGCTGATCTTCTTCCAATGGAAGGTCATGTGTTTCGAGACTGGAATGTGATCAGAACCGTCTGCTCTTGAATGTCCAAGCTGTTCCATATTTACTTCTTCCGCATGTTCTTGTTTCCAACAGTGACGTATTCTTATTAAAGTTGAAACGTGAACGTTTCGTAGGGGGTCTACCAACCACATTTTTTATATTGTTTTACCATCCACGCGACGCTCTGTTAATAGTAATTAATAAAAAATGAACTAATCATAATTTAGCACAGCGGATACGCTTGTCATCAAGTGATTATTCAAAAATGTAAAAAAAATTGCTGTATTAAGTTTAAATCTTGAAGGGAAAAACATGCGAAATCAGCGTTCCGCTGCTTATACTGTACTACGCATCAACTCCAAGCAACTGGCACAACTCACTTTTTGTTCTAGAAGAAAATAGAAGTAATGCGTAATACGCACACAACGCGGGACGTAATGAGGTAGATGGTCGCGAGAGTGTGGCGTCATAAAACTTTTTTAGGATCCACAAACAACGCGTGACTTAATGAGGCAGATGGCGTGACCGCGCGCCAACATCTCAACCGCGAGTCGATCGCGACAGTTTGACATCATAAGATTTCTGAGAATGAGAAACATTAATAGGACGACGCCATGACACTAAAAACGTGGTAACTCGGGGTGGTTATTTAACCCACTAAACGAATTTTTCCAAAGTCGAGATCAAGCTAAATCGATTTCTAGTACCAGAAAACCACTTCATCAAAATAATTAGAGCCGTTTTCAAAATAAAATTTACATATATACAAGAATTGCTCCTTTAATAAGATGTGATGGAATGCATCCCGCTCCTATATCCTGACCTTTGACTCTACCCATTTTCAATAGGGTTCGTCCCCAGGTGGTCCCCTACCACATACTAAAATTTCATTGAAATCGAACCATATTTACGCACGTTATGACGCATAAGGGCAGTGGAATGGATCCCGCTCCTATGTCGTGACCTTTGAAACCATTTTCCCCATTTTCAATAAGGTTCGTCCCCAGTCGTCCCCTACCACATGCTAAAATTTCATCGAAATCGAACTATTTTCACGCGAGTTATCGTGCGGGCGGGCGGGCGGACGGACAGACAGACGGACAGAGTTGGAGTATATACGCTTCTTCAACCTACGGTTGGAAAGCGTAAAAAAGGCTGCTAGAAGTAATCAACGTGGTAGTAATTTGCAGGAAGCGGTAAAAAATTTAGGCCCGGCAGGCCAATACCGCATAAAAACATAAGATGTGTGCACTGAACTACAGCAACATACTAATTATATGATATTGCAAAAGTACAGGGCATAGGTATGTTAAGCTTACATGTTTAACATTCATTGCATGTTCACAGTAATTCACTGGAACATCTCTATTCGGCATTTCATTCTTAGAGTTTTCTCTATCTTTTGCCCTGGTATCACAAGAAAGTAATTCTAAGATATTTCCTACTGTATGATACGCACTAATGCTGCCAGCTGCAATCCTACATTATTAGGATTCTATCAATGTTTTTTTTTACACTGGAAAGTGGGGGAGACAGTCTGTAGTTTCGTCCCGCTGTTTTTCATTTCCTTCCGTTTTCTCATGGAAAATTAATTTTGGGGCTGCATAAGCATTTTCTTAAAAGCTTGGTATCTCTGAGCGTAATGTCTGAAAGAGAAAAAGATAGGAACTAAAAAAGGCGTGTGGGACAGAGTTGTCAGGGGCGTTGGCTTCTGGCTAGTCGTCCGAACTGGAGCGGGGTTCATGTCTCAGGTGACGATTTGTTCTACGACACTGGCTTTATCCCTTCCCTGGAACTAGTGGCACCAAACTATCGATGGGCTACTGCTAATGGCCCTTAGAGTTACTCGTAGTAATCGTTAAACTGCCAAACAAAAACAAATCTCGAGTTGTGTGCCCGGATCTATGCAAATGGAGGTGTTTGTTACGTTAAGAGTAAATGGAACTAAACATCAGCAGTAAATTAAAATTGTTAGACCATCTCTTTTTAGGATGTTGGCCTGTGAATTAAAAAATAAACTTAGTGGTATGTATGCGAATATATAAGAAGCACCCTGGTGCTAGTAGAATAGCATTAGATGCTTCCTTGTTTAAATTGAGATCATAACTGAGTTTTGATAAAAATTAAAAAAATGTTCCCTCCTGTCCATTCAATTAGTGGTGGATTGCAATCATTTTGATCAACTTATTGGGGATAAGGAGATTGATAATTTTTGCAATATTTCTGATAAACAGCAATTTGATAATGCGGTTGCTGAATTTTCTCATAAAATTCAACTAGTTTTAGACAGTTTCCACAGGAAAAAAAGCAGGAATCCTTACAAATCCCCCCTACCCCGGTTTGAAGAATTAAGAAGAGTAATTCAGCACGCCGCAGTTTTTTAAGAAACTCACAGTTAAGACTTTAGGCTTATCAATTTTATTGTTCAATTTCCTATTGAAAGCCAAAATTTAATAAGCACCAACAGGGTCGGACTCAAGAACGTGACATCACCATTTTATTTCATCTCTGTCTCTCATTTATGTTGTTCCTCCGATCACTGAAGTTAAGCAGCTATGAGTGAGCCCGTACAAGGGTTGGTGTCTTCAACCAATGAATTTTCAGCTATTTGGGACAATACCTTTAATTCAGCTATCGTGATACTTCTCTTTTGTAATTAGTTAATTCTTTGACTTTTTTTCTCATGGAGAATTTTTACCAATTTGACTTTTCTCCATTTATTAATGTGCCATTTAGTCGTACTTTCTTAGCACATTGTTCCCCCCATAACACGTTCGCTGCCGCGACGTTTTTCGGCGATTTTTTTTTTGTAGTACGTTACGACCCACAGGTGAGGTCGTAACTGTTTCAATACAGTACTGTACGACACACCGGTGGGTCGTTTAAAGATATATACATAAGGTGACTAATATCCACTACAGATTTATGTATGTAAACTTTTTTTTCTCTCCTTTGAAAAATGTAGAAGTTAAAGCGCGTACGACCCACCGGTGGGTCGTAACGCAGCGAACGTGTTACAATTAGCCTTTTCTATGCCTGCTGGAGTTTCTTTTTGTCTAATTTCCGCTGCATTTTTCTCCATCTCATACAACCGCACTTCATGCATCAGTTCCTAAAATGTTTGTTTGTTCTCCGTATGTATCTTTAATCTCCCGCTCTGCTTCCTTTTCTCCTGCACTGCTTTTCGAAGAAACTTATGTAAACGGATGTGAATGCTGCCTGGGGATCGGAGTGTTCGCGTTGGCTTCCCGTGTTTTGCCCTTCCCCCTCCCTTCCCCGGGAACCATGACGATTTTGCTAAAAAAATTTCATTGTTAGGCTTCATTTTGTACGTTTGTTACGCCTTTCATTTATATGAAATATTCCTGGCTCATCCTCTATTAATCTTATTTCTGGTGCAGAGAGCCTTGTGCTAACGTCTGCCTTGAGCCCGCTTAAATAAAACTTTATTCATTTATAAATTATATTGGTATTTTACTTGGTTTATTTTACTCTTATTTTTCATGAAATCCATTCAATACAATTGCAAATAGGCCTGTTTGAATCTCTGAGGATTTCATGATGTGGCATTCATGTGTTGCACTTAATTCGAGCATCAACCTTACCAACTACCAGTTTGGTTACAGCAGTGTTGAAATAATGGCTTCCCTGCAAGATATAAAAATATTCTAAGAGAGAGATTTAAGAAAAGATTGTTTCTCGGCAGATCGTTCTGTTCTTCAGATGGAATATCAGATACTGACTTAAGCTAACTCACTTCTGCGTACTTACATCGACTGCCCCGAAATCCCATACCGTAGTTTAGAATTTTTCTCGTCTTTCATACAACTATTTGCATGTTTCAGATTTAAGTGCTATTTTAATACGTATGTAAAGAACCCTTTATCACAGCGCATGTGTACAGAAATTTATCATGTCTTATATATGTGTGGATCTTTCTCTGTCGGTATCAGTTTGGATTTTCTGTTCCTTTGAGAAGTGCCTGAACAAAAAAAGGAGTATCGAAAGGTCTTGACACAAGAAGTAAAGGAACAGTATATAATTGAAAAACAATGGTAAAGAGCATGAGTCATTTATCTCGTGAGACGTAGAATCACAAAGGCTCAGTGTGAGCAACCGGGAGACCTGCTACTTTCAGTTCACATTTTCGAACACGGAAATGAAACAGTGTGACTTTTTTGCGTTACACGCCTGGAGAATTGATCGTAAAGTTCTGGTAGTCGGTGGCTACCCAGATCTTACCCAAAAACAATCTTTACGTCGAAACTGCAATGCCCTTCGAAGGATTTTCCCGAAAAGAACAGACAAATAATTCTCCAGGACGGACGTTTTCAACATTTTTCGCATCACACTGGGCCTTTTTCTTTCACTGCTTTGTTGGTCTTAAACGCAATAATTTTGCTAAACACTTGAGATCACAGACCTAAATGAGCTGCTTTTTTCCTTGCATTTCAATAACAGAATGCACATACACGGTTGTATCAGAATAATATGGCCACCTACCTAATAATGGAAATAACCACCCTTGGCCCAGATGACAGTGCAACGAGACGGCGTGGCATTGACGCATTGAGACCCTGAAAGGTTGCCTGAGACACACGTGCCCATTAGGACTGCAGAAGAGCACGGCGGTCCCCAAGATGACATGGTTGTGGGTCGGAACGTCGAACCTATTGATCCAAATAGTTCCACAAGTGCTTTATGGGATTGAGGTCGGCCGATTTTGCCGGCCAAGGAAGAACGGAGACATCGCTGTCGTGTTCCTGGAACCAGTCACGCATCCCCTGAGCGAAATGGCATGGCACATTATCCTGTTGGTAGAAACCATCACCACCAGGGTAAACATCCAGCATGAAGGGATGCGTATGTTAAGTGACGGTAGTCCCATGTGAACTGCAGGCGTCGTTCAGGATCCAGTGGTACCAGCGGTCCCAGGTGATACCAGGAAAACATTACCCGGGCATTCACATTATCACCGCCGGCCTGTACTTGACCGACAAGCGTGCCCTGGTGTCTGACGCCTTATGCGCCACCGCCCATCATTTCTGTGGAGTAGAAACCTCGATTCGTCGGCGAAGGCAACCTTTTCTCCCACTGTCCAGTGACTAGTCCCATGCGAACTGCAGGCGTCGTTGCTGATGGACCTGAGTTAACATGGACGCATTGACGCAACGTCGACGCCGAAGACCCATGCGTAACAGGGTTCGCTCTACTTTTTATCGGAAACACGTAGCTGGGTGTCCCAGCGTTCATTTGCTTGTTCAATTGCTGTACTGTTGCGCGTCGATTACCCTTTGCCAGTCGACGGAGGTGACGTTCTCCTCTGGGGTCGATGTCCTTTGAGACTCCACAGTTATGACGTCAGGAGGTACTCGGTGTGCCAGCGGTCCATTCTTGGTACATCCTTGCAACACCACCTCGCGAACAGCCCACGAAGTCTGCTGTTTCTGATGAGATGCTTTTACCCTTGGAGAGGTAGCCAATGATAATTCCATTCTAAACGTCCGTCAAATCACTACATCTGCCCACTGTGCTCATGTGACGTACTATGGCTCATATGTCCTGGCCGGCCGCCTATATCTCCGTGTTGTCGACCTTGTCACGTGCACTCTGTGACGTGCCTGGACGGATACACTGTAATTCCGGGGGTGGTCATATAATTCTGGTACGACTGTATTTCATATGTAAAAGCTTACAATTAAAAGTAAAGGTAACAGCAACAAGCTGTACTCTTTTACGTATGAGTAAGAAAATGAACACTCAGCTACTGTTATTAGAATCTGCTTTTCGCAGGTGTGTGATATACAGACACACACGCACGCACGCACGCACGCACGCACGCACGCGAATAGCTGTTCCGGATCTCTGACCAGGGCCAGCTTTAAGGCGGTATCGCGGCTCCAGGCATCAAGTTCAGGACGGCGCTGAGTTCAACTCTTTTTTTTTTCTTTTCCTTTTTTGTAAAGTGGTATAGCATATACGTAAAAAATATGTACACATATATACCCTGCCAGTATTGCAATTCGAGACGATGGGTGATCTCGCTGTCACTGGAACAATCGAAATCATGAAAATAGAGTAATGTTACAATAAAGCGCAAAAAAAAAGGTGGTGTTTTTGGCGTTCACCTTGAGATCAACGCGCGCGACTGTCAATTTATATTATATATCTTTGGATATATTTCTGAAAAGTCATACAAGCCAACACACACCCACACAAAAATAACTTGTGGTGAGCGTCAACAAATATCGTCGCGTCGGGCGCCACGAACGCTAAAGCCGCCTCAATCTCTTGATTACATCAAGTTGTTTTTAATTTCATGTTAATGCTCCTCTGGAGTAGTTCGTTAAGGTGGCCTTTTCCATTACTTCACCGAAAGTTTTTGTATTTGTTAGATTTCAGAATAAATGTAAATACCTATTCGTAATGTTCTAAAAAGGCAGAATTTTCAAATCTTACATCAGCGTAGTCATTAAGTCAGAATTCTTTTTTTTTTTTAAGTCTTGGGTCAAGTTCTTCCGATACTCCTTTCTGTTCTGGCACTTCTAAAGTAACAGAAAATCCAAACAGTGAGTTTTTCTTTCCTTTAGACGAATTCACGTTGAACAAATACGAATTCTTTCTAAAAATCAGGAGATATGTTTTACTTCCGGTCCTAAAAAGTACAGTTTTAAAATTCTTTTAGAAGTTTGTCCCATGAGTGACGGTTTTTGAAAAGCATTTTTGTGTCAAAAAGAATTATATTAATCCCAATGTGTGTGGAAACGTAACATTTTAAAGCAATTCAATGATACTGTTCACTAATGCTCGCTCTCTCCCTCTATTGCTTCAGTAATATCACAGTACCGGTTGTTTTTAATGATGAGCGTTGCTGATTTTGATATTTATTACAACAGGGACTTTAGTTCTGAATTATTTTCATGCTCTTATGAATAATAATTTCCCCCTCCTGTATATGTCTATGTCCTTAATTCTTGAAACAGGTGAACAATTCACCAGCACCTTTAGGAAAGTTCACATTGTTTTGGCAGACAACAAAGTAATGTGAGGGTAAATCGGTCTTGCTAGCCCCCCCCCCCCCCTCCTCCACTCTTTGCTCACTGTCTCTGGCGGCTTCAGTCTCTATTTCTGGCAAACCCCTACGTGACGTGGCGTTTAAAATGGACGAATCCTATTTTTTCCCATCCCCGTCTCAGCTGTGATGATATGCAGTTAGTTGGGATAGCTCTCTCTCTGGTCTCCTCGACGCTTGTTTATATGCGCGAGAGTAAAGGCGCGCGTGTGTGTCTGAATGATTGGATATTAGCGGGGGATGCAAACCATTCCGGAATAATCTGTTGACATACCTCCTGGATCTTTCAGCTGCAACCTGTGCCCACTCTATTACGGACAGCAATTTAATTTTGCCGCCACCATTCACCTGTTTTACAGTACTGGTAGTTGTACTACCAAACGATTATGTTTGAGAAATTGAGAATATGCGAATTTACGGGTCGTGTTTTTAACGTCAGCATTGGGCGCTATGGATTAATTATTAAATGATTGCAAAAAAGGTAATTTTCAAATTTACTAGCGAATCATATTTACAAACAAGGTCAATTCGAAATTAAATGTTAATTAAAGGCATTATGAGATATAAATAATTTCAAATCACTTAAAATTTGTTGCTTAGAATCATAAATTTATCATATGAAATTAAAAGCTTATACTTTCTAGGCTACGGATGTACTATGAAAAATGCTAGAGAATTCATTTTTCTTATTTGGTTAGGAATTAGAAGGTGTTTATTTCTGGAAGTTTCAGAAGTAGCTATAAATATTGCGCATTTTCATTTCGTCGTAAATCAAATCATTCACCGTGGACTGTAAATTTGAATATTCTTATGTGCTTCATGGATTTTTGAAATTACCGTTGAATCCGATGATATATGATCCATCGCATAATGGTCAATCGCATTTAACAGTAAACCTTTTGACATTTTAAATCTGAAGCAAGGACAAAATCTGTGAGCTTTCTCTTTTCAGTAGATAAATTTTGGTAGGAAAAAATTATACAACCGTGCTAAGAGATTGCGCACGTGAGCTGCATTTCAAGTTAGTTTACAGCTCTCTTACCAAACTGATAAAGTTTCAAACAGCATTGCACCTTAAACGTGAAAGACTTCTGAGTATAGAAGAAAATATAATTTTTAACTGTCCCATATTGGCATTTTAAGATGTATTCGTTCAGACACCGTTCTTCAAGCCCCTTGGGCTCAAATTACCGATCGAGTTCTACTTCTCGCAGCTTTCATAGCTCTTCATATACCTCCCCTTCCTCGTACGAAACTTACAATTCAGTTTCGTCTTCTTTGAATCCATCCATCAGACGCGTTAAGGATTTGGACTTGGGAGTATCCGATAGATTTTCTTCTGTTCGCTCATCCCCTCAGCCTGCAAATTTCTTGTCAGATTCTTTTGGATCTACGAATACCAAGATCCTTAAGCCGTCCATCCTTAACAGCGATTCCATAGTCTCATCTTCCCTTTCTACTAGGAGAACTCATGGCCTGGATTTCTCATTTAGGAAACCTTATACCTCGTCTATATTACCGTTTTCATCTTTTAGGTCCGCATCAAGACGTGTGGATTATTCTGATTTCATCAAGCCAGTTATTAAGCCAATTCTAAGGGACAGACCCGTTCTTAGAACTAACTATACACCAAGGTCCCGAGCTGAGCGTGAGAAGACAAGTGTACCTATATCTCGTGACAGAAAACTGATAAAATTTCGAGAAGTGAGCGATGATGTCATTCGAAATGTAAAAAGGAAATTCTCCTGGGCAATACCACATGATGAAAACGAATCTTTCCCCCTCAATAATCAAAGCTTTGATTTTTATGATCTCGGTTATAAAGACCCTGTGCGAAGTCGAGAAAGCAGTCTGTCTCGCATCAGATCTCGAGAAAACAGCCTTGCAAGAATACGTTCCCCAAAAACATCTGTCACTGGAGGTACGTCCAGGGAGTCCAGTTTGAGCCGACTGAGATCACCAAGAGAATCTGTTGTGAATTGTAGGTCTAGAGAGCACAGTCTTTCTCGAACAGATGCTCCAAGGCAGCCACCTATCACTTCAATTTCCACAGACTGTAGATCACCCGCAGAATTCTGTGAACGCCTTTCTGCCGCGAGATCTCTAAGGAGCGGTTATACAGAAACTAACCATGTAACGTCACAGGGCAATCAACATGCTCGCGATAGAACTGCGGTGTCTTTTCTTTCTTCGGATGTAGCACCAAAGATTGATGCTCACAGCTCTCAAATTGTTAGACGACGACGCAGACGAGACTTACCGGCTGAATTGGAAATAGAGAAAAACGAAAGTGCGGATTATGGCTCTCGCTCGAGACAGCGACGACGTCGAAGTAGTAATCTAGAAAACACACGTGGTCCTAAAGTTCTTTCGTGCGACTCTGACGTGCCAGAAAAGCACGAAATCCAAATTACGGCGACAAAGGAGTGTAAAATAAGGGAGAACTCCGACTTGTGTAACAAAGTAAAAAATAATAAAAGTTCTCAGTTCTATCGTGATCCAAATGATAAAATCGAAGAAACATCCTTCCCAGCACCAGAAATAAATAGAAAAATCCCTGTGCTCGACAGAAAATTATCACAACAGGAAGATATTTCAGTATCTTTCACACTCCCAGCACCTAAACCACTAACATCCAGACAAGAACCAAACAATAAAATTTCTGGATATGAAAAACGTGTCACTCATGTTGATAAAACAGCATCTGTTACAAAACCTGAAAGTCGTTCTCTTGTATTGTCAAAATTAGAAACTACTGCTAAAGAAGATAACACAGCGTTAGGTTTGAAGTTTGTTAAACAGGAAAGCACCTGCTTTGAATCAAAGAAGAATGAAACGAGCTTAAATGACTGTACTTCAAGATTTAGGAAAGATAAATCTGATTCACACAAGACTCCTTCAAGTGTCAATGCAGGAGCAAACTTGGAGAATACAGAAAATCGCATTTGTACCGATCTTGACAAAAGTAGTGTGCCCACAGTTTCTTCTCGCCCAGGGGATAAAGTCGCAGGACCCAAAAAATCATCTCTACAAACATTGTCTAATACACTACCCCCCGCTGTGGGCGGTAAAATATCTGTTGTAAACTCGAGTACTAGTCTTCGCACAGCGTCTTCAGTTGAAAGTAACGTAAATTCAAACTCCCAAAGTGTCACATCTATTTCTTTTGAAACTACAAAGAATAGTGACACTAGTGCGCTGAAACAAGATCTTTTATGTCCAAAAGATTTAGGAAAAGGAATTAAAACAGGCATCAACAAAGATAGTGAAACGAACAAAGATGTTGCAATAGAGAAAGTAGACAGAAAAGCTCAGAATGTAAGTATTCATGAAGACAACAAGAAATATGGGAAAAGAACCATTCCAGAAAGTACTCGCGAAGATTGCCATCCTGAGATAATTAATTTAAAAACTTTGGGTCATAATTTACCTGCCATAAGTGACGTAAATATTAATAAAGATTACACAAAAAAATCCATGACAGTAAAGCACACGATTCTAATATCATTACTAAATATTCTGGACTTAGGAAACCTGATGATGCTGTTGAGAAAATTTCTTCAGGAAAGATTCGTGACAATAAAGCAAACTTAACAAAAGACGTTTCAGAACATTCTGAATGTAGGAAGTCAGTCGATGACGTTCAGAACAATTCGTCAAGAAACATTCTAGACAGAAAAAAGATACAAAAGCGAAAAGTCCTATTCCTAATTTTACTGGATACGGAAAGCTCAATGACAGCACTCAGAGAGATCCTTCAAAACAAATTGAAGACTACAAAAAAGGTACAGTGAACACCATACCTGTTTATACTAGCTATAGAAAAGCTAGTGACACTGTTGGGAAAGATTCCACTAAAAGCATTCAAGACAATAGAAAAGATGCTGCAAGCACGATGCCTAATCAAGTTAGTTATAATAAACTAGGTGATGCTGTTGGAAAACATTCTGCTAGAAAATTTCCGGACAGTGAAATGGATTCTACAAGTATGATTCCAAGTCATACTGGGTATATGAAATCCAATGATACTTCTCAAAAAGACTCTGTAATAAAAACTGAAGACACAAAAAAAGGTGTAGTAAGCACCATTTCTGATCATGCAGGTAATAAGAAACTTGGCATTATTGAAAAAGATTCTATTAGAAAAATTCAGGACAGTGAAAAAGGTGAGAAAATTACCATTCCTAATCACACAGTATATGAGAAAAGCGACGTCATTGTTCAGAAGAATTCTATAAAAATGATTCCTGACAGTCAAGAAGGTTCAACAAGCACAATTCTTAATACTGAACTTAAGAAATTTCACGACATTGCTGAGAAGAATTCAGAGAGAGATACTGAAGGCAGTAAGAAGGATGCTACAAGCTGTATTCCCAAGCTCATTGGATACAAGAAACCTGATGAAACTTTTCAGAATTCTGTAGCAAAAATTAAAGACAGCAAAAAAGTTCAGTAAGTGCAATTCCTAAAGACACTGGTTACAAAACACCTGATGACGCTTTTCAGAATTCTGTAGCAAAAATTAAAGACAGCAAAAATAGTGCAGTTAGCATACTTCCTGAAGACACTAGCTACAAGAAACCTGAAGGCACTGTTGCAAAACTTGACGATAATAAAGAAAATGCCACTATCACCATTTCGGATCACATTGTAAATACGACTGGCAACGACACTAGTCAGAAAAATTCAGCAAAAGCGGTTCTTGACAATACAAAAATCTCAACAAGCGGCACTCCTAATAGTAATGGACATACAATACCCAATGAGCCTGTTCAAAATGATTTCGCAAAAAGTATTCCAGACAGCACAAAAGATAAACCAAGTGCTATTCCTGAATGTACAAATAAAGACATGAATCATGAGGTGACTAAGTCTGAAATCTGCGATTCCACAGAATGTAGGAAACTGGTTGATGTCACTGAGAAATATTCTGCAAAAGAGATTTCCTGTTTTAACATCACTTCTAAGGCTGAGGGGAAAATTCAGAAATTCGTTAATATTGGCAAGAGTGCCCCTGAAAACGTCACTGGTGAAACTGACAGCAAAAAGCGTATACCTCAGGTTATTAAAAGTCCTGTTCAGAAAGGTAGAGGAATGACTACAGGTACAGTTTCTGAACAAGACATTATTACGGATGCTTCTGGGGATAAGTCTACTAAATCAGTATCAGAAAAGAGAGTTTGTGTGGTGAAAGAAAATGCAATGCACGAAACTCTTAAGGGAGAAAAAGTTTCAATCGCTAAGGAAGATATTTCATCTGCTATGAGAACTTTCGAAGAACAGAAAGGTAGATCCGATAAAGCGCAGAAAATTGAGAATAAGGAAAATGAATCTTCTGAGCTTGTGAAGAAGGCTAAAGAAGACACTGTAGAGACCAAAGGTGGTAAAATCGGCAAAACAGGTATTCCTGTTTCTGAAGGTAAAACTGCTTTTCAAAGTGCTATTCCAAACATTTCTTCCGACAGTAAGAAAGGAATCGCTTTTGATGAAAGAAAGGCTCCCGTGAAAAAGGATGACTATTTAAGTAACGATGTGGGAAAGACCCGTGTAGTTATAACCCAGAAAGAAGTTCTTACTGAGGAACTTTGCAAACCAGATGAGGACTCCTTGGTATCTGTTGCACATACTGAAGCTCGCGTAGTTCTGAAGAAACGTCGGGCGAAGAGTATTGTCAGTTCCGAAACAACGAATGAAAATCAAGATGATATTGAGAACGTGCTAAAGAACCAAGAATCCAGAGTTGAAGACAAAGTAAACCTAACTTCTAAAAACAATAAGTTTAAAACAGCATTCGCCCCTTCTAAGGACGAAAAGTATTCACCTGAGAATGAGAAACCCTGCACTATGCATGACCCTACGACTTCTGAAGAAACAGAAACCTGGCAAAATAAAAATAAAGTATCAGTTCAAGTCAAAGAAAAGTTACATTTGCCTCATACTTTTCAGGTGAACATTAATCAAAATAAGTACATTGATTCAGAGGATATCTATACATCTCAAACAGTTAGAGTAGGCGGTAAAGGTAAAAACGAAAAAAATGTTTTACCTTCGATGTTTTCAACTGACACTCTGCAAGGCGATTCTCAAGTGCATCGGAAAACCTCCAATGAAACGGAAGTTTCTGTGAGTAAAGATTTGACAGCAAACAGAAAGAAAGGTACACCTCACTCTGAGGATGCCAATGTTGAAGTTTCAGTGAGCTTTGACAGAAGTACTGAACCGGAAAATAACAAAAACTCTCAGTCAAATGTGAATGACAATCTGCTGAAAGATTACGCAGCTTGCAAAGAACGAAACTTATTACAAACAGATCATGACGACACGATCCGCGATATGAAACTTTTCAAGGATATTACTCCTGTGATGGGTGATAAAGATTTATTTAAAAATATCAAGGCAGACAGTGAATTTAGTTCTCATAGTAATATTTCATCTGAAGGGAAAATTAAATTTACTACTGGAAAAGCTGAAGAAATAAGGTGTGTGACACCTAAAACAGAACATAAGGCTGGGCGAAAATTTGGGTTTAACGACCCCAAAGATATTTCATATCATACTTCAGAAAGTAAAGTGAATTACGTGTCAGAAGAAAATGCTTCCAGTTCTCAGAACCTAACAGCGCGTTGCAAAGTCAGCATGCTTTCGGAAATTATTTCACCTGTAACTCACCAAATGGAAAAAATAAAACAGGATGCTGAGTTGCTGCCAGCTGTTTATACTAAAGAAACCGAGAATGATACCCTTATAAACAACTTCAGTAAAATTGAAGATAGTTCTACCAAAGATTGCGTTGCGGGTGACATTTCTAAGCTGAAAGAAGGTTACATCACCGAAAATTTAACAAAAGCAACTGCAGAATATGAATATATAAGCGAGACTCCTGTTTCAAAGTACAGTGTTGAAAATCCAAGAGCCGCAGCTTCGATAGCGAAAGTTTTTCCTATATCACGAGCAGAAAGTTCAGTTATTCGAAGCCCAGAAGAAGCCATGCAACCCAAGAGTAACCGGATAAAAGTTTCAAACGACGAAAACAAATCTATAGCACATGTTCCCAGCAGTTTTGAAAGCTCTGAATTTTCTGAAACTGAAAGAAATTTCGAATATGAGAAGAAAGAGGCTGCTGTACTGTTAAATTCAGTCGACACCGCATCAGTCGTACCACTGACACCCGTAAACAAATCACCGAATCAAGCCGAAATCAACATAATGCAAAATGACAAGGATGGCCGTTATAGTGATATTAATACCGAGCCAAAAATAGTGGGTTCTTCTAGTGCAGAGAAAGGTAGGAGTGATTCCGCTCCGACAAAAGAACCTCCTTTAGTTTTTGACAGAAATGTCGAAGCAGCTGAAACTTTGAGCTCTGGAAAGCTTGAGGAAAATAATTCACTTTTTGTTATTCCGGAAAAAACAAGTGTTTTAACAGAAGTCGATGAAAATGCTGAATACAGTTCAAAAGATTCTACTCGTAAAGGACTGGACCGAAGGACTGCGCAGCTTGTCTTAGAGACTGACAAAGAAAGCGCAAGTCTCGTTACCTCAAGGAAAAATTTAAGTCCCCAGCTGTCTTCAAATGCTGAAAAACCTTTGTTTTCAGAGAATAAGAAGCCAGAAAATGTTCACGTAAATGTCTTAAACGTAAGGTCATTGACACCAACTCTGAATGAGCGCGATGCGATAATCAGCAAAGAAGTATCCGTGTGTGACTTAGTGAAAACGTCACAAAAATGTGTTGTACAGAAGCAGCCAGCCGTGGTATGTGTCTCCCCAAGCAAATCTGCTATGTTAGATACTGAGCCCGAACCTAAGGTTAATGATAAAGCACACGAAAATGCTGTCAGTAAAAGTTCAATACAAAATGCGGACGCAGTTGTACAAGCTAGAACTTTAGATGAGGAAGAATCAGTTTGTGACAGTGCAAAATCTCGGCAACTAGACGCGCATGTAAACAAGAGCGAGACCGTCCTTTCTTCAGTGAAGAAAACCGAAGAACACTCAGAAAGCCGACTCGATTTCAATTGCAGTGAGACCAATGTACCTTCATCCGTTCCTTCAAAGAGCTTTCAGCCTGACACCGCGGAAGTGAAGAAAGTCATGGTATGTATCCAGGACGCGAAGTCTCCGAAAACGGAAAGCAGAACTGCCGTCCCCCTTGGTCACGTATCTTCAAGAGGTAAATCTGTTGTTCAGCCTGCTGTCCCAGAAGCTGAATCCTCATCAGAAGAAGAAGAAACATCGTCTGAAGAGGAAGTATCGTCCGAAGAAGAAGAATCCACATCCGATTATGATAATCGCCTACCAGGGAATACTAACATTGTTCCAGGAAGGAAACGGCGTTTCATTGGTCTAGTGACAAAAGCGGCGCTGAATGAAAACATTCCCACTGCAACCACTCCGGCTCAGCCAAATGTGGACGCAACAACAAATGGTAAGTCATGGCATGCTATTTTGAAAAAGCGATTTAGAACGTCACAGCCAACATTTTTTTTTCATTTGACATATTTTTATGTTGTAAAAATCAAGCAGGTGTAAACAAAGGGACCAGCTTTTAAAATGTGATTAGTATGCGGGTAAATCAAAACGTCGCTATCTTGTCTGTCACGTTTTATAATTCGAACATGTTAAATAAAAAACGCTGGCAAAGGCTTTTTTCCTCTACGTTGTAGAACAGCACTTACTATTTCATACGGCAAACACAATTGCTCTCTTTTCAGTGCACACGTGAGATGAAGGGAACGTTTTGTGTTTCTAATAGTCTCAGAGTACTGCATCAGTATAAAACATAGATATGTTTTTTTTTTCATTTCTTATGTCTATTGAGACAATTTCTATCACAGTCGATGAATACATTAATCAAACAAAACAAAAAATGCGAAGAAAAATTTACTGTAGTAATTTTAGATTAGACCCTGGCTGAAGTTGTGCAACCGGAAATTAAATAACTCGAAACCCTCCCCCGTCTTCCTCGAAGTTGTCTAGGGTAATGTTAAGAAAGAAGAAAAAATCTGCATGTTTTCAGTGAAGAGCAAAATATTTAGCCAATGAGTGACCCTGTGGATGATTTCAGCAAATCTGACATAAAATCTAAGTATTTATCAGGACTAAGAGGACCTAAGAAGCATTTCGTTACTCTTGAAAACAATCAGGGCGTTCAGAATTCAATGAATACGAGATTTTATGTTATTTCTTTAGAAAGACCATGGAGGGCGATACATTTTTTTGTAATCTGAGTTGGAAATCGCAAATCGGGCTAGCTGTTCCACACAAAAACATAAGCTCACGTGCATTTTCTGATTGTCGTGTCAATATATTTTCGTCAACTGTTACAGATGTACTATATGGTGGAGATTTCTTGAAACGCCTCCCACAGTTTTTAGTCTTCATTCCTTCTTTCTTACGTTGATTCAGCATTTCTTCTGGTTTCATCAACCCGTTTTACACGTAGTTGTTTTATGCATCTCTTCCGATTTTTGGCATACAAACGCATACCTTTTGCACAAGGTAAACCAATTTCAATAATATAATTGAATAAAATGATTCTTCGTTACATAAACTAAAAAAAACTAAAACTGTCAGCAATACAAATAAATTTGAAAGACTCGCTTGTATTCTTAAAATTAAAGATAAAATCCTCGAATCAAAGTAACAGCATGGTTTTGAATTTTGACCAAGCAAAAAAATAAAAGTAAATTCCACCAAAGCATGTAGCACAGTCAGCTCCTCTTTCAGAAAAACAATCTTTAAATAAACTGTATAATATTAAAAACTAAGTCATCAATTATCGTCTTGGCACGATTTAATGTTAAAATACGATTAATATTTACTGCTAAAACACACTAGTACTTTCGGGGTTGACAATCAGCCCATCTTCAGATGTAAGATATTGTTCATTTCTATACTCTTATATACAAGAAGACATGCGGTGCATTGTGAGTACAATTGGTAATCTGTTGGTCACATGTTACAAAACTAGCTAATCAAAAGGTTTCTAATGCTGGAATTAGTTAAATATGAATATCACCTTCAGAGTGAAATACATTAATAAATCACTTCTAAAGTTCAAATATACCGATCAGAATAACAAGTGATCAGCATTAAAGTTCAACGAATCAATAAATGCTTCCAAAATCCAGGTAATTCAAGCATTTTATTGATTCGTTGAACTTTAATGCTGATAATTAGTTATTCTGATTGGTATATTTGAACTTTAGAAGTGATTTATTAATGTATTGCACTCTGAGGGTGATTCATGTTTAACTCATTTCAGCATTAGAAATCTTTTGATTAGCTAGTTGTTTTGTAACATGTGACCAACAGATTACCAATTGTACCCACAATACACCGTATGTCTTCTTGTATATAAGAGTGTAGAAATGAACAATATCTTACATCTGAAGATGGGCTGATTGTCAACCCCGAAAGTACTCGTGTGTTTTAGAAGTAAACATTAATCGTATTTTAACATTAAATTGTGCCAAGACGGTAATTGATGACTGTTTTTTTTTTTTTTTTTTTGCACGAATTATTTTCATCTTTAAGTGTATAATATTATATTAGAGAATCGCGTGAAACGTGCCGAAAAGTTCACATACAAGCTACGAAGATTTAACCATAGGGTATGGGAGCACTTCAACTATATTAAGCGATACTTCCACCTAGCGATAATATTATGTATTTTAGAAAATAATGAGAAAATTAGGCATGTTCGTCCAGCAGGATTCAAAAAGAATTCCACCGCTTTTTTGAATTATTTTTTCCTCCAGCGGCACATTGTCTGAACGATATCTGTGCAAGACTGATGAAGCACTAGCGATCTCACTTTTTTTCTGCAATGGCGTAGCGTATATAAGATCACGCGGCTGCAGGGTGGCTTTGAGAAAACTTTAAAAAATGTAAATATTTTCTCCCAAACCTTGTACGGTAAACAGAATTGGGGAGAAAGTTTTTTTTTTGAATCACAATACAAACTAGACGGTCATACTTTCTCATAGGAGCACTAAATTTTTTGTATCAATTTTCATCACAAATATATGTATATGAGGAAGTTTTATTTGGAAACATTACTGTAGATTGACGTCGGCATAACTTTATTTTTGATTTATGTCTAGGTATTACCTCTATTATTTTTCCTGAGGTAGAGATGCTTCCTCTGGATACGGAAGTATGTACAGTACCCCACGCCTCCAGTTATCAAATAAAGATTAAGATAACAGTCTGTTATAAGCCTGTGAAGTTTTCTAGTGTGATTTTTTTCGGGTCGGGAGAGTGTTACCTGGTTATTTCTTATTAATAGGGCTTTTAAAAAAACCTTGCGGAAGGGCTCTCAAAATTCATCCTAAGTGACAGGTTTGCTGATTGTGGGCAAACAATGGATTCCTATCTGTTCGAACTTTTTGCACTGGCTGTTCACCTCATATATCTGAATCCTCAAAGACTGTTTTACTGCTGATTCACATTCATCAAGATGAACCATCTAAACTCCCTTTTGGAATTGAAGTTTCGTGCATTTTAAAAATACTGAAGAAAGATGAGTTGTATCTCTGTACTTAAAGTTAACTTTGAGAAATAATATGTATTAAGAAATATTATTTGATCAAATGTTATCGGCTTAAGAAGAAACTGATGGATGCACAAAATTTGGCTTCGCTATGTCTGGAACAAATAATGCTACTTTCAATAATCGATTATTCTTGTGTCTTAAAAGAGGAAATAATTAATGGATGACTCCTAGGAGATCTCATTCAGCCACTCTGGTGGTTGAGGTATCAAATGCGCGTCCGAGGCAGGCACGAGTTCGAGTTCTGAATGAAGTATAGGTAGCGCGTTTGTCTTACGGCAGTGGTTTTGTCCTTTCTTTGGAACCACTGGACAGGTTACTGCTTATAGCCTCATGGGCGTTGTTAAACACCGAAGCACGCACACACACACACACACAGAGCTCGCGTATAGGTCAGTGGCATGGACTCAAACTTATACGCAACAATATGAAGAGCTTTGGAAATGCATAGCCTGGGCAAACAGAAAAAAAAATGTTAGAGCCATTGTCATTGATTATGCTAATTAAGACTTCGGTTCTAACAGTCTTCGTGCATTCGGTGGGACTTGTGATTGAGGTCCAGTATTTACAAATGACAGTGACGTAGACTTGCTGAAAAAAGAAGTGTGTCAACAATTGGAGACAAAAATGCTCAGTACAGGAAGAATGTAGAGTCTAGAAAATGATCATATGGGAGATGAATAGATGAAAGAAAAAAGTGTTTGATGGAACCACTTGAAAACTAATTATCAAGACAAAGAAAGGACGAAAGAGACTTCCGTCTAGTATGGTTGATGATCTATACAAGTGACAAGAAGTTTGGGGTCGATCTTGTCTTATGTTATTGCAGAACAAAGTGCACTTCATTTCAATTACGAGTGTTTTTTGGTTCTATTGCCCAAATCTTAGTGTGTAATGTGAAAAAAGGAATGGCCGCCCCGGTAACGCAGTTGTTTAAGCTATGGCCTCTGATCATTCGTCCGAAAGGGGTCCGGGTTCCAATCCCGGTGAGGCATGGATGTTGTGTTTGTCTAACTGCATTGGCTCTCTCCCTTCCCTGGAACCAGTGACCCTAAATTAGGGAAGGCGACTGCTTATAGCCCACTGAGATGCTCACGGTGGTCATTGAACCTCCAACCAAAAGAAAAAAAGAAAAGAGGAATGGAATACAAGTCTTATTGGGTAGAACACTAACAATGTTTTCATATTTTCTGCAGGAAACTGTAAAAAACGGTGAGATTGTCTATACAAGTTAACAATAATATAAGAAATATTTCAATGTCTATATAGAGATATATTTAAAAGTAAAGTGATAGACTTGAGCTTTGTCGTTCATGCTCGAGGTGGTTTTTCGCGTGTACGTTTCTATCGAGGAGTATCAGTGCCGATAAGATTCTGTAATGTTATGTACATAATTTTATACTTTTCAAAGTATAAAATTTTTACCACAGTTTGGAATCTTCTGTTGTCAATGGAGGTTCGCTATTAAATTTTACATTGTTCACAACTGCACGCTAAAGAGCTTCCAGTTTTAAAAGTGCTAATATTTCTGTTGCCTCTTATATTCTCTCAAGCCGATGTTTTTAATACTTGATTTTGTTTTGTCACTGGTTATAAATGGTATGTGCGATATTTGTGAAAGATCCGAGTTCCCTTTCAATGCTTTAAATTTTTATGTCTTGTATATTACCACTAGACACTACGCAAAATGCTGCTCTAATTCATCCGCCATGTTCAAACTATGATCCATTTACCATAGTTTGAACATGGCGGATGTATTAATTTTTCAAGCATCGATGTATTCTTATATTTTTATTTCCATGTTTGGGGAGGGGATTTTAAAACCTTATGAACATTTAGAAGGGACCTCCAATTTAAGATAACTGATTCAGGAAAAATGGGTAACCAGTGCCAAAGGACAAACACAGAACTCTTGTGTCCTCCGAAATTCGAACTTTGACCTTCGGTGTTAAAAACTAGCGTCAAAACCATTCAGTGAACTTGCCACCAGTCAAAGTGAATTCGTATACCTTTAACAAATGATGTTCTACTTAGCATTTTGCGGTGTATGTGTTTTTTTTTTTTGTTCTTTTTTTCTGTAATACTACTCAAGCTTGAAACATTTCTTGCGCGCCTCACTGCACATGTAACTGCATTTCAATACTTCCTGCTACTTTACCAGGAGTCACCTAATTATTTAAAGCTGAGCATCGTAACTTGTGTGTAAAACACTTGTTGAGGCGGAGAGCAAAAAAAAATAGAAAGTGTTTTCTTCTTATTCCAGCTGTGCGTTCTTCTATCGACAAAAACGCTGATTTTCACCCTTCAGGAAGCTCCTTTCTCCACAGAGACATGATTGGCGCGCAATTCCTCTAGGGGTTTCCTGCAGTATCAGAAAAGTGCGAGCGATATTGGTTGCATGCCAAAAAGAGTAGGCACATTTATTACCCTTCTTGAAAGAAGTACGCTTGGGATGACATCCCTCCCCTCTTAGCAATTAAAGTAAAAAACCGACCTTCATAAAAAGCGAGAGGCACCGAGAAAGAGAGAGAGCTGCAAAATAAAAACTGCTCTTCAAGGGCAGCTCTGAGGACGAATGTTATTTACCAATGAATGCGTGACGGTTGAAAATGGGTATGTAATGTTGGGTTTTAGGGCGCCGTTTGAATTTTAATAAAAGCAAATATTTTGAGCATTTTCAGGAAAAAGCTTACTTAAATAAAACATGAAAGTATTTTGAGCAAAAATCTTGCAGAAGATGGATTTAAAATTAGTGCAAATTTAATAGTCTTTTGGCTGTGAGTACATATCGCGCAGTTTTCAAGTTCGCAACCACATGGGGATCAAATGGCCTTTTATTCGTCTGCAGAATTTTACAAGCAATGTGATTAATACGGATCCTTTGCTTTTCTGCACTTCTCCGTTTGCTGGTTGCTGTGTAATGTTAGCATCAATCCTTTTTTCCGTGTTCAGGTTAATACGAATATTACGCTTTTTCGTTTACGAAGTAACCTGAACCCCCACCCCTTCTAGGTAGCTATATTTGAAATATAGCAACCTAGAAGGGGTGGTCGTATATAATAGTTTATCCTTGTTTCGGTTTTTCTTCTGTTGGATATTATAGAAAAACCGCGTTCTCCACTTCCGTTTACATATAAGTATGTACCATTAATTTCCATCCGCACCTCTTTCTAAAAAATGTATGAAACTTACATGTATTTATCGGCAGTCTCTCTCAGTGTGCGTTCTTCGCATCGCTCCAATTTTTTGTCCTTTGGTTATTTCTGGATCTCAGGATTTCTCCGCTCTCCGTTTATTTGTTAATTCTCCGTCAAGACATTAGAGTGGATGTTTTACATTTCTTCTTTCTCACGTCAGTGTGTTAACAGGTAAGTTCAGCATTTCGTAAAGCAGGTTAATTACGAAGGTCGACAGAAAATACAATGTTAACTTGATGGCGATCCTATTATATTTTCGGTAGCATTCTTAGCTTATAAACTCGGGTGGTATCACAGATTTATTTATTTTGATACATGTTTCAAAATGAACTTTTGAAAATTTTGTTCTACTGTTAATTCCAATAAATCATCTTGATATTTATTTATGGACTATATCTTATCTTCCATAAGTTTATAGAAAATCCATGATATTATTGAAAATTTAAAATTCTCGTTTGACTTTAATGTGTGTGTGTGTGTGTGTGTGTGTGTGTGTGTGTGTGTGTGTGTGTGTGTGAAAACTGTTGGGCAGGCTTTCGTACTTGATAGCGCATGGCGACCTTGTACACTTACCTACGAAATTTACGAGAACAAGGAAATATACGGAAGCTATTGTGGGACGTCGTCCTGTTTTAATAAAGCTGAATTTTTATGAAATTTCCCTTTGGCAGTCGGCACGCAGCTGACTTTTCTGGTTATTTTGAGTATGTTTTATTCATACAGCGCCTAATTATTGCTAAATGTCTGCACACATGTTCGAAACTGAAGTTCTGTATTTTTCGGACTTTTTGGTTTGATTTCCATTTTTTGGTTTGATTTTTCAGATTTTTGGTTTGATTTCCAACTTAATGCCAGAGGCAAGAACAGAGATTTTTTTTTCCATTTTTACTGGCAATTGTTTTTGAATGACAGACTTGTGTAAAATCTTGATTTGGACTCTATCGTTAAAAATATTGCTACTTCCGATGGAGGAGGCTTTTATTCGGCTTCTTAGAGTGCGAGTCCAAAAGACTTTTGATATTTCTGTTTGGTGCTTCAGGACCACGAAGTGAGGAAAGCAGGGTGACGTTCACGCGCTTCCACTCTGCAAGGTGAAGACTAGATGCTTCCCGATCCAATGTAAAACTTTCATTTTTATCATATTGAATAAACTGTCAACTTTTTTGGGGTAAATATGTACAAGTACTTGCTTCACAATGGAAGAAACATAAATGTTCATGATGAGCACTGTATTGTATTCATCTTGATTTTTGTCTTAATTTACGCTATATTATGCCACAGTAAAAGAATCTTTGGATTTTTTGCGGAACTCTGGACGCGGAGATCAAAACACTTTTGAGATCTATGCATGCACAGATAAAAGCTTTTGTAAAGTAACCTACATCGCAGTTTCATTGTTCATTAAAGGGAAAGTCGCCCTTCCTAGTTGAACTGAATGGCTTATAGTACGTTGATGGTAACTTTTTCCACATTTTTGGTAGTGAGTTCTATGAACGTGACTTGCTGAAGAATATTGTCCCTTGCAGAAACGTTATCATCTTTGTAGTACTCCAGACTTCCGCCTTGATCCGGTAGTCAAATTTTTTGCTGTTTCTGCTTCATTCTTCTTCTGATGGTTCGTCGTACTATCCTTGATAACCCGCAATCTCTAAAGGCAAAAACTGTGGAGGTGAGTATTTTCACAAGAGAATTCTTGACGTCGCTTAGCGTACATAAAATTCCGTGACAGTTCCAGGAGTGACGCGATTCGCAGTCTCCTGATACCACTTCTAGTGTAGCCAGGTGAGTGTTTATGGAAGTGAGGGTGGCAGGTTTCGGAGGGGCAGTGGAATTTTTCGACTGTTTTTAAAAAGCTCCCAAAGATGTGTTAAAATGTCTCAAAATCCGCATTGATGGAGAAATTAATCGGCGTATAAAACTTGGTTGGAGAGCATTTGGAAGAAACAATACACAATTTTCAAGAACAACTTACTATTAGGTCTTAAAAGAAAAGTGTTTAATCAATGCATCCTCCCAGTTCTTACGTATGGAGCAGAGACATAGACCTTAACTAAAAAAACTTTCGGTCGCTGTAAGCAACTGGAAGAAGCGTGGAGAGGTGCTTGCTTGATGTAAACAAGAAAGGTAAGAAGAGGAACTCGCGGATCAGGAAAATGAATGACAAGAGTGGAGGACATCATGATCAAAGTAAAATCCCTTAAATGGCAATGAAAGATTGTACCACCGGTGGACATTTGAAATATTAGACTGGATAACAAGGGACAGAAGAAGACCTAGAAGAATGCTACGTAGATGTGTGGACGAAATTTGAAAGCATGCCGGAGGGAGACTGATTAGACTGGCTCAAAACAGAAAGTTGTGGAAAACACTTTGAGGCTTTCGTCCAGCAGTGGATATATAGTGGTGGACAGTGATGATGATGATATGTATATAAAGGGTCGGTTTAAGACGGTAAGCAAGGTATCAGGGTACTTTCTCTGGGAGGGGAGCACCTTTGACAACGCAACTCTAGTAAAATTGTAAATATTTAATAGCCTTGTGTGGGGAAAACAAATTATTTCTGGGCTCCTATAGCTTTATTCCTTGTTACAGCAGAGAACAGTTGTTTTACACAAAAGCATTTTACCCGAGGTAATTGATTCTTCCTCTTTGGCCAAAGACTACCTAGCCTTGCCTCATCTGTCAACGCATCTTCTTTCCCATTCATTACTTTCTTTTCTTGAGGAAATGAAGCACAATATTTGTTAGCCTGAAGTCTTTTCTTTAATGAAAAACACATCCCTGCCCCTGCAGTGATGTGTTTTTCATTAAAGAAAAGACACCGCAGCTTGGATTGACAGTTAACGGTGCGGCGGAATTTCTCTCTTTAAAAATTTCACAAAACACCTTTCTTTTCGCATGAATAAAATGTACAGGGCATTGTGAAATCATTTGCGTGTTATTATCTCTGTCTGAAATCACTCCGAATAGAGAGAATCATCATGGGCGCTGACCCAGCTATATGAAGTTTTACGAGAAGGATAGTTTCTATCCAATATTTTTTAACGTGAAGGAAATAAATCAAAATTTACCCAATGACAATTTGTGTTACTAGGTACTTGAAAGATACTAAATCACTTTACCTATACATACCGGCCACTGAATTATAAACTTTTATTCAATACCGGGTTGGACCTTCTTTAGTCAGTCCGAATTACAGCACGTATGCAGTTTGGCGTTGATTCCACAAAGTGCTGGAGTGATTCTACGTCTACAGCATACAAAGTGTTTACCAAACAGTCATTTAACTGGCTCAGATTTGACGGAAGAGGACTTTGCTGCTGGGTCTGTTTTTCTAACATGCCCCATACATGCTCAATGTAGTTTAGATTCGGGCTTTGTGGTGGTCATTTAAGGTGGTGGAAGTCACTATCATGCTCGCTGAACTACTGTTGGCCGCCCCGCTGGCGCAGTGGTCTAAGCGATGGCCTCTGATCATTCGTCCGAAAGGGGTCCGGGTTCGAATCTCGGTGAGGCATGGATGTTGTGTTTGACTTACGGCACTGGCTCTCTCCCTTCCCTGGAGTTAGTGACCCTAAATTAGGGATGGGCGACTGCTTGTAGCCCATTGAGTTGCTCACGGTGGTCGTTAAACCTTAAAAACAAAAAACAAAAAAACTACTGCTGAACACTTCTTGCGTGATTGCGTGATGGACAGTAGCATTTATCGTCCATGAAACAGCCGTCACTTACTGTATAAAAAGTAAAAATTAACGTCAACAAATATCATATAATCCTTGGAGTAGACCCAACCTTCCAGCAATATCAGAACAGAAGACCCATTCCGCACCAACAGAACGTGCCGCAAACCACAACACCGTCCCCAGAACCTTGAGTTGTGTTTACAAGGGAAGCTGGATCCATTGCTTCATCGGGCTATAGCCAAATTTTCTGCTTACCATCGGTACAGGACAAACTTTCCGGTTCTTAGCAGAAATCATTGGTTTCCGTATAGGCATGCGTCCGCCAACACTGGTCCTCTTCATTTCGCTGAGATATGAGTCTGGAATAGCCTTCATTGGATGCTTCTGTCAATTTTTGCAAGCAGGAAGTCCTGTTTCTCCGTACAAGCCTTTTCAGACGACTGCGATCTCGTTCATGACATATTGTTGTCACGCTACAGTTACGCCTCTAGACAAAAGTTTTAAATGGAATGGGGAAGAACACAGAAATTCATGTCAGTATGTTAAATTCGAAAATATAATGTAAATGTTCTCCAGCGAAAAATTCACAAACGGGCGCTGAAGTGGCGGTTTGCCTTGGGGCACAAACATGCCTTGAACTGGCCTTACATGTATACGCAGTGCCGTAACTTGGCAGAAGCCCACGACTAAGAGCTGCACTGGAAGCACTGGATTAAGAAAATAGCTTGACACTCGAAAGATTATTTAAGATGCAAATTTATAGCGTTTTTGAGACACTATTGTCTCAAATATATTCGCGTTATGAGCAGTTGAGAACTAACTGCCTGTGGCGATTTTGCTTTCTGATGATTTTCGCTTTAAATTTGAAGCCTTGACACTAATACAAAACATTAAAACTGCAACTCCGCTTGATGTTCTACAAGCTCTTTTTATGACTTTGGATTAATTGAGTTATATCCGAATATTTCTCACTCCTACCGCTTCAACTGCTTCATGTGAGAGAAGTTTTAGCAAGTTAAACTTAAGATAAAAACGTTTTTCCTATCTTTCCATAATTTCGATTGAATATAATATCGTTAAATATATTAATTATGATTTGCTGAAATGAAAGCCAAAAAAGTGCAATTAAAATAATTATTTTCATTTATAAATATATTTGAACGATCTTGCGTATTTCTTGTGTACACAACGATTATTTAAAAAAGTATATCCTATCTGTTTTACTATTATATTTTTCAAAAAAAAAAGGGGGAGGCAAAAAAAACCTTGAACAGGGATCATGAAAAGCTAGTTACGGCACTGTGCATAATAAGGCTGTTATTTGTTTATCTCTATTTCAGTTTAAACAAGAACACTTCAACCTGCCATTCCGTGTTTCCTCTTTTACTCAGTTTCCCCAAACCCTTATGATTTTCAAATCCTTGCGGAAAACATATGAACGCGTAATAATAAAAGGGAGATAAAATTAAGAATCTCTTTTATTGATGTGTAGTGAATGAATTTTTCAGCTGGCCGAAAAAGCCTTGTTAACAAGGTTGTTTCAAATGAAACTTTTGCTACTGCAGCGACCAGAACGAGAAATTCAGAACGTGAATAAAATTTGTTTTCAAAAATATTCAGCATTTATTAGTTTTGTGAGTGGTACAAAAAAATACTTCGTGGTGTAATTAGAACACCTTTCAAATACATAGTCAGAAATATTCATGTTTTTAAGCCCTTCCAGCGGGACATTTTAAAAAATAAATAGAAAACAAAAGCATGGAAAAATTAATCCTTTCGTATGAACTGTCCATTTTTTTCTCTTATTAACTGAAATGATCTCTTTAAAAAACATAGTACTTCAAAAAATTTCGGAATTCCTGCTGTTAAACTGATATTTTTTGGCCTATCAGTCACAAAAACAATTTCTGAAGATCTAAAGGAAAAAAGAGTTGTATTTGCATGGAAAAGCAACTGCAGCAACACTTCTTTCCAAAACGCGCCCAAAACAGTTTATCAGTCGAATGGATTAAAACAATTGTCGAGGCCTTTCGTTTCTGTAGGACAACAAATTCGAAAAAGGTACAATATCACTAAGAAAATTCAGGACGACAAAAGTCAAGTTCGTCTCTGAGTTAGCCCATTTTGCTACAGCACTCCCCACCGGTACTTCTGGCACTCCTACCATATCACTTTCACTGGAATACGAGTATAATGTTCCATGCCACATTTATTGCGAAAGGGTTAGACTGTGAAACATATGCACCCCTGGCAATTCTACCTAAGTGCATATTCATGTCTTCTCGTCGGCGTCATATTTCTATATCTGATTTGGCACCCGTGTTTAAAGAATGGGAGGATAAAGGCATTCTCCTTGTGTTTTTTGCGTGTGTAGGACTACATTCTCAATCTTTCTTCCCAGCGCTTCACCTGTTGCTGTCGTCCATCTTTTTTTCCCCCTTTGCCATATGCATAGTACACAAAGGAGGAAAGTTGCTCTCCTGGAAACGTAAATCTATTTTATTTTCTGGATGGACTGATATTCTATAAATAAAATTGGTTCTCCTCGAAATGTGTTATCCGTGCAATGGCAGCAGGAATTTGCTAATGGTCTCCCGGTAGGCTCTAAGACAATGTTGCCTTGTGATCAGCTCTTTTTGCACCTTGGCGGTTCTGTGCCAAGAATCTGAAACGGCAATTAGTGGCATTTATGTTGGCAAAACCTTTAATTTTAAATTGAAGGCGACGTCACGAAGTACTATGGGTTTGTTAATATGAAGTTAAACCATGATCTTAGCTAAAAGTTTTTTTTGATGTAGCGTATTGTTGCAACCATTTCAGAATTTAGAAATGAAAATGAATCTCTAGTGTGTTGTTAATTATTCTTTCCGATCGATGAAAATGATCCGTATGGCAAAGCAAATATGACATCTATGTGTGCCCCCGCTTGAGAAGAAAACAAAATCTTTGCGAGTTTTATCGCCCTAGAATATTGCATTTAGTGCTATTCATCAGCAGATGATGCCCTGTAAAAGATTCATTACTAGATTCATGCACTGGAAGAAATCTCACACAGGTGGCCATTTACTGGCAAATATAACATCTCGTTTCCTGTGACTAGGACCAGAAAAAAGCGTGACACCTTATTTTCTTCGGACGTGCACAGGGCAGAAGAGAAACTACGCTTGAACGTTGCAACAGCACGTGTGGGGAAAGTAATTAATATCACAGTCAAGATAGATCCGTCATTTGTATATTTCTAAATTTTACGATGAAATATAAATAAAATTGAGAGGGAAGAAACTGGCCAAGATTTTCACATTTCATTCAACATCTTAATCTGGTTTATGTCATCGCCTTTTTTTTCCAACGGAAAATCTATTATTGAAACAAAAGAATAATGTAGCTACACATACTTAGTTCTTACCGAATTATTACCTCCCCTATATAAAGTGCGTTATACGCGATACTAGCGTAACAAGGAGGCTGGCGACGGATGTATGTAAAAGGTTGATGGCAGTGCAGTTGAGAGCGATGATATAGCAGTGATAGATAAAAACTGAGGTTCATCGGAAAGCCAAATTGTGGGCGCACAAAGGATTAGCGCATCCATTTCGGAAATGGCAAACCACGTAGGTTGTACGAAGGCCTTCCTGATTAAAGTGTTGTAGGAGTACCAAAAAGGCAAAACAACCAACTGACGACACAACTGTATCGAGCGGCTGAAGGTGTATCCGAGCAGCACTGTTTCACAGCTGACAACCCAGTACAGTGTAGGTCGACCAGAAACAATATCCACCGAAACTGTGTCCCGCACGCTGGCACGGATGGGCTACAAATTCAAATGCCCTATACGCCACCTTCTCCTAACAACAGTTCATCAACGTAAACGACTAATATTCTGTCGTCATGCTGATTGGACGACAGAATATTGGGAGCATGTATGCTGCTCCGATGAATTACGATATGTACTCCATTCTTCTGATGATAAAGTCCGTGTATGACGTCAGCAACATGAGACTATATAGATATCTCATTCATGGCATATATTATCCAGGCTGGTGGGGCGGTTGTATGATTTAAGGCCTGTTTATCTGGTATGTTTTGGCACTCTTGGTGTGTGTGTGTGTGTGTGTGTGTGTGTGTGTGCGTGCGTGCGCGCGCGCGCGCGCGCCACCGTTTGGACGCCGACTACTACCAGCAACTGCTTGAAAACCATGTAACCCCACAGTGTTTTACCTCCACCCATGGGGGATGAGGACCATAATGGCCCATGCGTCGTGAAGGAATGGTTCAACGAGAAAACAGTGCTATATAAGACATCTTGAATGACCCTTAAACTCACTTAATCTTAAACCAACTGAATATCTGTGGGACCTTAGGGAATGTCAGGTGAAGTATTTGGGAACACCATCCCGCTTTATGCTAGAACTGTGAACCGCAATACAGGCAGCTTGGTTGCAGATCCCCACACAACTATACAGACACCTCGTGGAGTCGATATCCCACCGGGTAACTCCTCGTTTTTAGGGAGAAAGAAGGGCCCACGAAGTATTAGAGAGATGGTCATAATATAGTGAGCACTCAGTTTATATATAAACACATATTATGTACAGACCTTAGTCAAATGTGTGCACAGAAGAAAGTACTCATTCGCTAAGGTTACGGCATTATTTAATGCCGTTGCCGTTAACGATTCATTCGAATCGGATTTAATACAAACGCCTTTTGGCACGGCGATTCTTGTCTGTTCTTTCAATATAGCAAAAGTTTGCAAGATTTCCGTGGCAAAAGTTAATAACATTATGTTATGTGCTTTGTAAAACTAATAAAATTACCAAAGATGACGTCGAAAATTTTCTGCTTGTCTCACGAGTTTTGTTTCATACACCTTTGCTCAGTGCAAAGAAATTGGACAAAGGCGTTGTTCAGAAAAAAATATGTATAACAAGAAAATAAAGCTGCATTAACATAGATATACAAAAAATCGGCATAATTAAAGAATGCCGTAAGTGATCGTTTTGAACTAACTCCAAAACATGCGCAGAGCCGGTAACTTTTCACATGTTTTCCAGCCAGTCTTGTGCGCCGAGAAAAATACATTCTCTTTGCTAAATCACTTTCTATTTATCATGCACAGTTAATAACCAGAAGATTGCTGTAGAATTTTGGAGAGTAAAGTAGTCTTGAAAAGAAACCTCAAATTCGTAATTATTTTAAGCAGTGCAGTTCAGTTAGTGTCTAAAAACCGAAGATTGTCCAGATATTTTGAATACGATGTCGAATCGAATATGCATATTACGCCTCTGTGGAAAAAGCACTAGATTTTTTACTTAGAGAATTTGCACAAGACTACGGAACAAAATGTTTGAATAAGAAGATCGCTTGATTTGTGTATGTTTTTTTGTATGCCTTATAATTTTTTCTCTAGACACCATATTCATAAAATCTTTTGTGTTGTATACTATGTCCTAGATTATTTTGTTTTCAGATTTTTTTTCCTGTAAGGTATGACAATATGTTTATATTATCTCGTTACCTGCTTTCTAGAAACTGTATTGAAAAAAATTTGCCTTGCGTGTCAGATTGTTGTTTCCGTCGATCAGGGCTGTCCATTTTTTTTCTCTTCTACAGTATTTCTGATGAACAAATTTCTCTTGCTAAATGGTTTTTGTGTGTTTCATTCGACAAAAATCAGTATACGAAAACGAAATATAGAGAAAAAATATTGTTAAACATCAAGTTTTAGGGAACTACGGATTGCACATGCTTTAAAATATCCTTAGGATATGAAATACAAAACTTAAAAAAAAAAAAAACTTATTACAACCACAATAATGTGGTCACAACAATCTCTTTTGTGTTTTTATCAACTGCCATCGGCATCCAAAAGTCGGGAGTGATAAGAAATAGCTGATTCAGGGATCTGACTTCTTAATAACAAAAATGTTCAGATGCGAGGAACTTAACAATAGAAAACAATTCTCGCCGCCTTGCTCACGGAGTGGTTAGTGGCACGGATTTTTCGCTATCGTTCGAGTTCAAGACCCCGATGAGAAATGGATGGTGCGTTTGTCCTATGGCGCTGGTGCTGCCTCTTGCATGGAACTAGCTGTCCTGAATTAGGGACGAGCCACTCCTCAGCTTTTCTTTTCATGCTCATGTGGGTCGTTAACTCCTGAAAGAAAAAAAGTACCCATTCCTACTGTGAACTTGAACCTGGAACATGTTAAACCCCCAAACTTTCGTAGATCATCCCACTGGCCATAGAGTGACGTAAACTTTGTGTTGAACGGAAGTACTCTTTAATATTGCTTAAGATAAAGACTTCATATTGGTTCTGCTTTTATCCTTTTTCCTAAGCAGATTTCTAGAATTAAAAGTTATCCAGATAGCTTACCCCGTTAAGAAAATACCTTCTATGGATCTCACATGCTAGTTACTTTTCCGGTTCCAAAGTTTTCCAGATTCAGAGCTCTTGTGCTGTTGGGGAAAGCTCATCTGATGCTCAGCGTCACATGTTCAGTACTTGCTTTTGGATTCTTCAGCAACACGAATTGAACAACAAATAGTCAAGCAAGCAATCCGTTTTTCAAAAAGGTTTTACGCTGGTAATTATGCACTTAGCTTAATTATTCAGAAGCTTATTTACAGCGCTTTTCAACAAAACCCGAAATTACTCCTTTACTGTAATCAGCCTCATTCAGTTCAATATGTATGTATGTATGCCGTTCGTTCGTTATACAATTCGCATTATTGTGCGCAGCCAGTTTTCTAAAATACAGCACTGGCGTTATTTCCAAAGAGAACAACCAAATTCTTCATTTGAAGGTGTGGCAGTTCTGACGATCACTTAATCATTGCTGTCCCCACGATAAACTGGGGAACTGCAAAAGCATTTCCAAGAGAATTGCCCACATGTCCGTGACTGAAGCTCACTATCTTATCGCTTGTGTATATTAACTTGAGAATTTCGAAGTACATGGAAAGGATATGAGAAAAATTTAGGTGTTAAATAATAGTCATTTTAAGAGCGTACTTTCATAAAACCATAGCCTTAATACCTAACTTTTGTCAGTCGTGGCAGTTCGCTTATGTGAATAACAAAGGTAAAAGTTAAACCGGTGCACTTGGAAAAACTTGTTTGTGCTACTGATTTTTTTGCTGAAGAAGGCAGCGGTCTTTGTTGTCGTGTAAAGTTCTTGAAGTACACTGCTTTAATGCTGAAATTTTTTTAACATTCTAATATCTTTCTAATACTTCAGGTTTCGTTCAGAAGTGACTCGTGGCGCTAACTGAACAATCCAACTAAGTAAAGCGGAATGAAAAATACTTGCGCAGTGCCCTACACAGCTCCATAAGAAAAATGCATTTGCACCAATAAGAAATGCCATTTTACCCAATCACGAGGGCAGGAATTTTCACTTACTGTTAGCTCATTATCCTAAAAATTGTTTTCTCAACTCGAAGCATTTTTTTACGATTGATGAACTTAAAATATTCAGGTTCGTATAGCTATCCTTTTTAGCTTTAAAACAGAAGTTCCTATTATGTTAGTCTTAATGCGTGAATTTTAATGATGTTAGGCAGTGTTGTGTTTTTTAAGCACTGCATTTGCATAAAGGTTAAATTTTTGGGAAGGGAGAAATCCATCTCTGAAAAAAAAAATTACTCTACATCGGTGTTTCTACGTTACCTTTGGAGTGGAATGGGTTTTAACGAAAAACAAAGAAAGCGGCCTGTATGAGACTGCATTCATTGAAGCTGATATAAGTCATCGTTCCAACCGTGCATAGTATTTCTCGTTCACTGTTTCTCTAACACAATTATACTACTGTAATGTGTTACAGGCCTCGTCGCTGGACCTAAGTTGCTCTAAATACAAAAACACAAAATTCTCATGACAAACTCTGTTTACTTTTTTTACAGTATGTAGTGTAAATTGCCATCTGAAATGTTCAAAACACATGCCTAACTTATGCGGAGTGAATCAGAAGCTTTTGGCAGAAGTCCTGGAGACTGTGAAGAAAGGTCAGTAACATTGCCTTATAGGTATACAGCATTTTCTTTTATGTTGCGTGTATTTCAACTTCTCTAGAAATGTTATAAACTTTGTATTTTATGAGAGATCAGAGCTCATGAGTAATAATTACCTTTTCCATGTTTTATTTTCCTATGGCTTCTTCAAATTGCAAATGATCAAGCAAAGAAATTTGGTTTTGCACTCAGACTTCAGGGTTCTGTTGCAAGCCATAATTATATACCAAAAAGTTTATTCCATAGGTAAGCCAGCGTGTTTCACATAATAGGGTTAATGTGCACTTCATGTTGGAGAAGTATAGGAAAGGCAGAGTGCTTGAAGCTCCGAAAACACTTTACTGAACTTCTGGAGACTACCAGAATGAAATGATTCTTTGAGCTGCAGTACCGCAATCAGAAAGATTACTTAAAAGTGAATAACTACAGGCACGATGAAATACTTCAAATTGCAGTATCACTGGCTATACAAGATATTTCAATTTGAAGGCTATAGACAGGAAGAAAATATTGAGATTGCTATGCTACACGCAAGACGCTACACTTGACATTACAATGCTTCCTGCAGTGTGTTTGAAATTGTGATACTACCGCAGTGTGGGTAGTATTCAGAGTGCAAACGTTCTGCGTGAACAGGAACAACAGGCTCGAAAGTCATTTCGTCATCCACCTAATTTTCCAATATTTTTCAGAGCTTTGGTGAACGCTCTTTTTCGCTTAGATTGTCCTATGCGAAGCAATTTCATTTCCGAAGCTATCCCTCAGTTAGTCCAGCCAAAACCAATCATCAAGAATTGTGTTCCATCAAAATAACATGACTACTTTACGAAAACTCCTAAGCGCTGGCTTCTGACCATTCGTCTGAAATGGGTCCGGGTTCGGATACCGGTGAGGCAGGATGTTGGGTTTGTCCTACAGCCCTAGCTATCTCCCTGTGCTGGAGCCAGTGGCCCTAAATTAGGGACGGGCGACTGCTTATAGTTCATGGAGTTTCTCACGGTGGTTGTTAAACCCCCAAACAAATAAACGAAAACTCCTCAGGAGAGAATTACTTCTTTTCGAGAAGGTAGTATCAGAATACCTATGGAATAAGCCGAAGACCCAGCTGGGTCCCCATGCTCACTGCACGTCATCGCCAACAACGCATGAAATGGGCCCTAGATCATCGAGATTGAACCGTGGATGATTGGAAGAAAGTGGCCTGGTCTGACTAATCCAGATTTCCGATGCATCACGTAGACGGCCGAGCGCGGATACGTCGATTACCAACGGAGACTATGGCACCTGGATGTACTGTTGAGCGGAAACGTGCCGGCGGCGGCGATGTTATGCTGTGGGCGATTTTTTTCTTGGGACACTTTAGGCCCCATTATCCCAATAGCACAATCCCTGGCAGCTCTCAGGTATCTGAAAATCGTTACGGAACAAGTTCACCCGTTCATGGCAACTGTGTTCCCTGCTAGTAATGGCCATTACCAACAGGATAATGTGCCATGCCACACTGCCAGAATCGTCAAGGAGTGGTTCGGAGAACATGCTGGTGATTTTCTGTTAATGCCTTGGCCTCCAAATTCACCTGACATGAACCCAATCGAACATTTATGGTTCGACTTGGAAAAGCCGGCTCGCGCTAAATCACCACCACCCCGAAATTTACTGGAACTGGAGGACCTGCTGTTGACATTATGGTACCAGATATCTCACGATACCTACCGCCACCTCATCGAATCAATGCCTCGCCGATTGGCCGCTTTTTGGCTGGCTAAAGAGAGTCATACAGCTTATTAAGTAGGTGGTCATAATGCAATGGCTCGTCAATGTATATAGAACTCGACAGAATACGCCAATTCTTAGAATCAGACATGCGCGCTTTTGGGTGTTCCTCATGTTTGATTTTAAGAATGTTGTAACCTGCGCGCGGGTTAACCCTTAGCGCCTAGCACGTTTTCGTTATTATTTGTTTTTAAATTTTATGTTGAACTCCTCGTTCTTCACACTGAGCTGTTTTGAAAGCTCGCATGTTTACTCTTGTATATATTTACACCTAATAAACGGAGTTTTAACTACGATTGCACGTACATAATTATGCTTTATTGGAAGGATATAATTACTCAAGAGCTGATTTTTTTTTTTATGAGTAAGTGATTTTTTTTTCTATTGTTCCTCAGGCAGAGTGTCCGAAAATGATGAACGCTCCAGGAGTCGGAGTCCCTTGTCGTCCGTTGGTTGTGATAATTCCTATGTGTCTTTCTCTTCGCCCATTTCTTCTTCTGATCTACCGTTACCAGAGGGAGATAGTCCCAGGAGGAACTCTTCACCTAGTCAACAAGAAAAAGCTTCGAAATTGAGGTTCAAAAAATACACTCTTGACGACTTTCAGTTTCTGAAGTTACTAGGGAAAGGAAGCTTTGGTAAGGTAAGTTTATTCAGGTTTCAGTAACAAAATACTACTGAGCGCTTTGAACTGTGAAAGAAACTCCTGTAAAACGTAGTTCAGTGCCAGGGGAAATAACTTCTCGCTCGACAACTGTCGTTGCTCGTATTTAGATATCTAGATCACTCACTATCTGAGACATCGCCCCGCCAACCCGCCTTGACACTGATTAAGAACGATCTTTCTGAAATTTTAGAGATGCATCTTAAATGAGTCAGGTTAGATACTTATCTAAAGCCTGTAAAATTTATGGGGTCTGTGCAAGGACCCGAGGAAGCTTGAAATATAATTTGGTGATAAGTGAAGGCATCTGATTATTAATGTTTTTAATAATCAGATGCGTTCAGTAACCCTTTAAATACAGATTGAACCATTTTGGTAACGCAAATTGTGGTTGCAGTAATTAAAAACTGCCTTGGCCAAGCATCTGTTAAATTTTTATTACAGAATTACGAAATACGGTATCATTCAGCTCATAAAGATATCTCTTAATTCATCTGGTATTGACTAATTTAACAAGCAGCCTTCTGCCGCATGTTCTCAAACTGTGCTGCAAACAATTTAAATGGTGTGCACGCAAAGAAAATGTTCTTCACACTTGGAAGACTTAATTTAAATTATACATTATGCTGCAGTATTTATTTGATTTTTAACATTTTTATTGTGCTGCTATCGTAAACATATACTTACCGTCAAAATACAAATTTTATTTTGCACTGCACATCATATATCGTGTGTGTGTGTGTGCGTGTTGAATGATTCTAGATTTCTCGTTACTTAGTCCGGCGACTAAAACACATTGAATAAAACAGTAAATCATAACATCCCCTTCCCCTAAGTCACTAAGTCTCCAAAACGTTTCGGTTTTACAATCTCGTCTTGGTGGGGTATAGCTGCACATCTTGGCTGCGTTTTTAGTTATACCAAAGCCTTTTTTATCCGGAACAGTTTGTATTTTTGATTCCTGAATGACACTTTGTTCTTCCCCAAGAATAACAAACGGGGTACATTTGTAGACGCTGGGCTGAATACTTCGAAATATCTGACACCAGATGTCTTATGACTATCGCGCATTCTATGGCTTACATATGGCGTCGAATTATATCCCCTTTAATAGTCACAGTTTTGTAAGGCACACGCCCTGTAGGTTAAATCCCAGTTCTTGCTGGGATCCATGTGGGTCTTTTCTCAAGATTATGTTATATAGAGTCGATAGTAGGAATTGTAGAAGCGGCAGTTATGCTGTCTGAATTCTTTATTGGCGTAAGCCTCCTGCATTTCTCTGAGTACAGCAACGGCAATAAGATTTGGGTAAATGTGATCCACTTATGTCTTCAGTCTTCGACACATTAAGAGTTGTGCAGGACTAGAAGAACCTGTTACAAAAGAGGGCGTAATATTTCGCCCTAACAAAAACTGCTATATAATTTTTCTAGTTGCCTGCAATGATTCGCTTTATTGAATCTTTTGTAGTTAGAACCATTCTCTCTGCTTGACCGTTTCTAAATAGGCAATAGGGCACAACGAACACTTGTCAAAAAGCATTACACGGTGGGAAAGAGCTATATATTCAGAAGATGTAAATGGCGCACCATTATCGGGTATCACTACATCAGAAATACAATGTGATCTAAAAATATCTCTTAAAACATCAATAGCAGTTGAAGTTGTGGTAGGAGACATATGTTTAATTTCTAACCATTTTGTGAATGAATATTGTACAGTAAGGAACCCTGGACCGTATAAAATAGTCCTGCAAAATCTACATGTAAACGAGACTGGACGATACTAGTAATTTCCCACGTAGCAACAGGTGCTCACTTGTTAGGGCTTATTTGCTTTAGAACGTCACCGGAGATTTCAAAAGGAAAAGGTACCGGACAAATTAAATATTTTCATGTGGTCAAATACAAATACCATAATTTTCTGGCTAAGCGTCTCTGCTCTTACTGCAAAAAACTGTCGTTTTCTTCCCTTGTGGCTCTTATGCCGATGCGGCGCTTACCTAGAATTTTTTTTTAAGCAAATGTTCGTCAAATAAGAATTATAAGCTTGGGTGTGATATCCTTCTCACAGTATATAACCATGAATTTCCCTCTCTTTTTGAACCATACGTTTATATCTGCAAGGTTTTTGAGAACGATAGTAAGATTAATCTCCAATTTTTTCCCAGATACCTGTCTTTTCCACTTTTTTTACAAAACTGCGTTGGGCAAAAGTTTTAGAACACTGCGAAATCAATCAAAAATTCCGAACTTCAGCGTTATGTCACTAAATTTAATATTAATGAAAAAGCAGCAAGTTATACATCAGATCTTGAACGCATTAACACTTTATCATTCATGCAACTCGCAGTGTATCTTAATTAACATATACCAATGTACTTAATTAAAAATTACATAAGTATTCCTACCTAATCATAGGAACCCAAAGAAATTTAGACCCACTAGACTCGGCTCCGTGCCCCGTGAACTTTATAGCGGCATATGTTTTCTATATGTGCGCCTTCCGCTCTGTTGTCCTCTTTTTTCCGCAGAGTATGCAGTCTAAATCCCCCCCCCCCCACACACACACACACAAACACTGGCCACTTATACGTTACACCATGCTCTTTGTCGTCTTACTGACAAGCAGATTTTTTTCTCTTAAACTGAAGTGTATTTACTTGTAATGCCTTATGATATAATGCCTAAAACGCTGAAAAACTACACACCAGACTTCAAAATCCAGGTGAAAAAATAAAAATAAACTGAAACACTTTGAAATGCAGCTGCTGGTCAACGTGTTTTAATGTTGGCGAAGTATGTGTGTGCGCCAATAGGGGAAAGATAAAAACAAAATTCTGTCACTCATACGAAGCATAGGAAGAAAAACAAATGCACTCCTCCATTGTGGCCAGCCTTGGAGAAAAATCCTAGAAACCTGAATCAGAAATGCAAGGGATTCTGGCAACCCACTATCTACTGTAAGGATTCGTCTGCAGGGCAGAATACATGCAACGCAAATGGAAATTAAAATTTTTCAAGCTGGGTTTGAGTGGTTTTACCGCTTTATGAAATGGAAAATCGTTTCTGTCAGCGTGGAAACGATAGTGAAGCAGTGTTTGCTTAACTGACTGGGTATAACAGTCTAAGAATAACTATTAAATGTAAATAAATAAGATAGTAAAGGAGAGGCCATTCGGGATATTCAATGCCATCGTTCCTTTCACTTTTATATGAGCTCATTAAATTACCGAAAATAACTTGAGAGATAATATGAAATTATGGAAAATTTACTAAAAGGTATTTAGGTCGGTCGTATAATGACTCAAATGCATTACAATGTTGTTTGTCGAGGGCATTTACATCGTTGGCTAACAGATTACAAAATTTGAGGGCGCGGCGCTTTAGCCGGTGAGGCTCTTTTACTTCCTAAATAGCGATATTTTTTCAAGTGCAGCTCTCAGACCAAAACTTACGGTAATTGGCCGAAAAAAGTATTCTGCTCATCGGCCGAACAATACTTTCATGAGGTCAAACATGAATCACTTTAAAATATTTCTGTGCCACTTATATTGCCTGCCAGTTTTATAAAAGTATTTTCTTTAAATTTAAAAATTTTGAATTCGTGAATTTATGCGAGTGAATAGTAAGGAAAATCTGTAAAAATTTGTATAGGTCCCTTGATATGATAAGATGTAAGCCTTATATCCTCCCTTTTATAAGTCACTACTGTCATTTAGGAATCAAAATCAACGAAGCCTTATTTTGCTATATCTTTGTGTAATGCGTTTGATGAATTGGCTCATGGACTTAAAAGCGCAATGTATTATACACATTGCACCCAACTGCAAACCTGCCCTCCTCCACTTCAATAATAATACTACCAGCGGAAACTCTCTGCTAGTTATAAGTAGATCGAATGCAGTGGCGTGACCAGAAATTTCTTTAGGAGGGAGGGTTACGAAATTTGTTTTTTTATACAACTAAATGTGTTATGGGTGGGTGCATTTTTAAAATGTATGCAACATACGCGTAAAAATATTAAAATAAATATTGCTGGAAATTATTATATATTCTTATTACCACATAATGGTGCATACACATATTTGCTATTTATCTATGCAAAAAACACTTGTGCTTTTCGCACAGATAAATATAGCAAAATATAAGTTGGGAAAATTGACTGGAATCCTGATAAGACCGATTTGTTTGCGAGAAATCTATTTTTCAAAGCACTACTAAACATCTAAAAATAATGCATAATTTGATATCCTGTAATAGTCTTCTGTTTTTTTTTTTGTTGTTGTTGTTTTGTTTATGTTACAGCGTTGGTTTTGTTTTGATGTGCTTCTTGGTATTTTAATCAAAAATCCTTGCTTTTCAGAGTGCCTTTTAGAATAATCTCAAATGAGTTATGGAACTCAAGTTTGGCATTGTCTCGTCGCCACAGAAACTTTCAGTATACCCGTGTATTTATTGGCTTTTTATTGAAATGCAACATCCTGGTCCTCAGTTCCTTGGCGCTTCCACGTCTTCATGGAGAAGCACGCTGTTGTTGCCATGAGACAAAAACAATTTCAAATATTAATAAAACTTTGCCTTTTAAAATCGCGTTTTTGAAATATCGAAAGATTCAAAATTTTGGGGGTTTTAACACCCCAAACCCGTTTGGGTACGCCACTGGTTAGATGCCTACCTCAGTGGCGCACCCTAAAAACTCGAGGCCCCCCTCGCAAAAAATGTTTTCGAGGCCCTTTTGCGAAAATCCATTAGCTTTCATCAAGCAGAGGTCATCGCTCTTTCCACGTTTATAAGTGAGTCACGGAAAAATTCTCATTGGCAGCCACCGGGAATCGAATCCAGTCTTCCAGTTACGCGCCGGATATGCTTCCACTGCACCACAGCGGTCTCGAATTCCTCCAGACTCACACACACTAACTGCCAAGCCAATTTGGCAGGTTGCTTCTTGGAGCCTCGCACAATGCTGGGGATTGGAAGACCCTTGGTTCGATTCCCGGTGGCGGCCAATGAGAATTTTTCCGTGACTCACTTTTATAAACGTGGAAAGAGCGATGACCTCTGATGTTCCTAGTCCACGTCAAGTGTCTGTATTAATTATTCATTAGCTTTCAATTACTCAAAATTTTAACTTCTATATTGTTTATTAACTTAGCTTTACGGGTGTTTTAATAAATCAAATTCTTTGGAACCTAATTAGTATTTTTCGTAAAATATTTTTTTCACTGAAACACAAATGTGTGCGTTATAATTAAAAATGATTGTGCTAGTAACGGATACAAATTACTACGCAGAATACTTACGTCAAAGTTAATCACAACATGCATAATTTATTATTTTAAAGAACTAAGGTCTGCTTTTTGAAATGCCTCACGATTGCACACACAAAACATACACCTGTCGTGGGACAGTGTCTCATTACTTTTCCAATTTAGACGAAATGTCACAACATAAGTAAGCAAATAACTAAGTAACGATTAAAAACTGTAACACAAAAAACGTAAAACTACTTAAATTATTTACTTTTGGAATATAAAAAACACACTTAACATAATGCCACAATGTCTTGCACATAGTAAAAAACATTTTTGACTGTTATAAAAAAAAAAATTACACAGCTCTGTGATTTGTCGCTCCCGTGAAGAACGCCTCTTAGTTCATTACATTCGGAAGGATGCATAGTTATGTGCAAACAACTGTAATACATAACACTTTATTCACATTGGTATAAAAATTCCGCTGATTGAACTGATATTTTTTTCACATTCTCTTGTTAACATACCTGCATAGAAACTATTGCAAGTGCTGTGAAATTGAGGACCCTTGTCACACCAAGGCTTATTACAAGAGGCCTCAAGTTCTTTTGAATAGCTGCTACCAGTTATCCAGTTTTTATGAACTAAAGCAACAAAAACTATTTCTACAGATTATACGTGTTTACTGAGAAAAACTGCTTTTCTTCTTAATGCTTCATTCAAAGCTGCCTTAATTCTTTGGCGATTTCTTTAACCAATTTCACACGAAGTCTCCGCAAAAACATTTTTAAAATCTTTGCTCACGCTAGAGGCCCTTTTAGCCATGACCCCCCCCCCCGCAGTGCGGGTTTTTCGGGGGCTATCAGTACGCCCCTAGCCTACTTCTGTATCACGCGACTGTGACGATGGGTAAACATAACAATCTGTGTGTTTCAATCGTGGGTAGATACGCCACGCGAGGAAGATGGGGTGCTCCATCTCCGCGGCTGCAAAACATCTTGGATTTCCGCGTACGTCCGTAACTTGTGTTTGCCAGAAGTACTTCAACACTGGCTGCCACCTGGGAAAATGTGGCCGTAAAAAAGAAGACAGTGTTCGAGGTGAGCGCCGCTCTCCTGTAGCGTAACTTTGGAGCAGAAGGCCAAAACGGAGAACGTAATGTCTGTATTCAACAGGGCGTCTATGAAGGTTTGTGCAAAGATCATTTGATATACGATGGCATGACCGGTCTATAACAACCGATGTCCACATCGTGTACCCTTGTTCACAGCACGTCACCGGGCTATGAGGATGCAATGGACGAAGGAACATCGCCATTAGACCACGGGAGACTTGATGCGTATTGCTTGTTCCCATGAATCGAGGTTCCAAGTACAACACGCTGACAGGAGAGTGTGTACGTGTCATAGATAACAGGAGGTCATGGACACTATCTTTTAAGTCTGAGTGTTACCAGCCGGTGAAGTTGATGAAGCGTCCTGGAGTGTATGTTTATATGATATGTGCTACCTTGGAGCATCTTGTACCAACCGAGACCACCATCACCACACAAGCCTATGATAACTTAAACGTCGACTGCCTACACAGTTCACAGTTCATTCCGTTTCTCACAGAGGACTGCCTTCTTTCAACATGAAAACGAACACCCAACCTCATCGCTCCAGTATGGCGAAGGACTGGTTGGAGGAGCATTCAAGTGAGTTAGCAACTCTCGAATGACCCTTGTACTCTCCAGATTTGTATCCAATTGAGCCTCTATGAGGCGAACTTGAGTGAGATATTCGAGCCCGAAACCCACCACCTCCAATTCTCGGCGCTTTATGGACGCTGTCTTGGAGAACTGAGTGGGGAAATACCACGTCAACGTTTCCAACACCAAGTAGAATTCATGTCACGAAATGTTGCTGCTGCTGTTAGGGCAAAAGGTGGGATAGGTTTATTTAATTGCCCTTTCAGTTTAGGTAAACTTTGAAAATGTTGAAATGTAAGCTTTGACATTTTTAATGTAGTGTTTCTCTTCCAGGTGCTTTTAGCAGAGCTAAGAGGTCAAGACATGTATTTTGCCGTGAAATGTCTGAAGAAAGACGTAGTCCTAGAAGATGATGATGTTGAATGCACCATGATTGAAAGAAGAATTCTTGCTCTTGGAACCCAGCATCCTTACATGTGCAAACTGTACTGTACTTTTCAAACTGATGTAAGTACTCCACTAAATCCACTAGCACTTCACAAAACGTCACACGTAAACTACCCTCAAAAAGTATCCGGACACTCCTGTTGTTTTGTCGTTGAAAGACGTGATTCGGATCGTCATTTAATGTGAACCCGCTATCCAGACGAATTTTTATCTTCTCTCTTCACTTCTAAAAAATACTATGTTTCTTAATCCTTAAATACTGCCTTATTACTCTTACCGCTCAGGGTGCTTTATCTTTGTCCAAAATTTTTCTTTTTCTCTTACAAAGATCTCTGAAATTGAAGGCATGTTCGTCTGAACCTGCCTTCTTCGTCGTATATCCAAAAACAACAAAAATAAAACAAACTGATTTCGCGAATTACGCTGTTTTAATGTCACGTGTGGTTTGCAGTTTCGTGCAGTTACACACAAGCTACACCATTCACTGTCAGCGGCCGAATGAAAGGAAATGTATTAATGGTAGAACACAGACTTCGTCCAGCAAAGCACCGGAAGACAACAGAAGCTCACCGCGTATAATTCGTGAGCACACAGAATTGCAGTACATTAATCTTTTGAGTGATCTCTGCATAGCATTAACCGTGAATTACGGGCGTGAAAAGGTATTGAAGTCTGCACTCATACAGTAATTCCAATATCCACAGCATCGGTTATGATGGGACAGTGGCAGGACATATGTATAATACTGCTAACTGTAATCATCGATATCCAGGCGAAGCTGTCTGAAAACTCATCACAAGGTGATTTGTAAGATGGTAGTCCTGCCAGTTATCAAATATGTTGTCCCAGTATAGGGATTGAGCACATAAGTACTTAAAGAATAATATTTAAGCGATGCAGAACAACCTCTCGAACGAGCTCTGAAGCTGCCAGATAGACTCCACCAGGGACTTGAGGGACAGGCTCAAAGTCGAGAAGGTGAGCTAGTTCCACAAGCTTTCTAAAATGTTTTTTTTTATAGTAGCTGTGACATACTTGTAAAAATGGCTAGTTGAAGTGATTAGCTTCGTCGGTGTTGTTTAGTTGGAAGAAAAACTGACTCCGGAGTGAGGAGGCGTCACTCCTCTACTCCACCAGGGACCTGAGGGACAGGCTCAAAGTCGAGAAGGCAGTGGCGTAACTACCACCCCGCAGCTGCGGGGGCGCAGGTAACCAAGGGGCGTACTGCAGCTTCCAGTTATAGTTTCTTGAAAAATTCGAACACGCACAAGGACAAACAAACAAATAATTAACCCAAAAATTCATAATTTCTTTTAAGGCACATTTAACTTTGCCTAAATAATGTCAAGTTTCACTTTTAAAGCACTGGATGTCCTACAGATAGAAGCAGTTCGGCCTTTTGGCTCCAGGTTGTCATACGATCGCTCTCCAATCGCGCTCTCTCAGCGCTACCGAACATTATCTATCATATCCCAGGTTGATTCGCGAATTTGAGTATAAAGAAATCGGGTTGGTCACTGCAGACTTCTCCGAAGTTGGATTGGGTGAACTGAATGGTGCGGGGCACCGTGTAATGAAATTTGAGTATAAAGAAATCTGGTTGGTCAGTGCAGACTTCTCCGAAGTTGGATTGGGCGAACCGAATAGTGCGGGGGGGGGAGGCACCGTGTAATGAAATTTAACTTAAAGTGAAGACTTTACTAACGCACCTCACATATGCAGCCGAACTAATCACCGTTATACAACAGGAACTGAGACTATACCAGAAGACTATGATGAAAAGCTTATTCAGGAGGGTAGAGTGCCATAGTAACAAAACAGAGGATGGTTGATACCTTATTGCGACGAGTAGCAGTAACGCAGGTGTGAAAACGACGCATGACGTGATACGGCTTTGGAACAGGGCCGACTGGAGCATAGGGGCAACAACGGCTGTCGCCCCGGGCCTCGCAGTTTAGGGAATAAAAACAAAATCATTTTTGGTAAAGTTTTTTTATATTTGTTGTAACATTTTTTTAAGTTTAGTGGCGCAAGCACCTTAAAAAGGGGTTTGATATAATGTTTTCTTTAGTTCCCAATCGCCCCACTTTCAAATAGGTTACCACCCATTGTTGTACAGACGCTGAGATTTGCACATTTCAAATTAATATTATAACCACCTTAAACTTTACCGCATTCATCAAATAGCAAATTAAATTTCTTCCTTTTGTGGTTCCTTATTTTTATATATTGAACAATTTGTGTGTAAGCCGGATACTTATTTTTTTTAATAATAGTATGAATAATACCAAAGTTATTTCTGGATGATGGTTGCTAGAGCAATTGGCCAACCATTCAGGGGCTTCAAAAACAGTACTGGAAATAATAAAAAAAAAGCAATTTTCTTATATGCGCGCGTATGAAAGTTTAAAAACTCACAAATTCGCTAGTTACTTCACCTTGCATCAAAACTCAATCACCAAAACAGTAATAGGAAAAAAAACTATTTAAACGAATCTATTTTTGAGGAATCGTTATTCTCTACACAAAAATACTCGCCACGCGAATTAGTTGAAGTTATGTTTTTATCATATTGTGAGGAAGTTTTTATAAATATCACAATGCAACCTCAACTCCCTCTCCCCGGAAAGGAAATCGCAGATTTTGACACATTTTATTCCCTGAACTGTCAATCCACATAATGATCTTTTTCTTAAGTTTAAAGCAAATACTTCTTTGAGGTAATCATTTTACATTTATGACAGTTTTCTTGTGTGTTCTTTACAAACTATATTTTTTTCACGTAAAGACTGTAAAATATGAGATGTATTTTCTAACGCACTCAACGAAAGTTTGCTCGAGGCCACGCAACGAAATTTCGCCCTGGGCCCCGCGAAAGTTCCATCCGATCTTCCTTAGGAAGGTAGTGAACATCGTCCCTGTCATTTAGTGCTATTACTCTTCGGTTACAAGAATTATTTCAAGCCGGTTTACTCAAAACAAGAATATCTGTTGATTTTCACTTCTCTTCATAGTTTGATAAGTTCCATGAGCTCCTTTCTCTCTTTTTCAAAAGCCGATTTCTATTATAGATGTCAGCTAACTGGACGAAATTATTTCAGCTAGGATTTGGACATTTGTGAAAATTTAGAGAAGCAGATAAATGCAATTGAAGTGTTTAGAGTGACCTGATTCAAATTTCCCGAAGTCTTGGTTCGGGAAATTTAAATCAAGCTGCTCAATTTTTTTAAAGTATTGTTTTACTTTTAGAAGAAACAGAGATATCAGTAATACCATTATTTTGTTGCTGCTATTGGAGGGAAACAGTAGCACCTACAGTAGTGTTTCAGTAGTGTTTTTGGATGAAGTACCAGCAGTACCGTAGTGTAGAAGCTATTGATCGGGGCAGCAGAGCTACCAGCAGTACCGTAGTCCAGAACCTATTGTTTGAAGCAGCAGAGTTACCAGCGATGAAGTGAATTCATAGTTTTCAGCGCACAGTTAGCCTAGAGGTTAGCACGCTCACGACTTTGGGCCAGAGAATTCGCGGTTTGCGTTCTGCTGTCGCCAAACACCCGCAGTAGTTCGGAAGGCAAGTTTAGCCTTTTGTTTCGATGTAGAAACTTCTCATTATATTTAAGCCTAACTCCTCTTCTTTGGGACTTCGGCCCGGATCATGTAGCCTATTTTGCTGCATATGTAGTATCCTGCGATTAATAACAAATCAGCCAATCTGTAACTGCTTTTAGAAGCAGTAGAAATGACAGCAACTTCGTAGTTATGCAGCCACTTCTGATGGAAGCAGACGTGTTTAGAAAGTACCGTGGTTCAGCGGCTACATTTCAAAGGCAGTGCTATCAAGTGAATATTTCTGCAGCTGCGTTTTCGTGTCAGCAGCAGTTCCAAAAGCAATGGGATTCTGTAGTCGCTTTTGGTGACAATAGAAATGTTGGAGAACGTGCTAACTAATCGCACTAAAAAATAAAAGTTTGGTAAGTTTAGAATTCACATAATAGTTGTATAATTTGAAGGATGAAATTTAGAGAAGCAGGCAAGGGTGCCTTGTTTGGAAAGTGGTTTACTCGGGAAAAGTTAAACAGTGTTATCAGTATATTACAAAAGAGTGGAATAATGATTATTTATTCTGTTCCCGTGTAATTAAGTAAAAAGTACCTCAGCCTAACTAATTTTGAACACCATGTCTGAAGTAAGAAAAAGAGGCAAGGAAAGATTTTAGAGGAAGAAAAAAATCTTAAATTTTGTAAACAGTTGTACCAGCACGCCTGTTTTTATTCACATGCTAGCATTGAGTAGAAGTACGTCACCAACTCCTGTGAGTACTCACATATCGATGTATTAATTACTATGAATTCTCGCTGTATGCGTAAGTAAATATTCTACACATATATTTATTATACATCGAAGCAGCTTTTCTTTAGTCATTTGATACAGCATCGTCACTTTACATATTTTACTGTAGGAACAGATTTAAGTATGTTATCAAAATGCATTTTACGAACTGTTTGATAATACGTATGTCAGAATGTTTACTGTATAGTCATAAAATAACACATCCTGAATCATTTTCTTATGCCATATTTTTGCAATGTTTCTTCCTCACCTGTGAAATAAGATCCGAAAATAATATTGTTATTATCATCTCGTAATTAATTCCTTGTACTCAACCGATTTCAGAAGCATAACAATATACTATTGTTTTCCTGTAGAGCCATCTTTTCTTTGTGATGGAATACCTAAACGGTGGGGACTTGATGTTTCATATTCAAGAAAGCGGAAGGTTTGATCAAGATAGGGCAAGGTACTGAAACATTTATAATTTTTGTGTAGTTGTATATTGTGGTGCTTCTTACGAGATAAAGATTTCATTTTCAAGAGAGACACGTGAAAAACTATGAGTCCTATCTCTAAAAGTTACAAAAAAAGTGAAATTTCTAAATCTTACGTGCCAAATTCATTCTACTTAAGATTACATCCTTTGCTGCTGACAAACATGAAAAGTGCTGGGTAGTAATTCATCTTCCCATTTTAATATGCAAGTATTATACTAACAGCAGTTTTGCTTGAACTATCATGGGGTTCCGCGGCAAAGTTTACTTTCAAAAGAAATAGTGAGATTCCTCATCGCAAGGTTGCTCAAAGCTGGAGTACAGTCAACTCCGCTTAATCGCGTAACAGATAATCGCACAGCCCGTTATTATGCATTAAAATAGGAAAAACAGTAAACTGTCTCAATAAAGTTGATGGTAAGTCACCATTTTATCAAATAGACATCGGCAAAATTAGATGCATATGTAGCAGATTTTCTTTTTCTAGGCATTCTGTTCTACGTCTCTATGCCGTTTGCTACTGTTTCCTTGGAAAAGCAAAAGAGAATATTCTAAAATTTAGCAATAAACTAGATTGGGAATAAAGAATGGACCCGGTTCGTAGGGTCCCTTAGACTGCGAGATTCTTAGATGATTAGAAACTGTTACAGGAGAGCCAGATTTTTAGCCTCAAAGGAGTGTTATATAGATTAAGAGAAAGATGGTGCTGATGATGAAACAGTGATTTATGGTTCCGAAGAATGAAACAGTATTAATTTAGTCTTACTTTGAACTGAATAAGTTTTAATTTTAATTTGGTAATTCACTTAAGCAGATAGAACGAAACGATGACGAGACTATGAAAAATCAGATTCCGACAATGCAAGTAAAGAAAAAGGAAGGCAGCTTCTACAATGAAAAGTGAGTGAAGATTAGGATTTTTATGCTTTTCTCCAAGCACTAATATAGACTGAAGAACACTAATATATCTGCTGACTCGTTATAGACTGAAGAACCTTATTCGAAGATATTTCGAGGCTCAAGCTGGAAATCATGAATTGTTTTTCGTGGTAAAAACGGAAGTGAATAGCGTTCATCTAATATTTCTACAAAGCAGGAAACTTAGAAAACTACATGTCTACTCATGATAATACTTTTAAGTAGAGTGTAAAATTGCTAGTTTTTCCAAATTTGTTATACGTGCATGTCGGTATTGTACGTATAATAATGTTAGTAATAATAATTGGTATTGTAAGCATCATATTTTGCTGTAATCTAACAAAAACAAAATAATTGTATTTTAAAGAAAAAAATATATAAAATGTTAAGATTTCGTTTTACAATTGGGTAGCAATAACAGTACGTAATAAATTGAATACCTGCGATATTAACACCTGAATGCATTATCCGCATAACTACATTGAATTTGAGCGAGGGCTCACTGAGTTTTCATCGTATTTACAGTTCATCTGGCTTATAATTTCTGTGTAATTCAGTTTGGGTGAGCTGACATCTGTACAACTGTTTTGCATGCTATCATGTAAATTACTCAAGACAGTTTTCATCCCCCTGATGCAGTTATCAACTGCGCCACGAGAAATAGTCACCCAGCAAATGCACTGTTGTAAATTTTACGTACATAATTCGTTTCATTGGTGTAGCAAATAAATCGTTTAACACCCAAGCTCCCGCTCATCGCAGGATAGCGTTGTCAAAGTAAAATAATGCTCAAAGCATTCAGACAAGGCATTATTCTTTAAAATAACTAGAGCTGATTTAGCTAAGGAAAACACTGGACTTTACTAAACAAAATTACATTGAAGGAATGTAACAATGCAAAACAATATTTTGGCGCTCCAAAATGTTCGCATTTATTAATGAGGCGTCTTTAAAAAATATCCCCATGCATTGGAAAAGTTTGCATCTCATTAGAACTATAGGCTTTCTGACTGCTGATTCCCTCCGGTTAGTGAACTGTGCGATGTGCCACGCCCCCGCAACGGCATCTTTGAAGAGAAACCTCCTTCGTCAGTTCTATAGTTTTCGTTCCGTTTCTTGCGTAAATATCGTGCTCCTGGTTACGAAGTCTTATGGACCTTTATGTCATTCGTATAAAAAATGTCGTTCTTCTTTTTATGTTGCGGAAGCGGTATTGAATTAACAAGGGGTAGAAAAAATAATGGGAAACGCCTGCTAGAATGGTATCACTTTTTGTAATGACTCGCTTACATACGAATATTGTGTGTGTGTGTTGTAAGAAGAACCGAGGATACAAGCAGTAGCTTCTTTAGAGGTGATAAGAAATCGAACCTCAGACAAAAATGCCTGATCTATCTGAATTCTAAAGAAGACTAACTGCTTCAGCCCATTTATCCGGGGCATTCGTAGCAAAATACTGCGAGTTTGCTGAATGCGTCCAGAGCAACTGTATCGCAAGTCATGACTGCGTTCTTCAGGTCTGGTAAAACAACATCCGAAAGGACGAATTGGGGCAAGAAACCAGATCTGAGTAAAAGCGAACTCTCGGAAATAAAACTGATTTTAGCCAAGAATGCGTAAAACTGCTACCGTAAAGATATCTGTAGATTTTAGTATGAGTCTAGGCAATCTAGTATCTAGCTAAGCATTTACTAATGCTAATGCAAACAAATGGGATGTAATTGTCACAAGCACAAGACATGGAGACTGGATGATGAAAAACATAGGATATAGTCTGACTAATCATCGTTAACACTTATTCCAGCTCCAGGTAAAGTTTACGTTTGACGAATGCCGAAAGAAGCTCATAATCCCGACTGTCTTATGTCAACCGTCAGAAATGGTGGGGGATCAATAGTGGTTTGGGCAGCGTTCTCTTGGTATTCTTTAGGACATACCATCACCCTAAAAGAGTGAGTTGCAGCCACTGGATACTTCGGTATTCTGTGTGAACAAGTTAATCTCCGATTGTAAACACTGTTTCCCGGAAACGATGCTATGTTTTAAAGTGACAACGCTCCGATACACACAGCGTGTCCTATCTTAGTTCGAAGACCATGAAAACTGAAGTTCAACATCTCCCATGGCCTGAAAAGTCGCCAGATTTAAACATTATTGATCCCCTGTGGGAAAAATTGGAGACGAGAGTGAGAAGCAGATTTCCTCCATTATCGTCACTGAAGGAACTTGCGACTTTCCTCCATAAGGAATGATCTTATATTCTTTAAACGACTGTTCGCGATTTATCTTAATCTGTTCCACTTGGAATACAAGCTCTTGTAAAAAGCAAAGGGTGACCCAAGACCCTATTAAAGCGTATCATTATTTTATGGATCCCTTACATCCCGGCAAATCTCTTTGTACGATCGGCATTACCAATGTTCCTTAAGGTCTTCTTGGTTGATTTGGGGAGGGGGTGGGGGTTAACTGCATCGTTTAGACCAGGTTTGCGTAGCAAGTTCTTAAAATATGATGAAAAACCTTGTAAATGTGCGACAGAACCAAGTATGCTTACTTCCGCTCCATTATTCCTTTCTTTGGTGCTGTAGTTCATCGTTAATTTTGATGCATTGATGAACATAATGGACCTGATAAGGATATCAGATGTTAAAATATTTTCGACTTCTCTCTGATGACTTCGTCAGAGGAGACTGTAAAAACTCTATGAAATCTTCACCTGCAAACCTAGGTCTGCGCACTCCTGGGCAATAGGATTTCTGTCCAGTAGAGTTCATTACAAAAGATCGTTTGTGTTGGACCGACATGCTTGGGATGTAGTCCTTGTACAAACAAATTAAGACGGTTGAGGAATGCTTAGTAACAGTCTTTCTGTTTCCATGATAAAGGTAGATAGAGGCGTGAACGAGATTCAGTATATCCAGGAATTCAGTCCTATGTACTAATACGAAGAAGATATCGTCCACGTAGCGTAGCCATTGTGATAGTTTTTTTAGGGTTAAACTGAATCACTCTTTCTGCAGATTGAAGGATCGCTTCTTCTAGGACCCCCTGAAATAAGGTTCCCATTGCAGCTGCTTTAGTCTGTTTGTAAAGAGTTTTATTGAAAAAATAGTAATTGTCACTCTTTTACCAGAATAATGAGATTGAAGAATATGAGCGTCCTAAAAGCGGTTTGATCCTCCAGATCATGATAGGAAAGTTGGTTGCTCGATTAGTTTCATTTTCTAACACTAAACCGTTGCTTACTGGAGTGTTGTAACTGTATTGTAATGAGAAATGATTACAACACATGTGTCGTTAATCCAGTTATATTAGAAAGTTTTGATGCGCTGCCACTGATTGTAGAACTTCAACTTACACTTCTTAATGAAGTTCAAGTTGCAACATATTTGGCATATATATCTGATTCATTATACGATTAGAGTATACTAATAAATTCTAATTAAATTAGTTCGTAAGAATGCGATGAGAAAACTTCGTTCTTTTTTATTTATAACTTTGTCTCTCATACAGAATTGGATTGCTGGAGCGTTACCGAGAGCATTCATTTTATAATAGATATTCATTATTAAGTACAACTAATCAGCTCTAGAACTTACTACAATAATGTTAGCAACAAATTTTATGGGGCTATGCACTTTTTACACGTGGAAGGCTTTTCGGTATCCATAATGAATTTTTCTGTGCCACATTTTCAGCTGCAGTTATTTTTAAAAAGTCGAATACACATTTGGCCCATCTTTTCATATGTTGCTCTTGTCCATATGTGTTATCTGTTTCTTATTTTCTTATTATTTGGCATCTTCTATGTTTTGGGCAAATATAAAAAAGAAATGTTAAAAGGAGAAACCGAGACCATTGTAAAGATTAAAAAGGTGCATTTGATATTTTCATACATCATGCTTTTTTTAATTTTTTTTAAGAAGTGTTTGTTCCTAATCAAAACCGAAATTCTTGACCATTTCAGGTTTTACGGTGCAGAAATCACAAGTGCTCTAAAGTTCCTCCATAAAAGGGGAATCGTCTACAGGTAAGATCTTTTCTTTGGGTTTTTAAGCACTTATTGGTTTAATCTGGTAAACATGAATGGGAGGTATTTGAATATTGCTCTTTCAACCATACTGTGAACCTTTTTGTGTAGCCAATATTAGAAACAGATAAGTGTAACCAGCTGATCCTGAATCATCATGGGAATTTTCAAAACATAGTTAAAGGATTTCTAAAAAATACATTTTTAAATATATATATTTAAAGTATGCAAAAATTCATTTGAAACATTTTCACACCAACATTGTATGAAAGTAATGTGGAGCTGATCACATGCATGAAACTGAAAGGTGTCTTAAAATTCATTCAATCCAGCATTCCGTTGGTTGTTTCAAAAATGCATATTGTTATTTACTAATAAAATGTTTTCATTACTGGAAGATTCTCTTATACGAGAACTACTGTTGGACAAAGGTTCACTGAAAGTTTGTCTTCCTTACATTAGCTTAGTGGGTTTCAGTGTATTAACATTTTATCTCAACAAATGAGATTGTGATTAAGGTTACTTTATAAGGGAAGTTAGCTCAGCATTGAATATCACAAACTATGCGCCTGTTGACATGTTAGTGCCCTTTGTGCTTTTATCTTACCATGAAAAGGGAAATCTCAGTTCTAATGTGTTTTGGTCATAATCTGTTCTAACGGGGATGTAGAAAAGAAAGGATGTCCCGCAGGAGAAGTTGAACTACAGCACGAAAAAACATTTCTTGACGACTTTAATTCTTAATTTTTGAAATTGGGTGTATCTGTTGAAGTTTCGATACTCTTTAAACATTAAAATACCGTTGGTGAAGCCAAACGTTTTAAAGCCTCTCCTGTAGATCAGTGGTCTAAGCGTTGATCTCTGACCTTTCGCTTGAGATGGGTCCGGGTTCCAAACTCTGTGAAGCATAGACGTTGTGTTAATCTTACAACATGGGCCATCTCCCTTCCCTGGAACCAGTGGCCCTAAATTAAGGACGGGAGAGTGCTTATCGCCTGTGGAGTTTCTCATGGGGTTGTTAAACCGCCAAAAACTAAATAAATATACATAAACTTAGTAAATCTAACAGCCCTATTTTAATGGTAGTTCCTATTCATTTTAGCTACAAAGGAGGTTTTCACACTTTTATGATAGGAAACCTGAACTCAAGATATACGATGAAATGAACCAACGGCAACAGAGGGATGTGTTCCCTCCTTTTGTGACATCACCCTCAGGTTACATAGCCTGGTCAAAGCCTTCTGTAGACAGAAAGCCGTGGCTGATGTGACCAAAGCGGAGGACATATTTCTTGGCTGTTGCATTCATTCAAAAGTTACGTCATGTGACGTCTCGCTTGGGACCAAACAGCTATAATACGCCTAATTAAATAGCCTTTGGCTGATTGCCTCGTATCTATATTCCCAAACTATAAATGCATGTCACGAGCACCCACATAACAAAGTAGAGATATACTCGAAAACAACTAACATTCCTATGACACTGCTCTGACCTTATTACCCTTAAGGATTGGTTTGGTGAGTGGAGAAAGCAATGGAACAAATTGTAGCCCCTGTTTCTATACCCCGTGCCAAGACCTCTTCTATTTTGAGGACTCTGGCCTAGAACTCGGTGTTGTGTTTGGAGTCTCACACATGAAGTGTTGAAAACCAATCAAACTTTGGTTTCCACGTGACGTCACTAAAGGAGGGAATTCATCTTTCTATTGTTATAGCCTCCTAATATCTGTACTACAGCCTTAAGCGAATCCTTAGGCAACATTATGGCAATCAGCTGTGATGCAAACAACAGTGATCATTTTGAATTTTCTCTGGTAATCCCACCAAAGTTGTAATACCTGACGATAAGTGTGAGTCATTGAGATACCAGAGTGACCGAATTAACTTACAATGATCTTTTATGTTAAAATACATAGATATTTTATGTTATTCTGGAGGGATTTAGAAAACCTATAGTCTGAATGTGATTGCAGTAGCACTTCGTTTGCTTGCAACGCTTTTTAAAGAAAATATTTTCTTTCTCTCTTCTCCTTTCTTCGTGCATTTATGGAAAAATTATGAACAAATTGAGACCGTTTCAGGAAACTGCAACGTAGAGATGTACTAACAATTTGGCTAACTGTATTTTAGAATTCATCTACTGGATCTGTATGTCCATATTATATCTCGTTGAGAATAGTGCATATGATTCGCAGATCATCGCCACTGCACCAGTATAACAGAACGGCGATCAGTAAATTTAATACAGATTGAAGAATGAGTTCGCTACTCAAAGAAAAAACGAAATATGACACGGCACTTGTTTACGCCACTTTTTAAGTGAGATAAAACAGAAGCAATAAAATCCTTCTGACCACCGGTTCATTTTATGATCGGAAGGTCTCGTGGAATGTTGATCGGAAAGTCTCGTGGAATGTTGATTTCAACTCAGATAGTTCCCTTAACAAAGATTGCCTGCCTTAAAATTTGACCAAGTCCAGTGGCAGAAGCTCATTCGTTGAACGGATAACACTTAAATACTTTCAAACTTTGTTCTAAACAAAACACATGTACACGTACAGCAAGACCATTTAATGTAAAACCTGTGGTCCGTACCTCACGTATTTAAACTATTCTACTTCTGCAAAAACAGACGCCTTGATGAGGTTTTGAACGCCTTGATTGTGAAAGCAATTTTAAGTAAGAACTTGTGTTGTACATTTTTTAACAAATATGTTTAAGCAAGCTTTCCTCTGGTCTGAAAGATGGTTCCAGTTGTGGATACTTACTGCCAGAAAAAAACAGATATCACTGCAAAAGAAAATCAAATACCCAATGCCACGTTTTCTACGCTAGAACAAAATTTGATTATAAATTTCACTATAGTTACAATTTGGCTGTATGGGATGAGATAGATAACGTAATGAAAATTAGAAAATCGAATACACCTTTTTACAAGTAGTCTTGATGCTCAACGGTTTCATTTTATTTCTGCATACTTCATAATCACACTCCTAATAAACATAGATCTTTCAGTATTAAAGTGCCTTTTGTGCGCATTTATTAAAAATATTAAGGTACTTATGAAATTTCCTTTTCAACTTAACTGTTTTCTTGTCTCACCTACATAAAAAAAACTTGTCCCTGCTATTTTTAATCTTGTTCATAACACGAAGAAAGAATCAAAATGTTCCTTTATTCTGAGAACAGTAACTTAAGGCAAACACTTTGGTAGAGAATTACATTTTAGTTTGTTGGAGATAACAGGAAATAAAGGGAAAACGTCTCTCCCTTCCGTGTCGTGTATACTGTATTTCTTAACGAGTACGAAATGTGATGTCGTCGGTCGATTAACTGAGCATAATTACCATGAATCTCTTTGGTTCCTTTCATGATATGTTTTCAAGAGATAAGACCTTGATTATCGTGTCAACCTTGCTTTAGATCCATAGTAAAAAGATATGTCCCTTCTTGTAGAGATATAAAACTGGACAATATTGTGATGGATGAGCAGGGTCACATACGGCTGGTGGACTTCGGCATGTGTCAGTGTAGAGTCTACAAAGAAGAATGTATGCCTTTCAATTTTTGCGGGACTCCACAGTACATTGCTCCCGAAGTATGTGCCTTCTGTTTTCGTTGCATGTTCTCTGGCGTCTGATGCTTATAAATGAATTTTTAAAGACTTTGTCTATGCACGAAACTGATTCGCTTGCATCTGCATGAAATTGCCTCGAAGTCTGTCTGTGCGTTCTGTTTTTTTTTCTGTTCAAGTCCGAATAGCATGTGGAAAGATTTCAATTGTTTTCTTTTGTTTTTACCATGAATGTGTGACAATAGTTTCCTAAAATTTATGCGGTCTCAGAGCAAAGATACGTGTTTAGTTGTTTATACTGTTTTTCAGTGAGTAGACTTGTTTACATTTAAAAGTAATTTCATGTAACAAACTTTCACACTAGTTTATGTATATTCTAACGATTGAACTCTGAGTACACCATATACTGCTTTAGTTTTACTCACCTTGCTTGAAAGATTGGAAATTCTACTTCTATTCCAACAGTTCTTACACGTTTTTTTTTTTACTGTTCTGTGTCTTGATTCCTGTTTGAGGATATGACAATTCCAATCACCAGCGCTGCAACATTCCGCCTCTATGTAACTTCACACTTATGCACTCCAAAAATTCTTGAATTCATGCGAAAAATAATTTCCTATGTACACATTTATACCAAAAAACGAACCAAAAGAACTTTTACTCAGTTCAATATATATCAAATACGTGGAGATAATGTAAATGGACGATGTAATCACTCTTTCCACGTTATTTTTTAAACAACGCACAGCGACTGAAAAATTGTATTTCGGCACTGCTGGGATCGAACCCCAGAACTCTCGATAACTAGTCGAGTGCGTTCGAATTTACGCTACAGCGCCAACAATTCTCAGCGCAATGCGTGGTTTATCAGTCAGCATCTGACTATATGAATGCGTATTGATGGTCTCAGCAACTGAGATGTCGTCATCTGGTGGCATTTAACGCACAGCTATTTTAATTGTAGCTGATAAATTCAAAGGGCGATAGAAATGTTTAATATATATCAAATACGTGGAGATAATGTAAATGGACGATGTAATCACTCTTTCCACGTTATTTTTTAAACAACGCACAGCGACTGAAAAATTGTATTTCGGCACTGCTGGGATCGAACCCCAGAACTCTCGATAACTAGTCGAGTGCGTTCGAATTTACGCTACAGCGCCAACAATTCTCAGCGCAATGCGTGGTTTATCAATCAGCATCTGACTAAGTTTGCATTAACATTTAACCCTAACTATCTACAAATATGTAAAATTCCCTACACATACAACTCGAAAAAAAATGTGAACAGGACAAACGAAATCCATATTAACAGAGGGTGAGTTGAAAGTGCTTTGCAATATTTGCATCGCTTTGTCTTCATACGTACATTTACGACGAAAGCTGACTAGCATTCAAAGTATAGGCCATCGTGTTGCACCGTCTTTAGTCATCTGTCTGCCACTTCTTTGATTCTGCGGCGGTACCAGTTCTTTTGCTTCGAGGCGAAGAACTCGTTCACTCCAGCTGCCACCTCCTCCTGGTTGTTGAAGTGCCGCCCGCAAAGAAAGTGGGCCATGGACCGGAACAAGTAATAATCCGACGGGGCAAGATCCGGACTATATGATGGGTGTGGCATCAGTTCGATGCCCTCAAGTTCCATGGAGTTTTGCCCGGGTCGTTCGCGCGGCATGAAACTGAGCGTTGTCCTGCTGTCGGACAGCGCGCTTTCTGTTCACCTGTGCCCGGTACTTCTCCTCCAAAACAGCATACATCCGCCCCAGCTGTTCAAAATAGAGATTGGCGTTGATGTTCCCATCGTCTGAAATAAATTCGTACTGGATTATCCCCTCGGAATTCCACCAAACGCAGAGCATCACCTTCTGCTCGAAGTGTCCGCGTTTGGCAACAGGTTCTGGAAGCTGGCCCTGGCTCAACCACTGCCGTTGCGTGTTAGGATTACACAAATAGACCCACTTTTCATCGCACGTAACAATTTTCTTGGTGTACATCGCGCGGGTTTTCTAGGAGTTTCGTGAACACTTCCAATTCGGAGGTTCGCTTCAGCTGGCGTCAGTTCGCGAGGGACAATGCGGCAGCTCCTATAGACCTTGCCGAGGTCCTGAAGGTGACGAACCACGGTGGTCTGTGATATGCCCAGCGTGCCTGATATTCTCAGAGTGCTGGTTGTCGGATTTGCCTCTACGGTCTGGCGGAACCGCCTCCGAATCTACGGTTCGCGGCCTACCTGACCTTGGCTGATCGTCGAGGTTTGTCACCTGAGCGAAATATCTTGAACCATCTGGTTTCGGTGCTGTGGTCCACGGAACCTTTCCTTTTCTCATGGCAAATGTCTCGTGTTGCTTGAGCAGCGTTATGGCAGAGTCCAAACTCGTAAAGCAAAACTTACTTAATTAGCCGGTTGTGGTTATTCATCTTTTAGGCATCCCAACCACAGACAGAAAGATGACATACAGTGCTGTTCACAGCAACGACTACCACTTTATATTCCTTTCGACTGACTGCAATGCGCGACTTGAACTAGTTTAAACATGTGGCATACCCGCCGCAGCAAATGCGTTTATGCAATATTGCAAAACTTTCGACTCACCCTCTGTAGTTCTTAAGGCAGACTCTGGGGAGGCTTGAATTCCCCATAGATGGCGCCACAAGAGTACATCGAAGAAAAGATCCTTGAAATGACTCTGCCGCGACGACCGGAAGGTTCACTCGTTTGCGAAAGTCTAGAAGGCGTTGTTGCTTCCCAGAACGAAAAGATATGACTTTTAGTTGGTTTTAATAGTGTGGTTCTTAATTTACTTAGATGTAATGTGTTTATTGTGAGTTGTGTGTATAGGGAACTGTACATATTTGTTGATAGTTAGGGTTAAATTTTAATGCGAACTTAAAAGAATTGAGTAGAAAGTTCCTTTGGTTCGTTTTTCGTTTTTTTATATAAATATGTACATAGAAAATGATTTTTAGCATGAATTCAAGAATTTGTGGAATGCATAAGTGTGAAGTTACATCGAGGCGGAAAGCTGCAGCGCTGGTGATTGAAATTTTGTCATATCCTCGAACGAGAGTCAAGACACAGAATAGTAAAACAAAAGTGTAAGAAATGTTGGAATAGAAGTAGAGCTGACAATCTTTCAAGCAAGGTGAGTAAAACTGCAACAGTATATGCACGTTAAGAAGCAGGAAACATGAATAATTATTTATTCAAGAATACTGTAAATTGTATATCCATGAGTACACGTAGAATTCTCTGATCAGTCACCCTCAGAGGCGCATTGTCAATTTGCACGGGTTAATTATTTTTGAGTAAAACAGGCTGAGAAGTTTGTTAAATGTAACAGAACGAAAAATTAACGATTTAAACAGCCGTGAGGAAAACCACGTTGTGCTAGCTGAATAATGGACGTGATAACGCCTCAGCTTGAAGTCCTCGTGCCTTTTTCAAGGATCTGGTGGGACTTAATCGGATTAATAGTGGTATTCTACACACAAGCATTCATGTAGCACATGCACACATTTCTGTTCCCTGTTCGTTAAGTAACTCAAGTTGTAATGATCAGCCAAATCTGACTGTAATTAATTCAGAAGTTTTAATGCACTATAATATGAATGAGTGAAAGCCATCATTCAACAGTATATCATCATCATCATCATTGTCAACCATTATCAATCCACTGCTGGACGAAAGTCTCCCCAAGTTTCCTCCACAACGGTCTGTCTTGTGCCAGTCTCCTCCATGTCACTCCCGCATACTTTCGAATTTCATCCACCCATCTTCCATGTGGTCTTCTTCTGGGTCTTTTCCTGTCCCTTGGAATCCAATCTAAAATTTCGGCTGTCCATCGATGGTCTGTTCTTCTGGCAGTATGTCCAGCCCATTGCCATTTCAGGGATTTAACTCTGATCATGATGTCTTCCACTCTTGTCATTTTTCGGATCCACGTGTTCCTCTTCTTGTCTCTCTCCTGGTTACACCAAGCATGCACCTCTCCATGCATCTTTGAGTTGTCTGCAGCCTTTGTATGTCTCTTTTAGTTAAGGTCCACGTCTCTGCACCATACGTAAGCACTGGAAGGATGCATTGATCAAACACTTTTCTTTTAAGACATAATGGCATATTGCTCTTGAAAATTATGCTGTTTCTTCCAAAAGCTCTCCAGGCAAGTTTTGTACGCCGATTAATTTCTTCACCAATGTGACCCTCACTTGATATCTGCTGTCCAAGATAAACGTACGTGTCTGTTATCTCCAGCTTTTCTCCATCAATCGATAAATCTTCATTTCTTGTAAAAGCATTGTACATCACTTTTGTCTTCTGAAAGTTCATTTTTAATCCCACTTCTTTACTCTTGTCAGCAAGTTCCTGGATCATACTCTGTAGCTCTGATGGGGTAGTTGCAAAAATGACTATGTCAAAGAGATGCCCAAATAGTATATAGATGCCCAAATAAATTAATTTCTGTGTCTCGTATTGTGGATGACAACCCTGTTGAGTTTTGAACTGTAAGTCGCTTCTAGCAATAAACAGAGTCGAACATTACCCGAACAGTAACTGTCTTTGTGGCTGCTTCTCCAACTACAATTATCTTTGCTGGTGATAGGTGAGCTGGATAGAATGTGCTTTGAGAGAGAGAGTTAAACAATCTCCCACAGTAGTAATTGGAGGAGCGGTAGAGATAGCAAACGAATTTGATACAGTAATAGTATTTAGAAATTTTGAGCAGCAGGATCCAAACAGCAGCGTTTGCATTCGTTCAGTCAAAAACGTGGGACGTTAAAACTAATGAATGCACACACAGCCGTGGTAACCGAAAATGGAGTGAAGGAGTTAGCAGTGGGGGGGGAGGAGGCATTGGAGATTGTAGGTAACTTACGAAGTGGGTACGATGACTCTATTAGAGGTAGCATGCATTGACCCTTCGTAGCAGTTATCAGAAGACATAAAGTAGGAATGTGTTAAATTGAAAGATTGATTTCTGCAATGGAAAACTTCTGATTTTGAAAAATGAATTAATAAAACAATCAGTGGCAGACTGGTTGGAGGCCAATGTCACCAACCAAAGTTTACATTTGAGTCCTAAGTAAAATGTTTGTGCCTGTTCTTCTAATTCGATTCTCTCGCTTCACTTAATTCACTTAAGCCTGAAATGCTAAATTAGTAAGTATCTCCGAGTCCATTGTTCTCTAGCAAGAGTGAGATTTATCGAGTCGACGAAAAAAATCTTTCTTTGCCTAACTTCGGGACAAATGTCATTCAATTTTGCTTTCGTAAAGCTTCTTTTTTAAAGTTGACAAACTTATCGTGAACTTCAGTATGTTTTTCTGCTGAATCACATCTATTGTAAGAAGGCAATTGTAACTTTAATAGTTATATGATGTTTATGTATTTAAATCATATCTACTGTAAGAAAACAGTCAAAACCTTAACAGTTACACCAGCTCGTATGATTGTCTTGGTTTTTACCGTAGATGTCGTTTTAATATTTCGTAACAGAGCGAAACAGCCCATGTCCAATCGTAAATTCTTGCAAGGGAAATTTAACATACCGTTTTCACTCTCACATTCTGCAAGAGCATGCTGAGCTCGCTGTTAATGTGAACTTTTCCAGTTGGAATTTTTTTATTTTTACCTGTAGCATTCCTACCGATTTAATGTTCCATGTGCGCAAAGCTGGGTCTCCTGTTTTTGAAATTTGCATTTAGAGTAATTTAATTGGCATGTACCTGTTATTTGCATGCTCCTTTTGTAGAGACATCAAAGTGGATAATATTCTTCTGGATATGGAAGGTCATGCTCGCCTGGCTGACTTTGGCATGTGCAAAATTGGCATGATTGGTAACAGGAGGACGTCGACGTTCTGTGGCACTCCGGATTACATTCCTCCTGAGGTGAGTGGCTATTTATTGCCTTTAACTTTTGCTCAGTAGCCCGTACTGTTAAGAACTTTGCATAAAGTGAAGAATTTCTGCTAGAATATAATTTGTATTTGTAACACACTTTACTTATTGCTACAAGCTTTTATTTCAATAAACAGGCTAACCTACTATCTGTATATGTCGTTCGGCCTAAAAAAGCTGCATCCAGTGACATACTCTTATAGCTTTGTATATGTGCTGAGGAAAGGGTGGATAAAAGGTTTCTTGCTTCTCATAAAATGAATGCTGACGTATTGTAAAATACCGTTTACTTTTCAACTTGGACCTCTCTTTAAGTCAACACACTTTCCGGCGCAATCCACTAACTTTCGTAACTTGCTCAAATAAAATTCAGATTTTGACTCAAACCATTAATTGTTCACTGCATCAGTCACAGCATTGCTACTATGGAATTTCTGCCCTTTTAAGTCCTTTTTGAAGTCTGGAATACGAAATAGTCCGATGGAGCCAAATCCGGTAAGTAGGGCGGATATTGAACCCACAGTCATGCAGTGTTGCATGAGTCACAAACACTGTGTACGATGGTGCATTGTCTTGACGGAAAATTCCTGGCGCTTCTGTATCTTTAATTCCTCGCGGACACGCCTCAATAGATTACTATAATACTCTTCATTGATAGTCGCACCTCGTTATAGAAAATCAACCATGATCACCCCTTCTGCATCCCAGACGAGTGATGCTTCCAATGTTTCAATTGTTCATTTGTTTCAGGGTCCAAGCGGTGCACCCATGTTTCGTGCATAGGGACATGCCGTCCCCAAAACTGAGCTTCATCAGCTTCAAAATGCAGCACAATCTCATGACAACACTGCACTATTTTCCACTTTTGATCTGTGTTCAGTGCTTTGTGGACTTAACCTCGAAGAAATCTTTCTTTAATCCTGAAACGTTCATCACAATATCGTAAGTTTGCTCATGGAAGATGTTGAATATTGCATCAATGTTATTCTGCTTCTTGCATGATCAGTTCATGAATGGTATCCCCATTTTAGGATGTCGATACGGTAACAGGCCTCCCACTGCGAGGTTTGTCTTCAACATTGTTCTTCGACACTTAAATTCTGAAATCCAATTTTTGGCAATAGCGTACAAAGGACGAGATTTTCCTAAAGTTTTCTGCTTATCCACTTGAATTTCTTTTTGACATATTCCCTTTAAATTGAGTTACTCAGTGACTGCTCGATTCTCTCAACAGTCGCCATCTTAATTCATCTTCCCCACTTCAACGCCCTCTGTAAAGGAAAAAAATACTAACCTGAAGCTTTCGGAGACTACTTAGAGAAGAGGATCACAGTACAGACAAAAAATTTAAAGCTTCGCGTGAAGGACGCCAACTCTCGTTGAGATAACGTAAAAGAGGCGACAACAGCGCCCCCACAAGCTGTGAGATTTTGGGCTTTGCCGGAAAGCAAACATTCAGGAGCAAAACGCGTTACGGAGCTTTTATTTGATCCACGATTTTCCCTTCGACCTGATGACTATTTGCATAGAGCAGTTTTTTTTTTTTGTTGTTGTTGTTGTTTTCTGATATCCCGCCCGTCCCTTATTTTGGTGAAACAAATATGCAATAACAATATTACTATTCAGATGAAATTGTAGCAGATATTATAGTTAGGCCTAAGAATACGTACAAAATGCAGACAATCCGTAGTATTTGGCATTTCTGAAAATGTTTCTGAAAAAACTGAAAGCAAACAAAAGTCTTAATTAACCCGATTGGCAAAAGAAAACTAACATATCCGATTTGCGAAGTTATTATGCTACCGAGAAGGTAACAATCACGTACTGTGAGTGCCTCGGCTGACTGTTCTTTGCCAGAATTGAAGTCAGCAGAAGTACGCATGCGCAGCAAAGTGGTCTGCTCCAGCATCAGCCTCTATGTTGGTTTCTGTACATTGCATCTTGTTTCTTAGGATATGTCGGCGTTAGTTACGTCTCGCCGAGCCTTAACTTCTTCTCAGTTTGATATTCTTTGGTACAGATTGACAGTATTGTCTTACATGGACAAGTTCGCCATCTATACCGCGCTAAACTCCCCCCCCCCTACATTTCTCGTACGTCCATAAATCACGCGGCAATTGACATCAGTGGTACATAACTCGAAAACTAGTTGCTAAATATAATGCGCATCCGCCGCAGAAGCTCTACAAGTTTTGTTTAATTTCTCTCACTCATAAATCTATTCTGAATATGCCACTGTTCTACATATTCATTGCGCATTTCCAGTACTTGAATAATAATTTAATATTTTTTTTATTTTATTTTTAAAAATTGTTTTTTTATGCTCCAAGTCAGTTAAATGTCATTTCTTTTCCTTTAACTTCGAGACATTTCAGCGTTCTCTCATCAGATTTGCAGCAGAACAGCCTTTTTACTGTCACGTCCGGAAAATTTCCGGGTTTTCCTCTTTATCCTGATGTAATACAGTCAGGAACCATTCCCTACCTTGTACAATATCGAAGATTTGTTCGGAAAATGCCGTTCATTCATTGTGCAATGCATTCCATGATTCATTTTCTCGTCTTTAAAGAACGTAAATAAATTTTGTCCGTGTAGCGAAGGGATGGATAGTCAGAGGCATTCTGTTAAAGTCACGGCTTTCTATTTTCCTTGCATCATTGGAAAAAAATTACTCTTGCGTAACGCAGTTTCATAAAGAATATAGTGACAGGAAATGGGACAGTTTGGTTGAAACAGCTCACAACTAGTGCCAGTTTATCATATAGCAATTAGGTAGTCCGAAATGCAGATTGCTTTAAAAAATTTCTTCACTGGGCTTAATTCCACAGCGTGAAATCTCTTGGGTCACTGAATAATCGCTTCCCAGCCTCCATAGGTCTTTTTCATATTTAGAAGAAAAGACTACTTCGACATAAAGCTCTGTGTGAGTGACAGTTCGCAACTGATTTTTTTTCTCCTGAGTTGAAGAAAGAATTTGTCCACTTCTTCCTGTTTCCTATGTCGTGTGTTCATCCCTGCCACCTCTTTCTGGCTCTCTTCTCTCCTTTTCTGATTTTCGTATATATTTTTCATCCTATCTGAAGGAGGAGTTTAGCTTTTGTGAAACATTTTCAGGATCCAAATTGTGATTATGTACAAATTAATTTTGTTTCTACATATAATGCTACTGGGGTTTCAATTAAGGGAACACCCACCATTTGATCAGAAAAGCAGATAAAAATTTATTGCGCTGACGAAGAAAAACCATTTCTGGGCGTTACTTACAGTATCTACGAGTATGTTACACATGTGAAAGAAGTCTGCTACTGAATTGAAAGACGTCAGTAAAAGTTAACTTCGTGCGATGCATTAAATGCTCTCGAAAGATTATCACCCAGCAAAGTATTTCACCACATCAGTTTTCCCATCCATAGCGTTTGGATGTCCCTCGGATCATATCTTCACCGGTTTAGAGGCGTCAAAAAGTAAATCGCTACATCTTTATCGCGTTTAGCTGCATCCCCCTTTTCTTTTTTTTTTTTCACCGGGGATATTTAACTTAATTGATTCATTTAGCACTGGAATTTGTTAGCTGCCTCTACCGATGCAGGCGAAAAGGAAGGGAATGTTAGCTCCCCACCCCTCCTTTTTTTTTTTTTTTTTTTTTTCAAACGTCATATTTGAATTTATATCTTCACTTAACCTATGACCTTTCCTGAGTTAAAGGGCTACCTTAGTTCTTTGATAGTTTTTACAACGTAAAGCTCTCATTACTGCCTCGCTTAATCTGAAAACTTCCACTGGAAAGAATTAACATCCATGGGAGCTTTTCGTTGATGGTAGGGGTTCTTTTGTCTGCAAATTGAGCTACAAAAGCATCGCAAGTGCCGTCAGTTGCTTATGTGGAGATCTTGGGGAAACTCCGTCCTTTGGCCTTTCTGATGTGAACACTATGAACGGGAAATTCTGGATGATTAATTAAATTTTCACTTAGACTCTACCATTACTTGATTTGAAAAGTTAGAGGGGGGGGGGAGAATGCCGAGTGAGTAATTTGTTGTTCCAAATGAAACTGCGACTCAGTTGGCACGGCTATTTATTTAAGCAAAAAGAAATTAAATGTTAAACATTTAATTTTTTTTTTCTTTTACAAACTTTCGGTTTTTATTTTCATATTTTCTATCACGTGCGCTAAATGAGATTATAGTGCACTTAAATGCGCTATGACATAACGCATGACTCAAGTTCAGACTTTATTTTTTCGGAAGCATGCGTCTTTGCAAATGACTTCGCCCAAAGACGAAAAACATGGAATCTTAGACATAAATCCGACTGACCGACACCGTTTCGAGCTTTTTAAATTTCTTTACTAGCAAATAGCAACACACCGAGCTTTTTGAATTTCTTTACTTCTCATATAGCAACACACAGATACTTAGAAAGAAAATAAGATTTTGTATTAAACATTAATATTTTTTATTATCGGATTTTTATATGCAATACGCGCTACATCACTGTGAAGAAAGTTAAACTAAAGGCAGCGGAAGGATGCTCGCCTTCTGTTTTGAAATTTAATGAAACACAAGAACTTCGTATGTTGGATAAAGAAGTAAGTTTTTACTAGTGTGCACTTTTTAAGTTTTGCAGTCAGAAATCGAAAATGATTGAAGACAGTGATGTTGAACATTAATATTGGTATTACGTTAATTTCCATTACCAACTTAATGTTTGACTGGAAAAAAATTGCAATTTGAAGCACTGCTTTAATTCTTTTTGGGCTAAAAATCATGTATTCCCAGATGTTGAGGCTATGGCCGTATTAGATTTCGAACGGGATTTTAATGGGCGGAAGGTACTTTGAAAAAATTAAATATATGCAAAATAATGATTTATCATTCAGTGCTACACTGAATGATAAATCAGGTGCAAAATCACTATGCAATCAGTGCAGCTGTGTGGAATTATCATGAAGTTTATCCTTTATCATTCAATGCTAGAATATGATAGTTCAATAAATGCAGCTTTGTGGAATTATCACGAAGTTTATCATTCAGTGTTACACTGAATGGATAAATCGAGGGCAATATGACTGTGCAATTAGTGTAGCTGTGTGGAATTATCATGAAGTTTATCCTTTATCATTCAATGCTAGAATATGATTGTTCAATAAATGCAGCTGTGTGGAATTCTCACGAAGTTTATCATTCAGTGCTACACTGAATGGATAAATCGGGTGCAATATGACTGTGCAATCAGTGCAGCTGTGTGGAATTATCATGAAGTTTATCCTTTATCATTCAATGCTAGAATATGATTGTTCAATAAATGCAGCTGTGTGGAATTATGACGAAGTTTATCATTCAGTGCTACACTGAATGGATAAATCGGGTGCAATATGACTGTGCAATCAGTGCAGCTGAGTGGAATTGTCACGGTTTTTCAAAACATTAGAAATAATTTGAAATAACTTTTATTTCTACAAATTCCTAGATTTGTCTAATTTGCATTAGGATATTCAAATTCGTGCAGAAATAATCGTAAAGTAATCAAGATCCTGCCTTCGATGCACGATCTTGACAAGAAGAATCCCACACAATACAAATTCAAATTCACCGGTGAATTTAAAGATTTTATTGTATCAATATATGGTTTGAGGTATAAGAACTTTTAGGTTTCCCTAGAACCCATCGTCAGATAACATAAACCACAGGAGAAGAAAGGGAATACATTTCAATAGAATATGTTACGTGTCATGATAGCAACACAAGGTATAATATATATGATATACAGTCACGTGGTTCAAATTATCTAAATAACGTGGTATGTATCGTGAAAGAAAGAATATAGGAATACATACAATAGCGCATTGTAATAAATAATAGAAAAAAGTAGTTTGTTACTAAATTAATTTGTGTTGTTCACAGTTTGCTGGATATATCTTCAACTGGAGATACAACAGGAAACGTCATAGCAGTAATTGAGATTTATAGCGTCCTCAATTTGTCGGGTGTTACAACAAGTGGTGTCGTCCTCAGTCAACTGGTTATCTGTTCTTTGTAGGAATCGGTTAGAAACATCATAGTAGTGAATGGAATGAATAGCATAAGTCGTTTCACATTAAGTGTTTTTGTCCTCAGCCTGCTGAGTATTCGGAACAGTAAATAGTTTCCAGATTGTCGGAATAGATATAGGAGTATTGTCATTACAGCATAAATGTCTTTGAGAAGTAATTTTTACCGAATCTACCATTAGAGTGTCATTTCTTTGTTTCAAGCAGAATTTTGGACAGTGCGACAGAGTTCTAACCACTTGAAAATAGACATATTTCTGGCTAAAAGCTTTTAGGAAAACTCCGAGCTGTTGCTTTTGTCCTGTTACTGACCCGAAAAAGGAATTTCCTTTCTCCCGAGGTTAAGAATTACTCTGAGCGACTTTGTGCCATCCAAAACTGCACGAAGTTTCGGAGAAAAGCTTTCAACTTCCTCTGGTGACCCAGAAGATTACGAGTTCTTTGTTTGGGAGCCCACTCATACGCAACAGAGACACTGCAGAATCTAGACAGACGAATTCTAAAGATTTAAAATCGTAATTACTAATATTGCATCCTAATCGGCTTAATTTTCCGGAGAATGTTACAATACGTTCCGTTAGTTGTAGGAAAAATTGTTGCGGGGAAATTGAAAGTGTAGATTAAAGAAATCGAGCCGGCCTGTAAATTTAGTTACCGTCGAGAAGATACACCGATTAACCATTCGTCGTAGGTGAATGTTGAATCAACTGAGCGAGTTTAGATGAGGTCGTATAATAGGCCTACCACATGTGAAGCAGAATGGTCTACGAGACGCCATGTAGGTTGTAATGCACTAACAGTTGTCGCTGCTCGTAGGAGGAGACACTGGTAGGTATTTCTCATTATCGTTGAGCATCTCTACGTTTTAGTGTGACTACTGATGAGTATGATCGATAGAAAGCACGAAGCTGGTTTGCGACAAAGACTTAATGAAGTGAATGTCTAGAAGAAAAGAGAAATATTGATTTCCTCAATGAGACTTGAAGCTCTCTGGACAGAACGATGACCCTCTCTTGCGTGTAGCAACGAACCTGCGAAACAGCTTACACGTTGTGTACCGTTGAACACTTTAGAGCGCCCACTACTGGAATCAAAATGCGTGACGCCATCTTTTGTGACAGTCGGTCGTGCCTCAATCACCAAGAACAATTTAACCAAACCAACGCTCTGTGGTCTTACCACTCCTTCAGAGGATGCCGAACCAGTTTCTGTACACGCTGGTAAACAGTGTCTGCAAGGCGTTTCTGTGCTACTATGGTCAGCCTTTGGTCACCGGATTTACAACCGATGGATCTGCGGTGCCACGAAACTAAAGTCTAAGAACAGAACCAACTCCAGATAACGTGACTGATTTTCAAGTGCAGCAAATATGGAGATCAATAGACTAGGAACGTCATTAGGAATTTTACTCTCTCCCTAACTGTTTTAGTGCTTGTAGTTGCCGTGAGAGATGGCCGCACCTAGCACTAATGTCACCGTAATATATCCACGTATCCGCCTTAATTAACTGCCTACAAATGCAAATGTTTGTTACTCACACTGCTTCCTTTCAGCACATCGCTTTTCATAGTACACGCACCATGCTTTCTTGATGTGGCAGTTTTTTTCTTATGGGAAGAAAGTGAATATGTTTAACAAACTAAACGTAAAACTGCATGTCTATTTACTAGTACTTTATACTCTTTATGTTAGTTGATAGAGTGTTAGCGGATTTTTTCTTGCAGATACATCGCTGCTTGATAGATAAAAAACAATTCAAAACCACGTTCTTGATCCAAGCCAAAAGCAGTAGCTTTTGAAGGCCCTTTGTCGAAATAAAATCAAGCTATCATGAAGCTTGCTCAAAATATCTATTAAGATCTGTGTGTGACGGAGAAAAAGAGCTTTAAATTGATCTTATTTGGTGAATATGCTGATGCCCATAAATATATTTATGAAATTTTTGTTTTGTATGTTTTGTTCAGCAGCGTTTGTTTATATTTGTTTGACAGATAGTGATGGGACAGACCTACAATCAGTCAGTGGATTGGTGGTCCTTTGGAGTGCTCTTGTACGAAATGCTGACCGGACGATCTCCTTTCAACGGGACGGATGAGGACGAACTGTTCTGGAGCATATGCAATGAAGAGCCTCATTACCCCCGGTTCCTAACCAAAGAAGCCCGTCAACTCGTGGAACTGGTTAGGCTCACTTTTCTGTGCTTCTAAATTTACTGAATATTTGTTATTACTTCCGCGCATGTGTATTTATCATAGTGGCTTAGAAATTCGGTTGTTTGAAATGTGCATTACATTTACTCCTAAGTTTTTGTTGTTCACAGCCTTTCCTGCATCCCAGTTGCCATCAAGGCCTGTCAACATCAATGCTGATTTTAATTTTCGCTTTTATGGAATGCCTGATTGAGTTTTTGCATTTCGTAGTTCATGCTACATTCATACTAAAACTGAACTTCGACGAGTAGAAATCGTGTTTTAAAACACTTTTCTGAGAAATGAAACAAGCGCATGGACATTTCTGAGATCATTCTGTCGTATATGGTGGCCTTTAGTCCATTTAACCTCACTCCGTTGCTCAAAGGAACTTACATGTTGGAGAATTTGTTAATCGCTTCAACTGTGGTTTATTGAGAATTGTGAATGATGGTTGCAGTCCAGTTCTCGGGTAAAAGTCGGGAGTGGAATAAATTTGGCAAAAGTAGTTATTATGCACTTCCGAAGAATAACCTTTGAAAACTGAGGAACTCCTGGAAATAGTCGAAATATTTTCTTGAATTGCCATGAGTAAGTATTGCTTTCCACGAAAAATATTAGACTAAAGTTTTGCTTTAGTTGTTCATGCCTAGTATTGTTAATGTTTCATAGCATGGCAGATAAATCATCAAAAGACAACAAAACAGCACCACCAAAGTTCATATTGAATGCAATACAAGTAATTTTGGTGTGGCTAAATGAATAACTGCAATTCAAAACTAGGTCAATTGATTTAAAAGATATTCACCGTGTTCAGTTCTTGATAATGCACCGCGTGATATTTTTCTATTTTCATGCTTCACCTGTTTGGCGTACTGAGACCTATGATTGGATACAGTTCTGCAACGAGTTTTTCTGGTGAATATGACGGTACTAACATACTATTCTTGCCATATTTACACCAAAAAACGGATTGCCATCTTCAAAATGTGGGTTGTGTGGGGTAATCCCGTATTCCTTTCATGATTTATCTGCTTCTCCGGACAATCACGGGATAGGATTCTTAACCTCCAGATTCACTAAACATGAATGCCGGTTGCTTCTACTAGTGAATCCTGTGATGGTTATATTCAAATTAATCTGAAACTAGAGACTTGGTTGTTCTGGGTGGTGTAGTGATTAGCATACCCGAGCGCTCTCTGGAAGACACGGATTCGATTCCCGCTCCAGGACCACGAAATTTTCAAGTTTTCGGATATTATCTGACTTACTATCCTTGTCATATTTACACCAAAAAACGGATTATCATCTTCAAAACTTGCTAACCTTGTTTTGGGATATGCATCAGCTTATTGTAGAACATTTTCAAAACCATGGACAAACTGTTAACATTGCAACGTATTCAGCTATGCTTAAAGACAAGCTAAAACTTGCAATTCGCTTCAAAAGAAGAGGATTGATGTCGGAAACTGTTCTTTTACACCATGGCAGTGCTAACTTCCATACAGTCGCAGCAACTATAGCGACAATTCAAACCCTCAAGTTTGAGGTTTTGAATTGTCGCGGTGGTTTCAAGCGCATGTTAGCTGTATTTTATTTGGTGAAAATTTTTCTGTTGGGAAGGAAAAAGCATATAATTTTGGTCATCCAGCTAAAGAATTAGAATTTAATTAATAAATTAAACCCTTGTGCTTGACTTCGATGAAGACATTTTTGATATACAGGAAAATTTCTTCCGTGCTGCGATTTAAATTAAAGGATTGTTTAAGCTCTTTCGGAAACACAAGGGATTTTATGACGAGGAGCCAGCTGTAAAGTCAAACTAGATTTCAGGATTAAATTGAATTTATTACAAAATTGTAGGCTTCTGTTTAAAATTACTATCTCCAGAGTGTTATTAATAGCTAAGAATGAGATGGATCTACAGTTTCTAGGGAGAGTGGAATCTGTACCTGATTTATAGAATCACGATCGAAGAGGAAGCTATTTTTATTAGTTAGGGGAGTAGCACCTAAACTTACACCCCTTCCAGTACAACAGTTCCCGCTTTTACTGGAATATTACACAAATTTTACTTTGTTATACCTCCTTCATAAGAGAGCATTATGATCCTTCAAAATTCTAACTTCCAGTATTTGCAAAAATTTTACTAAAACTGCTCTACAAGCAGCACCTAAAATAACACTAAGAAATTTTCCCATCGTAATTTCTGAATTCTGTTATTAGAAACTTCATTTACAAAAAAAAAAAAAAAAAAAAAAAAAAAAAAGCATGCTTTATTATCCAATATTTATCTAATCGATTATTCAGTTAGTTTTTCGTTTTTCATCTTTTTTTTTTCTCTCATTGGATAAGATTATCTCAGTAAGAGTTGGAAGTGCTTGAAAATAGAAAAGACTACAAAATCAGCAGAAATTATCAGGTGGCTGATTTCTGAAATTTCAGTTGTGTGTTAATAATTTCGGAACCATCCTTCGCGAACTTTTGCTTTAGCAAATCTGACCACTTTTTTTCTGAATGTAAAGGATAGTTAATGAAGAAAGGCATTCTTGTGACATCAGTTGGGCCGCGGGTGGCCTAGTGGGCAACGTTCGTGACTGCCGCGGAAAGGACCTCAGGCTCGATCCCAGGCAGGTACGAACGCTCGATCCACTAAATATCCCCCGTGCGTCGGATGGGCACGTTAAGCCGTTGGACCCCAGGTACTGGCTCCCCGGTAATAAATAAGGGCGTCTTCCTCCCCCTTTCTACTTCGCTTCCGTGTCACTTTCCTATCGGGCACTCTAGTCCAAATCTCCTAGCTTCTTATTTCTAAGGGTTGTTGAAGACCTGTGGTCAGAAACTCCCTTCCTAAAATCCTCTACATATGATCATTTGTGACATCAGTGTTCTGAAATTATTTTTAATTAGGGTACTTTTAAATTGCTTGAATTGTCCTTTTACAAGAAGCAACTAGAATAGTTAGCAACAGTTCTGTAAACCAGAACTATATTTGGATAGGCTCCGTGTAGAACATGTTTAAGTATCTGACGTAAAAAAGAAGTACAGTTCTTGGTCCCTAAATTTTTTGGCATCAGTCGATAGAGAAGACTCCTCTGCCAAATTTGCTTCGTTAATGTTCAAAACGTATTTCTGATATAACACAGACAGATTTAATTTTGTCGCTGTCCATGGATTCCATAACTGTTTTAATTCATTTGTGCCCTTCTCACTTATATTTTCCTATCAATCAAAAATGTGTTAATCAAAATTAGACTAGTAAGGATCTTCTTCACCAGGTTAAATGCGTAGGTCCAAAAGATTTAAAAGCATTCATTGCTTAGTCCTCCGTGGCCCACATAGGGGTAGTTTCAACATTTGATTTAATAGCATTTAAACAAAATAAATAATATTTGCACTTGGCCTCACTTACTCTTTTTTTTTTTCTTGTAAATCGTTCTTTGCAGCCAGTTCTCTTCAGGAAATGGTTTAGTTTTCAAAGGATTATTTCTCATTTTACCTAATTTAATCTTCTTCTAATTTATATTTTTGGCCCCTAACAGCTGCCTCCGCTGCTTCGGAAAATTCCTTCCGTACAGACGCGGAGTCACACTTCACAGAGTAGGTTACTCTGTCTGTGCCTTGGTTAGCCGCGCCGAATGTTGTGTGTGGCTGAAAAAAAGGAAGAGCTGAAATGTATTCTTTTCTTTTCTAGTTACAGTATTGGACAAATTTATTCATACTTAATGCACACAATTGACGTCGGCTAGGAACATCAAATAGAAGTATACACGTGGAAAGAGCGATGACTTCTGTTTGATATTTATTCATACTTTGTGGATTTCTAGTTTTTACGCCCTCAAATCATGAATTTATGCCCCTAGTCAACATCAAACAGAAGTCATCGCTCTTTCCACGCTTATAAACGTGGAAAGAGCAATGACTTCTGTTTGATGTTTTTATAGTCCACGTCAATTGTGTGTATTAATTATGCCCCAAGTGTGCCCATTCTGCTCCCAAGTGTGCCCATTCTGCTCCCAGCCCTGCTTTACTTTTAGAGCTGTCTCCGTAGCTTCTGGGTTCGTGGAAGTAGTTTCGCTGTTTGATAGTGAGAGGAAATGACATGTGGGGCCCAGAGTGCATAGAATTCTCCTCGCTGTTCGGTGCTAGTTTACTACAGTTTCATTAACAACGACCGAGGGAATTTTGTTTTTAAAATAGTTTTATGAAAAATTGCCTAACCAGAGATTCAGGCAAAACTTCAGCTTTCTCTTCATATGAATAAGCAATTTTATTATCATTTTTACGGAGGAGAAAATTATTTCGGAAACATTTTTAATAGTACATAATGCGATTTGTGGAATTTCTCCTACTTTTCCTAGGTCCTTCTCCAACTAACTTGGGGTAAACCAAGTCGAATTATAAAGAGTGCTGTACGTATGTAATGCTGAAATTCGCGGTTTAAACTATAGTATTTATCTTTTTCTTTTCTTTTCTTTTTTGCAGGGAGTTAAGATCCTTTCCATTTATGTCGAGCCATATCACGTTCCGTAATTTTCCGTTTGATCCAACAAGGAGAGGTATTCGGATTTTTAAGGGATTGAAAGAAAACTGAGTATTAATGATAACGTTACGAGCGGGGATCTGGGACTGCCAGATTCGTTGTTCACATTTTATCTCCGTAAATGCCGCATCAGCAAGGCGAGCACATGGTAAGCATAGGAACTCCAATAGAAATAGTGGATCCCCGAAACCTCAGCGCCATCTGGTGGTGAGGGGCAAACCAACATGGTCACATGACAGTCCTAAACCAGTAGGAACAGATTACATACCATTTGTTAGAAGTGCACGTTTTGCATGTGATCTGGTGAATTAGTGTATCACTATGGTGAAAAAACGTTGTAATTTTCAGGATGATTGTTCAATTACAGATGAGGACAAATTGAGCCTTTTTCGACTTTCAAAGCGAGAAGATCGTCAAGTGTTCCTTTGGTATTTGTTTCTTTCGTAATAGTTATTTGTTATTGTTGATGAACTCACGTGGAGCTTGTGTGAAGCTGATAGTATCGAATCCAAATTGAATCCCATGAGCTTACTTCGAGAAGCGAAGCTTGCGGTAGGAGATTTGTCAGCAAGAGGAATAAACATTTTTTCAGAATCAAAAAGAATAAAGTATAATAATTGTAATACACACGTGACCCTAGCTCCGGTTTGGCAGGCATGTGCTACACAACGCATTGCGCACATTCTGTTTTTCCCCCTGGCCGCTGCTCAATTGGCGCTGCAAGCTGAGAATTCTTGGGTCTTGAGGCTCTCGTTTTTAACGCTAAGTTCCCTCGCTTACTCATGTACTCGCTTAGCGCATCAGAGATTACCTCTGTTCTCCGGACTTCGGGCAAGTAAAAGGCACATACTAATTACAGAAGAGCAGTTTATTTACAGTGCTCCATTTGGAGCGCTGCATGGCCTTCTTTCTCCAGCAGCAGAGGTTCAACAAATTTACACTTCACTCGAAAGCAATATTATTCTGGCTAACGCGGAGGTCTTCCTCCTTAGTTCCATTTCAATACTTGCATGTAAAATGCGCAAAGATTGTTACTCAGTTTTGCCATGGCTCCTCTTTCCACAGTGAAATTTATTCCCAAGAAAACCAGTTCGCGCACTTCTGTAGCTGGCGAATTGTGTACGGGCATCTCACCTATCCTCAGCAAAAGATGCTTCGGCCAGAAACCTAAGCTGTCATCCGTCGGCAGATCCCTACGTTATCACACGAACACACTGTGACCCTTCAGGTACTTTGCAGGAACAGCACAGGTATCTTGAAGATCTCGCCTTAAGCCGCAGATTTACAGTCAGCCACAAATCGTAGAACAATCTCATTATCCGAGTTACTCAAATCCCAGAAAAAGAGAGAGAACAGGTTTTCTCAGCTACAATCCCACACTGTTAGATCAGTCTGGTCCTTAACACCAAACCTTGATCCGTATCTCCTCCTTGTTCTTTGATAGATTTTAGAGGAATACGTCATCTCTTCCAGAAGTTTTTGCGAGGAAGTGGCTGGTTTTCAGCTTCACTCCTCCTCTTTCTTTAATAAACGGTCGGCGGTGAACTTTTTGGTTGCAGATCAGCATTTCTTTGTGGATTTCAAAAGCTCTTCGATAGTGGTGCAAAGTCCATACTGCCACAAATGGATTTTCGTGTATACAAGTCTTCTTTTCGTCCATTAGTAGTAAACACAGAAGCTTATAATGTAGCTTTTCCATTTTGTGCTGAATTTGGAAATCTCCCGTGAGATTATCTCAGCCAGCACAACTTACTCATAAATAACAAGGGGCCCAGTTTGGGCGCAATTCAGCTCTGGATGACTCCGGTTCCTGCTAAACGCGTCAGCTAAAACCTAACGTGAATATTTCTGAATATTCGAGGTCTCATCGTAACATAATTTGGTTAAAGGAATCTCGAAATGTGTAACTATTTCTTCAAGCTCAGAAGGAGAATCGCATGGACTAAAAGAGGATTGGAGAGTCCTTAAAGTTTTTCAAGAGGATCTCCCAGTCTATAACTATGCGCAATAAGGGAGAGTAGAATTTACAACCATCTCAAATAAATTTTTGAGGAAGGGGAAAATGGTCAGATTTTCTTTTATGGAGTCTTTGTATTTCATGAGAGAATTCGATGTCTTTTAAAATGGCAAGATTCACAAAGTATTGCGATTAACTTAGAAATAAGATGCAGTGGGTTTGAGAGAGAGAGAGAGGGGGGGGCGGGCTTCAGATCTTATAGGAGAATAAATTTAGATAATAATTTTCCAGCTTTATTTGTTTTTACGTCTACAATTCCGAGAGGAATTGTCACATTTAAATAATCACAAATTATTATTGAAAGAAATTGTCGAAATAAGAGATGTTAAATCTTCTGTAAGATTTTTAAATCCGGATAAATTATAAAACAAACAATTCTTCTTTTTCTGCCTTCTTTAAATTCGACTTCTACTGCGTGGGCTTCGGTGCGCAGGAGTTAGTTCACGAGGAGCTCATGCTGTTAAATGTCACTGACAAGGATTAAAACACTACCTTTAGGTTTTCCTGCTGTATCATTTCTGTAAAAAGATAGTTGGGGACTATAAATTTCAAATGGAGTTCCAAAAAGTATTCGCAAATTAATGCGATATCTATCTTTTGTGCTACAATAATTTCGCAAAATCCGGGCATTTTTTATTTCCATTAACGTTCCAGATAAAATAAAAATGTTTGTGGAACTTGGAAGGCTTTTAGGATTTATGTTCGATGATGGATTCTCTCCTTCGAAGAGGGATTGGGGAATTGGCTTGTGATGGAATTTAAAGTTTTATTTTTTTTAAATGAAAAAAGAGCGAATTCATTGTCCTGGGCTCATTTTTGTGGAATTTTTAGATTGTGGTGAGATTTCTTTATTTTGTAGCTTTTGGCTAGTGATAAATCCGTCATCACGAACTAGCGCAAGGGTCGGGCTTGTACCAATTTTTCGCAAGTTTTCTTAAAAACAGTTCAGAATATTGGCTACGTTATCTACTGCTCATTTAAAGTACCTACCAAATTCGGAAATATTCCTGGTGTAAGTGGCACATTGTACTGAAACGTGGTCCACACCTTTCTCTTCCCGCTGCAGCTTCCTTGCAGAAGTTACCCATTTCTAAGAATTTTCCTGCTCTTCTCACTGTCCCTGAAACCTGAAAAGAGAAGAAAAACCCCAAACATGCATTAAAAACTACAAGTCTGTGATTGCCAAACAGAGTACAAAAAAAATGTCTCTCTCCTTACTGATAAAACAAAAATTAGTAATGAAACATCGCATAATGAGAATGTTTCGGAAATTTATCGTTTTTACCTCGATTTTACGAAGATTACCTGTCCATAAAATACAAAATCTAATTTACAGAGTTACATTGTAGTAAATCACATAATTTAACAGTATAGTTTGGTATGACCTGAATAGGGTAGTTTTCATTGTACTCATGTCATTCGATGTTAACCTGAATATCATAAAAATCACCATTTTAACTGCAACTCACTAGAGTAAGTGATGAGGTCAGTTCATTCAAGGTAAATTGAGCCTCTTAAAGGAAATCTCCCCTTCCAATTCCCTATGTGTTGTTTTACGAAACTGGGCTTCACAATTTGCAAGCACAACGGCACAAGTTTTCAACTATACACGACTCACATATGTCGTTTCACATTATCCCATTCTAACTCAGATTTGGCAGTGGCAAATTTTAATTCCCGTGAGATTTGTAAGGCCTTATTTTGTTTTCATACTATCTCTGACTTTGCCAATTAATAATTTAGTGTTTAAGAAAGTAAAAACATAGTACAATCTGAATGTTTATTATGCCTTTTGCAGTTGTTAATCAAGACTCCATCAGAAAGACTTGGAATGCCCGCATGTTCCTCTGGAGACATAACAGAACAGCCTTTCTTCAGCCCAATAAATTGGTCTCTGTTAGAAAAGAAGCAAATTCAACCTCCTTTCAAGCCTTCTGTTGTAAGTAACTGTGTCATGCTTAAAATAGTATAACTATACTAGTAATCCGAATTCCTTGGCGTAGAATAGAAATCAAAGTTTCCAAGCTTTCGCACATCAACCAAATGGCTTTTAAAAGGAAGGTAGACAGCAAACTGTGTCATACGTTCACGCAAATTCTCACTTAAGGAGAATCCCGCAAGCAGTCCCATTTCTTCAGTGCATTGAGTTGTACTAGTTAATGCAAGTGATTATAAATATGTGTGTAAATAAAATTTTGGAATAATTGTTCTCAAAGGCATTTGCCCACGTATTACATCAAACTGATGAGTCCCACATAATATCAGTCATAATCAAACAGCACAGTTTATTCAGGAACTCAATTGTCGCTGCCACAGACACGTTTCCTACGCAGTATTAAGAAAATGAAATGAATCTATCTACTCAGATTTTTACACAGATATAACAAAAAAAAAAAAAAAAAAATTAACAGAACAACTAGTTACAACATTCTTATTGCTTTCGTTACCCTTCCGAGAGTGTCATATATGTTAGCTTCTAAAAGTCTGATACTTAACTAATAAAATTCCGTTCCTGTTTATTACACCTAGTAGACTATTCGAATATTCAGCCATTGATTTGTATCTTCAGATTTGATTTATCTGGTTTGTATGTGCTAATATAGTGATTATTAATAGTTTCTAGTTAAGAAATTACATTTGTCATAAAGCATTTTACTTCATTTTTAGGCAACTTCATCGATTTCGAATGATACGTGCAAGACCAGAGAGGCTATGGTACCAACACCATCAGTTACAGTGAAATAGGAACTGAAAATCTTAGTTCTTGGGGTGCATTTGAAGCGATGATGTTAATTTCAAATAAATTTTTGTTACACCTTCACTAATTAGGTATTGGCCAGTCATGCAGTGAAACTTTAAGAATTTGTGTTAATATCTTGAAAGGAACCCTAAAAAGTTCAATTTGTTTTTCTATACAGTTTAAAATTGCTCACTTCTTGAAATGTTTAGCACTCGTTAAACCAGAAGATTCTGTAAACACACAATAAATAAAACCTTACAACTGTTTTTATTTTGAACTTACTTACAAGTACTCCAATCGTGGAAAAGCAAATACTTTTTAAAGGCCATCAGTAGTGAGATCAGCTACAAAAACGCATTCAGAATTTTTGATATTTTGCTTATGTATTAGCAACGGGTTTAGCAAATAACTAGTGCAGTCACGCAGATCTTATGAGGCATTTGCAAAACACACAAAAAGGACTTTGGATATTCAACATCTAACTTGTTCATCATGATCTGAAAAGACCGTGATTTCATTTCTGCCAAAGACCAATGCGGTGTTTACTGTGTGCCAATAAAGAGCGATAGCAACCAGGACAGTGATGAATGGTATATAGGCTCCGCACTCCGTAATTTAAGAATTCGAGTGTCTGAGCACCAGTATAACGTTTGAATGAACTCATATGCTACGTCGCTATCACGCCTGGCCAAAACCGGGACATTCCACCCATCATGGACTGACACCTATCTACTATTAAAGACTAAAACAAAATCCATGACTCTGCAGAAAGTTTATATATACACTACAATATAAACCAATGCTGTAATAAAAAAAAATTCTGTATTTGTTCATCTCACCTTGCAAACCATTATTGGATAATTTATCTTACAGAAGCAACCCTTCTTTCACTTCATGTAACCCTCTTGCCTTCCACCTTTCATCATGTTAAGTAATCTGTCATTTTTCCATTAAACCCCTTCCGAATCCCATCTCATATTTTTTGTATTATGCGTTTTTCAACAATCTTGCGCTGTGTTGTATAGTTACGTAACAAACCTTATCTTAAACTATACCGGATGTTATCTTGTCCACCAGGATCGCTGCGTCGAAATGCACATCATTAACCCAACCTATACATATAAAGCAAATAGACCTTTTTCCGCCAGTTTTCTTCTCCTGATGACGCACGGGCGCCCGTGTGAAAGATCTTGGGTGTTTTTAGCCTTGTGTATATTTTAATCATTAAATTTTAAAATATTTCAACTAAGGCATGTGTATCCTTCAGTATCGTGCTTCGACAGCTAACCCCAGCAAATGATATAGGTTTAGAAAACTAATTATTTTAGATATTCAGTCATATTTCCTCGTTTCTAGTATATATTTCATCTCATATAATTCATTTTATATTTTCCATATATCCATTTATATATATATCATCATTATCATTAACCATTATCAATCCACTGCTGGACGAAGGTCTCCCCAAGTTTCCTCCACAAGTCTGTCTGTCTTGTGCCAGTCTCCTCCATGTCACTCCCGCATACTTTCGAATTTCATCCACCCATCTCCCATGTGGTCTTCTTCTGGGTCTTTTCCTGTCCCTTGGAATCCATTCTAAAATTTCGGCTGTCCATCGATGGTCTGTCCTTCTGGCAGTATGTCCAGCCCATTGCCATTTCAGGGATTTAACTCTGATCATGATGTCTTCCACTCTTGTCATTTTTCGGATCCACGAGTTCCTCTTCTTATCTCTCCTGGTTACACCAAGCATGCACCTCTCCATATATATCCATTTTTTAGCACGTCTTTTGTAAAAAAATATCGTGCTCATGTTATCGGTTTGTCCGTCCGTCCTTCTGTACCCACGGTATCTCTGCAACTATTAGTCCGATTTGAAAAATTCTTTTTGCATTCGAAAGCTTGAAATATGCGAATGATGATCCTTCATTTCGTTTTTTTTTTACGATGTACAATTTCGCCGCTAGAGGGCGTAAATGCAGATGTCGAATTCAAAAATACGTTTTATTCCACATATTTGCTTCTAAACATCCGATTGAAAAAAATCTTTCGATTCCATTTATGTTGAAGAGTATTTTGGATATAGTTTCTTTTTCAAATTACGCATAGATTTTCCGCTAGGGGGCGTAAAAGTAAATTGCATTTTTTCCGATAACTCTTCTTCTAAAACTCCGATTTGAAAAACATTTTTTTCAGCGGATACATCTCCTGATGGAAAATCTTTTGCATATAATTTCGAATTTTTGGTAAATAATACTTTGGCCACCAGGGGGCGTAAGTGTTAATTTTCGCTTCTGATGTATTTGCCATAAAATCTGAGCTTCTAAAATATCGATTGAAAAAATTCTTTCGTGGACTGATGCCACTCACATCGATAAACATTTTCGGAATATTTTCTTCCTAAAATATTCCAGTTTCTTCGCCAGGTGGCGTAGATGTATATCTTATTTTTGTCAATATCTCGACTTCTAAGAGTCCGATTTCAAAAATTCCTTCTTTGTTGGATAGTGTTTCCCGTGTGACATGTTTTCCATATAATTTCAAAATTTTCAAGTAATTCATAGACTTTCCGCTAGGGGGCGTAAAGGTAAATTGCGTTTACCCCTATATCTCCGCTTCTAAATCTCCGATCTGAAAAATTCTTTCTGCACCGGATACAGCTCCTGATGGGAAATCGTTTGCACATAATTTCTAATTTTTTCAAAGAAATGGTTTTTCCACCAGGGGGCGTAAACCTTAATTTCCGCTTCTGATGTATTTGCACCAAAATATGAGCTTCTACATTCTCGATTGAAAATAACGTCGTTTTTAGACCGATACTACTCATGCCGACAAACTTTTTAGAAACATTTTTTTTAAATAGTGCACGGTTTCTACGCCAGGGGTGTAGATGTATATCTTATTTTTGTCAATATCTCTACTTCTAAAAGTCCGATTTGAAAAAAAATCGTTCTTTGTTGAATGGTGTTTCCGATGCGAAATATTTTTCCTATAAATTCAAAATTTTCAAGTAAATCATAGACTTTCCGCTAGGGTGCAGAATGGTAAATTGCGTTTCTGCTCCTAAAACTCCGATTTGGAAAATTCTTCCTGTATCGCATGCAAGACCTGACGGAAATTATTTTTCACGTAATTTCTAATGTTTGGTAAAGAATGGTTTGGCCACCAGGGGTCATAAGTGTTAATTTCTACTTCTGATGTATTTGTAGCAAAATCTGGGCTCCTGAAAACTCGACTAAAATTTTTTTCTTGGACCGATACCGCTCATATGGATAAACCTTTTGTGAATACTTTCTTCCTAAAATAATACATGGTTTTCCCACCAAGGGACGTAAAGTCACATCTTATTTTTGCCGATAACTCTGTTTCTAAGAGTTCGTAAGCTCACGATTCCGTTTACAGCAATATCTGAGGGATTATAAACCCGATTGAAAATCTTCTTTCTTTCGTCAGATACTATTGTTTTCCATACCGGTTCCATTGACTTTGAATAGCTTTGATAAATTTAATTTGCGTCAGAACGGAATCAAAAGACGTGCTTATTACACCCGAAAATTTGGTGTTATCTTTCTTGTTGTTTCCTTTTTCCGATTTTATATTTCTTCCCCATCTTGGCAAAATTTGAATGCATCTTTGTCATAAAATAAAGTGCAAGCGAACATCGCAAACTTCCAGGTATTCCTACCTAAAAAAAATATTTTGCGGTATTTATAAATTACCTACATAAATTTCTGCAGTGTTTTTAAATTAATTTCCTGTATAAAATATTTTTTCTGTACTTGCAAATAATTGCCTGCATAAATTAAAAGAAATTTTTGCATTGTTCATAAATTAATTGTCCCATTGGTTTTCCTGCTGTACTGAATAATTTTAGTCACTACTCTTTCTTCTTTACAGAGATCTGCTTACGACACCAGTAATTTTGACAGTACTTTCACAATGGATTCCGCGAAGCTCAGCCCTGTGGAGTCCGAAATCTTGCAATCTATGGACCAAGCCCAGTTCCGAGGATTCAGCTATACCAACCCTCACATAACCGGTTAAAATTTTAATTCAATCTAACGCAGAGCAAACAAAATGTGGAAAAGATGAGAAACTTGGAACAGAAATGAATCCGTTCCATCTGATGTCTAAACTGCATTGGTTACTGAAGCTTTTTTTGATGGCATGTTCCATTGGCACTTGAGATGCCCTTCCGTGAAGAACTGAATAACGAAACTTTGAGTTAACGTGCTTAACAATGAGATGTTCAATCATATTTTATTCCGCTTCTTTAGTGCTGTATTAAATGGTGCCAAAAATGGTGTCCGTTCTTCCTACAGGTTCCGAGGCAATCATTAAGAAAATGAAATCAAATTTAAAAAATGCCAAAATGAACGGAATTTCACACAAAAGCAAAACAAAATTTTGCAGAATTGTGTTATTGTCTGTATGTCTGCAATAATCATGAAACCTCAAGTGTTTTTAAAGCTTTGTTAAAAGTCAGTGATATATATATACGAGTATACATATTGTGGTTTACAAATTAATTTTTACCGTGAATTTTCTGAAGTGGGACGTATTTTTTTCTCTGACAGGGAATTTACCTTTGTGTGTGTAAAGAATGAATTTTCACCCATTTTCGAGTGCCTGTGTATTTACAACTCTAAAGTTCTATTTCCCTCTTTGCACATGCAGATAGGAAACTAAAATTTGATTTTGACGTGTTACGCAATGAAGCACACATTTTACATGTGTTTAGTTTTTGCTTATGTTGTGTAAAATTTCCACGAAGCTACAACGCTTTAACACTGTCGAAAAATAAAACACTTTTGCTCTCTTCCCTCCTCCCATGTCAATAAAACTGTGTGCTTGGAGTGGTAAGTTTTCATTCATACCTTGCGGTGCTGAAGTTCTAGAACTTTGTAAAGGCTTTATCGTATTTGCACTAGGTCTACGGCAGTTTTTTGGTATCCCAGCCTGAAGACTGTGCTTTTCAAAACCGTCCTTTTCTTTTCTCATTTCTGTTTTTGTTTTAAGTAACGCAAGTAAACCAATTGTTCTAAATCCATTTTACATGAGCATACATGGTAGTGATGCAAAGCCGTTGAACAGGCGTTTTTGCGTTATCAAATATAAAATTTCAAGTATTACACAGATTCAGATAGTTTTATCGTGTGGTTTGAGTATTCTGATGCAGAATCATATTTGATGCATTTCCTACCTGAGTTTTGAAGTCACTCTAAAGGAATATATCATGCGTGTTTGTAATATGATTGTGCTCATTCCAAACGGCTAAGGCATGTTTCATAAATTTAAGAAACATAAATTCTTTTGCTCCTGAAAATTATGAAGCAGTTTCACTTAAGAAAACTAAAAATGTTTCCCGAAAATCTGTTTTGAATTTCAGAAGTAATCCGAAAATCAGCTGTAAAGTTTTAAAAAAAAAATGATCTGTGGATCCATTTAAATTGTTTTTTGTTTTGCTGCTGCTTCAAAGACCCTTAGTTAGGCATTCCTAAACACAGTATGAAATTATTTCTACATGTACTTGTGGAAATCAAAGGTTCCTCTCTTGTAGTGAAATCTGAGTAATTTCACTAAATTAATTTGCCGTAATCTAAGTAGTGTCTTTTTTTTAATCCCCAGTTTCATCACAAGAAAATGCCTCCTAAAAATATTATTTATCAAGATGTCATTAATTTTCTCATGTACATATAAATATAAAGTCAGATGTATATCCGACGGCTCTAAAGTATCCTTGCCGGAAAAGGAGAAAATAAGTGTGTACATTCTGAACAATAAAGTGTTTTTATTTCACCCTGAATTTTTGAAACCCAAGACGTCAGTGTGGCGTTTTCCCGCGACTGTGCATGGAATGTGATATATTCGCACAAATGTGAAATTCGTGTGCAGCTCTACACCATTGTTTTGTGAATGTATCTGTTATCATAATCCAACAGCATTGTTTTTTAAGAGGAATATATTAGTACAAACTGTATATTTTATGTTTTGAAGAGTTCTAATAAAACCTTCCCAATTAAATACTGGTTTTCATTCCATGTAGCTACGAAAAAATTACTGTACTTTTACGTACCTGTTGCATGCATTAGAGCCTCAAAATCATGACTGCCGCCGTGATGTAATGTATACAAGCACAGGGCTGCCGCGCATAGTGGGAGGTTACGGGTTCCACTACCACAGCCTACCATCCTTACCACGATTTCTTTTCCTCTGATGACAAAATAGATGCAGAGATCCATGTCGATGACAGGTTAGGCTTGTGTATCTTTGTCTTGAGCTGTGACTAATGTCTGTTTCAGGAAAATGTACTTCATAAAGCAAACCTGAATTATACCAGGTTCAACTGACATTTTAAAAGGGTTCAAAGACACAGAAAAAGAGTACACACCAAGTTAAAGCGCACCGATTGACTGACGCTTATCTGTTCCTTATGACGGACATAAAAAAATTGCGCTCTGAAAATCACTAAAAAATAAAACAAGTTTATTTTAGCGAGCTCTACCGAAAACAGCACGAAATGTTTTGGTTACCTATAGTTCTATTACCTGCCAGTTATATCCACATCTGGAGTGGATAGGAAAGGCGCAGATATGGATGAAAACTGACGCGTATGATTTGTACTCTGAATAAACTACATAGCTCAATTATAATTATTTAATATTTTTTTTTTTTTTGTTATTTTGTACTTCGCGAAATTGGTGTTATGTGCTTGTGCACGTATTTTAAACCGCGGACTGCTGAAGGTAAGTGCAAACTCTTAACCGATCGGGGTGAGAGGTGTTATTCTATTCTCTATTTCTATGAATTTATATTTTTGCGTGTGAAGATGCATTTTGCGTATAATAAATCCAATTTCTACATAAAACAAAGATGATGCCAAATTTTCGGGTGTAATAATCACGTCTTTTGAATCCGTTCTGACGCAAATTAAATTTATCGAAGCTATTCAAAGTCAATGGAACCGGTATGGAAAACAATAGATCTGACGGAAGAAAGAAGTGTTTCAATCGGGTTTTTAATCCCTCAGATATTGCTGTAAGCGGAATCATGAGCTTACGCCCTCTGGTTGCAGACTTGTGCGTTAAGAAAAACATGAATTTATATGAGAAACATTTCGCACCAGAAACGCTCTCCAACACAAAGAATTTTTCAAATCGGACTCTTAGAAACAGATATAGACAAAAATGAGATGTGACTTTACGTCCCCTGGTGGGAAAACCATGCATTCTTTTAGGAAGAAAGTATTCACAAAAGGTTTATCCATATGAGACATATCGGTCCAAGAAGAAAAAAAAAAAAAAAAGAGTCGAGTTTTCAGGATCCCAGATTTTGCTAGAAATACGTGCATCAGAAGCAGATATTAACACTTATGCCCAATGGTGGCTAAACCATTATTTACCAAACATTAGAAAATATGTGAAAAATATTTTCCATCAGGACTTGTATGCAATACGGGAAGAATTTTTCAAATTGGTGTTTTAGGAGCAGAAATAACGCAGAAAACGCAATTTACCTTTGTGCCCCCTAGCAGAAAGTCTATGATTTACTTAAAAAAAATTTGAATTTATAGGAAAAACATTTCACATGGGAAACATTATCCAACAAAGGAATTTTTCAAATCGGACTCTTAGAAGTAGAGATATTGACAAAAATAAAATATACATCTACACCTCCTGTCGTAGAAACCATAAATTATTTCAAGAAGAAAATGTTCCAAAAAGGTTTGTCGACATGAATAGAATCGGTCGAGAAACGACTTTTTTCAATCGAGATTTTAGAAGTTCATTTTGCTGCAAATACATCAGAAGCGGAAATTAAGACTTACGCCACCTGGTGGCCAAACCATTTTTTACAAAATTTAGAAATTATGTGCAAAGGATTTCCCATCAGGAGCTGTATCCGGTGCAGAAAACATTTTTCAAATCGGAGATTTAGAAACAGATGTAGGGGAAAGCAATTTACCTTTACGTCCCCTAGCGGAAAGTCTATGAATTACTTGAAAATTTTGAAATTATACGAAAAACATGTCACACTGGAAGCACTATCCAACAAAGAATTTTTCAAATCGGACTCCTAGAAGTACAGATATTGACGAAAATAAGATATACATCTACGTCCCCTGGCGTAGAAACCATGCATTATTTTAAGAAAATGTTTCTAAAAGGTTTGTTGACATTAGTATCGGTCTACAAACGACGTTTTTTTTTAATCGAGAATTTAGCTTATATTTTGCTGCAAATACATCCGAAACGGAAATTAAGATTTACGCCACCTGGTGACCAAACCATTTTTTTACAAAAATTAGAAATTATGTGCAAAGGATTTCCCCACCAGGAGCTGTATCCTGCGCAGAAAGAATTTTTCAAATCTGAGGTTTAGAAGCGGGGAGATATAGGGGGAAACTGAATTTACCTCTACGCGGCCCCCTAGCAGAAAATCTATGAATTACTTGAAAATTTTGAAATTATGTGATAAACATGTTACATTGAAAACGCTATCCAACAAAGAAGGAATTTTTCAAATCGGACTCCTAGAAGTAGAGAGATTGACAAAAATAAGATATACATCTACGCCCCCTGGTGGAGAAACTGTGGAATATTTTAAGAAAATATTCCGAAAAGGTTTATCAATGTGAGTGGCATCAGTCCACGAAAGAATTTTTTCAATCGATATTTTAGCTCAGATTTTATGGCAAATACATCAGAAGCAAAAATTAACGCTTACGCCCTCTGGTGGCCAAAGTATTTTTTACCAAAAATTAGAAATTATATGCAAAAGATTTTCCATCAGGAGGTGTATCCGCTGAAGAAAAAAAAATTCAAATCGGAGGTTTAGAAGAATTATCGGGGAAAATGTAATTAACTTTTACGCCCCTAGCGGAAAATATATGCGTAATTTGAAAAATAACTATATCTAAAATACTCTTCGACATAAATGGAATCGAAAAATAATTTTTTTGTCAATCTGATGTTTAGAAGCAAATATGTGGAATAAAACGTATTTTGGGATTCGACATTATCTGCATTTACGTCCCCTAGCGGCGTGTACATCATAAAAAAAAAAAAAAAAAAACTACATGAAGGATAATCATTCTCATATTTCAAGCTTCCCAATGCTAAAATAATTTTTCAAATCTTACTAGTAGTTGCAGAGGTATCGTGGATACAGACGGACGGACAAACCGATAACATAAGCACGATCTTTTTTTACGAAAGACCTGCTGAAAAAATACTCCGCACGAAATTTATGCGGAGCTATTTCCTTTACCTCTTCGCGGTGGGTGAGTGGGCTGTATGTAAATATGTTGAAGTGATACGTGCAAACTTGGGAATTACGTGGAAGTGTTTGTGAATGGAAGTCCATCCCTATCTACTAACGTGACTATGCAAAGAAAATGCGCAGATCGTTGAGAGATATTGTAAAGAGCAAAATCCCATAAAATCTAAGCCACGTGAATCAAAGTGAATCAAACTTTGGAAAGGGCAAACAAGAAAAGTATTTAATCAGAGGCTGTGCAACCCTGCAACCCCCCCCCCCCACACACACACACACACACACACCACCACCACTACCACCATCATCTGTTTTTCTGTCACATACACTAACTATTGTTTGAGAAAATTACAACACCGAGCAAGAATTGCGCTATACAAATGAAATTTCTATCACAGATTCCTTTGTTACAGGAAATAAGATATTAATTTTCTTTTTTTTTTTTTTTTTTTTTTTTTTTTTTAGAGCTACACAAGATTTTGTCGCTTCAAAATTTAGTATCATGTGAAGCCACCTCGGCCGCCACGGTGGCGCAGTGGTCTAAGGCGCTGGTCTCTGATCATTCGTCCGTAAAGGGTCCGGGTTCGAATCCCGTCAGGCATGGATGCTGTGCTTGTCTTACGGCACTGGCTCTCTCCCTTCCCTGGAACCAGTGACCTTAAATTAGGGACGGGCGACTGCTTATATCTCATTGAGTTGCTCACGGTTGTCGTTAAACCTCCAATCAAAAAAAAAAAAAAAAAAAAAAAAAAAAGAAGCCACCTCGAGCAACAATAGCAGCCTATATATGCACGGGGAAGAATTGAACGGAAGAGGTTTTTGATATCGTCCTGAGGTGTAGCTTGCCAGGCTGTTTCTATGCGAGAACAGAGTTCATTTGTGGTGAAGTGGCGGAGGCACTTGATGGGCCAGTCTCTTAGTTACCATGTCCCAGACATGTTCGATCGGAGACATATCCGGTGAACGTGTGCAGGCCAGGGAAGAAGCTGTATCTGCCATGCATGAAAGAGACCTTGGACATTCTGGGCCACATGTGGCCGAGCATTGTCCTGCTGGAATTTAGCTCCAAGACAACTCTAAAGGTAGGACCCTGATGTATCTTTGGCTGTTGAGGGTTCCCTCACTTTGTATCAGGCGAAATCGCAAATTGAACCCAATGGCGCCCCAAACCATGATGGTTGGTGGGGGGCTGATATGGTGCTGCAAAATACTGTTCACCATGATGTCTTCGAATATGTTTGCAACCATCATGGCACATCAAGTTCAATCCTGACTTGGCCGCCCCAGTGGCGCAGTGGTCTAAGTGATGGCTTCTGATCATTCGTCATACATGGGTCCGGGTTCGAATCCCGGTGAGGCATGGATGTTGTGTTTGTCTTACGGCACTGGCTCTCTCTCCCTTCCCTGTAACCAGTGACCATAAATTAGTGACGGGCGACTGCTTATAGCCCATTGAGTTGCTCACAGTGGTCGTTAAACCTCCAACCAACCTATGTCTATGTTCGAGACCTCATTGCATCCTGAGGCGTCTGTGGTTGAGGGTCAAAGAAATGCTCCGCAATGGGCTGCTAGCGACCAATCCTCTGGTAAGCAGACGACGTTGAACTGTGCTGGAGGACAAAGCCCTGAACTGTGACACTGCCCCATAGCTGCACTAACACCGCAGATGTCACTGTGCGATCGGTCACTGCCATGAGGTAGAGGGGTCTGTCATCCCGTGCAGTCAGGCAATTTTACGGTAAATTTCCCGGATTTCTGTGCGTCTGGGCCTCGTCTGTCCAACGACGCCACGTTCGCTTCATTGTACTGGCATTTTGTCTCGTACGCGTGCCGTGGGAATTTCGCGGGAAGGAAATTCAGTTTCTCTCATCCCAAAAATCCATCATCACTCAAAGTTCATCAGGTGTTCATAATGCGACCTTCTTCGGCGACGGGTCATAGTGAGGCACAAGAAACACTCTTTCGATTCAATGTCGGTTCTTCACTGATTGCGACATCTCGTTTGAGCCACTTCTTTATAGACCGGATCTTTCAGAGGGCACTGCTACGAAACTGCATGAGTCTTTTCACTAACATTTTTAATATTTGCATATCTCAACCTGTTGTATATATCTTGTAAGTTTCAGCTAATACCACCAGTCCTTTTATTTTTTGGGGGGAGAGGGGCCACTCCTGGGCTATAAGCAGCTGCCCGTCCCTACCACCGTGAGCAACTCCATGGGCTATAAGCAGCTGCCCGTCCCTTATTTAGGGTCACTAGTTTCAGGAAAGGGAGACAGCCAGTGCCGTAAGGCAAACACAACATCAATGCCTGACCTGGGATTCGAACCCGGATCCACTTGGACGAACCGTCAGAATCCAGCGCTTACACCACTGCGACACGGGGTCGGCGCAGCAGTCCTTCGTGGTGTTGCAGTTTTCACAAACAGTGTATATACGTATATATAACATACATTAAATTAGTAATATATATACACTGCTGGCCACCCAAAATGCAACACCAAGAAGAAAGCATCCGATTGGCCTGAAATTCGCAGCATGCGTCGCCCGCGAGAGGACATGCAAACGATTAGCATTGCAGGCATATGCAAATCATGTGCGCCCGGCACGCCACCGAGAAGCACTATAAGAAGGGTGCACAGAAGGCGGGGTGTAAGTAGTGGAAGTGTGTTGTGCTGCCGGACCTGTGCGTAAGAAGTTTCCTGATGCCTCGTCGTAGAATACGGCAGTCATTCCAGCACGTTTCGGAGTTCGACAGACTACAAATAGTGGCTTATCGCGACAGCGGTTTATTATACCGAGACATCAGCGCACGTGTGGGACGACATCCAGTCACAGTGAGGCGAATATAGATTCGGTGGGTGCAGGAGGGACGGACGGACCGACGTGAGCAATTGTCGCAGCCGCGGCACACCACCGAACGAGAGGACCGGCATGTTGTGCGGCGGGCATTGACGGTTCGCGCCGCCACATCACGAACGTTAGCGCAGGAATTAGGGTGTTTTGCGCAACAACCTGTGTCAGCACGTACCGTTCGACGTCGTTTGCAGGAGCGGAGATTTGTGGCACGGCACCCATTGTTCCGATTAACTTTGACGTTATACCACCGGCGAGTGCGGCAGCAGTGGGCAGTTGAACGCCGCACCTGGACTACGGAATGGCACGACATTGTCTTTTCCGACGAATCCCGCTTCTGCCTGCAACACCACGATGATCGGATCCAGGTGTGACGGCACCGCGGCGAGAGACTGTATGACGCCTGCATTATAATCGCCATACCGGTCCGTCACCTGGCGTTATGGTTTGGGGCGTAATTGGATATGACACCCGCGGCCCTCTGGTACGCATCGCCGGTACACTCAACAACCACCGCTAAATCTCCGACGCTTTGGAGCCCGTAGTCCTCAGTTACCTGCAGGACCTGCCAGTGGCCACGTTTCAACAGGACAATGCGCGCCCGCACGTAGCACGCATCGTGCAGCAATTCTTAACGGCCCACCAGGTGTCACTGCTGCTGTGGCCCGCCTGTTCTCCCGATATGTTGCCCATCGAACAAGTCTGGTCACTGATCGGCAACCGAGTGGCTTGGCAAGCACCACCCGCGGCTACGCCTGATGAACTGTGGCAACGTGTGGAAGCAGCCTGGACTGACATACCCCAAGCCCACATCCAAAGCCTCTTTCGTTCGATGCTGCGGCGTGTAGCGGCCGTTATTGTCAGCCATGGGGGCCACACGAACTATTGATGTCTGCGTGTTCCGTAAGTCGCACGGGGCTGTGAGCTCAATCATTTCATCTTTGTATCTGTTGTTATGTGTCCAGTAAATCTGGCTTTGCTATCTCGTGTCCTTCTTGGTGTTGCATTTTGGGTGGCCAGCAGTGTATATATTATAAGTATATACAAAAATTAACTTCACACCCCAATGTTATCTTTATGAGGGAAGCACAATCACAAACTGTGGCTATATGTAAGGCTTTCCCCCTATTGCCTTAGATTTCGGAACTTCTATTTAACATCAAACGGACCAAATTCAGTTGGAAATCGTTGCTGTCAGTCAAAGTAATGAATGATTAAATAGCCCCCACAGAATCTTGAATAATGTGAACGGCATTCTTCTCTTGCAACATACGTACGTTCGTCCGCTCTTCATTTTTGAATATGAACAAATCCCGCTGAACATTTTGAGGAAGGAAATGAGGATTTTAATTTACCAAGGTTACCAAAATTGGTGAAGCACGCTGTCAGGAAATTGTATGAATGGACAAATGACAAAGCACGGCTCAAAAAAAGTGTACCAAAAACTAGTGCAAAAGTTCCAATTCCAATTTTAATCAGATTGTAAACTGTGATTTTTGCGCCCTCTTTTTCACTGCGCCTTAGAAAGCCGCATTGCCTTGATTATGCCTCTGTGTTTAATGTTAAAAATCTGGAATCAAAGATTTTGAAAACACCTGCAGTAACAGACGGGAAACTGTGCCTACCGCTCTCTTTGTTCACACATTTCGGAGTGTAATTTTATGGTATTTAAGGTTAACTTCAAACTTTACTGTCTCCGAAAATAATCGCTCCTCACAAATGGATTTCATTGAATGTTTCTCAGCCTAATAAACATATCAAAGCACAAAGTTTTTACGGATTTGGGTCCCGAAATTTTTCTGCACTAATATCCTCTTGCAAAATAGTCGTAGCGTCGGGAGAGCACGCAGGGTCGTGTCACCCCAACTTTAGAAAATTGAAATGCGAGGGCAATCCGCAATCCTACAATAGAGAGGGGAGTAAATGTGAGAAGGGGACTTAATGGAGTAGCTACGAAGTTCAATAAGAAAAAAACAATATCTTCGTAAACATATCATCATCATCATCATCATCATCATCATTGTCAACCATTATCAATCCACTGTTAGACGAAGGTCTCCCCAAGTTTCCTCCACAACGGTCTGTCTTGTGCCAGTCTCCTCCATGTCACTTCCGCATACTTTCTAATTTCATCCACCCATCTTCCATGTGGTCTTCTTCTGGGTTTTTTCCTGTCACTTGGAATCCACTCTAAAATTTCTGCTGTCCATCGATGGTCTGTCCTTATGGCAGTATGTCCAGCCCATTGCCATTTCAGGGATTTAACTCTGATCATGATGTCTTCCACTCTTGTCATTTTCGGATCCACGAGTTCCTCTTCTTATCTCTCCTGGTTACACCAAGCATGCACCTCTCCATGCTGCTTTGAGTTGTCTGCAGCCTTTGTATGTCTCTTTTAGTTAAGGTCCATGACTCTGCACCATACGTAAGCACTGGAAGGATGCATTGATCAAGCACTTTTCTTTTAAGACATAATGGCATATTGCTCTTGAAAATTATGCTGTTTCTTCCAAAAGCTCTCCAGGCAAGTTTTGTACGCCGATTAATTTCTTCATCAATGTGACCCTCACTTGATATCTGCTGTCCAAGATAAACGTACGTGTCTGTTATCTCCAGCTTTTCTCCATCAATCGATAAATCTTCATTTCTTGTAAAAGCATTGAACATCACTTTTGTCTTCTGAAAGTTCATTTTTAATCCCACTACTTTACTCTTGTCAGCAAGTTCCTGGATCATACTCTGTAGCTCTGATGGGGTAGTTGCAAAAATGACTATGTCATCAGCAAAACGAAGGTGGGTTAGATAATCTCCATTAGTCTTTATCCTCTTGTTTTCCCAGTTCAGTGGTTGAAAGACATTTTCCAATGTAGCATTAAAGAGCTTCGGAGATATGGTGTCACCTTGTCTCACTCCTTTTCCAATTTTTATGTGTGTTGTATTTTCAAACAGTCGAATCTTTGCACTTGCATTTTCATAGATGTTATTAATAATATTAATGTTCGCATCTTCAATACCGCAGGATTTCAGAGCCATTGTAACTGCTGATGGTTTCACCGAATCAAAGGCTTTTTCATAATCGATAAAAGCCATGCACAATGGAAGTTCATATTCCCTCGCTCTTTCAATTAGTTCTCTCAGTACGTGGATATAATCTATTGTGCTGTAGCCACTCCTGAATCCAGCTTGTTCTGTCGGTTGAGCCATGTCCAGTGTTACCTTCAAGCGGTGTGAAAGAACTTTAGTGAAGATTTTATAAACCACTGATAGGAGGCTGATAGGTCTGTAGTTCCTGAGTTCCTCAATGTCACCTTTTTTTATGTAGCAAGATCATTATAGCGTTGTTCCAATCCTCAGGAATCTTCCCTTCATTAAGGCATCGAGTGAAAATTTGGGCGAGTACTGTATCGATTTCTCCACTTGCTTCTTGTATGATGTCTACAGTAATTCCATCTTCTCCTGGAACTTTTCCCCGCTTCATGTTCTTGATTGCATGTGCAACTTCTGCTGGGAGGACTGGAAGAACTCTGGTACTGGTACCTTTCATGATGTCTGGAGTACATGTATCATCCCTTTCAGCATATAATCTGGAGTAGAAATCTTTCACTCTTGTCAAAATTTCATCTCTATTTCGTGTTACAGAACCATCTTCTTTTCTCAGTGCCATAATCTGTTTTCTTCCCTTACTGAGATGTGCCTTTGCTATCTTTAGGCTTTGGTTGTTTTCAATTGCTTTCCTCACTAGTTCACAGTTGAATTTCCTTACGTCTTCAGTGATACTTTTTCGTACTGTCTTGCATAGCTCTGTATATTCCACTTTGGAAGTCACATCTTCTTTAGTAGTCCTCATCTCTCTTCTTTTTTGCATCAACATTTTGGTTTTTCCTGATAGTTTGTTCACATGCAACTTGTTCTTAGACCCAGCTAATTTTGTTGCTGTTTCCATAAGAGCTTTGGTTACTTTTCTGTTAACTACAGAAATATCCACTGCTTCCGATGTTAGGCCTTGTAAAGCAGAGAATCTGTTCTTCAGTTCCAACTTGAAGGTATTATGGTGTTTTTTAAGGTTGGTTATGTCAATACATTTTGTTTGTCTTATGAGCTTGCCACGTTCGAGTTTAGTGTTGATGTGCATCTTACATCTCACCAATCTATGGTCACTACCTCTCTTGAACTTGTTTAGTACACTGCAGTCTTCTATGACGAATTTTTTGTTACACATAATAAAATCAATTTCACTTGTCGTCCCAATTGGATGTCTCCATGTCCATTTCCTGTGTGTCTTTTTCTTGAAAAAGGAGTTCAAGATGAAAAACCCTTCTGCCTCTGCAAACTCTACGAGAGTATTTCCACGCTGGTTTCTGTTGCCGTGACCGAATTTACCTACATACATACTGCTATATTCATCTTTCAGATTTAGCTGTGCTTCGTTTTTGTAAGTAAAACCACCGCAATATATGATCAATGTGAAGAACTCATTTTGCATTTTTCATGTATCAGTAAAAAGATTTGTGATATTTAAAAGAATTTGTAATAAAAGAGAGGACTTGATTTTCAGAAAACTTTACATGAATTACGAGTATTATTTAAAAATACGCTGGACTGTTCGTTATCGTTCATTATCAGCAGTAGTTGAAGAGTAATGTATAAAAAAAGAGAGGTTTGTTATGCACTCAAAAGATCCAAATTTTGTGACATTTATGATGAAACAGTTTCAAAAAATAACCTCCCCAAAAGACAAACATGACATTATACTTGTTCGCTCCTCTCCTTCCCCAAAGGAAATCATTAGCCCCCCCCTTCCTCTTCAGTTCTTTTGATAACGCTACGCCTATGTCTTACAATATCAATCTGCCCTTGCCAGTGGATGGATGTTCCATCAAGTCATACATTTTTCCAGCATTGAATGAATATCTCATGGTTTGGGTCAGCGCTGGATTAACCACTGGGCTTCGACAGACAATGATCTGATACGTTTTGTTGTTGTTGTTTTTAATTTATTTATGCCCCAAGCTTCGCCATGGTCACATCTGGGAATTTATTAGAGAAATACTTAAGTTAAACCGTACATTTGCCATTTGCACGTAATCTACAATGTTTGAAGACAAGGGAAATTTTACTGCGCCAAGTGACAACGATTTAAAGTGAAGAAGACATCGCAACACCTTATATCCCTGAAACTTATTTGTGATTTTATATATTATCCTTTTATATCAAATTCGTTGTAATGGGTACAATCAAACAAACATTAGCTTGACTGTTTGTTCTCTGGTTTTTAAGTTTTGGGAGACTTTGAGAATCATCAGTCATTTCATTTATGAAAATGATAATTAAAAGAGCCTTGCACGTTCTGTTTGTTAGATCCAAGGGCGTTAGATTAAAATATCTGGAGATGCCCTGGGTCTCTTAACCGTAAAGCCACAAAGTGTGGGAATTTTGATATTATATACAGGACGTCGTACGGAGTTTCATGCAGTTTTAACCGTGGAATATTTTTATAGCAGTGCAGCTGTGGTTTCAAAATGCGTGGTTTTCGGTTGTAGAAATGGTGTTAATACCAAACAGCACAAAGTTACACTTCACAGATGAGTGAAATTTTCAGTTTTAACGTTTTATTTTGTTTTGAACTTTTACTAACGTTTCATGTATTTCAATTTAAAATGGAAATAGGAAGGTGCCATAAAGTAATTAAGATTTTTATAAATCCAGCATTTTCTCCCCATCGACAAGAAGTTGTGATGCAAAAATAAAAACAGTTACGAGGAAAGAAAGAGATTCGGCCAACACAATAGCCTTGAAATCCCCAGCTTTCGCAAACTTTAATGGCGCATGTGTTATAGGCTTCAAGCAAAGTGGGAGTTCTTCATTGACGAGGACATCATCAAATATCTTATTCTAACCTCCTTGGTGAATGTCCGTTTCACAATTGTCGTACATGGTGAAAGGAAGGCTTTTTTCATCATTTTGTCTGCTCCATCTGCATCAAATAAATTTGTTATATCCGATTCAGTGAATCCAGTGAGCAACATTTAAAATTTAAACAAAACCACTAGAGGGCTTCCAGAGATTAACTGACTTAGTTACGAGAAGGTACGAAATCAAACTGTATACATACAAGTTGCAGTTTGTTGGATAGCTAATTAATATGTGTGTAATGTGTTCAAACATGTGCATTACTTATATGTATATCCATAGAGGTATGCAGGGTGATCAAAATCGACCGCACAATAAACCTGTCTGATGATTCCTCGTTGAGAAACAAGTCGAAAACCGTTTTCCGATCGGACGTCCCATTCAGGAGATATACGCGCCGAAAGTTCCTGACGTCACATCCGGTAAGAATACAGACATTAGAAATAACTTACCCAATCAGTTTGGCAGAAAACATGTAATTTATTGATGTGTACCACTACAACACAAATGATAAACACGTGGATCCGTGTCAGATTACAACATGTGCTCAAAATAACCACCTTGTATTGCGAAACAGGCGGCAGCCCGCCGAGGAATAGACATCTGCACGCGTTGCAGCATAGCAGGGGTTACAGTTGTGAGGGCCGCGTGTAAGGTGGTCACTATATAGGTCGTACAGGATGTTGACAGGCCGTCGATATACCAATTCCTTTAGATGACCCCAGAAGAAGAAGTCCAATGGATTAAGATCCGGCGATCTAGCTGACCATACGACAGGACCACCACGGCCAAGCCATCGACCGGGATATTCCTAGCTGGCGAACATTTGTAGCGTAATGCGCCGGTGCTCCATCATGCTAGAACCATAGATTGCTGAGAACAGTCAATGGTACGTTTTCCAGTAAGTCTGGCAGAACATCACGTAGGAACACCATGCAGTTGTTAGCTGTGACACGTTCGGGGAAAAGATATGGTCCCACTGGGATATCGCCTGCAATACCACACCAGATATTAACACCCCACCGGACCTGGTGTGGTGTCATTGTCCAATGCCCAAACATGACTATTATGGGTGTTGCAGATACCCTACCGTGTAAACCTTGCTTTATCAGTCCACAAGATCCGGCGGATGAAACTATTATCGGCAGCATGTTGCTGTAGCAGCCACTCACAGTATGCCTGTCTTCGAGGATAATCCTGCTGTAATAGGCCTTGTACCCGTGTGATGTGATATGGATGCAGGTCTTCGTCGTGTAGAAGGGCAAGTACGGTACTTTGGCGCACACCGCACTGTCGCGCGATCGCACAGCTGCTGGTCGTTAGCTCCTCCTCTATGAACTCTAGTATGGCGTCCTCGAGGGATGATGTTCTCACAGAGGGGCAGCGCCACTGTCTACACTTGGAGGTGGTGCTACATCGCCTGTGTCGCGTATTCGAGCGTAAAGCCGCCGTATGACCTGGGCGTCCGGATGCCGTCGTGCAGGTTATCGCTCGTGTAGGCCCTTGCTGCACGCAATGCTGAACCATGGCATTCCCCCATTAGGAGATACATGTCACAATACTCTTTCAAACTCTACGACATATCGCTACTCACACTATTTCAAATGTGCCAACGCAGTGTGAGTTTACCTGCTACCGTCGCAAACCCTTTTTATCCCTATCTGCCGTATCGTGCAGGCGTACAACTGATAGTTTCACGCCACCACGTCCTTCGAATTTGCATACCCTCCCCGTGGCATATTTTTAAATGTTGATTGCCTTTTTTTTTAATTGGATGTTTAAGGACCACCGTGAGCAACTCAGTGGGCTATAAGTAGTTACCCGTCCTGAATTTAGGACCCACTGGTTCCAGAGAAGAGATAGAGAGTCAGTGCCGTAGGACAAACACAACATCCCTGCTACACCAGGATTCGAACCCTGACCCCTTTCGGACAAATTATCAGAAGCCATCGCCTTAGGCCACTGCGCCACCGGGGCGGCTTGATTGCCTTGTGATACGTGCGTCTGTATAACTATCCACGTCGCTCTTCAACGAGCATGTGCGTTACCGGAAGTGACGTCACGAAACTTGCGGCGCGTGTATCTCCGGAATCCGACGTCCGATCGGACAACGGACAACGGTTTTCGGCTTCTTTCTCCACGAGGAATCGTCCGGTATTTTTATTGTGCGGTCGATTCTGATCACCCTGTATATAAGTAATATAACTATTTACAATATATTCTGCTTGCTCCCAATTTGCTTTTAATTGTTTTTGGATACTTTTTCATGCCTGAATTCTTCCGTTAGCTTGTGTAAATTTCATTATTTTATAACTACATTTTCTCTTACAGCAGTTCTTTGGTTTTGGGGCATCTGCAATTTTATCTATCTATCGATAGATAGGTGTTTTTATGGATGTTATATATATATATACTATATACGTACATATACACAGTCGAGTCACATTATTGTGACCACCTCCTACTTTTGAAGTCAACAGCGCGTAGCCAATGAAAGAAGACACGTGGCTATAGCTGGCTTGGAGGGTATATGAGCTGTGCTTTAGATCTTCAGTAGAGAATTTTAGGAAGGGAGTGTCTGACCCCAGGTCTTAAACAACCCTTAGAAATAGGAAGCTAGGAGATTTGGGCTAGAGTGCCCGATAGGAAAGTGACACGGAAGCGAAGTAGAAAGGGCGAGAAAGACGCCCTTATTTATTACCGGGGTGCGGGCAGTACCCGGGGTCCGACGGCTTAACGTGCCCATCCGACGCACGGCGGATTGTCGGGCCAAGGGTGGCAGTATTTCTGAAACAGCGCAGTTTGTGAACTGTTCATGTGCTGCTGTGGTTAACGTGTATCGTGATTGGAGAAATGGAACCAATGCGACTAAGCGACGTGGAAACTGCGGAGTACCACGTGCCATTAATGTGAGAGGTGAACGTCGGCTGCGAAGGTGCGTGAAAGCCGATCGACACGCTACAGTTAAGCAACTCACTGGCTGAATGAACCAGGGGGCCACTGGAAGTATGTCTAAAAGGACAATTCAGCGAACCCTGCTGCGTATAGGGCTCCGATGCTGATGGATATGGTCACTGCACCTATGCTAACAAATGTGCATCGGCAGAAAAGGCTTACATTTGTATCTCAGTATCGGAATTGGACCTCCGCTGATTGAAAAATGGTTGCCTTCTCCGCTGAGTCATATTTTCTGCTTCATCGAACGGATGGACGTTGGCATATAAGGTGAGAAACATCGGAGAACAAACACTCTTCAACCATTGCTGGCAGAACACAAGCTGGTGAAGGCAGCGTTATAGTCTGGTGAATGTTTTCGTGGCATTCTGTGGGTCCACTCATACCTGTGGAAGGCATTGTGGACCGAATGCGTTAAGAATCCGTCCTTGCGAATCACGTACACCTATACATGCTGATTGTCTTCCCTGGGCCGGATGAGATCTTCCAGAACGACAATGCGACGTGTCACACTGCTAGAAGTGTCCGAAAGTGGTTGGAAGAGCACGATGAAGACACCAAAGTACTTCCCTGACCCCCTAATTCCCAGACTTAAACACAATTGAACACTTGTGGGACCACCTCGATCGTTTTGTTCGCTCTATGGATCCTCCACCACGCACCCTCCAGCAGCTGTCAGATGCACTGCAGTCAGCATGGTTTCACACACCTGTGAACACCTTCCATCACCTTACTGAGTCACTCCCAGCACGTCTAGCTGCTGTCCGCGTTGCACAAGGCGGTTACTCTGAATATTAGCTGGTGGTCACAATAATGTGACTCGACCGTGTATATATGTGTTTTCAGAATTGAAAATATATTTTTGAAAAATTGAAATCAATGAGGCCAAACACAGAAAGAGATATGTAAGTGACTGGCAAAAAGCTGTCATAGCCTTTGGCTGGACAAAAACACACAGCATTAAAGAAATTACCGAATTTGCAGATGATAGCAAAAGAACAGTTCTACGTGTTTCTAAAGATTGGTGTAAGCCAAACTCGACTGAAAGTAAAAGGAAATTCTGTGGAGAAATTACCATTTTGATAAGTCATGATTGGCGCGGAATTTCCCTGCTGATCAACGAAAACAGATATCAAACATGGTAGGAACTCCTCCAGTCTGTTAATTACGGACCTCACTCGTCAATAGCTGAGCGAACATTGCGTAGGGAACTTCATTGATTGGATATCTGGAGTAGAGTTGCAAGAACGAAAAAAAAGAAACCTGAGTTCGCAAACGAAAAAGTTCGATTAGCTTGGGCCAAAGCTCAAAGGACATGGACTGTTGATCAGTGGATGGTTGTCATACGGTCTGGTGAATCTAAAGTTTGCCTATACTCAAATGACGCAAGCCGTAGGGTAAACAGAAGGTCTAAAGAAAGATTCAATCCTAAGTGTGTTCGAAGAGTTCTTTTCATAGGAGGTGGGTCTGTAATGCTGGGGGATTGTTTTAATGATTGTGAATTAAGCCCAGTAGTAAAAGTGAAGAATTGTATGCATCAGCATGCTTGCAGAGAAATTTTAGACAGTCATGTGTTTCTTTCTGCACAACATTTTCACGATTCTCATCAAGTAACTTATCCGATTGAACAGAATGACAACTCTAGGATTCATAGAGCTAAAACCATTATGGATTGGTGTAAAGAACATTATACAACTTTGGGACACATGGACTGGCCAGCTAATACGCCACATTTAAGTCCGATCGAGAATTTATAACACCATCTTGAACGAAATGTAAAAACCAAACTTCAGTATCCCGGAATCACAATGAATTGCGAGACAAACAGTTCCTAGAGCGGTCAAAAATTGGCATAAGTTATTTAAATCATTTTGCTGAATCTCTTCCAGTAAAAATGAATGCTTTGATTTCTGCGCGTGGTTATGTAACTAAGTTTTAAAAATTTCAAAAGTAAATTTATGTAGGTGACTAATTTTTGTCCGATGTTTGTATGTATATGTATATATACATCGATGAGCCATAACATTATGACCCACCCCAGCCTAGATAAATGAGCCCGCCTGAAGACCGAACGGTGGCGCAGGTGAAGTTCACAGAGCAGTATATATATACAACCCGAGGACCGGCTTTCGATTAGTACAGTGTTCGGAGTCAGAATGGGAAAAGCTGCCGATTTATCGGAGTTTGATAAAGGACAAATTGTGATGGCACGGTGGCGCCTCGGAACTACGATCTCGGAAACAACACGGCTTGCAGGTTGTTCACATGCCGCTGTAGTCAGTACGTATAAAAAGTGGCGGACGACAAACGGCTGGACGACAGTTCGTCGTTTGGCCATCTGTGCACCACTTCGGTACGTACTCACAGCAGCGGCATGCGAACAACTTACAAGCCGTGTTGTTTCCGAGATCCGTAGTTCCGAGGCGCCGCCGTGCCATCACAATTTGTCCTTTATCAAACTCCGATAAATCGGCAGCTTTTCCCATTCTGACTCCGAACACTGTACTAATCGAAAGCCGGTCCTCGGGTTGTATATATATACGGCTCTGTGAACTTCACCTGCGCCGCCGTTCGGTCTCCAGGCGCGCTCATTTCTCTAGGCATTATGTAATGACTCATCGGTGTATACGCGTATATTGGTATCATCGTCATTACCAACCATTACCAATCCACTGCTGTTTAGAATTCTCCCCAAGTTTCTTCTACAACGCTATGTCTTGAGCCAGTCTTCTCTATGTCACTCCGACATGCTTTCCAATTTTATCTACCCATCTCCCACGTGGTCTTCTTCGGAGTCTTATCTTGTCCTTCGTATCCAGTCTAAAATGTCGGTTGTCCATTGCTCACCATGCTTTTTCAATTGTCTGCAGCCTCCGTATGTCTTTTTTAGTTAGGGTTCATGTTTCGGGTCCATGCGTAAGAACTGGAAGGATGCATTGATCAAACACTTTTCTTTTAAGACATAATGGCACAGGTGAGTATTTAGAGAGGAAGGCCCAAGGGGCCTCTACCCCCAACCCCACCCTCAAAAGTGCATTTTTTTTTGTTAAAATACAACTTACATTAGAAAAAAATGCTTTATTTTAGTAAAAACGCATCGACTTACATTCGAAAAATATGCCTAAATTTTATCTTCTGTTTTTCATTAACTTATTATGTCCTGGCGGATTTCAAAATTTCCATTTTTTGCACCCCGCCCTCCTGAAAAAAAAAATCCCATATAAGTCCCTTTAACTGCATATTTGTTTTGAAAAATATATCATCATCATCGTGGTCAACCATATTCAATCCACTGCTGGACGAAGGTCTCCCCAAGTTTCTTCCACAACGGGCTCTTTTGTGCCAGTCTTTTCCCACATACTTTCGAATTTCATCCACCCATTGCCCATGTGGTCTTCTTCTGGGCCTTTTCCTGTCCCTTGGAATCCAATCTAAAATTTCGGCTATCCATCGATGGTCTGTCCTTCTGGCAATATGTCCAGCCCATTGCCATTTCAGGGATTTTACTCTGATCATGATGTTTTCCACTCTTGTCATTTTTTTATCCACGAGTTCCTCTTCTTATCTCTCCTGGTTACAACCAAGCCTGCACCTCTTCATTCTTCTTTGAGTTGTCTGCAGTCTTTGTATGTCTCTTATAGTTAAGGTCCACGTCTCTGCACCATACGTAAGCACTGGATGGATGCATTGATCAAACACTTTTCTTTTAAGACATATTGGCATATTGCTCTTGAAAATTATACTGTTACTTTCAAAAGCTCCCCAGGCAAGTTTTATACGCCGATTAATTTCTTCATCAATATGACCCTCACTGTCCAAGATAAATGTAGGTATCGGTTATCTCCAGCTTTTCCTTAACAATCGATAAATCTTCATTTTTTGAAAAAGCATTGTACATCACTTTTGTCTTCTGAAAGTTTATTTTTAATCCCACTTTACTTTTGTCAGCAATTTCCTGGATTATACTCTGCAGCTCTGATGGGGTAGTTGCAAAAATGACTACGTCATCAGCAAAACGAAGATGAGTTAGATAATCTCCATTAATCTATATCCCTTTGTTTTCCAAGTTTAGTGATTCAAAGATATTTTGTAGTATGGTATTAAAGAATTTGGAAGTCATAGTGTCACCTTGTCTCACTTCCTTTCCAATGTTTATGGTTGCTGTATTCTCAAATAGCCGAATTTTTGCACTTGCATTTTCATAGATGTTATTAAAAATATTAATGTATGCATCTTCAATACCGCACGATTTCAGAGCCATTGTAACTGCTGATTGTTTCACAGAGTAAAGCCATGCATAATGGAAGTTCGTATTTCCTCGCTCTTTCAATTAGTTCTCTCAGCACGTGGATATGATCTCTAGTGCTGTAGCCACTCCTGAGTCCAGCTTGTTCTCTCGGTTGAGCCATGTCCAGTGTTGCCTTCAAGCGGTGTGAAAGAACTTTTGTGAAGACTGATAGGAGGCTGATAGGTCTGTAGTTCCTGTGAGATCCTCAATGTCATCTTTTTTATGTAGCACGATCATTGTAGCATTGTTCCAATCTTTAGGAATCTTTCCTTCATTAAGGCATGGAGTGAAAACTTGGGCGAATTTTGTAAAATGGCTGTAGTAATTCCATCTTCTCTTGCGGAGCTTTTCCCAGTTTCATGATCTTGATTTCATGTGCAACTTCTGCTGGGAGGACTGGAAGAACTCTGGTACTGGTACCTTTCATGATGTCTGGAGTACATGTATCATCCCTTTCATATAATTTGGAGTAGAAATCTTTCACTCTTGTCAAAATTTCGCCTCTATTTCTTGTTACAGAACCATCTTCTTTTCTCAGTGCCATAATCTGTTTTCTTCCTTTACTGAGATGTCCCTTTGCTATCTTTAGGCTTTGGTTGTTTTCAATTGCTTTCCTTACTAGTTCACAGTTGAATTTCCTTACGTCTTCAGTGATACTTTTTCGTACTGTCTTGCATAGCTCTATATATTCCACTTTGTAAGTCACATCTCCTTTAGTTGTCCTCATCTCTCTTCTTTCTTGCATCAGAATTTTGGTTTTTCCTGATAATTTGCTCATATGTAACTTGTTCTAAGTACCAGCTAATTTTGTTACTGTTTCCACAAGAGCTTTGGTTAGTTTTCTGTTAACTTCAGAGATGTCCACTTCTTCCAATGTTAGACCTCCTAGAGCAGAGAATCTGTTCGTCAGTTTCAGTCTGAAGATATTATGATGTTTTTTTAAGGTTGGTCATGTCAATACACTTTGTTTGTTTTATGAGCTTGACACTCTCGAGTTTAGCATTGAGGTGCATCTTCCATCTTACCATTCTATGGACAGTACCTGTGATGAACTTGTTTAGCACACTGCAGTCTTCCATGACAAATTTCTTGTTACACATAATACAATCAATTTCGCTTGTCAATCCATTGGGATGCCTCCATGTCGGGGTTGGATTGGCCAGTCACGCGATCGTGCGTTGGGTCGCTGGTGAAGCATTTTTTTTCTTTTTTTTTTTTTTGATCGTATTATTGTGTGTGTGTGTGTGTGTGTGTGTGTGTGTGTGTGTGTAGTTTCTGACTGTTAGTGAAAGTTTTTCAGGCTGGCATCTCTTGAAATTATATTCTGCCAACCAAGGATTTATGTTACTGTGAATGTGCGATATTCTTCAACCCCCACATTCCATCGCTGGGTTGCTGATGCTCAATATGGAGTTTCACCTCTGAATTTTTCATTCTCATGCACTCCGTAACATCTGTAATGGAATGTTGTTATAACTAACAGCCTACCTCACATTTCCCCTTTTCTGTAAACCATCATCTAATGGTGCGGTGCCTGTTACAGTCGTTTGACAAGCAAAACTACAGAGGATGAGTCGAAAGTTTTGCAATATTGGCATATACGCATGTGCTGCGTTGGGTATGTCACGTGCTTAAACTAGTTCAAGTCGCTCACTGCAGTCAGTCTAAAGGGATATAAAGTGGTAGTTGTTGCAGTGAACAGCATTGCGTGTCGTCGTTCTGTCAGTGGTTGGGACGCTTAAAAGATCAACAGCCACAGCCGGCTAATTAGGGAACTTTTGCTTCACACGTTTAAACTCAGCCATAACGCTGCTCAAGCCTCACGAAACATTTGTCATGAGAAAGGGGAAGGTTCCGTGGACCACAGCCAGCAACTAGATGGTTCAAGACATTTCGCTCAGGTGATAGAAACCTCGACGATCAGCCAAGGTCAGGTAAGCCGCAAACTGTGGATTCGGAGGCCGGGCTCCCGGCCGCAGAGACAAATCCGACAACCAGCACTCGGACATTATCAGGTGAGCTGGGAATATCACAGACCACCGTGGTTCGTCACCTTCAGAACCTCGGTAAGGTCTACAAGAGCTGCTGCATTGTCCCTCACGAACTGACACTAGCTGAAGTAAACCAAGTGGAAATGTGCACGAAACTCCTAGAAAACCTGCGCGATGTACGTTTCAACAAAAGAATTGTTACGTGCGATGAAAGGTGGGTCTATTTCCGTAATCCTAACACACCAAGGCAGTCGTTGAGCCCTGGCCAGCTTCCAGAATCTGTTGCCAAACGTGGGCACTTCGAGCCCAAAGTGCTGCTCTGCATCTGGTGGAATTTCGAGGGGATAATCCGTTACGAATTTGTTCCAAACGGTCGGACCATCAACGCCAACCTCTACTCTGAACAGTTGGAGTGGATGTATGTTGTTTTGGAGAAGTACCCAGCACTGGTGAACAGAAAGCGCGCTCTCCTACAGCATACAGCAGGACAACGCTCGGCCTCATACCGCGCGAACAACTTGTTCAAAACTCCAGGAACTTGAGGGCATCGAACTGATGTCACACCCAGCATATAGTCCGGACCTGGCCCCGTCGCATTGCTACCTATTGTGGGCCATGGCCCACTTCCTTCCCGAGCGGCACTTCAACAACCAGAAGGAGGTGGCAGCTGGGGTGAAGGAGTTCTTCGCCTCGAAGAACAAGAACTGGCACCGCCGCGGAATCGAAGAACTGGCAGACAGATGGCTAAAGATGCTTCAACACGATGGCCTATACTTTGAATGCTAGTCAGCTTTTGTCGTAAAGGTACGTATGAAGACATAAAGTGACCCAAATATTGCAAAACTTTCGCTTCACCCTCTGTATATGTAAAGACCTGGCGCGAAGGGTTTCGTGATTCATACGTAAGTTAAAGCTCAAAGTGCCAAGTACAGAGGATTCAGTTTTCAATCCGCAGACTCATAGGGGATTGGTGTCTACAACATGTAGAACTTACAAAGTCATCTCATTGCATTCAGTTGCTTGTTTTGCATGGCAGAAAATTTCTATGATCCCTAACTTTGAGATAGCTTTGGATTTAATTTGTTTCTATTTAGAAATTTGTTAATTTTCACAATGTATGTGCAATCAAAATTGATTTTACCGGTTAAATTATCTCATTTTGCTAATTAAAAAATGGAAAACCGCAAAAGAAAAAGTGATGCAGAGAAACGGAGAGGAAAGAAACAGAAACTCATGCTACAAGAAGCTGCCAAGTACAAAAAAGTAACTGACTTTCTGTTAACTAACAATTGATTTCATTTCCACCGAGTGAGACGGGTACGGGAAGTTACCTGTTGCAGTTGGCCAAACAGAAACAGCACCCAAAGCCCTGGAGCAGGCTGAATCTTCCTATGCACAATTTAAAAGGAAAGCCGAAGAGGTGACAAATCTTACTGGGTTGAATTTGGCGCAGACTGATTTGGTAAAGCGGACAGAAATCGCTGTCAATCAAAACACATGCTGAAAAAATTCATCTTTGCCAAGTACTTCGTTTTCGAGAGATCTAAGGTCTTTAACCGGATCGCAAATTATTTGTACTCAAAGTACTAGTGGAAAATCCCTCGACAAGGACACTTTATTCTTGAGGCAGTGCTCAAATGAGTTAATCAGCTTTTTTAATGCGCATCCGATTCAGTTCCTTACGGGATCGTTTTTTTGTTTTTGTTTTTATTTTGAGACCAAGGTTGACATTTTATAAAAAAGATGGTACAAAGAGACAGTGGTAACTAATGATATATAAAATAAGTCTCTGTACTGCACAGTGTGCTTACCCTATTCGTAGGCTAAAGACGTAAATGTATTCGTTAAAAGAATGGGTGACTGCAATGACTGCAGAAACCGGTGAGACAACATATTACATTTAGGAGTTTAAACCGTTAGGGAACATTTTTCAATTTTATTTGAAATTTATCTGCCTCTTTTTAAGGAGGAATAAGGGGGTGGGGAGTAGTTGATTAAAATTATGGTATGTAAGGGTGATGAAGTTTACACGTGGAAAGTACAGGTCATCGATGCAGGAACGACATATTTAGAGTTCGTCATGCATGTGATATTCATTTGTAACGTACCAGGAGATGTGACGTACCTGCCAGAAGGACGCACACGACACAAAGGCAGATAGGAATCAGAATAAAAAAATGTCCGCGTAGCTTAATTGGTAGAGCAACTTATTCCGGAATGAGTGGACCCGGGTTCGAACCCCGGCGCGGATAAAAATGACGGAGAAATTCACTTCGTTATAATGGCGCCCGAACTATCCGGATGACCCGACCGTTCAAAATCTCGCATTGGTGTGATGTTATTTCCACACCGCGAGATAGGAAAAATGTGAGCAGCACTTCGAAAGAAAAAAAAAAAAAATAAGGGGGAGATGATGTAACGTACCAGGAGATGTGACGTACCTGCCAGAAGGACGCACACGACACAAAGGCAGATAGGAATCAGAATAAAAAAATGTCCTCGTAGCTTAATTGGTAGAGCAACTTATTCCGGAATGAGTGGACCCGGGTTCGAACCCCGGCGCGGATAAAAATGACGGAGAAATTCACTTCGTTATACATTTGGGTCTGACGTTCTAAATTTGAATTTGTTTACTTTTCTAGCGAGCTTTAGACGCTTAGATGCTTATTTTGGTCCAAATATGTGCAGTCAGGAGTGGCAGGCAGTGTCTATATTAACATAATAAATAAGAAAATCCATAAGCACAGTATATAAATATATATATATATATATATATATATATACACACTATATTGACAAACGTCACCGGACACCCCTTCAAAATCAAATGAACGGGTCCGCTGCGTTGTTAAGATGCGCGGTACAGCTTCAAACGGTATAAAAAACAAACCTGCAGCTGACCGCGATCATATCGCACTGTGAGGTTGAGTGAAAACGTCGCAGCGGGAGAGAATTGACTTTGAGAAAGGAAAGATTGTTGGGTGTTATATTAGTGGGTTGTCCATAAGAGAAACAGAGAGGCGTTTAAACATACACAAGTCAATTGTTTTGGATGTACTGAATAAGTGGAAGACACATGGCGTGCCTGAAGTAGCAAGGCATATCGGCAGACCAAAGAAATTCAGTAATAGAGGACGTCGAAGCCTCAGGAGAGTGTTTAAAGCTAATCGACGGGGTACTGCACAAGACCTCAGTGTACAGATGAGTAAAAATGCTGGAATATCCGTATGTAAACGTACCATTTGCAGAGAACTTCATTCCATGGGTTACCGTGGTCGTGCAGCTGCTCATAATCCTTTCATCTCCACGCGGAATGCGACTCGTCGTTTTAGCATGGTGTAAAGAACATTTATCGTGGACCGTTGATCAATGGCAACGGGTCATATGGACTGATGAATCCAGATACGCGATCCATCAGTCTGGTGGCCGTGTGTGGGTATGGTGGTAGCCGGGGAACCCTATTTACCACAGTGCACTGTCCCTACGGTCAAGTTTGGAGCTGGAAGTGTACTCGTGTGGTAATGTTTTTCATGGTATGGTCCCGGCCCATTGGTTATCGTGGACAAACCTGTTAACCAGCATGTCTACCTCGATATTCTGGACAATTATGCCCTACCAACTCTGTGGCAATAATATGGAACCGAGCCTTGTTAGCACCAGCCGGATAATGCACCGAGCTATAAAGTAAGGACTTTTACTGCGTGGTTTGACAATAATTCTTTATCGTGTGTAGACTGGCCAGTACAGAGCCCTGATCTTAATCCCATAGAGCACCTATGAGATCAAATAGAGCACCGCATAAGAAGTTTGGGATCTTGGCCTGCTACTAAGCAACAGCTACTGCAGCATTATGTACTGGATGGAAGCGCATACTTATCGCTGTGTTCCAAAACCTTGTCGAAAGCATGTCTCAAAGGGTCAGTGCATGCATTAAGACCAAGGGTGGCCGACCGCGTACTAATGTATGTCTATAAATGTTTTGTTTGGTTTCTCTTCTAGGTACCCAGTGACTTTTGCCAATATAGTGTATATATATATATATATATATACACTACTAAACTGGAACGTGGCAAGCTCATAAGACAAACAAAATGTATTGACATAACCAACCTTAAAAAACACCATAATACTTTCAAGTTGGAACTGAAGAACAGATTCTCTGCTTTAGAAGGCCTAACATTGGAAGAAGTGGATATTTCGGAAGTTAACAGAAAAGTAACCAAAGCTCTTATGGAAACAGCAACAAAATTAGCTGGGTCTAAGAACAAGTTGCATGTGAACAAATTATCAGGAAAAACCAAAATGTTGATGCAAAAAAGAAGAGAGATGAGGACAACTAAAGAAGATGTGACTTCCAAAGGGGAATATATAGAGCTATGCAAGACAACACGAAAAAGTATCACTGAAGACGTAAGGAAATTCAACTGTGAGCTAGTGAGGAAAGCAATTGAAAACAACCAAAGCCTTAAGATAGCAAAGGGACATCTCAGTAAGGGAAGAAAACAGAATATGGCTCTGAGAAAAGAAGATGGTTCTATAACAAGAAATAGAGGCGAAATTTTGACAAGAGTGAAAGATTTCTACTCCAAATTATATGAAAGGGATGATACATGTACTCCAGACATCATGAAAGGTACCAGAGTTCTTCCAGTCCTCCCAGCAGAAGTTGCTCATGCAATCAAGAACATGAAGCGGGGGAAAGCTCCAGGAGAAGATGGAATTACTATAGACATCATACAAGAAGCAAATGGAGAAATTGAAACAGTACTCGCCCAAATTTTCACTCGATGCCTTAATGAAGGGAAGATTCCTGAGGATTGGAACAATGCTACAATGATCCTGCTACATAAAAAAGGTGACATTGAGGATCTCAGGAACTACAGACCTATCAGCCTCCTATCAGTGGTTTATAAAATCTTCACTAAAGTTCTTTCACACCGCTTGAAGGTAACACTGGACATGGCTCAACCGAGAGAACAAGCTGGATTCAGGAGTGGCTACAGCACAATAGATCATATCCACGTACTGAGAGAACTAATTGAAAGAGCGAGGGAATATGAACTTCCATTGTGCATGGCTTTTATCGATTATGAAAAAGCCTTTGATTCGGTGAAACCATCAGCAGTTACCACGGCTCTGAAATCCTGCGGTATTGAAGATGCATACATTAATATTATTAATAACATCTATGAAAATGCAAGTGCAAAGATTCGGCTGTTTGAAAATACAACACACATAAAAATTGGAAAGGGAGTGAGACAAGGTGACACCATATCTCCGAAGCTCTTTAATGCCACATTGGAAAATGTCTTTCAATCACTGAACTGGGAAAACAAAGGGATAAAGATTAATGGAGATTATCTAACCCACCTTCGTTTTGCTGATGACATAGTCATTTTTGCAACTACCCCATCAGAGCTTCAGAGTATGATCCAGGAACTTGCTGACAAGAGTAAAGAAGTGGGATTAAAAATGAACTTTCAGAAGACAAAAGTGATGTTCAATGCTTTTACAAGAAATGAAGATTTATCGATTGATGGAGAAAAACTGTAGATAACAGATACGTACGTTTATCTTGGACAGCAGATATCAAGTGAGGGTCACATTGATGAAGAAATTAATCGGGTTACAAAACTTGCCTGGAGAGCTTTTGGAAGAAACAGCATAATTTTCAAGAGCAATATGCCATTATGTCTTAAAAGAAAAGTGTTTGATCAATGCATCCTTCCAGTGCTTACGTATGGTGCAGAGACGTGGACCTTAACTAAAAGAGACATACAAAGGCTGCAGACAACTCAAAGAAGCATGGAGAGGTGCATGCTTGGTATAACCAAGAGAGATAAGAAGAGGAACTCGTGGATCCGAAAAATGACGAGAGTGGAAGACATCATGATCAGAGTTAAATCCCTGAAATGGCAATGGGCTGGACATACTGCCAGAAGGACAGACCATAGATGGACAGCCGAAAGTTTAGATTGAATTCCAAGGGACAGGAAAAGACCCAGAAAAAGACCACATGGGAGATGGGTGGATGAAATTCGTAAATATGCGGGAGTGACACGGAGGAGACTGGCACAAGACAGACCGTTGTGGAGGAAACTTGGGGAGACCTTCATCCAGCAGTGGATTGATAATGGTTGACAATGATGATGATGATGATATATACACTAGTCGCATTCAGTCTACCCCTGTCCATATCCATTTCCTTTGCAGCTTTTTCTTGAAAAGGAGTTCATGATGAAAAACCATTCTGCCTCTGCGAGCTCTTCGAGAGTATTTCCACGCTGGTTTCTGTTGCTGTGACCGAATTTACCTACTGAATTTTTATTCTGTTTCCATTGTCCTATTTTCACATTGAAATCTCACATAATGCTCTTCAAGTGCTGCTTTCCTTTTATATTTAGATGAAAAATTATCTCATAAAATTCTTTAATTTCTTCTTCAGAATGACTTGTGGTGCGGGCATAAGCTTGAATAATCTAAGCCTGGTATGTTTTTGAGAGTTGTATAACAAGTCGCGCAGACCTGTCCGAGGAGCTTTCAACTTGTCCTTCAGTCTTTTGTTTATTATAAATCCAACACCACCAGTTCTGCCAGTATCTGTCCCTCGATAGTAGAAGAGATGTCCACTTTTCAGTTCAATGAGATCTTCTTTTCTCCTTACCTCACTTAGCTCGATGATGTCCCACTTGATCCTTTGCAGTTCCTCTTCCAATTCAAGGAGCCTTGAATCAGAAGATAGGGGGCGTCCATTGTAAGTAGCCAAGGTCAGCCTCAGATGGCAGCCTAGTCCGGTCTTCCGGTGATTCTTAGCACCCTCTGCCTTCATGTCGCACTGGTCGCTGCCTTGGCCAAGTACATTCCAGCGGCCGGAGACTGAGGGCCAAAATTTAAGTTGTGGAGTAATTTTGGAGGGGTTTGGCCATAACTCACCACGCTGGCCAAGCGGGTTGGTCAGTGTGCGATAACATTTCTTCTAATCCCGGTGATATAGTTATACCGCTATTGGCCGTCGTTAGAGCCCCTTCAGTGAGAACAGGATGCACCACCAGAAGGCGGGGTTGACATTTGTCAAGGAGAGGCTGTGGTAGGTTGCGCATCACCTGACCTTACATCCCTGAATAATATTTATATGTATATAAATATAACAAAGGAATAAAGATTGATGAAGATTATTTAACTAGCCTTCGTTTTGCTGATGACGTAGTCCTTTTTGCAACTGCCCCTTAAGAGCTGCAGAGTACGATCCAAGAACTTGCTGACAAAAGTAAAGAAGTTGGATTAAAAATGAACTTGCAGAAGACAAAATTGATGTGCCCCTGTGGCGCAGTGGTCTAAGCGCTTGCTTGTGACCATTAGTCCGAGATGGGTCCGGGTTCGAATCCCGAAGAAGCATGGATGTTGTGTTTGTCTTACAGCCCTGGCTCTCTCCTTTGCCTGGAACCAGTTGCTCTAAATTAGGGACGAGCGACTGCTTATAGCCCATTGGTTGCTCAAGATGGTCGTGAAACTTGCAACCAAAAAAAAAAAGAAAGCTGGCGATATCCGATACCTACGTTTACCTTGAACAGAAGATATCAAGCAAAGATCGCATTGATAAAGAAATTAATCGAGGAATAAAACTTGGCTGGAGATATTTTGGAAGAACAGTACAATTTTTAAGAGCAATATGCTGTTGTGTCTTAAAACAAAAGTGTTTAATCAATACATCCTTCCAGTGCTTACGTACGGAGCAGAGACGTGGACCTTAACTAAAAAACGTATCAAGACTGCAGACAACTGAAAGAACCATGGGGAAATGCATGCTCGTAACCAGGAAAGTTCAGAAGAGGAACACGGGGATAAGGAAAATGACAAGAGTGAAAAACATCATGATCAGAATGAAGTCCCTGAAAGGGCAATGGGCTGGACATATCAATAGAAGAAGGTACCAGCGATGGACAACCGAAATTCTAGACTGGTTTTCAAGAGGGGAAAATATTCAAAAGAAGACCACATGGTAGATGAGTGGATGAAATTTGAAAGCATGCGTAGGAACGGGCGGGTGCTTATATCCCATCGTGCTGCTCACGGTGGGCGACTTTGTCTATTTATAGAATTTATTTATTATGTGTTTCACTAGTATTGGTAGCCTTGTTAGCTTAAAATTCACATTTCTCTTTCAGAATGTTAAGGAGATATTAGTTTCTCAGATTCAAGGCGAGGTTGTACGTATGTTACAAGTTACGGATGGCAGTCAAACTGATGACGGTTCTCTAGGGCTACTTGATCATTACTGCGAATTACTACTACCAGCTGCCTTTGGTCCATATGATGTGATACTGAAGGTCTGAAGTCCGAAGTAGTTGGGAAAAGCCATACAAATTGTTACGTTTGATTGTGCTTCTCCCATAGAGATAGCATAGGGCAATGTATGTTTATGTTATACAGTGTTGAATCAGTAAATATATATGGATCAGTCAGAAACACGGACTTAAACCAAAAAATATATTCAGAGTCTGCTAACTACTGAAAGCATAGCGATGTGCATACTTGGTATAAACGAGAAAAATAGGAAGAGTAACTCATGTAGCAGAAAATGACGGGAGGTGACAACATCATGATCAAAGAGGTCAAATCCCTTAATTAGCAATGGACTGGACATATTGCTACGAAAACTGACCACTAATAGACAGCTGAAATACGCTTACTAGACTAAATACGAAGAGACAGGAAAAGATCCAGAAGAAGATCACGTGGGAGATGAATCGATAAAATTCGAAAGCATGTCGAGTGACATGGTGGACACTGGCTGAAGACAAAGTTGTGGAAGAAACTTGGAGTGACCTTCATCCAGCAGTGGACTAATAATGATTGTTGTTGATGATCATGATGATGATTCATAAGATACAAGTAGATGGGAGGAGGGGCGTAATGTTTCGATCTTTGCCGCGGGCGCAGAAATGCTTAGTTCCGCCTTTGATTCTAAGGGCTATAAGCAGTCGCCTATGTCCAATTTAGGGCCACTGGGTTTAGAGAAGGCAGAGAGCCGGTGCCGTTAGGCAAACACACATCCATCTCTCATCCGGGACTCCAAGATGAACCGACTTGGACGAACGGCCAGAGGCCAGTGCTTAGACCACTGCGTCGCCAGGCGGCCAAAGTTTGATAGACATATTGTGAGTCCTCCAAAAGACTTTTGCAAAATGAGAAAATTCTTTATGAAATTCATCCGTCAGTAAATTAAATAATAAGGCAGCTTGCTCTAAATTCAGCACATGTATCGAAGGTAAAGTATTTTTTTTTCTTTTTCAATTGAAGCTTTAACGACCACCGTGATAAACTCAATGGGCTACAAGGGGCTCCGGAACGTCATTGGCTCTGGTTTGACATTATTTGCATATCTCGAGTGGGCACACTCGCCCTGCTGTTTGCATGTTTATAGCACACCTTCTTCTGTGTGGGGCATTTTCTATGTCGAGCAGTGTATAAATCCAAAGAAATTATTCCTTACAGTAAATTAGGAATAAAATTACTTAACTTTACTTTTTATTAGAGCTATATACAGTAGATTACATAACGACAACATTTTGTATTTTTATTATAACTGATGCGAAATGTGAAATTATATCGTTTATTCAACACGAGTGAATGTTATTTATGCACATTTTTCCTAAGGCCTTTATTGAACATAAACCAGGCCTTTTCATGTCACGATAATCTGGCAATTCTTTATCTGAGGTCTTTTTAATGGACCTTATTCATGTGACGTCAGAAGTGGATTTCTGCGGACCAAAAAGACTGCTGATTCAATGTTGTCGCTATTAGATTATCCCTTACTGTTGGCCAATTTTTAAAATTTTAACTTCTTGGAGTATGCCAACGAAGTAATAGAGCTACAGGGCAAAGAAGATGAAATTAATTTCTTAGAACAAATCAAGGCTGCAAAAACATACCAAAACAATTTTGTGTTCGATTTTTATTTCAAATAATGCAGGACAACATCGCCATTAGTCATAGCAAAATTTTTATTGAAGCGTTTCTTAGACACAGTATATTAAATTTTACGTTCTTATTGTCAGATATTGGCGAAACATCTGAAACATAAACAAGGAATTCTTTTGGGCAAAACGAAATATTTAGAAGCCCAGGCAAATAAGTTATATGGAAACAAACTGGGATTAAAAAAAAGTAACTAAAAACTTCCCATTGTCGCCTGCTATGCAATCTGCTTAAAAATGCAATGAATGCGTAATATTAAAAAAAAAAAATTATTGATATGTTCCGCTCTTTCGTGAAAGAACGTGGAAGTTAATACGCAACTTACCGATCTAGATATGCAATTCGCTTTCCCCTTTTCACATTTTTTTAGAAATTAAATATCGAAGGAATACTAACAGGTGTTTTTTTTTTTGATTGGAGGTTTAACGACCACCGTGAGCAACTCAATGGGCTATAAGCAGTCGCCCGTCCCTAATTTAGGGTCACTGGTTCCAGGGAAGGGAGAGAGCCAGTGCCGTAAGACAAACACAACATCCATGCCTGACCGGGATTCGAACCCGGACCCCTTACGGACGAATGATCAGAGGCCAACGCCTTAGACCACTGCGCCACCGGGGCGGCACTAACAGGTGTTAACCGCCTTCTATATATATTATATTCAAAATCTTCTTCGTTAAAATGGACAGAACATATTCGAGAATGCACATTGGGATGGGAATCATCGCGTTTCATTTTACACAGCCATTCTTTTAACAGTTTCGGCCTTTTCAGAGGAAAATTATAGTAAGTTATTCCTTCTGTATGTTTTAGGTGACAGTATTTATGAGCAGAATCATACCATGAGAAAAAGTTAGGCATGTCGTTCATGAATTCACGAAAATCGTTATTTTCCTGAACCCTTGCAATGTAACGCCATGTTAAGCAATGGGAAAACGCGTGTAAACAAACTATTGCTGGTCCGCAGACACAGAGAAGTTTTCCCATGATGAAACGCGAGGTGAATAAGGTCCAATGGACCTTATCACTCACACCTCCTTGTTAACTCAGGCCTTTTTGTATTAGATAAATCTGGCAACTCTGAGCTGAGTTTGTTTAGATTTAGGCTGTCTTTGCGGTCTTTGCTGCGTGAGGTGGTATTGTGTCATAGTCTTGGAAGCTGGCTGCTTGTCTTCAAATACCTCTTCTATGCTTTTTCGTTTTGCGATTTAATTTTTCTATTGCAGAAGATAAAGGTCAGTTTACATTCATTTAAAATTCTGTCGTTTCTTTCATTTTTTTTCTTTCTTTAATGTATGTGTACAATTTAATCATTCTTAGCCTCAGACCTTAGAAACCACGTGAAAGAGGATTTGGAAGACGTTTGTTGGCTATTGAATTGTAGTATTTTTCGGATTTAAGGGATTTTTTTTTCGTTTAAGGAAAACTCGATAAAGATAAAAATCATAAATATTATTATCGTACAGTAGGCGTTTTCTTAAGCAATTGCAGTGATATATTATTGATTGCAACAATTTGTTTTGATAGTTTTCAACTGGTGATGACCACAAATGTAACACAGGACTGGTATTACGAATTATTGAAGTGTAACTTTAGATCGTGTGGAACAATCAGATATACCTAATTTAGAACTTGTTCAGATGCTTTCATTTTGTGTGTCTCGGAAAGTGAAATTTGTAATTATCAACTGGCAACAGCCAATTTTAGTGCCACAAAAGTTTTGTATGTAGCAGAAAATTAATCTTTCTTTCTCATAGATTTTACAGTACAGATATTTAAAAGCTATTGGAAATCGTTGGAAGTACATTGCGACACTAAAAAAGAATTGTGTTATACAAATGAAATATATATCATAGGTTCTTTATGTTAAAGGAGATAACTTTACTTTTGTAGAGCTACACAATTTTTTTGCTTCAAAACTCAGTATCGTGTGAAGCCACCATGAACAACAATAACAGCCATGGCATTAAATGAAGGAGGTTTTTGATATCATCCTGGGAAATAGCCTGCCAGGCTGTTTCTATGCGAGAACAGGGTTCATTTGTGGTGACAGGCGGGAAGCGCTTGACGGGCCAGTGGCTTAGCTACCATGTCCCAGACATGTTCAGTTGGGGACATATCCGGGAAACTTGCTGGCAAGGAAAGAAACGGTATCTGCTGTGCATAGAAGAGGTCTTGACATTTCAGGCCGCATGTGGCTGAGCATTGTCCTGTTGGAATTTAGTGCCAGGACAATTGTGAAGGTAGGGTATCACGTCTGCCTCTAAACCATCCCTGAATGTATTGCTGGCTTTTGAGGATTCCCTTGATTTGTATCAGACAAGATTGCAAATTGGGCCCAATAATGCCCCAAACAATGGTGCTTGGTGTTGAGCTGGTATGATACTGCAAAGTGCTGTTCATCACCATTTCTTTGAACATGTATGCAAACATCGTGGTGCATCATGTTCAATCGTGACTCATCAAGAAATGCAACCTGTTGGTGATCAGTAGTCCAATGTCTGCGTTCAAGTCTCTATTGCAACCTGAGGCATCTGTAGTTGAGGGTCCTCTATAATGCAACCTTCTTTGGTGCTGGGGCATAGTTAGACCCAAGAAACACCCTTTTGACTCAGTGTTGGCACTTCACTGACTGCAACATCTTGTTTGAGCCAATTCTTTATACCCAAGACCGGACAGTTCAGAGAGCGCCACTTTAAAACCACATGCACATTTTAACTGACATTATAATTTGCATGTCCCAAGCTGTTGTACATATCCTGTAAGTTTTGAGCTAATACCATAAATTGTTCATGGTGTTGCAATTTTTACAAACAGTAGGGTATTTCTGTGGAAGAATGGAGAAATTTGTCAGTTATGTGCAGTTTATTTCAAATGCTGATTACTTAAGCATGAAGTGATAAGATTCTTGCCCTCTCCCTCAATTACCATATGCATTTTTAGAAGCTCCCCCATTACCACACGTCCTTCCATTGAATATTAGCTCTTTTCTCTCATAATTTAGCAGCTTGAAACCTATGCAAACTAGGGGCATCAAAGGATTAGCATATTTCTTCTGCTTTTAATGTGTGACAATGTAAATAATAGCTTCAGTTTTTGTGTTGTGGTTTAAGTGCTTCAATTTACTGCAAGGTTAATCCCATTTAGATATTTCCATTCCTAAATTGTCTGCACCTCTGTCAGTTTTTTTATATGGGCTCTTTGGTGACGCTTAGGGAAATTTATTGTGTTAAGCAGACACAATTGCTTAAAGTGTACATACTGGGGCTGATATGTTTTTGTTACTTCAGCATAGGCGATGATTACACGGGTCAAGAATATTCTGCCTTTTTTTTTTTTAACTTAAAATTTTGCCTACATTTTCAAGCTTAAGCACAAAGGTTTATGGGATAAAATGATATTTAACAAGGACAAAGGAAACATCGCACGAAAGAAAAAACTTGTGAAAGAAATCATTGATCTACCCAAATTCTGTTTTAGAATTTTTTTCCATTTTCAATCTTAAATGCTAACAGTCTTGTAGTTAAATGATATTTAACAACAATGCAACACAGGAAGAACACAGGGGAAATATATATATATATATATATATATTCTATAAAGAAGATACCTAAGCAAAAAAATACATATATAATTTTGACTCACACCTAGTACAACATAGATATATATAATTACAGGGTAAATCTTTGCTCCATTTAGCTTGTGTTGTCAGAGATTTTTGACTCCATTTTCAAACTGGACAAAGCAAACATTGTAAAAAAAAAAAAATTGCAAGAGAAATCTTCACTCAGTCCAACTTCTGTTTTCTGATATTTTCCCTCCATTTTCAAACTGGAATACAAATATTTATAGAATAAAATTATATTTAACAACAGTACAGGGCGAGGACATATCATGAGAAAAAGTATTTAAAATTATGTGGCTGTGTCTAACGGGAGATGCTAAGTCCACAAGGTCAGGATACCATGTTGACGTCGGAGATGATATGCTGGTACAATTGATAAACCGATATAATATCACTACGGGCAGAGCAGATGTAAACATTGTGTTTTTTGAAGCAATCAGAAAATTCGTGTAACTGATGCGGATATAAAGCAGATGCAACAAATAAGTATTCACTAGTTTGCACCTTGCTCCATTTCTTTATCCCAGCGTTCCTATTATTTGCATTGTTCATTGAACAGTCTGCTTTGTTTTGGTCCCTTGATCATATAAGTAGTTAGTAATTACCGATTTATGGGTGGTACTTTAACAGAAGTCAATATTCTTCATGTAGGTTTAAATGCACGTTTTATTTTTCTGTAAACATTTTTTCTGTTAACGCACTAAGCATTTTACAGGAATCCTAAAATCACTTGAAAACATGCTCAGCCTTTTCTGAAAATATACTTTCAAAATTGGTATGGTGTTTTTGTTTTTCGTTCTGTGTTAAAATTATTCAGATTTCATTCACAATGTTCATAATGTTCCTTCAGATATTAGACTGGACACTTACATTTCTCATTGTGTGTACAGACAAAATAGTTTAAGTTGCTTAACTTAATATAGTAAGTTTTTTTAGCATGGAATCAGTGCTGAAACATTCTTTAGGAAACTTCACTCAGAACTGATTACCAAGAAAATGGAAAAGAAGCTGACATGACATGCAGTTGAAGATCCTTGGGAATGTGAAACATGTTTCCAAAAATCCACCAAAGAATCTGGTTTTGCAAGACATAAACAACTTCACTTAAGTGAAAAATCTTTTCACTATGGTTTCTGTCCTAAACAATTGGCCCAGAAAGGGAGCTTTTCACGACACATACTCCTTCACACAAGTGAAAAACCTCACCAATGTGCTGTATGTTTGAAACAATTTGCTCAGAAAGCTGAACTTTCAAATCACATGCTACTTCACACAGGTGAAAAACCTCACCAGTGTGATGTATGCTCCAAACAATTTGCCCATAAAGATAATCTTTCGAAGCACATGTTACTTCACACCGGTCAAAAACCTCGCCAATGTGACGTATGCTTCAAACAATTTAGTCGGAAAGATAATCTTTCACAGCACATGCTCCTTCACACAGCTGAAAAACCTCACCAACATGCTGTAAAAAAAAATCTTCCAACAAACCCTTCGGTCTGTTGGAAGATTTTTCCAACAGACCGAAGGCCTTGCAATGGGTAGCCCACTGTCACCTATTTTATGCGAAGTCTACATGCGTCACTTTGAAGACCAACTATTTCAGCTTGTTACATTTGACCTGTGGATTCGATATGTAGATGATACTTTTGTTCTCTGGAATGGCATGAACTCGGAAATACCTAAATTAGTTGAATTCAATCAATCCTCATATACAGTCACATATGAGACTGAGAATAATGGCTGCTTACCATTCCTCGATGTCCTTGTGTCACGCTCTCAAGGATCCTTTAGTACAACAGTTTATCGAAAACCATTTGCTGTTTCCTTACCCCCTCATGCAAAATCAAATCATCCATGGAGACAAAAGATCTCGGCCTTCTTCACATACGTATATCATGCAATACATATCTGCTCAACTGAGGATTCCTTACAGAAAGAGCTTGATTTTCTTAAACGAATTGCAGCACACAGAGGATACAGCCCTTTCCATTATAGACAAAGCTGTCCAAAAATTTAGGAAACCAAAGCCAGTCTGCACGCTCATGCCTATAGACCTCCCAATACAAAAGAATTGGGCAGTTATCCCATTCGCTCCTCAGATTTGCTTCGCGATTTCAAAAATCCTTAAAAGTTTTAATTTCAAAGTTATTTTCAAACCCATAAACAAGATGAATTTTTACGGATCAAAAGACTACATCGAAGACTTAAACTCCTGGGGAATTTATCAGATACCTTGTGAATGTGGACTTTCATATATAGGACAGACCCGCAGGGCTTTAAGCTTCCGTGTGAAGGAACACAAGACATATGTACGGAACTATGAACTGAAGAAGTCGTCTATAGCTCAACATTGTCACGAAAATAACCATAACTTTTTGTTTAGAAACGCTACGCTTATTGATAAACCGGACTCTACTTTCAAGCTTAATATATTAGAAGCTTTCCACATATACCGGAACTCGTCACGGCTTGTTAACGACATGACGTCGACTCCATTTCTTTCAAGCGCGTGGAAACAACTCGCTAAAACCCGTGACCGTCAGAATTCTGATGATGTCACAATGATTTGAATGTTTACGCTCCATTCGTCCTGAGGAAGCCGAGCCAAAGCTCTGCGAAACTATAGTCGATGTATAATAAACATTTTATTGTGCGAAACGTTGTTATTATTATTCTATCTTAACACCGCAAGCTTCGTAGTCATAAATTATATATAAATTGGTAGGACTTTATGAACATAATTATTTCACTTTAAACTTTTAGAAATTCCCTTTGTGTTCGATTTACTAAAAAAAAAAAAAAAAAAGACTTTTCTAATTACGTAACAAACGCCAAAGCAAAATTCCGAAAATACGGTAAGATGCGTCCTCAGATCTTGCAACTACTTTTGGAAAGTACTCTGTGAATTTTCGAGAGGTGCAAGCTAGTTCTATGTGACATTGGCGAAAAGACCCCAACTCACTGGGTTTTGTTCCAGAATCCTTAGGTTGAATGACCAACTGGAACCCTCAGCTGTGGGCTAATCCCCCACACTGATGTACTTACCTGATTAAAAAGACAAAAAGAAATATTAAGAATGGCTCAAGTGTGGGATATGGTGGACGTACCACACTTGAGAAGGATGGTCCACCACGGAATCGACCTGGACTTCCTAAACGGCGTATGAGAAAGAGATCTCTGCTGAGTGAATGTAAGATTGGTGTATGGAATACTAGAGGTATAAATGGCAAGATGAGTGAGGTGATTGAGGAGATGAATAAATATAGACTGGATGTGCTGTGTGTAAGTGAAACCAAAAAGAAGGAAATTGGGGTAGAAGAAGTGAATGGCACGGTGAGTGTGTGGTCTGGAGTATTGGATAATATGAGAGGACAGGCTGGTGTAGGTGTGATTTTAAGTGAAAAGATGAACTTGATTCACTATAGTTGCGTAAGTGAGAGAATTCTCTGGATTCGTTTGAAAGTGAAACTTCAGAGAATTTTAATTGTTGTAGTGTATGCTCCTTGTGACTCGGAACCTTCTGATAAGAAAGAAGATTTCTGGAATGAGCTAAAAGCTGTTTTGAGCCAGTTTGGTGCTAAAGAAAAAGTTATAATAGCAGGGGATTTCAATGGTAGAGTAGGTGTGCAGAATGCAATTTCTGACAATGTTCTGGGTAAGTTTAATGATCCTTGTGTGAATGATAATGGTGAAAGATTAATTGAACTCTGCATTGAGAATGATTTGTATGTATCTAATACGTTTTTCAACCACAAGTATATACACACATATACTTGGGAAAATCCTACTCTTGGTCAAAAGAGTGTGATAGATTTTGTTGTCTACGATCAGCGTTTAAAACACTTAGTTGTTGACACCCGTGTGATGAGAGGTGCGGATGTTGGTTCTGATCATTACTTGCTAGTGTCACGAGTGAAACTTAATGTTGGTTGGAGGAAAAGGAATAGGAAGAGACCCAGGATAGAAAGAATACATGTTGATAGGCTCCTTGAAGATCATCAGCGGTATTCTGACTTACTCAGAGAACAACTGAAGGATCTGAAGTCTAGTGAGAGGGATGTAGAAAAGAAGTGGGAATGTTTTAAGAACTGAGTTGCCACTGCTGCTAAAGAGGTCTGTGGCACCACAATAGTGGGTAACAATAGAGGTGATGCTTGGTGGAATAGTGAGATTGAAGAGGCAGTAAAGAGAAAGAAGGAAGCCTATTTGGGGATGTTGCAAGGTAGAGTCTCTGTGGAAGCCTATTTGGGGATGTTGCAAGGTAGAGTCTCTGTGGATGAAGCTGGTTCGCCACAGTAAGGCAAAAAATAGGAAGGAGAAAGTGGAAAGGCATGAACTGGCTTTTCGGAAAGATAGGAAGTCATTCTGGAAGTACATGAGACTCAGGAAAAATAGGGGAAACAAAGTCGTAAGTTGTGTGAAGAATGAGATTGGGGGAATGATATGGGAGCCCAATGAGTTAAGTGACAGATGGGGTGAATACTTCTGTAAGTTATTAGATCAAGAAAGCAAGGAAGGAAAGGCAGAGGAAGGCCAAGGAAGACATGGGTGAATCAGATTCAGGAGTGTCTGCATCAGAAAAAGATTATGAGTATGAAGTATAAAAGATCTTGTGTATGGCGTGTAATGGATATTAGTGAAGCACGAGTTGTATGTCAATATCGCTGTAAATGGATAAATTTGATACAACAACAATAAGTAAAAATATCTAGTAGTTTGTATTTCTTTTTGGAGCTAACCTCTGAATCTCAGAGAACAGCTTGGTGATATGTATGTATGTAAAAAAAATTATAAATTAAAATCACTCAGGAAAAAAATCTTTGTTAGATGAATATGGAAGGTACATATTCATTTGGATATCTTTGAATTTATGCACATAACATTGCAAATTTTATGCTGGGAAATCAGAAAGTCACATCCCCCCCCCCCCCCGACTTTGTGGAAACATATTTTACACAAAAGATATTTCATTTTATCCAGAAGTATATTCATTGTAAAGCAAACTTTTATGTTTTTTTTTTTCATTTTTCAGCTTAAATAGATATTGAAAATATCAATTAACACATTAACAGACTCCTTCCAAAAATGGAAAACATAAGCATCAACAAATGTGTTCCTTCATTATGCATAAGTACTTTCTTTTGCACGATGTGCTTCTTGCAGAGAAAAATATTTCACTGCCAATATTCCTGAAGCTATCCTTCTACATGTGACTATGAATTCAACTAGGAATTAAAGTGCTACTTTGTAGAAGAGTTCAATGTAGACAATTCAAGTTCATAGTTCTCTAATCGGAACCTCAATCTCTACCACAACTTGCTTTAAATTAAATTGTACGCAGAACATGCTATTGTAAGAACAATTAGGCTTAACTAACCTTTAAATTCACAGTGGATTCAAAATCCTTTATTGGTATGGAAGAAATTCATTTTCTTCGAAGGGTTTCATCTTTAAGATAGCTGAAAACAGTGGCTTTTGGGCGTGCTTTATAATTAGATCTACATAAAGGCACCTAATATTTTCCACGCATGTTGTATAAAAACGCTAATTCACGTGCACGACAACCGAAAGCTCAACACTGACCAATGCCGCATGAACACAAAGCTAATATTGGCACTCCCCTTACGTTTGCCTTTTGGCCTCTCTGGAGAGAGGGTTTGCGACGGCCCTCTGACCGTGACGTCATACCTCTTCGCATTTCGAAGCCCACCCTTTAGCCCCTGAAATATTTAAGCTCTATTAGAACATATGGCTAGTGCAACCATTACAGATTTTAGGGAGCTTAGTAAACATAAGAATTTTTTGAATTTGCAGAAATTTTGTAATATAAAATAATTTTTTTGTTAAATTTAGTGTTTTGTACTTCTGGAAAATAGAGGGAGTTCTCTGAGCTAATTTCTAAGGCAATAGTAGAAACACACCATTTTTGTAATTATAGTTTAAAAGATAAAAGGGTTCCTTGTCAGCTTATGAATTAAAATTAATAAACAGCCTTATGATAGCAAAAAGAAAAAAACTACATAAGTAAGCTTTTATTGCGAAGAAATCTAGTAACTTGCTATAGAGATTCGCGTCCATGGTTCCCATACTACATACATTGAAATTCACACAAACAGAATTTTTTTGCCAAAATTTCTGCCTACCACTTCCAAATTTACGTCCTGCCCATCATGCTTAGCCTTCCTAATAGCCCACTTCAGCACCCCCTTTTTTTTGGGGGGGGGGCATTTCTTTTGGTGTTCGTTGAGGAAGAAATATGTATAGTTCAAGAGGATAATGCTGATGGGGGGGGCATATAGGCAGGAATCTTGCAAAGCAGATTCTGATAGCTGGCTTTAAAAAATGTTGTTGAATCTTTTCACTGTTAAATTACAAATTATATAATGTAGAGAGGCATAACTAGGCATTTCTGCACCCTGGGCAAACCATAAAATATTATGCATATAGATGTACATACAGTATGTAGGTATGCACTGTCACTTCCCCCTTTGCAATTATATCATGCCTTATATAACCTTTACAATTATATAAGGCATGATATAATTGTAAAGGTTTGTACAGCTTTTTGCAACTGCTTTGGAGTTTGGACCTTCAATACTACATCAAATGGACAGAATGTAGCTGACAGCCACCGTAATGCAAATAGCCCCTAGATAATCTTTAACAATCCTTATCTTGCAATGTAATAAACAAAACTGGACCCCACCATTGTTGTTGACAAAGGGCATGGTTCTTCTTTAGTTGGATAGATTTAGAACCACACCATTACTTCTGAATATGAGCAACTAACGTCCCCTGAACAATTTTGAAGAATAAATTCTAATTTTAAGTGTACCAGAAACTGGTGTAGAAGTTTCAGTCCCATTTTGATCAGATTGAAGCACTGATTTTTGCACCCTCAGGTGCACTGCTTTCTGGGCCGCCACCCTGTCTGTCTCGCCCTAGTTTTGATGCTGATAATGTAATAAAATGACACTGGAATAAATAAACTTACATATTTGAACCCAGGCACAAAAATAGTTTGTTTCCATAGTGATTTCGATCGCAGGCCACCATTGACTAAATACTAATGTGTACAATATAGGTATTTTGTAATTTGTGTGAATCCTGAAGGTATTCATAATCTGAGATTGTACAATCTAAAATATGTTATGAAAGTACATTACTGTTTTTAAAATATCTGTACTGTTATCTAAACCTCAAATTGATTTGCTTTTAAAAACTGCTCTGTTTCTGTACAGAGTAATAAATTTATGGCAAATTTAACATGTAGGAATCCTTATATAATAAATCAGAGCAGAAATTGCGAATGGCATTTCATTATACTTCTGAAAGATCGTTTTTGAATCAAAGATTATACTTATTAAATATTTATACTTAGATCTAATATTTTTTCCTTTACTGGCAATTTTAATAGGTATCATCTTTGATTTGAAAACGATCTATGTAGGAATTATTTTGCCCTGCAAGACAGTTTATATAGCTTTTCCTTTCTACATTGCAGACTTCAGAAAAAAATTCTGCTTCTGGATGTATAAAAAGCTCCCTGTCTTCAGGAGAAGCTGATAAAACAAAACAACTAATCCTCTTTTATGGTAAAGGTAAAATGACAAAAGCTATTAATAAACTTCACACAGAAGTAATTAAAACAGATCTTCCCCTAAATAAACTCTTTAGTGGGATATTTGTATGAGTAATTTGTGTTTTATAAAAATCATTAATTGAAAGAAAATTTAAAATGTTTCTAAAGTTATTTATTTCTTATACTTTCTAATATGACAAAAAATCTTTGTTTTTTTTTTAATAAGTAAAATTTCTATGAAGAAAATTTTTATATATAACATTGAATTTGTATCATGTTACCTTTAAACATATCTAGGCAATATTTTTTTCCATAAAAATAAGTGGTAAGCAAATCCCAGGAACAATTAATTTTTCATTAATACAAGAAAGCATATACCTATGAGCCTATCATTGTCAGCATATAGGTGCTGGACATTTAGTGTTTCCCAGATAGCCATTCTTCAGAAAACTTAAAAATTACATCACCCTGGAATAGGAATCGAACCCATATTTTCCAATTTACTTTTAATAAATCAAGCAAATCCCAGGAAAAGATCTCCCAATTTATGTTTGATTAATCAGGAAATGTGGGTTTGATTCCTTTTCCAGAGCAATGTGATTTTCAAGTTTTCTGAAGAACGGCTACCTGGGAAACACTAAATGTCCAGCATGTATATGCCGACAATGATAAGTATATGCTTTCATGTATTTAATGAAAAATTAATTCTTCCTGGGATGTGCTTACGATTATTTTTGGGACATATAGGATAGCTACATGGGAAACAGTAAAATGTACAGCATCTATATGTCAACAACGATGTTTTACCATAAAATTCTGCTGTTGTGAAAGCCTATAAAATAGTAGATGAGTCCAATTTCTGTGAAGCAAACTTGTTGTACTGTAAAACTGAATTAATATTATCAAATTTCTTAAAGATTTTTGTTTTATAGGTTAATATCTTTTATGGGAATTTCTGCTGTTGAAAAACTTACAGAATAATGGATGAAGAATTTTCACAAGTGTTAAAGGCCTACAGAGTGGACCAAACAATTCCTAGTGTAACTGAACGTTATTTTACAGTAAAAGAATATGCTCAAGGTGATTATCCTCAATGTATCCTTGTTCATTCAAACAAGCTGTGCATTGTTACTCTTTCTTCAAATCACCCAGTTATTGCTGAAGGCAAAACAGTTACTTCTGTGAACTTTGAGACTTGTGGTAATGTCAATCGTCTTAAGAACAAAGTATCGGGGAGATTCAAAAGAGGAGGCCAGAGATTAAAAGAAAAATCTCCGCTCTGTACTGTGCATTGTTCTGATGGATCAGACTACACCCTCGTGAGTTGTGTATCTGGAATTTTAGTGGAAGTAAATGAGCGCCTCATTGAGGAGCCTAATTTGTTGACTTTAAAGCCATGGTCGGAGGGTTATGTTGCTATTATTCTTCCACCTTTCACAAATAAAAAAGACGACAAAGGAGCAAACACTATACATCTCCATACAAATTGTAAATAAAATGTTCATTGTTTACTTAAAACACAAATTTTCATATTATTTATAAATTTTGTGTTCTTGTCTTTCACTTTTTTTTCTCCCTTTTATTTTAAAGGCAGGTTCACAAAGTCTAATGATAAAATAATGCATCAGATTTTGCGAGAAAGAAAGTTATTCTCCAGCAGTTGTGGTCATATTCGGAGGACTTTTATTTTGACTTCATATATCACGGTATGTATGTATATAGAAACTGCTGGGAAAAAATTTGGACATGCCCTTTCAGCAGTGTAGCCACATTGCTCTGTGTGCTGCAAATTGATCTAAACTCAGATTTATTCATGAAATTATTCAATTTGGGGTCATTCCACAGAATTTCAACAAGTGATGGTGGTTGCTCGACCATTTTTGATTTTTTTTCTTGCTTTATATTTTGAAACCTATATACATCAGATGTTAAAACCTATTTTTAAAGCATTTTTATTTTGCAAAGTTTTTTTTTACCACAGGGTGCAAAAAAAAAGGTGATTTTGTGAAATGCAAGTGATTGCAAAATCTCTTATTTAATTAACCAATAAAGATATTTGAAAAATTCAAAAATATTTGAAATCTACGCATCTTATATCATTACATAAAGTAATAATTAATAGCTTTTAGTCAGAAATCTTTTTTAACAGTGATGTAAAAATAATCGAAGTATCGCTAAAAATGCCAGTTTTGGGACTTTTTTTCTCTTTGAAGGGAAAAGATAACTTTTTTTGTATTTTTGTGTGTTATTACTGTTTCTAAGGTGCTACCAAAAATTATTTCCTTCCCTTAATATGTATATGAGAATTTAAATTAAAAAAAAAAAAAAAAAAAAAAATTTGAAAGCTTATAACTGAAATGGGTACAGAAGTAAGTGAACCAAATCTGGCAGGTAACAATCTCTCTTCATGTTGTTTATAACCTGAAAATTTCATTCTGTTGTTGTAGCTCTAGGTGAGGTACAGCAGCTTAAATCTGGAAAATTGGTAATTGTTTTACTACAGCTGATGGGCCTAATAGTGAGTACTAAATCTGTTCTATTTTCCAACAAAGGTATTTTTTAATCCAAATATGTTGATACAATCTTAATTTTCTATATAATTTATAGTTAAAAGCAATTTGTAATTTTATAAAGTCCATTAAAGAATAGTAAAGGAGGGGGTATTGGTCTGCTGGTTGTTAAGCCTTTAGGTGCAGATAAAACCACACATTTTCCCCTGTTCTTACATGTTCAAACTTGCTATTAAGCAAAAGCAAGTCCTGACATGTTATGTATCACCTTGGAAACAGTAATAACACATAAGAAAAAAATTATCTCTTTCCCTTCATAGAGAAAAAAATTCCCAAAACAGGCATTTTTAACAATATTTCTAACTAAAAGCTATTAATCTTACTTTATTTAATGATATAAGATGTGCAAATTTCAAATCTTTTTTAATTTTTCAAATATTTTATTTGTTAACGAAATAAAAGATATTTTGTAATCACTTGAGTTTCACAAAATCTCGCAAAGTCACGTTTTATCACACCCTGTAGTAAAAAAAAAAAACTTTTCAAAATAATTTTTTTTCAAAAATGGTGATATAACCTGATGTATATAGGTTTCATGTCGCACTGGCCACTGCCTTGGCCAGGTACATTCTGCTGCCGGAGACTGAGGGCTAAGATTTAAGTTGTGGAGTCATTTTGGAGGGGTTTGGCCATAACTCACCGCGCTGCCCAAGCGGGTTGGTGAGTGTGGGATAGCATTTCCTCTAATCCCGATGGTATAGTTATACCACTATTGGCGGTCGGCTAGTGGTGTTGGATTTATTATAAACAAGAAACTGAAAGATAAAGTTGTAGAAGTTGAAAGTTCATCTGACAGAGCTGCACGACTCGTTATCCAACTCTCGAGAAGATACAAGGCTCAGATTATTCAAACTTATGCACCCAGAAGTCATCCTGAAGAAGAAATTGAAGAACTTAATGAGGAAATTCGTCATCTAAATAATAAAGGTAAGCAGCACTTGAACATAATTATTGGAGATTTCAATGCAAAAATAGGGCAACAGAATGAAACTTCAGTAGGTAAATTCGGTCATGGCAACAGAAACTAGCATGAAAATACTCTCGTTGAGTTTGCTGAGGCAGAAGGGTTTTTCATCTTGAACTCCTTTTTCAAGAAAAAGCCACACAGGAAATGGACATGGAGACATCCAAATGGGACGACAAGTGAAATTGATTTTATTATGTGTAACAAAAAATTCGTCATCGAAGACTGCAGTGTGCTAAACAAGTTCAACACAGGTAGTGACCACAGATTGGTGAGATGTAAGATGCACCTCAACACTAAACTCGAACGTGGCAAGCTCATAAGACAAACAAAATGTATTGACATAACCAACCTTAAAAAACACCACAATTACTTCAAGTTGGAACTGAAGAACAGATTCTCTGCTTTAGAGGGCCTAACATCGGAAGAAGTGCATATTTCTGAAGTTAATAGAAAAGTAACCAAAGCACTTATGGAAACAGCAAAAAAATTAGCTGGGTCTAAGAACAAGTTGCATATGAACAAATTATCAGGAATAACCAAAATGTTGATGCAAAAAAGAAGAGAGGTGAGGACAACTAAAGAAGATGCGACTTCCAAAGTGGAATATATAGAGCTATGCAAGACAGTACGAAAAAGTATCACTGAAGACGTAAGGAAATTAAACTGTGAACTAGTGAGGAAAGCAATTGAAAACAACCAAAGCCTAAAGATAGCAAAGGGACATCTCAGTAAGGGAAGAAAACAGATTATGGCACTGAGAAAACAAGATGGTTCTGTAACAAGAAATAGAGGCGAAATTTTGACAAGAGTGAAAGATTTCTACTCCAAATTATATGAAAGGGATGATACATGTACTCCAGACATCATGAAAGGTACCAGTACCAGAGTTCTTCCAGTCCTCCCAGCAGAAGTTGCACATGCAATCAAGAACATGAAGCGGGGGAAAGCTCCAGGAGAAGATGGAATTACTGTAGACATCATACAAGAAGCAAGTGGAGAAATCGAAACAGTACTCGCCCAAGTTTTCACTCGATGGCTTAATGAAGGGAAGATTCCTGAGGATTGGAACAATGCTACAATGATCCTGCTACATAAAAAAGGTGACATTAAGGATCTCAGGAACTACAGACCTATCAGCCTCCTATCAGTGGCTTATAAAATCTTCCCTAAAGTTCTTTCACACCGGTTGAAGGTAACACTGGACATGGCTCAACCGAGAGAACAAGCTGAATTCAGGAGTGGCTACAGCACAATAGATCATATCCATGTACTGAGAGAACTAATTGAAAGAGCGAGGGAATATGAACTTCCATTGTGCATGACTTTTATCGATTATGAGAAAGCCTTTGATTCGGTGAAACCATTAGCAGTTGCAATGGCTTTGAAATCGTGCGGTATTGAAGATTCATACATTAATATTATTAATAACATCTATGAAAATGCAAGTGCAAAGATTCGGCTGTTTGAAAATACAACACACATAAAAATTGGAAAGGGAGTGAGACAAGGTGACACCATATCTCTGAAGCTCTTTAATGTCACATTGGAAAATGTCTTTTAATCACTGAACTGGAAAAACAAAGGGATAAAGATTAATGGAGATTATCTAACTCACCTTCATTTTGCTGATGACATAGTCGTTTTTGCAACTACCCCATCAGAGCTGCAGAGTATGATCCAGGAACTTGCTGACAAGAGTAAAGAAGTGGGATTAAAAATAAACTTTTAGAAGACAAAAGTGATGTTCAATGCTTTTACAAGAAATGAAGATTTATCGATTGATGGAGAAAAGCTGGAGATAATAGGCACGTACGTTTATCTTGGACAGCAGATATCAAGTGAGGGTCACATTGATGAAGAAATTAATTGGCGTACAAAACTTGCCTGGAGAGCTTTTGGAAGAAACAACATAATTTTCAAGAGCAATATGCCATTATGTCTGAAAAGAAAAGTGTTTGATCAATGCATCCTTCCAGTGCTTACGTATATGGTGCAGAGACATGGACCTTAACTAAAAGAGGCATACAAAGGCTGCAGACAACTCAAAGCAGCATGGAGAGGTGCATGCTTGGTGTAACCAGGAGAGATAAGAAGAGGAACTCGTGGATCCAAAAAATGACGAGTGGAAGACATCATGATCAGAGTTAAATCCCTGAAATGGCAATGGGCTGGACATACTGCCAGAAGGACAGACCATCGATGGACAGCCGAAATTTTAGATTGGATTCCAAGGGACAGGAAAAGACCCAGAAGAAGACCACATGGGAGATGGGTGGATGAAATTCGAAAGTATGCGGGAGTGACATGGAGGAGACTGGCACAAGACAGACCGTTGTGGAGGAAACTTGGAGAGACCTTCGTCCAGCAGTGGATTGATAATGGTTGACAATGATGATGTTATAGGTTTCATTATGTAAAGTGTGAAAAAATTCAAAAATGGTCGAGCAACTAAAAAATAAAAATTTGTTGAAATTCTACGGGATGACTCTTTTGGGAATGCGAACAAGTGATGTGAGGCAAATTCAGGTGAGTGCAATGAATTAGTTGTTTGAAAGAAGCACATCATATTTTAGCTGTTTTTATTAATTTTACAGATCATTTATACTTTCTGGACACAAACAACCTTTTGTTGTGCCAAGACCTCATTTCAAAATCAATTCAACAGTTTGTGTAGTAACATGTGATATGTCAGCTGATTATTTCTCTCTTTGGAGTCGCGTTTTCCTTGGACGGACCTTCTTTATTATCAGAGCATGACTAAGACACCTAGAACCTGGATCTTCCGCTTTCTGTTCGAGCATGCTATGCATTACACCATCCGAGACGAAGTCCCAAATATCTGAGTGTTAAGAAGCAGAACAATGTCTGATTTCCACCAGTTGAAGCAAATTCTGCTTCCTTGTAGTGTTTTTAAATCACCACTATTTCAAACATGGAGATTGTGGAAGAAATATTATTTGCAAATACATGGGGCAACTATAAGATTTTTAAGGTGACAAACAGAGCAGCCATTGCCCAACTTACTGTTCAACACGTAATTTTAACATCAAAAGAAAATTACATCACCCTGGAACGGGAATCGTACATGGACACTAGAATTGTGGTAAAGATTTAAAATCAGCCTAGAGGATCGCAAGAAACCAAAAACAAATTAAAACTGCAAATAAATAATTATGACGTGCATCACTGAATACCTGACGCTGGTCAATATTTAAAACTGCATGTGGTTCATGGTTGAGATCGGCAATGTGTAAAAGATCTCTGATAATATTGAAACCCTGAAGCATGCTTCGGTTTGGTATTGTACATGTGGTCTGGATGGATTATTGTAGAAAGGACGGACTTCCAATCTATGAGATTTTTAGTCAACAGCTGATAATCTACATTCAAGATTAATGGGTTTCAAGGTATTTAATTCTTGGAGTGTAATTTGATGATTGCTTGATTGCTGGTGTAAAGTCAGAACACTTGGGGTATAATTTGATGACTGCTGGTGTAAAGTCAGAGCATAATTAAAGCTCACATGTAGCAGTGGTAAGAGATAAGGAAAGATGGCTTTACAGAAGGTGACTCAGAGGCCATCACTTCCTGGTGCTGCTTGGAGATTGAGTTATACTGGTGAGATTTTAATTTCTGAAGTGGAAATAGGTGAAGTGAGATCAGAAAGGATGATGTGGAAGATTACAGAGAAATGACGGTGTAGCATGCAGAAGTGAAATAAATTTGCTGAATCATCTTGAACATATTTGTTGGGGTCAGAAGTGACAGTTTTGTTCTATAATTGAAGATGAGCGAGGTTTTTGCTGGATGGCATTGCATGATGTTGCGTACATCAAAAAGTTTGAGGAAATAAATGGTTTGTTTTGTAAATACTAACAATTTCTTGAGTTCAGATTTTCTGATAATATATTCTGCAGAAGTTTGATCAAGGGTATGGAGGTTATCAATTTCCATATTTTGAAGCAGTTGTTTAGTGAAGGAGATTTTCTGTGTGTATGCAATAATCCTCTGTTTAGTATGCAGTCAGTGTTCAGTTGGATTAGCAACTGTTGAAAGTTGATCTTGAGCAGAAGAAACATGTCTTTCACCATATTACAAAAGTCAGTGCCTCCAGAAGTGAATCATCAAATGATCAAATTCAATTGCAGGGAGCTGTAGGCAAATACAGAAGAAGGGAGGTTGATACAATATTGTGATTGGAAGAAGTGGTGGGTGGCTTCAGTCAGATGAGGTTGAAGGGATTGTGAGATGTATGGTGTATGCAATCTAATTGGGCTGGTGCTGTGGAAGTTGCTATGGAGGAATGTCACGGGAAGTGCTGAAGGGTAGTGTGCAGATAGCAACAGAGGAATCAATTAAACTTGCACTTTAAATTGTGTCTGCTCTAGGGTGTTATCTATGTTGTAGTGGTGCTCGGTTGCATTATTTGTATTGAATTGATGGTCCAACATGCAGTTAAAGTCTCCGCACAAAATAATGTGTTCTCAAGGGGAAATCTGTTGGATGTGTGAGAGGTGATTTAAAAGTTGTGTGGCATCATTTCATGTTTTGGAACATAAATATTGAACAGATGAAACATTTCTGAATGGAGAGTTAATTTCAAGTGAAAGAGTTGTTCATTGTAATTAATGGTTATTTGTGCTGAACAGGGCGCGATTTCACCGATTAGCAACTAGCAAATAGCTAGTGAAAAAAAATCGCAGTAGCAAATATTGCTAGTAAGGTAATTTCTTTATTTAAAGTAACCAAAAATCATTATTAATCCACGAAGTTTACATAACAGTTTTTATTATCACTTGTTAAAACAGCGACGATCAGCGATTCTCTTTCGCCAATTTCCTTTCGACACTTAATACCCATCCTCCCCATATCTTTCATCCCTTCCAGTGGAAACTGTCGGTAGAAGCGCATTGAAACTCCTCTCCATCGTGCCCTCATTGGTCTATTACAGAAACTAAACGTGACGTCGGCAATGTTTGCTCTGGCAACCCAGAGCTCTGGGATGGATCGGTTGTTTGACCACCTGCTCTGCCACCCTCCCTTCTTTTGCCCCACGAACTTTGTCCTCAACTCCTGTCATACCTTAAGCCAAGCGATCGCCTACTTCCACAAGTCTTGATAGTCGTGTGTACATCAAATACTGCGCTCTAATGATCAGTGATGAATAAGCAAGAATAATTCCACTTATTCGGATGGTAGACAAAACCGAAAGAAGCAAACCAAAATGTTACTGGAAAATAGCCTGCCAACACTGGCAAAAGTCTTATCTATAGTAACTAGCCTTATTGCGTGACATGGATAGACGCTTTTTTACGAAACGTGTTCGTGGAGGGGGTAAACGATTACGGAAGAAACTTTTGCTTCGTCTGACTTCTGGTTTTGGAAATTTTCCTTGTATTTTCAAGCTGAAATACAAATATTTATCCAGTAAAATGTTAACGAGCAAAATAATACTTGACAGAAGCAACATCATGAGAAAAAAATAAATTATGATTACGGAAAAAATCCGAATTCCGCCGACCTTTAGTTTTCTAGTTTCGTAAAGACGGAATTCCAATAATAATGAAAAAAGCCGGAATTCTTTGAATTCGCGGAAGAATCTCATGCCTGAAGATTACAGAAAAATTTTGCAGCAGCCAACTTCCGTTTTTGCAAATTGTTCTCCACAGTTTCAAGCTAAAATGCAAACATTTATGCAATAAAATGATATTTAACAAGAAAAGCGGACACAAAGACAACATTGAGAGAAATATTTGCGATTACGGCAAAATTTGCTTACTCCGTTTCACTGATGTGTTCGAAAGTTTTGAAGCACGAAATTTCATCTCCAGATGGAAAACACGACCCCCCCTCTCCCAAATATTGATCTTCAGAATGATCTAACTTGATGACAAGAAAAAAAAAAGCGGGATTTCCGCGAATCCCTGTAAGAATCTCGTGTATATCATAAAAATAATAGCAAAAGAAAAATTTTAAACAAAATGAAAATTTGTAGAATCCGTAGTTTTGATAGTGAGTTCCGTAGTCGACAACTAATTCTGTAGAAACTACGGCATTGTGTGGTAGTTGGCAGATATGAAGTGTGTAGAAGTTTAGCAGAAATTTGTGTGATACTTCCACTTAGTACTGCATGTTGTGAGGTGGGATTCAGTTTTTTAAAAAGAATACAAGGGGACTAGAGGAACAATTTGTCTGTTGAAACTTTAAATGCTCTGATGACAATTGAAATTCTGTAGAAGGGCCACAAGAAGAGATTTTTAATCCACGGTCAGCAGTTATAAAGTGGTATGATGACAAAGTCAGACACGCTGAGTGTAAACCATATGGGAAGAAATCTGAATTAGAATGTCAGTGAAATATATTCATGTGGTATGAGAATTTGTTAAAAATTAATAATAAAGATAGTCACTAAACTTATCTAAGATTCTATTCATTATTCAAAAAGGTAAGTCAAAATATTTATACACATTTAAATTTCTGTGTAACTTTATTAGAAAATAAGTTACGATGTGATTTAGTTTTACTTGCTAGTCATGCAAATGTTTTGCTAGCAAACTATTTGGTCACTAGCAAAATTTGCTAGTGAGCAAAAAGATGAAATCTTGCCCTGGTGCTGAATATGGTTGTGAATTGCAATTGCAATGCCTGAATTCATTGTTTGGCCATAACTGTGATAGAATTGATATAGCCACATACACCATTTGTTATAATGCATGGTTGGCTTGCAGTTCATTTCTTGTAATGCTATGATGTCAGCATTTACAGAGATGAGATTGGCTGGAGTCAAAAAGTTTGTGAGAGAGTAGCTATGCCCTCTGCAATTGAAGGAAGCAATTTTAAGTTTATGACATATAGTTTTATGAGGGTTGAAAATTGCTTTCATCTTCAGTTTTTGTAAGCATTCTGATGCAACCTTGGAAGGCTCTGAACCATGTCGAGAATTCTTTTATCTGTAATTTTTTTTGTTGAAGACTAGTAGCAAGTTTCCAACTGAGGAATGAACTATGGGAAGTGAAGGAGATAATTTGCATAAAATGCATTGTGATGCACCTTTGCTTCCCTGCCCAAGGTAAATAGTTCTGTCATGGCATCTTCATTTAAAGGTACCAGAAGGAAATCATCTGAAGTCAAGTGGGTTTTCAGTTCATCAATGGCAGGGCTAGCTAGCTCTAAAGTGGACCTTACATGTTCAATAATACTGTCATTACTCCATCATTACTTTCACACCTTACACACTCATTATTAAACATCATTACTTTGCTTCAGTATCAGTCGAGTAGTCATGGATAATACACCAGTTTTGTCTGCATTGGAGAATGGATGTGCAAAGAAAAGTGTGTTTAGCTATAATATTAGCTTTAAGAACGAAATGTCGTGTTAAGCGCTGGTGTTGGATGAAGGAATGGCTAAAAAAACATAAGTGTTCACAGAGACTTGGATAGACCTGGATAAAGATCTACTCAAGTCTCTTCAACAACTCTGCCTTGAGAAATTCTCTTCAATGTGTTGCTCCAGCATGCTTTCGAATTTCATCCACCTATCTCCCACATGGTTCTCTTCTGAGTGTTTTCCTGTTCCTTGGTGTCTAGTCTTGTATTTCAGTTATCCAATGGTGGTCAGTTCCAGAGTAGCAGACTATAGACGTACACTGTAAGTTTCCAAATTATTATCACATTTTGCAAATAGTTTTTGCATGTAGATCACAAAAAAAAAAAAAAAGTTTATTAACAGCTATTAAACACTTATTCAAGGCTTTACTCAGATTATACTTAATTCTACACTGTTGACCACCCAAAATGCAACACCAAGAAGGAAGCGTCTGAATGGCCTGAAATTCGCAGCATGCGTTGCCCGCGAGAGTACATGCAAACGATTAGCATTGCAGGGCATATGCAAATCATGTGTGCCCGGCACGCCACCGAGAAGCACCACTATAAGAAGGGTGCACAGAAGGCAGGGTGTAAGTAGTGGAAGTGTGTTGTGCTGCCGGACCTGTGCGTGGGAAGCTTCTTGATGCCTCGTCGCAGAATACGGCAGTCATTCCAGCACGTTTCGGAGTTTGACAGAGGACGAATAGTGGCTTATCGCGACAGCAGTTTATCGTACCGAGACATCGGCGCCCGTGTGGGACGACATCCAGCCACAGTGAGGCGAGTATGGATTCAGTGGGTGCAGGAAGGACGGACGGATGGACCAACGTGAGTGATTGCCGCGGCACACCACCGAACGAGAGGACCGGCATGTTGTGCTGCGGGCATTGACGGCTCACACCGCCACATCACAAACGTTAGCGCAGGAATTAGGGTGTGTTGCGCAACAACCTGTGTCAGCACGTACCGTTCGACGTCGTCTGCAGGAGTGGGGACCTGTTGCACAGTGCCTATTGCTCCGATTACCATTGACATTACATCACCGGCGAGTGTGGCTGCAGTGGGCTGTTGAACGCCGCACCTTGACTACGGAATGGCATGACATTGTCTACTCCGACGAATTCCGCTTCTGCCTGCAACACCACAATGGTCGGATCTGCGTGTGGTGGCACCGCGACGAAAGACTGTACGACGCCTGCATTATGCATCGCCATACCGGTCCGTCGCCTGGGGTTATGGTTTGGGGTGCAATTGGATATGACACCCGCACCTCTCTGGTACGCATCGCCGGTACAATCAACAGCCACCACTACATCTCCGACGTTTCGGAGCCTGTAGTCCTCCCTTACCTGCAGGACCTGCAAGTGGTCACGTTTCAACAGGACAATGCGCGCCCGCACGTGGCACGCATTGTGCAACAATTCTTCACGGCCCACCAGGTGTCACTGCTGCCGTGGCCCACCTTTTCTCCTGATATGTCGCCCATCGAACACGTCTGGTCACTGATCGGCATCCGAGTGGCCCGGAAAGCACCACCCGCGGCTACGCCTGATGAACTGTGGCAATGTGTGGAAGCAGCCTGGACCGTCATACCCCAAGCCCACATCCAAAGCCTCTTTCGTTCGATGCCGCAGCATGGGGGCCACACGAACTATTGATGTCTGCGTGTTCCGCAAGTCGCATGGGCCTGTAAGCTTGATTGTTTCATCTTTGTATCTGTTATGTGTCCAGTAAATCTGGCTTTGCTATCTCATGTCCTTCTTAGTGTTGCATTTTGGGTGGCCAGCAGTGTATTTTAACTTGAACGTTTACTTATTTTTCAAAGTTCTTATTATGTGTAGCAGGTATGAGTCATTTTGTTGTAGGACTTCCATCCACAGTGAGTAGATTTTAGGTCCCAGCCACCTACAACGAGTTCGCCTTTTGGGCAGGACACAGAAACGGAAGTAATGAGAGCAAGTCTAGGGACTTTGACAGAACAGTTTGTAGTGAGATTAGAGTACAGTAGATGGCGCCACCGTACAAGTACGATGTTGCACGTAGAGGGGTGAGAGAATTTCGGGGGGGGGGGCATAGGAAAGGATACCTATTTAACCAGTGGGCCCAACCTGGGGGCCGTCATTTAACATGCTCGTCTGATGCACGGTGAATATTCAGCGATTGTTAGCAAATCACACCACCTCCACAAGATCAGCCCAGGAACGAACCTGAGGACCTTGCATTGGTAGTCTGAACTGCTAACCTCTCGTCCATTCGCGGCTCCTTTTCAAAGTTCTTTAGTTTTTTCAGACATTTCTGGCCTCTAGATTTTATCAACACCTCAATGTATAGGAACTGTAACAAAAGTTTTGTTTACACAGAAATAATTTAAATTTTACTGCCAGGTTCCTCTTACAGTTGCCAGTGATTAAATTGAAATATTTTCCTTATGTATTTTATAAGTACTATTTTTAAATTAAGTTGTTAAAAATGTTTTTAAGAATTTTGAAGGTTCATTAATGGAACTGTTTTCATGGATACAAAAATTTCCTTTAATTAGTCTTGTTTTTATGAGGTTCTTAGTCCAATATTTTAATACTGGTATTTTGCCGTATAGGTCCATTTCACACACTGCTGCACGTTCAATTGTAATGTACTTACTTTGTAACATTTGGATCTGTAATGTTCTAATAATTATTTGTTTTATTATTTTTTCTTATGTTATTGTATTGTTATTTTTATATTATTTTTTTAATTGTTATTTTATTGTTATTGCGATTTGCAGCAAGTTTTCTGTTTCAATGTTTCCCTTCAGCTCTGAAAAAAAAATGTATATACTGTATATATATATCTACTTGAATACTATGTTATGAGATGTTTACATTTCACATAATTGAGACTTGGTTGATTCAACCATTCTTCTGATATGAGTGTCCAGTTTTTCCCTTAGCAACTTTTTATGGAGGGAAAATAACATTTAACAATAATTTAGGACAATGGAAACATCACGGAAATTTTTTTAAAACTCCCGCCAAAATAAAGTTGTCAGGCGGGAGCCTCCCGCCTTGTGAAATTTTAAGAATATATATATATATATATATACTAAAGAGCAAAGCCTAAAACATAAGAAAAACTTCAGAATTTAAAACGAAAGTTGCAAAATAACCTGAAGATCAAAACGCGCAACGCAGCAGTTATGAAAATTCAGAATTCACATTTTATTAAAAAGAGACTGAAGCAAAAAAAATTTTTGACTCATACCAAGTACAACATAGAAAAGGTTATGTATTGACCGGTGTGAGTAAAAAGAGAAAAAAATAGAACAACTGAAAGTAGAAAGTGTCCAGAATACTGAGCCTTGGCTTTATCAAGGACCAGCAAAAACTCAGCATTTTCTTGTGGAAGTGAGAAAATGCAGTTTTTGCTGGTCCTTGATAAAGCCAAGGCTCAGTATTCTCGACACTTTCTACTTTCAGTTGTTCTATTTTTTTCTCTTTTTACTCACACCGGTCAATACATAACCTTTTCTATGTTGTACTTGGTATGAGTCAAAAAAATTTTTTGCTTCAGTCTCTTCTTAATAGAATATATATATATATCATCATCGTCAACCATTATCAATCCACTGCTGGACGAAGGTCTCCCCAAGTTTCCTCCACAACGGTCTGTCTTGTGCCAGTCTCCTCCATGTCACCCCTGCATACTTTCGAATTTCATCCACCCTCATGTGGTCTTCTTCTGGGTCTTTTCCTGTCCCTTGGAATCCAATCTAAAATTTCGGCTGTCCATCAATGATCTGTCCTTCTGGCAGTATGTCCAGCCCATTGCCATTTCAGGGATTTAACTCTGATCATGATGTCTTCCACTCTTGTCATTTTTCGGATCCACGAGTTCCTCTTCTTATCTCTCCTGGTTACACCAAGCATGCACCTCTCCATGCTGCTTTGAGTTGTCTGCAGCCTTTGTATGCCTCTTTTAGTTAAGGTCCATGTCTCTGCACCATATACGTAAACACTGGAAGGATGCATTGATCAAACACTTTTCTTTTCAGACATAATGGCATATTGCTCTTGAAAATTATGTTGTTTCTTCCAAAAGCTCTCCTGGCAAGTTTTGTACGCCAATTAATTTCTTCATCAATGTGACCCTCACTTGATATCTGCTGTCCAAGATAAACGCACGTGCCTATTATCTCCAGCTTTTCTCCATCAATCGATAAATCTTCATTTCTTGTAAAAGCATTGAACATCACTTTTGTCTTCTGAAAGTTCATTTTTAATCCCATTTCTTTACTCTTGTCAGCAAGTTCCTGGATCATACTCTGCAGCTCTGATGGGGTAGTTGCAAAAACGACTATGTCATCAGCAAAATGAAGGTGAGTTAGCTAATCTCCATTAATCTTTATCCCTTTGTTTTTCCAGTTCAGTGATTAAAAGACATTTTCCAATGTGACATTAAAGAGCTTCAGAGATATGGTGTCACCTTGTCTCACTCCCTTTCCAATTTTTATGTGTGTTGTATTTTCAAACAGCCGAATCTTTGCACTTGCATTTTCATAGATGTTATTAATAATATTAATGTATGAATCTTCAATACCGCACGATTTCAAAGCCATTGCAACTGCTGATGGTTTCACCGAATCAAAGGCTTTCTCATAATCGATAAAAGTCGTGCACAATGGAAGTTCATATTCCCTCGCTCTTTCAATTAGTTCTCTCAGTACGTGGATATGATCTATTGTGCTGTAGCCACTCCTGAATCCAGCTTGTTCTCTCGGTTGAGCCATGTCCAGTGTTACCTTCAAGCGGTGTGAAAGAACTTTAGTGAAGATTTTATAAACTACTGATAGGAGGCTGATAGGTCTGTAGTTTCCGAGATCCTCAACGTCACCTTTCTTATGTAGCAGGATCATTGTAGTGGTGTTCCAATCCTCAGGAATCTTCCCTTCATTAAGGCATCGAGTGAAAATTTGGGCGAGTACTGTTTCGATTTCTCCACTTGCTTCTTGTATGATGTCTACAGTAATTCCATCTTCTCCTGGAGCTTTTCCCTGCTTCATGTTCTTGATTGCATGTGCAACTTCTGCTGGAAGGACTGGAGGAACTCTGGTACTGGTACCTTTCATGATGTCTGGAGTGCATGTATCATCCCTTTCATATAATTTGGAGTAAAAATCTTTCACTCTTGTCAAAATTCCGCCTCTATTTCTTGTTACAGAACCATCTTCTTTTCTCAGTGCCATAATCTGTTTTCTTCCCTTACTGAGATGTCCCTTTGCTATCTTTAGGCTTTGGTTGTTTTCAATTGCTTTCCTCACTAGTTCACAGTTGAATTTTCTTACGTCTTCAGTGATACTTTTTCTTACTGTCTTGCATAGTTCTATATATTCCACTTTGGAAGTCACATCTTCTTTAGTTGTCCTCATCTCTTCTTTTTTGCATCAACATTTTGGTTTTTCCTGATAATTTGTTCACATGCAACTTGTTCTTAGACCCAGCTAATTTTGTTGCTGTTTCCATAAGAGCTTTGGTTACTTTTCTGTTAACTTCAGAAATATCAACTGCTTCCGATGTTAGGCCTTCTAAAGCAGAGAACCTGTTCTTCAGTTCCAACTTGAAGGTATTATGGTGTTTTTTATGTCAATAGATTTTGTCTTATGAGCTTGCCACGTTCAAGTTTAGTGTTGAGTTGCATCTTACATCTCACGAATCTATGGTCACTACCTGTGTTGAACTTGTTTAGCACACTGCAGTCTTCGATGACGAATTTTTTGTTACACATAATAAAATCAATTTCACTCGTCGTCCCATTTGGATGTCTCCATGTCCATTTCCTGTGTGGCTTTTTCTTGAAGAAGGAGTTCAAGATGAAAAACCCTTTTGCCTCTGCAAACTCAACAAGAGTATTTCCACGCTGGTTTCTGTTGCAGTGACCGAATTTACCTACTGAAGTTTCATTCTGTTGCCGTTGCCCTATTTTTGCATTGAAATCTCCCATAATTATTTTCAAGTGCTGCTTACCTTTATTATTTAGATGACAAATTTCCTCATAAAATTCTTCAATTTCTTCTTCAGGATGACTTGTGGTGGGTGCATAAGTTTGAATAATCTGAGCCTGGTATCTTTTCGAGAGTTGGATAACAAGTCGTGCAGCTCTGTCAGAGGAACTTTCAACTTCTACAACTTTATCCTTCAGTTTCTTGTTTATTATAAATCCAACACCACTAGTTCTGCCAGTATCTGTCCCACGATAGTAGAAGAGATGTCCACTTTTTAGTTCGATGAGATCTTCTCCTTTTCTCCTTACCTCACTTAGCCCCACGATGTCCCACGTGATCCTTTGTAGTTCCTCTTCCAATTCAAGAAGCCTTGAATCAGAAGATAGGGAGCGTCCATTATACGTAGCGAAGGTCAGCATCAGATGGCAGCCTAGTCCGGTCCTCCGGGGATTCTTAGCACCCTCTGCCTTCATGTCGCACTGGCCGCTGCCTTGGCCAGGTACATTCCAGCTGCCGGAGACTGAGGGCCAAGATTTAAGTTGTGGAATCATTTTGGAGGGGTTTGGCCATAACTCATCATGCTGGCCAAGCGGGTTGGTGAGTGTGGGATAGAATTTCCTCTAATCCCGATGGTATAGTTATACCGCTATTGGTGGTTGTCGGAGCCCCTTTAGTGGGAACAGGATGCACCATGAGAAGGCGGGGTTGACATTTGTCAAGGAGAGGCTGCGATGTTACGCATCACCTGACCTTATATATATATATATATAAAATCTTAGGTCCGTTTTTGGACCACTCACAAAATTCGTGCATTAAAAATGTATCCTTCGTAAAAATTCGTACATTAGAAACGGACCGTTCAGAGTTCCGAAAATTGCAATTGAATACATCGTTCATGTCGGGAACATAATCAGTTTATGGACACATGAATCGGCTTCCATATGTGGCAGCATAAGCAGTTCATTTTACATATCGCGGACTATTACGAATCAGGCATGAGATTCTTCTTTGAATTCGCGGAATTCTGCTTTTTTCGCCACATTTTGGTTATACTCGAGATTGATGCAAAAAAACTGAAGATGTTTTATTTTTTGGAAGATTAGTGTGTGTGTGTGGTGGGGGGGGGGGGTCGTTTTCCTTCTGGAGAACAGTATTTCGTTTTTTAGAACTTCCGTAAACGAAAGTTAAACTGAGTGAAAAAATTTCCCGCAATCATAATTTCTTTTTCTTGCGAAGTTTCTTTCCTCTGTCCAGCATTGTTATTAAATATCGATTTCTTGCATAAATGTTTGTATTTCAGCTTCTGATAATGGAAGTTTTGACGGAATAAAATTTCCTTGTGACTTTAGGCATGAGTTCCTTCCGCGGATTTGAGGAACTCTGACTTTGTTGTCATCATTTGCGTCGTTCTCGAGAACGATCCTAAACTGAAGATAATTGGGGGGGCAGGGGAAGGGGACCTCTTTTCGCTGGGGACGGAATGTCGTCTTTCAAAACTTTTGAAAGCGGAAATTAGATGAACTGTAGATTTAATCTGTAATCGTAATTTTTTTCTCATGATATTCCCTCTGCTCAGTGTTATTGTAAAATATAATTTTGTTTGATAACTGACTGTGTCAGCTTAAAAACGAAAGTCGAACGGAACGGAGCATAGATTTTTTTTTTCCAGCAATGTTTCCACTGTCCTAAATTATTGTTAAATGTTCTTTTCCCTCCACAAATAGTTGCAAAGGGAAAAACTGGACACTCATATCAGAAGAATAGTTGAATCAACCAAGTCTCAATTATGTGAACTGTAAACATCTCATAACATAGTATTCAAGTAGATATATATATATATATATATAGTATATACTTAAGAGCAAAACTGAAGACTAAGGAAAAACTTTAGAATTTAAAACGAAGGTTGCAAAATAACCTGAAAATCAAAACGCGCAACGCAGCAGTTTTGAAAATTCAGAATTCACATTCTATAAAGAAGATACCTAAGCAAAAAAATACAAATATAATTTTGACTCACACCTAGTACAACATAGAAAAGGTTATGTTTCTACCTGTGTGAATAAAAGGAGAAAAGATAAAAAAATAAAATAAAACGACTGAATGTAGAAGGTGTCGAGAATACTGAGCCTTGGCTTTATCAAGGACCAGCAAAAACTCTGCATTTTCTCACTTCCACAAAGACCTAGTTGGAAATGGGTTTCTGCAAGGCCATAGATGCAAGTGACGTTCCCACCTAAAATAGTTTAAAAAATATATATATGTCATGTCCTCCGTAGAGTTGCATGACCTAGCACTGGTTAACAATTTCGCTTGCATCCATTAACCTTCCTGGCCCGACCCATGCTCTTCATCTGTTACTATTAAACAGAGAGAAGAAGATTAAAGAGAACTCAAGCTGTGAGAGTGACATAATAATTAGAAATGATTTTCAGCCATAACGAAATTCCAAGTTCGTTTGAGAGAGAATTTAAACCTGAAAATCAATGCAAAAGAAATCCAAATTTTTACATTGCAATTAAAAAAGGAAATATTAATTTTTAACGAACAGAATTTTGAAAGAAAACTTGAGTCTAAAACCCCCTACTCTACAACTTATGACAGCACGAAAACGAGAATAAGTTAAAGATAATAATTAACTAAAGAAAACTTTGTGAAAGTTATATACCTTAAACAGTTAGTTGCAATATGTACAAAGTATTTCAGCAGTGCTTTAAGTGCATAATTAATTAGTTATTAAGAACTTAACTACTTTGAAAAAACAGCGCATAGACAGCGCATAGAAAAGGAACAAGCTTAGCCATCTTCTGTTCCTAGGTACCTCAAAAGACGCTCAAAGTTACAAAGAAAAGAAAGAGTTAAAACCCGCAAAAATGTTAACAGACAAACCAATGCCTAAAAGCTGAAAAGCTAAAAAACGACAGAGAAAAAGTACATGAAGTACAAACATTGAACTTATAAAACCTAGAACCCAAAAACCAGGAAGAGAGCTTACCTCTTGTGTGACAAAAACTTTTCTCCTCACAAGAGAAGAACATGGCTCACCTCTTCCGCCACTCCCTAGACGCTGGGGGGCAGTGAGGGTGGGGCTGATGGCCTCCTCATACAGCAAGAAACCAACGCGCGGAGATTTTAACCAGAGAAAAAAAATATATATAAACTTAAGACTGTGGATCTGTATGATCAAAAAGAGCAGAATTCACTCTCCAGAATACATGAGGAATATTATAAAATACACGAGCAGTGTATTTAATAATCTTTGCATGTATTAAATCACCTTAGTAAGCTTCTATAGATTAATCAGAATCTTATTAATTTTAATGTTGGTTTTACTATTTTTAGTATAGCTATCCTAGTGATGAATAACTAGTTTTCTTTTTTATTTGTTTTTATTTTCTTTTATAAACAGATTTTTAAGCTTTTTTTGTGATTTTGTTTATATTATTTAATTTTTTGTTTTAATAGGACCGTCATATCCATAGCACTAAGGTTCCTTTAGGTAGTTAATAGGCATCCTCTAGCCAACTTCCTTACGGCTTTGATTGGTCAGAATCATATTATTAACTGTGTAGAAAATTAAAGCAGATCTGCCAACCTTACTCTATTATTCAGAATAATTTTTCTTAAAGTTCTTTTGATGAAAGAAGAAGGAATTTCGTTCTCTAGAAAACTTTCTAATAGTATATTAATGTGGTAATTGAAGTCCAAATTGTTGCTGCAAATTCTTGAAATTCTTAGGACCTGAGAAATTAGTACATTCTCAATTACTTTGGTTGAAATGTTATTATTCCAGTGTAGATATTTAATTGCTTTGAAAGGAAAATTAACTCTTTTATCAAAGAGGCTAATAGATGGGTTACCTCTGTTGAGCTTAATGCTTAAGTCTAGGAACTCAAGTTCCTGATTACTGTGGTTGGTTTTACTTAAGTTAAGAGAGCTAGGATAGATATTATCAAAATCACTCTCTATAACTTCTGAATTATTGATACACAGCAGATCATCAATATATCTAAAAGTGTAAAGGTAGTTATCTGAGCAGGTGGGGTGATTTTTAATGAATTTATATTCCTTAAAGAACAGGAATAGATTAGCGATATTCGTGGACGTTGATGTTCCCATGGGAATACCGTTCACTTGCTTATAGAGAGTATTATTATATAAGATATGGTTATTTTTTATGCAGCAATTGAGATAAGAGTTCCAAGTTCCTACATCAACAAATTGGTTAAGTTTAAATTCTGCATACAGCTCTTTAAAGGTAGTGATTATATCTGATAGAGGCAGATTAGTATATAGGTTTTCAAAATCATAACTATTAATATCTAGGGGACAAACTTTGAGTATAGTAGAAATTACTTCTGCATTATTATTAATTATCCAAAAATCTCTGTACATCAAGTTAGAACAGTTTCTAATGTGTTTCAAAACCTTCTTTAAGACATCTTCAAAAGCAAGATCTATTTTCTTTTTATGACTCCTTACTCCACTAGCTATGAACCTGAACTTCACAGGATCCTTATGAAACTTAACCGTTGCAAAAAGAAATGGAAATTCAGGCTCATATCTTCTAGTTTGTGGAATTTTAAGTTTCTTGAAGAATGCCTTAAACCGATTTTCTAACTGCTTGGTAGAATAACTTACGGGCTCGTATGTTACTCTATTATTGAGTTCCATAGTTAACAATTCAAAATAGAACTTCTTACAGATAATTGCAAAATTATTGCTAGCTTTATCCGTAGTGGTAAAAATAAAATGGTCTTGTAGTTTGGAGAGTGACCTTTTAGTTTTAGACTCAAGTTTTCTTTCAAAATTCTGTTCGTTAAAAATTAATATTTCCTTTTTTAATTGCAATGTAAAAATTTGGATTTCTTTTGCATTGATTTTCAGGTTTAAATTCTCTCTCAAACGAACTTGGAATTTCGTTATGGCTGAAAATCATTTCTAATTATTATGTCACTCTCACAGCTTGAGTTCTCTTTAATCTTCTTCTCTCTGTTTAATAGTAACAGATGAAGAGCATGGGTCGGGCCAGGAAGGTTAATGGATGCAAGCGAAATTGTTAACCAGTGCTAGGTCATGCAACTCTACGGAGGACATGACATATATATATTTTTTAAACTATTTTAGGTGGGAACGTCACTTGCATCTATGGCCTTGCAGAAACCCATTTCCAACTAGGTCTTTGTGGAAGTGAGAAAATGCAGAGTTTTTGCTGGTCCTTGATAAAGCCAAGGCTCAGTATTCTCGACACCTTCTACATTCAGTCGTTTTATTTTATTTTTTTATCTTTTCTCCTTTTACTCACACAGGTAGAAACATAACCTTTTCTATGTTGTACTAGGTGTGAGTCAAAATTATATTTGTATTTTTTTGCTTAGGTATCTTCTTTATAGAATATATATAGTATATATATATATATATATATATATATATATATTTCAGAGCTGAAGGGAAACTTGTTCAAAAATGATAAATTAGTTGACCCTTGTAATACTGAACTTGCACATCACAATGTCCAGTGAAGGTTTATCTTTTGTGATTGAGATAAACTACAGATTTCCTTCTGCCACAATGGAACTCTTTTTGAAGTTTGAGTGTGTAGAATCTGAATCTGTGAAGCAACACACACACGGTACATTCTTTCAAAAGCCTGGCAGACCAGTTTTGTTTTTCTCGAAAATCAATGAAGATGCAGTTATCGAATATTCACTATTCAAACATAGCTCTAAAAAATGAAGAGTATATGTGCCAATGTCCAAAGTTTTCTAAGAGTTTTATAAGCAACCATCTACACACATTAGTGTCAAAAGTTTCTTTTGCAAGTAAGTTTGTGTTGTGTATAACAAATGTACCATGTGAACGTGGCTTTAGCACACAAAACAGAATTCAATCAAAATTTAGAGATTCACTGAGCAACAAAAATCTTAATGCATATTTCTGAAATTGGGTCAGATAAACCCTCAGAAATAAAACAACAGCTGATCAAAGCTTGCTGACTGTGGCAAGGAATGAAAGACAGACATATATACTTTAGACACAATTTTATGATATCAATGGACTGCAAAACGCACAACTCTAGTTTTGTAAAATGAATCATGGTAATTTGCATTAGACTGAATGTAGTTTTTTGATCTGATTCACATGTTTGTTTTAAAAAATCAAGTATAGCTTATATTGTTTGAAAAATTACTACTGTTTTCCCAGTCTTTTATTATTAAGTCACATATTCAAAACTCCCCACCTGAAATTTTCAATCCCCTCCTTTTACAAACACAAGTGGGGAGATTCCCATATCAAATTTAAATTTTAAGCCCTGGCAGATACATTTTATTTTTATGCAACTCTGGTCAGTTCTAGCAATTTGTCCAGCTCATTGCCACTTTAGGGTCTTTACTTTGATGGTGATACCATCAGCTCTTGCCATTTTTCTGATCTACGATTTCCTGGTTTTCTTTAAAAATGTGCTAAGAAAACAGAAAAGTCAATGCTTGTGTTCACATGTCAGCTAATCCAGGATTTCACTTCTTTGAATCATGTGAAAACTCGAAACTCACCACTCCGTAACTCATAAAATAAATCAAAGCTTTAGAGATGGGTCAGACCATACTTTCTTGAATATTTCCGAACAGGATTTCAATCTTTAGTTTCAGAAACTATGCTTGCCTGTGAAGGAGATTATTTTGAACAGAAACTTTGTGTAGAAAAATATTAGATGTAATAAAGTTATCAATTAACCTAAGAAAATTATTACTTCAGGAATAGCACTTGTATAAAACACTGTTTGCAGATCGATCCCAATTTTTTTATAAAAAGCACCGCAACGTCCCAATGAACTAAAAGGAGATCTTAATAAGATACTCAGGAGCCAACCAAATACCAAAGAGTACACAAGTGATGAACAGTCAGACTTAATTATTTATTATTTGTCTGAAACTAAATTAAATTAGACAAGCAGAAAAACATCTTGGTAACACGATCTCTTGTCTGAAAATTCCTGAATATTAGCAATTTTCAAACTGAGTAATGACGCGCATGCCCTCACACAATCAGTTTTAATGACAGTATCCCCTCCAGCCGCCAATACTGATGCTCCGATATCAGAATATCTGGATCAGCGTCAATACCACATCATTACTTGCCATCATCCAATCTCTAGCGATCTTACATGTTCAATAATACTGTAATTACTTTCAAGTAATGACAGTATCATTGATTGAATGTGTAAGGTCTGCTTAAGAAAGCCACAGTGTTAAAGTTTTAGCCAAATTAAAAATCACTATCCATATTTTGAAAATCTTAGCCAATATTAGCAGAATAAAAATTGTTACAAAAAAAAAAAAGGCATGTCAGAAATGTATAAAATAAAACATGAGGTAAAATAAAGAAAACATATGCAAACATGGAAGAAAAGCTGTTTATAAAATTTCATTTTATAAGTTGGACAGGCCAGTTGTATGTTTTTATGGGTGTACCAATAATCAAATGCTGCATTGAAATTAAAAATTTTCATATTAGGTTCTTCAATGTTAATAAAAATCATGTCACCAACATTTTTAATTTTCATGCAGTTTTGTATTCCTGTTCTAATCAAGTTGTGTTTACTAAAACCACATTCTACATTTGTTATGGTCATGCAGCCAAGTTAATGCAATTTTTAGTAGTTTGATAATGTTTTCATAGCTTGCATTGTTATATTTTTAATTCCTGAATTCCAGATATCTTTTTTAAGTTCTCTAAAGTTGATTAATGCTAGATGGCTGGTTTTATTTTCAGTTACTTTGTTACTTCCAAATATTTCTGACAATTCACAAATGATATCATTTCCATAATTAGGCAATTCAGGCTTTTCTAGGGACAATTTGTTTGGATTTAGCACATCATACAGTTTACAGATCCTGTCTGAGGAATATCTTCATTGGATGTTTTCAATAAGGTTTTTCAGAAAGTGATTTGTAGTTTTTTAAAATGTTGCAACTTGCTTTGAGGAAATGGCTATATCATGATTTTAAATTTCACATTTTGTCGAGTGTCAAGCTGAGTTGGGAGCCTGTTTAAAAACTTGTTTGTCATATTTTTGCAGATTCAAATGCTCACCATCAGTCATGCTCTTCAGCACATATTCACAAGCTTCTAGGTAGTCTACAACATCTGCAAATAATAGATTGGGGCTTTATAGTGCTGAGCATGTGCTGTGAAAAGGACCTAGAGCATCAACCAAAGAAATGTGTTGTAGCAATAAAACAAAACCTTGCTATATTTTGTTTTCAATCAAATAATGGTAAGATAAACTTCAAAAAAATACTAACAATACAGCAAAGGAAAATAAACCCACTTGCTCTCAAGAACTGAGAAGAAATGTCAAGTTTGTAGAATCAAGCCTGCGTTCAAAGCTAGAGCACGAAAAGATAATGTTCTGCAGCTGCCTTCTCTCCATGTGAGAAAACAAGAAAGATGTCACTGAATTTTTAGTTGTAATGAGCACGTCTTTCGAGTCCTTCCCAACTCAAATAAAATTTATGAAAGTTATTCAGTCGATGGAACAGGTTAGAAAAAAAATCCACCAGACTTCTGCAACTGCCGTTTCATAAAAAATTGAGAGTAAAATCACACAAAATAAAGAAATATAGGTACAGCAAAATATGTTATTCTTTCTCAAAGTATCTTCCCTCAGATGATATGCAATGGTCCCATCATACAGCCCACTTTTAAAGCATGTGGTGAAGGCATTTTGTGGAAACTGCTTAGCGACCCCTGTACAGTTTGAATAATGTCAGCATCCGTGTTCAATGTTGCACCACGGAACTTCTTCGTTGTTCAAAACAACCAGAAATCACACTGGACGAGGTCAGGATTGTGGGCAGGTTGTGGCACAAGTTTAATACTGCATTTCATAAGAAACTGTTGTACACAAGCAGCCACATGTGGGTGGGCGTTATAATGGTGTAGGATACACTTTCCCACCAGTTGCAGTCGCTTAATTGATATGTGGCTTCAAGACTAAAATGTAATAATCAGCATTGACAGTAATTTGTGGAGGAACAGCATGCTGGTAGACTACACCTTTATAATCAAAGAAAATTATCATCATCACCTTCCCAGTTGATTTGGTTTGGCAGACTTTTTCGGAGGAAGTTAGCCTGTGTGTTTCCAGATGCTCGTTGCACGCTTCGGAGGGGGTCAAAACAGTGGACCCATGTTTCATTTTCAGTTATTACTGTGTTTAGAAAGTTTGGATCCTTTGCAATAATTTGTTTCCACTCATAACACACCTGAACTCTTGCTAACAATTGTTCTCTCATCAGGTGGAACACACGCGATGCCGCAGTAATTTGTTCACAAAGAATGCCGATGTTTTTGAAATATTAGTTGCTGCCATTATGTATGTCTTCACGCATCATTCGTTGAACTTCTTGCAGGATTGCCTAAACAGTGTTAACAATGTGCTGCATAACAATACTTTCACATACCTGCCAACTCTTCCGATTTTGGCAGCTCTTCCGATTTTTTATACATTCTTCCGACCAAACTCACGTTCTTTTGCTGTTCGAAAAATGTCTGTTTTTTTTTTCGAAAAATAACCTGCTTTATAAATTTTTGTAAGTCAGAAAAAAAAAAAAAAAAAAGGTTGAAAAGCGCAGCAATAACTTACTAGTCTTAATCATCAGGGCTGCCAGACCTGCGCCAAAACGTTGTTCTTGCACCATTCTGCTAAAAAAATTGCGATTTTGACGAAATCTGCGCTAATTTTGCGCCAAAAGTTAAAATTTACCGGTTGTCGATAATTTAGCGTAATCTTCCGCCATTCGAAATCAATTCAGCGGTTAATTCGTGCGTGAGATTCTTCCGTGGATTCGCGGAGTCCCCCCCCCCTTTTTTTTGTCAGTTTCAAGATCGATGTAAAAATGAAGAAATTTTAGGGGTGTTAGTTAGGGCGGGAGGTCGTATTCCGTCTAGGGACGTTGTTTTGTCTTTTTAAACGTTCGGAAACGGAAGCTAAACAGAGTGCAGATATTTCCCGCAATCGTATTTTTTCTCGTGCGATGTTGCTTCTGGATTTTTGTTTTGTTTTTGTTTGGAGGTTTAACGACCACCGTGAGCAACTCAATGGGCTATAAGCAGTCGCCTGTCCCTAATTTAGGGCCACTGGTTCCAGGGAAGGGACGGAGCCAGTGCCGTAAGACAAACACAACATCCATGCCTCACCGGGATTCGAAACCGGACCCCTTCCGTACGAATGATCAGAAGCCATCGCTTAGACCACTGCGCCACCGGGGCGACTTGCTTCTGTTCAGTATTGTTGTTAAATATAATTTCATTGCATAATTTCAACTTGAAATTGTAGGGAACGATTTCCGAAAATGGAAGTTAGACCGCCCGAAAATTTCCCCAGAATCTTTGGCCACGAGATTCTTACGCTGATTCGAGGAATTCAGTCTTTTTTGTTATCATTTGGACCATTCATGAGATCGAGGCACAACTGAACTGAAATTTTGGGAGGATTGGTAGTGAAGGGGGAGGGGCACCGTTTTCTCCATCGGAGGACAGAAATTTGTCCTTCGCAAACACGGAGGTAAGATTTTTCTCGTAATCATAATTTTTTTCTCACGATGTTTCCTCTACCCAGTGTTATTATTAGATGTCATTTTATTTGATAAATATTTATATTTCAGCTTGAAAATGTTGGATAAATTTCCGAAAACGGAAGTCAGACGGAGCGAATATTTCTTCAGTAATTGTATCCCCCCCCCCCGATGTGATCCCAGCTCCTATCCTATGCAGTTGTTAAATGTCATCACCCTCATAAATGTGTGTGCATTTTAGCTTGATAAGGGTGGGGGAAATTTCCAAAAACGGAAGTGACGAAGTTTGGAAATTTGTAAGAATTGTTGCCTGGTGTTAAAAATAAAGTATTCATTCTCTGAAAATTACACCATTTAACTAAAATGGTGAAAGCTCTGATATCAGAATTCATGGTTCTCAGCTACAGTTGATGTTTTTAGTAAGCACAGGATACCTTTCAAAAATTGCATTGCTTTTGGAGCAGAGACAATGCTCCAGTAATGATAGGAGACAAAAATGGTGTGGCTCGTCATTTGAAAGTACACCAAAGTGAAATAATAATTATAGGGTATATTTGCCATTTAATTAATAATGCAAAAGAATTTAATTAACGCAAAAGGATTTTTTCTTTGGTTAAAAAAATCGCACAATGTTTCGATCATTAATGTCAGGTGAATCGCTTGAGAGTCTTCTGTTAATTAAATGCAAAGAAAATTTACTTTGTTTTCAAAAAGAGTACTCCAAAGAATTCTTAAAAAAAAGCTAAAAAGGCCATTGAAAAAAGTTTAGCTAACTGTTAAATTACTATAAATAAAAGTTCCCTGAAGGTAAGTGTCCTGTATTCTTTTTGTTTAAGCAGTATGCATTCTAAATCACTTTTTCATGTGACAAATTGACGTAAAAAAAAAATCTGAATTTTTATACAACCTTCTGAATTTTTCAAAGCAATCCTCTGCATATTCATTAAATTTAGTTGGCAGGTATGCTTTCAGGTCGACCAAACCTAGAAGCGAGTTCTGCCAACAAACGCCCTTTTCTGAAATCATGGTACCATCTAAAAATCATTGGCTCACCCAAACATTTATCTTTGCAAGCTTTTTTCATTAAATCAACTGTTTCTGGAGCCATTTTACCCAAATGATAGCAAAATTTTATTGCACAACGCATTTCACTTCATAACTCCGAATCACTCACCTCCATAACTGTGTGGCGAAATGCTGACATACCTTAAACTGCGCAATAAAAAAACCAGCATCATCTGCCATGACTAATAACTGTTGCCATAGATAGTTCCTTAATTCAGTTAGTCATCTGCATGGTTATTTTTCCCTTTCGCACTGTTGCCAACTAAAAAAAATAATTTCAGTTTTTAAGGAACGGTCTTTGTACAATCGATAAAACATAAAAAAAAAACAGCTACTTACTTCCACCAGTAGCTAAAGAGTGTTATGAAAATTAACAAATGACGCACAAAAAGTAAAGTTTGTCGCAGTAAACTGGGAGATTTCCATTGTGATGACTGTTATTTTGTTCTGGGGGGGAGATTTCCATTGTGCTGATTGTTGTTTGGTTTCAGGGTCATCATACCCATAAAACTAACTTTCATGTGCAACAACAATGTTAGAAAAAAACTGGATTATTTTTTATCTGTTCCTGAAGATCTCTACATCTTTCCGTGTGATGCTTCTAATCATCACTCGGCAATCAGGGCACAAACTTGGCAGTTATCCTCCTCATGTTCAAGACATCCGATAAAATGTGCTGACACGTGCCCTAAAACAGTGCAGCAATTTCACAGACATTGTGAATTATCCACCTCCGATTCTCCACGATGATTTCATGCACCTTTGCAGCTGTTTTTGGTGGTGTGGTGGTCGACAGCTGTCTGGAACTATCATTATCTTCAATTAACATGAAGCCATCTTTGAAGTGGTTAAACCACTTATATGTTACTGTTTAACCTAAAGAATTTTCACCAAATGCTGAAGCATTTTGCGAGTTTCTGTAGCACTTTTACCAAGTTGGTAACAAAATTTAAAGCACGAACAAATCGCAGAACACTACGCTAAATAGCTAAGCACAAAAATAGAACTAGATGACCTTCAACAGTGTTATGTGACAGAGTCATTCAGAAGGGATGCGTGCTCTTCCAAACTATAAGCGGTTCATGGGTATTCACACTATTTCATGAATTTTTGGGTTGCACGTCATATATAAACCACAAGGTTCTCCAACCAGTTGAATTTCCATGACTTTCTAAGATTGCTACTCAAACTACCTAAGTAAACTTTATAAAAAAACACAAATTAAGGAGAAACCTCAATTTTACTTATGTGTTGGCACAATGTTTGACTTTTCTATATTCAGACTAAACCACTTCGCCATGCCACTTCAGTGATACCAAAGAGCACCAGTCCATCCACTATGTGTTATCAGTTCTGGATTAATTTTGTCATAACCTGCAGCTCTACCAAATGTTAAGGACAAAATACTATGTCTTACTTTATGGACACCTGTGGTCCTCCTGGTCACCATCATTGTCATCACAATTACCTGTCTTTTCATGCCTGGAATTCCCATTCAACAAGTCTTTAAAGTATTCACTATGTCTATTCAATGTACACTACATTGACAAAAGTCACCGGATACCCCTTCAAAAGTAAATGAACGAATCCACTGCGTTCTTAAGATGCACAGTACAGCTGCAAACAGTATAAAAACAAGCCTGCAGCTGACCGCGATCATATCGCACTGTGAGGTTGAGTTAAAATGTCCCGGTGGAAAAGAACTGACTTTGAGAAAGGAAAGATAAAGTGATCAGATATTGGGACACCGATTTGAGGACAAAAGTGTGTGGCATCCCCAAATCGGTAGTTCATTTGGGGACATATACGTACTCAAAATAAATATGCAAATATTTTTGTTACAAAACTGCATTGTTTTAATAAGTGTGATATTACACATTAAAATCTATGTCTTAAAAGGATATATCATGTAGAATGTTGGTAATTTGTATTGACAAAGCCGAACTATGATGGCGAGAACATATTAGCAAAAGTGAAATGCTTTACCTTGGGTACATATTAAAACTAGGCTGCACACCATAGCAATTGCATGGCGAATTTTTCATTTTGCCAAAGTTTTTGGAGAACCTCAGAACAAGTACAGTCAAAAGTTGACAGCGCCAGTGGTGCATTGACCTAGTGCTGTCTACTGACCATTCGTATGACTTGGTACGGATTCGAGTCTCGAATGAGGCACGGGTGGTGTGTTTGTCTTGCAGCACTTGCTCTCTCCCTTCCCTAGAACGAATGTCTCCGAATTAGAGACAGGTGACTGCTTATAGTCCTTAGAGTTGCTTGTAGTGGTCGTTAAACCCAGAAAGAAGAAGAAAAAGTCAAAATTTGTTTTCACAAGAAGCATGTTGGAAAATCAGTACAACGGAAACTACTTTTAAGAACATTTTTCATTGGAAATCTAAAGGGTTAACGAGGAAGTGTAAATTCGAGGACATTTGGGGACAAACATTAAAATTTGAGGACAATTTGCGTCCCCAAAGGCTTTAGACGTTTTGGGGGACAGTAAACTAAATTTGAGGACTGTCCTCAATAATTGGGGACGTCTGGTCAGCTTAGAAAGATTGCTGGGTGTTATATTACTGTGTTGTTCATAAGAGAAACTGAGAGGTGTTTAAACATACCCCAAGTCAACTGTTTTGGATGTACTGAACAAGTGGAAGACACATGGCATGCCTGAAGCAGCAAAACATACCGGCAGACCAAAGAAAATCAGTGATAGAGGACATCAAAGCCTCGGGAGAGTCGTTACAGCTTATCGAGGGAGTACTGCACAAGACCTCAATGTACAGGTGAGTAAAATTGATGAAACCTCGGTATGTACACGCACCATTCGCAGAGAACTTCATTCCATGGGTTACTGTAGTCGTGCAGCTGCTCATAAGCCTTTCATCCCCACTCGGAATGCTACTCGTCGTTTAGGGTGTAAAGAACATTTATCGTTGACCGTAGATCAATGGAAATGAGTCCTATGGACTGATGAATCCAGACACATAACCCATCAGTCTGATGGCTATGTGTGGGTATGGCGGCAGCCGGGGGAACGCTATTTACCACAGTGTACTGTTCCTACGGTCAAGTTTGGAGCTGGCAGTGTACTCGTGTGGGGGTGTTTTTCGTGGTATGGTCCTGGCCCATTGGTTATCGTAGAAAAACCTGTTAACCAGCACGTCTACCTTGATATTCTGGACAATTATACCCTACCAACTCTGTGGCAATACTATGGAACCGAACCTTGTTGGTACCAGCAGGATAATGCACCAAGCTATAAAGCAAGGACTGTTATAAACATGGTTTGACGATAATTCCGTGTTGTGTGTGGACTGGCCATCACAGAACCCTGATTTTAATTCCATAGAGCACCTATGAGATGAATTAGAGCACTACCACATAAGTTTGGAACCAAGGCCTACTACTAAGCAACAGTTAGCAGCAGCATTATGTACTGAATGGAAACGCATACCTATTGCTGTGTTCCGAAACCTTGTCAAAAGCGTGTCTCGAAGGATCGGTGCATGCAATTAAGGCCACAAAGGTGAACCAACACTGTACTAATGTATGTCAATAAATGCTATGTTGTGTTTCTCTTCTAGGTGTTTGGTGACTTTTGTCAATGTAGTGTATATCCATCATTTGCAGTTCTCTGAAATTCATCATTAAACTTTAATTAAAGCTGAGGCATTTCAGTGGGAAGCAATTTTGGCACATAACATGAGTTTCTTACATATCCATCATATACCTCCCCCACAATATTTTTTTATGCATTACAAATTAAATTCTTGATAAAAAAAAAAACAAGCAAAATATCCGTGATGGCTGGGTTAAAAATAATGTACTAAGCAAAGGCTAGCAAACACCTAAAGTAAAGAAATCGCAACTGTTATCAAATAAATTATGAGCTTGTTTAGACCTACACCATGAAAACAGTTGATTCTCAGTCAGTGAAGCTGTCAGAATTTCAAAAAAAAAAAAAAAAAAAAAAAAAAAAAAAATTCTTGTGTGTAAAAACAAAAGCTATAATTTTTTTTCCAGAAATTACACTCCTATTTTAAAGAATTCTAAAAGAACACATCTTTACAACACTTTATTTACCAAATAAAATAATACAGAATGTAAAGCACAAATGCAGTCCAACAAAAGGAAATGCATAGTTGAAATTCATCTCAAAATTTCTATAACAGTGCTGTGTATAATATACTTACATGTAAATAATAATAAATACAACAAAATCTGGATACGAATTCTCGCACACTTACTCCCTTGTCTCTAAATCCTGGAAGAATGCTGTCTTTTGGTGTGGTATGAAAGAAACTTCATTGACAAATGTGTTTTCATCTTTTAACAAAGAATACTAGGCATATCTCATCAAAAGTAACTTTTGCTTATTGGCTAAAGGATCCAAGCTATGAAATTAGAACTTCAAATGTTATCTCATTCCACTGATTCTAGGAAGATGGTTAAATTCCTGCCAAAGCAGTCCTGATGGATTGATGTGTTTAAAGAAGTCAACTTTTTAAATGACAACTTCACCAGTTTAATAAGTATTAAAATAAAGGACACTTTGCTGTTTTTTACTTCCTGATGTATGTTGCTTTTATTTTTTTAATTGTCCTGACATTTAAAAAAAGTAATCCCAAAATGCCTGAGTCAAAAGTTCATCCCATTTTCAGGTATACCTTAATGTTGGGCCACCATTCCTGTGTGACACTTGTGCCAGCATCTACTGGGTACCAAAATGATATGGAACACACAAGACTGATGATGTGCATTTGATGAGGATGTAGGTCGATAGATGTTCTGTTTGGGTGCGTCTATGCCATTATTGGGTAAAAGGGTTAAATACAGTAGCAGCAGTGAGTGAAATGTATTCACCTAAAAGCAAGGAAACGGGAGACTGCATGACAATAGTTCCAGCATTTCAGTTCTGGGGACACATCGCAAAGACAAGCCGAGGTCAAGATGTCCAGCGACCACTAACACCCTAGTTGAAGCTGTTACAGCGAACACCAGTGCATGACAATTGGCAGCTGAAGTAGGTTCTTCCCAATCCACCATTGTTCATCGCATGTACCAGCTTTATTTCCTCTGTAGGCACCGTCGAGTAAAAACCCCATGAATTGACATCCCGGAAGGTGGAACAACATTTTCTTTGTCACAGAATGCTGTCAATTCCACTGGATGACAGGTTTTGGGCATCATACTATCACAGGTGATGAAAAGTGGATATTCCTATATTATTTTGCTACTGGGAACCAGTAACTGAGGCCATGCAAAGAGGGCTGTTCGAGAGGAAAGTCCTACTAATCATTTGGTGGAATTGCGAGGTCCTGTGCACTGGAAACTTATGGTTTTGGGCATCATACTATCACGAGTGATGAAAAGTGGATATTCCTACATTATTCTGCCACTGGGAACCAGTGACTGAGGCCATGCAAAGAAGCACAGCCAGTGGTGCAAAGAGGGCTGTTTCCAAAGGGAAGTCCTGCTATCTATTTGGTGGAATTGCAAGGTCCTGTGCACTGGGAACTTTTGCCAGATGATCAGGTTGTGAATGAGAGCCTTTATGTTGAACAACGAACGACAGTGGGCCCATAATGCACTACACCAGCTACACGACACTCGTCAATTGGAAGCAGGCATTGCTTCAAGTGGATAATGCTGAAGTCATACCTCTAGAGTGGTCAGCAGGAATTGGAAGAGATTGAGGTCCTACTCCATCTTCCATATGGTTTGGACCTTGCCCCCATCCAACAACCACTTGTTCTGCTCCATAGCCTATTTTCTACAAGGATGGCACTTCACTTCAGTGGTGGATCTGGAATGTTGCATCTGAGTTTCTGTCCTCAAAACGTGCTGAATAGTACAACCTTGAAATTGTGGCTTTAGCATGTTCTTTGCAGAATGAGGTGAGCGTGTAAGGTTTTTTTTTTTTTTTGCATCATTGAACCTTTAGCTGCAAACAGGACAAACTTTTGACTCATCCTGGTAATCAGAAAATAGACACATTTTCCTGTTTTAACATTAAATTACTTTAATTACTAATCTAAAGCAAATATTATGGGAATTTTACTAGGAAATTTTTTCATTAATAGCAAATTTTCGGAGAAAACTCTTCTCCTTCAGTTTTCTCCGAAAATTTGCTATTAATGAAAAATTTCCTAGTAAAATTCCCATAATATTTGCTTTAGATTTGTAATTGAATTAAGAAACTAGGAAGCCATTTCTCAACATGAGCTTTATTCAAAGAATTAAATTACTTGTTTTATGAACTTCAGTTTTCAAGATTCACAATACATATATACTGAGTAAGCTTTGCATTAGGACCCCCCCCCATTTTTCATATCTGGAGCTATAGCCTAGTACCGTGTGATATCGTCACATGCAGCTACTATGAATTGTGAACACCTATTCTCTGTATGTAATCAGTATGACATTTGCTAGCAGTGGGGAAACATGGTTACTTAAGCCGATATGTCTGCAGCCAGGTAGTTGGGGCCCAAAGGGCAGATGCCAGTATTTTGGAAACAGCCACACTTGTTGGCTGCTCCTGTATCAAGGGTGTACCAGGACTGGATTAACCCTGTATAGACATCCAGCAGAAGGGCTCACATTGGTCAGCCATGTGTGGATGATCCTAGAGGTGTGTCGGATGTCACAACTGGCATCTCAGCAGTGACATGCCACAGTCATCCGGCTCACCCACCAGTATAACAGCGGTGCAGCTAGGCCTATTTTCACGTGCACTATGCAATTTACCTTGCTTCACCTAGGGTGCCACAGACTAATGAGGGTACCCATGATGACTCCCAGTCATTGCAAACAATGCCTTGCATGGGCTAAGGAACATCGGCAATGGGCTCTCGATGGAAGGTCATCTGGAGTGATGAGTACCGTTTCCTGCTGCAATATGCTGATTGCCAGGTTTGCATATGGCATGAAGTGCTATCCCCTGGTTGCACAGTTGATGTTCAACAGGTTGGTGGAGGTAGTGTTCTGGTCTGGGGAGTTTTCCCGGCAAGCTCTAGGTCCGTTGGTTATCATTTCACAAACACTGAATGGTGGACACTACAAGGGACCTGTTAGCCAACCATCTCCATCCATATCTTCTGGAGGTTTACCCACACCACAGTACCATCTTTCAAAACAGGACGACACACCGTGTCATTGGGCTTGTATAACTACTGAGTGGTTGGAGGAACATGACAATGAATTCACTACACATTGCTTTGGACTCAAACTTCTCTGGCTGTAACCCAATTGAACATTTGTGGGATATGCTAGAACGGGGTGTGAGAACTGCTGATCCTCCACAGAATGAGTGTGCATTGACAGAGCTACTACAGCAGACATGGGCCAAGTTGCATGTTCAACACCTTGTGGAATTTGTTCCTAGGCATCTGCAAGCTGTGATTGCACAGAAAGATGGACCAACCCATTATTAGGCAGGTGTCCATAACGCAAAGCTAATTCACTGTATATATAGCTTGCAACTTTCACACAGAGAAAGAGTAGCTGTACTGATTTAGGACTACTAATTGTTTTCTTGGTCTAATACTTGAATTTCTGGAACTTGACTGTATTCCAAGAAACTAAGTTTCTGTAAATCATCTGGTTTTAGAAACATATTAGATGAAGACTGTCATTATAAGTTTGCCATACTTATACATATTGCAAAGAAATTTATGGTATACATATCTTCATAGCTTCCAGTTTTGCATTTTGAGCTGTGTGATTAAATATGCATTTGTTATGTTATAAAGTATTTTATCATCTGACCATTCATTTTATAATTTTCAGGAGATACAACTTTGGTTTTACTGTCATTGCCCTTTCTCTCACACACATAGCTTAGCAAATTTATGAGTAGTATCCTATTTAGTTTTTTTTTTTTCAAACAAATTTTGAAAAAGAAGGTCTTTGAATGATTTTACACATACACAAAAATACTTGAAATTAAGCAGATATATAAAAATACCTTTTAACTTAGCTAAAGTCATGCAAGACAATCTACTGTAAAAATCTTTACATATTTCTCTGATGCTTATCTTTAGACATCTAAAGCCTTGATCTAAAAAGTGTCTTAAGTAGGACTTTGAAGCTGTCGATTGTAAGCCAACCAGATACTACCTTGTAACTGGCTGTCAATAGTTTTCCACAATAGTGTGGTTACAAGTTTTGGATGTGATACAACTACTGTTGAACAGAGCAGTCAGTGTAAGTGCAAATTTTATGCACAGTAGTGTATGTTTTCTACATCATTTTTACCATGTATCACGTGTGATAAAATATCTTGTAAACAGTAGCTTTGACTGTAAGGCAGTTTGTTATAGCATCCTAAAGACAGTTAAACTGTGTAGTCTGATTTACAGAAATATGTTTGTGATTACCTGTGTACTGTGATTTACAGAAATACACAATGTGTATGTTTGTATTTACCATATTTCTTGTTAAGGATCTGTTAGCAGCTCTTTTAGTGTAAATTTAGTCAGTGGTAACACTTCCTAGATGAATGTTGACACATGTTTGCATGAATATACACCTAAAAAAATGAGCAATATGTAGAGAGATTGGGTGGGAATGTTTAGAGGAAAATCTCTGAAGTCTAAACTATTGTTAGAAACTGGTCTGTTTTTGTAAAATATTCAGTGGCAAAATAGGTATAATTTCAAAGACACTTAAATCTGTGAATGCTGTAATAATACCATATCCAAAAAAAGTGGGTAGATTTTCCTCTATCCAAAAAAGTGGATAGAGGAAAAAGTAATTTACTGATTTATCTACACTGAAAATGACAGTACTTACTGCGTTGGAAACACTATTCATTTTTTCTTATAGAAGTTGTCAGACTTAACTATATATGCAATTCGTGTATATCTTCCGTGCTTGGAAAGTACATGTCATACATGGCTGAGGTATTCAATAATATTGATATAACATATCTATATATTCTATTACTCACGTTAAATTTTGTAGCTGTGAGCTTGGTGGTGCACAGTTATGTAATGGTATATAAAATATAACAACAATGCAGCAAGGTAAAAGATGTTATACTCTTTCTGAGTCGTCCCATTGTTCACCACCGCAAGTCAACAAAATGGTGCCAACTATCAGTTCGTTTAAAAAATTTGCGTAACCTTCATTTTATCTGCTGCGATCTAAAATGCAGAACATCACTGCACAGTTTTATCAATGTATAGTAATTTTCAAGGAGACCTGGTTAGCTCTATTATTCAACTATGTGTGGATTCTACTGAACTCAAAATCCGAACAAAACGCTAAAATCGTAATGCTACAAGTTAAAATCCAGAAAATGAAATTGTGAAATTGAACACCATAATGAATTCTAAAAAACGAATGGAACCAGTTAAAAGATTAAATGATATGGAATAATGAATACAATTGCCGTCGACATCCCTCACACACCGAAACCTACCTCCACCTGTGTTACCGGACGTGTTTCACACTAGTTACTCCTAGGCATTCTCAACGGGTACTGAAGGACACGATAGCAGCCCTCCTTGCCTCCGAAAGTCATGACGCATACCATGCATGGGTCATTATTGCGTAAGTAGGCAAGCGCCATCTGGTGTGTGATTCTGACTTTCCTGCTTCTGTTGTTGTCATTTATTCACATGCGTCCCTGTCAATATTTTTCAGTATGCATTTAATTCCTCCATGCATATGGGAGTTCATATGGTGTGTTGTTGTTACAGTTAGTTGGATAGGTCTTCATAATTACAACAGATTCAGCGATTTTTAGATTTTTCCAACTACTTAATCAACAAAAGAGTTGAAAAACTCTACAAATCGCTGAATCTGTTGTAATTATGAAGACCTATCCTACTAACTGTAACAACAACACACCATATGAATTCCCATATGCATGGAGGAATTAAATACATACTGAAAAATATTGACAGGGACGCATGTGAATAAATGACAACAGAAGCAGGAAAATCAGAATCACACACTAGATAGATGGCGCATGCCTACTTACGCAATAATGACCCATGCGCGGTATGCGTCATGACTTTCGGAGGCAAGGAGGGCTGCTATCATACCCGTTGAGAATGCCTAGGAGTAACTAATGTGAAACGCGTCCGGTAACGCAGGTGGGGGTGGGTTTCGGGGTGTACAGTGTGTGAGGGATGTTGACGGCAATTGTATTCGTTATTCCATAACATTTAATTTTTTAACTAGTTCCATTTGTTTTTTAGAATTCATCATGGTGTTTAGATTTACAATTTCATTTTGTTCTGATTTTGAGTTCAGTAAAATCCACTCATAGTTGAATAATAGAGCTAACCAGGTCTCCTTGGAAATTACTATACATTGATAAAACCATGCAGTGATGTCGTTCTGAATTTTAGACCGCAGCAGATAACATGGAAAATTACGAGAAAATGAGTGGTAGGCAATGCACGTAACTAACAAACAAATTAAGAAGGCAGTGTAGAACACGCTAAGTTACGTATAAAAGTTTAATGCAAATATATTTCAGCCATTACTATGGCCTTCATCAGTGCGACTACGATTGGTTTGCGTTACCAGATTGGAAAGGTAAGTTTTGTAACAGTAACTTTGGGTGACATGATGCAGTGAGGGATTTCCAGATGTAAGGAACAAAAATGGGGAGCTCAGAGTTGCAATTTTCGGAAAATAAAATTTCCAAACTTTCTCTAAACCTCAGAGCATACCAATTTTGGAAGGGATCCAACTTTTTAGTATCGGACCAAAGTGGAATAGCAGAAGTGTCAGCCATGTTAAGAAGAGATAAGGCAGATGAAGGTTTATCAGATTTGTGTTCCTGAAGTCTTTAGAGAATTTTCCGGAATGAACTTCCTATGTACGCGGTTAATCCAACGTTAGTCTTGATTGGAATTTTATACACTCCAGGCGAAGAAAGCCGAGGTCTTGGGTCTCTGTCATTACGGAGTATAACAGAAATTGAAGGGGAAGAACGAATGGCAAGTCTATATCCTTCTCTTTTGAAGATACTGATGAGTTTGTAGGCAGAAGGTTCATGGTAAGGGATTGAGCCAGCAAACGTTAGTTCCTTTTTTGGTGAAACAGGTTGAAGAGCACCAACTGGTTTTTTCTTAGCATTTTGAATTAATTTAGAAACCAGGAGAGGGGGTAAGCCATGTTGAGTAGCAATCAAGCGGATGTTTGCTAATTCATTTGTTAGATTAACTTCAGTGTTACAAACCAAATGAGCTCGATGAATGAGAGACTTGAGGGCTGACAGTTTATATTGCTGGAAGGTATGAGAATTGAAAAGAATAATGCTATTGATAGAAACTGGTTTTCGGTAGACAGAAGTGGAAAGAAGATTATTATATTTTGAGATGCTGACATCCAAGAAGTTTATCTTGCCATCAATTTCTTCATTAATAGTGAATCTAATGGACAGGAATTTTTCAGTGATTAAATTTGTGAGTTGCAATAGATCATTTTTAGGATGAGGCCAGATGACAAAAATATCGTCGACATAAGGTAGGTTGTTGGTCATGTTGCATCACTATTGATTGCTCAATATTTTGCAGGTATACTTCAGCCAAAAGTGGGGAAAGAGGTGACCCCATCGGTACACTGGTTTCTAAATTATTTCAAAATGCTAAGAAAAAACCAGTTGTTGCTCTTCAACCTGTTTGACCAAAAAAGGAGCTAACGTTTGCTAGCTCAATCCCTTACCACGAACCTTCTGCCTACAAACTCATCAGTATCTTCAAAAGAGAAGGATATAAACTTGTCGTTCGTTCTTCCCCTTCAATTTCTGTTATACTCCATAATGACAGAGACCCAAGACCTCTGCTTTCTTCGCCTGGACTGTATAAAATTCTGATCAAGACTAACGTTGGATTAACCGCGTACATAGGAAGTTCATTCCGGAAAATTCTCTAAAGACTTCAGGAACACACATCTGACGTGAAATGTGGAAATCCTTCATCTGCCTGATCTCTTCTTACCATGGCTGACACTTCCACTTTGGTCCGATACTAAAGAGTTGGCTCCCTTCCAAAATCGGTATGCTCTGAGGTTTAGAGAAAGTTTGGAAATTTTATTTTCCAAAAATTGCAACTCTGAGCTCCCCATTTTTGTTCCTTACATCTGGAAATCCCTCATTGCATCATGTCACCCAAAGTTACCATTACAAAACTTACCTTTCCAATCTGGCAACGCAAACCAATCGTAGTCACACTGATGGCTATAGTAATGGCTGAATTATATTTGCATTAAACTTTTATACGTAACTTAGCGTGTTCTACACTACCTTCTTCTTAATATGGAAAATTACACAAATTTTTTAAACGAACTGATAGTTGGCACCATTTTGTTGACTTCCGGTGGTGAACAATGGGACAACTACAGAAAGAGTATAATGTAAGTAACATCTTTTACCTTGTGATATTGTTGTTATATTTTATATACCATTACACAACTGTGCACCACTGAGCTCACAGCTACAAAATTTGACATGAGTAATAGAATATATAGATATGTTATATCAATATTATTGAGACTGTTAACTGCCCGATTTTGAATATTTCACCTGGTAGTACAGCACATTCCAAAATCATGGGGATGAAATATTTAGAATGGATTTATTGATTGTAAAGTGGATGCTGCAGAACTGCAAAAAATATGTATATTTGGTATAAGAGGGAATATTTTATTGCAATATGCATACAGCTGTTTTGGCAGCATTGATTGTTGATGATGATCCTTGCTTCACCTCTGGTGGAGATACAACTTGAACTATTTCAGCTTTGACAACAGGCTGTACATTTTCCTGCTCTGAACGTGTCAAACGAATACCTAGAATCTCGCCAGCTATTTTCTGAAAGCAAAGATTCACCTGAAAAAGTAAAGAATAACATAAATGTTTTTAATGAAGTAATTTTAAAAAAAATATTATCCAGAAGTCAATTTAGAAATTTTAAAAAGTGTAATAACAGAATATATTTTACTTCAAGTTCTGTTTTGTTTTTTTCTGGTAAAATTTTTTGCAGCAAAGTACTAAAAAAGACATTACTTTCTACACAAAATTTGTCAAAATGATTCCAACACATACAATTGTATGATATAAAGAGATTCAGTATCTCTTTTAGAATTACTATTATGCATGCCAAAACGTGGATATGTGATTATGGTGGTGCAGAAAGTTATCACTTTTATTATTTTAAAAATAAAAACTAAAAGAAGGTAAGAGCAATTATTCACATATATTCATCCCAAGGTCGCCATCATTCCTTCATTCGTATATTACAGCAAGTTGTTCAGTCCCAGATGTTCAGCAGCTATGCATTGCAAACAGTCCCATGGTGACTATTATAAAATGATTAGCCACACAAAGGTAGTAGTCGGCCTCAAGAACCATGCCATATATTGCATCGTAAGCTCAAAAAACAGTACAACAGAACCAGAAAACCACATTATTACTTATACCATGGTCAGGTTGGAAGGCTAACAATGAACAAATCTAAAAGGCCGACAATGAATGAATTAAAAAAATGAAAAGCCAGAAGGAACGATGAATGAACTATTTACATAATGTATGCACCACCACCTCACGTCCACTAGAGTCCCTAGGCGTTTTTCAATGGGAATGAAACATATGTTGGTAATGTTTCGTACCTCCGGAAGTCACGAAGTACATTGCCCATGGGTTAGATTCTCTCTTATAGGGTGGTGCCATCTGGTATCAGAGTTTAATTTTGTTGTATTTGTCGTAGTCTTTTATTTTTATGGTCTTTTAAACTTTTTTCAGTGCCCACTAAATTCCTCCAGGCATATGAAAGCTCATATGGTCAATTACTATTGCAATTTGATGATTTGGTGTTCTCAATTAAAACTGATTCAGAGATCTGTATGGCTTTCCAGCTTTTTTGTTGATTTATCAATTTTATATCTTCCCATAGTGGTGTGCATTGGTTATTTATACGAAAATCGACAAGTGACGTTTTATTTTATTTTCTGAACCAATTGCTGTTATGTTCCAATAGTCTTATCCTGATATTTCTTTTGGTGCTTCCTATATATTGGCTGGCGATCTTATTTTGGCTGTCCCCTATTGGAATGAGTAAATACCCGCTTTCAGTAATAACCGTGTGTTTCCGTGATCAGAAGCTAATGTGTCCTCAATGTTTTTGAATTTTTTGCATGCTTCTTTTAATATACTATTTCTTTCATGGTTGTAAGATATTGATCCACAATATTTTATTTCCTTTTTATCAGTTGGTATTCTCAAATCATCATTTCTTGCCTTCTCTGTTATTTTCTTCATAAGATTATAACTTTGAGGTTATATCCAAGAGTAGTAGCCACATTTCTGATCCAATTGGGTTCTTTATTTAACAATCGGTTATTGAAAGTATGGGTTAACACTCTATTGATGTATGGCCTGAAGGCTGAGTATTTATATGATACAAGATGGTGAGAATTTGCAGGAATAACATTGGCAATAATAGTTAGGTTTTCGGTATATCTGGAAATTCTATTATTTTGGTTATGACAGGGGTGCTTATTCTGTGAAATCAAATTTCCTGAAACCAAACCCAAATTTCCTAAAATTAACGTAGATCAATACTTAAAAAAAAAAAATAGAATATATGTGTTACATTCGTAATTTATTTCCCAAGTTCTGATATTTTTATAAAGAACAGTGGCCTTTATAAAATTTTACTAATTGCAAATTTCCAGTGTTTGGCCCTTCAAAGCTATAAATAATACTTATAAAAAGTAAAATACTGAGAAAAAAATAAAAAAGCTGCTCAGGAAATCTTTGTCATTGCATTGAAACCAATGACAAAGATCTGAGCAGCAACCAGCAGGCATCCCAAAGGGAAGGGGGAGGGGTGAACAAAAAGTCAGCAGGGAGATCCTCCCTAGATCTCTGTGATGATGAGATGAGAAGTCTTGAAGGTCAAAAGCAGCAGACAGAGTGGGTAGGCCACTAAGCCCTGGGGTGGGGCAGGAGCAAAGGGGCACTGCCAAGAAAAGAAAGGGGTGAGAAATTTCTGTTTTGGAGTAGCTCTGGGCAAACCCAGCACCAAACCACAAAGGAAAGCAAACAGTTAACACACTTTTAGAAGACAAATATAACATTAGGTGGGGGCGGGGGGTGGTAGGGGATCTCTCCCAGCTGAATTGGGTAGACACAGAGTGGACCTGTTTCTCTTCTACTCTGTGGGGGTAGATTGGCAGTCAGATTTCCCAACTCCCAGTGGAATTGAGTTTTGCTTTGGCCACCAACCAAGGGAAAGGACAGTATATACTGGCTATAAAATAAAAATTCTAAAAAAAAAAAAAAAAAAAAAAAACCGCTGAAAATTCCAGTTCAACCCCGAAAATTTCCGTGAAAACAAAAAAAAAAAACGCCGAAAATTCCCGGAGTACAACGCCGCCGAAAATTTCGTAAAAAAAAAAAAAAAACGCCGAAAATTCCGGAAAATAAGCACCCCTGTTATGAAATAAAATATCTAAATAAGATAAGGTGTTATTCTGTTCTTTTACTATTGTCACATTAATGAATGCATAATATTTGTTATATTCTTAAAAAAAAACCCTGTAATTCTTGTTCACTATGTTCCCAGATCATAAGGATGTCATCCACGTTATCTACAAAAAATGCTGGTTGTGGAATATTATTACTTTGCATTATAGATTTTTCAATCTGCTGCAAGACCACTTCAGAAAGCAATCCCGAAATAGGGTAGCCCATAGGAGCACCTGCAATTTGTATATTGTACTTTCAAAATCAAAATAATTATTTTGGTCAAGAAAAAATCAATGCTTTTTTTTATGTCTTCAATTTGTACTGTTGGAATATTGTTTCTATGTAATTCTGATTCAATAAGGTTTATAGCTTCGAGTGTGGGGGTATTTGGAATATAATGATACAATGTCGAAACTGGTAAGTATTGTTTGACTGTTGTTCATCATACTATTATTTCTATTTTGAATTAGTTTAATTATTTCACTAGAGCTGTTAACAGAAAATTCATACTGTTTGTAAAAGGGTGCCAGATATTTATATAACGCTCTATCAAGGTTTATTGTTGGTGCTGTATTTTTCCATACTATTGGTCTAAGAGAATTATCTGCTTTGTGAGTTTTTACTTTCCCAAAGATTTTGGGGATAGTTGTTCCTATTGATGGGTATGCATTCTTCTTAATTGAATCTGGAAGGAAACTGTGGTTTTTAAAAGCAGCAAATTGACATTTTATTTTTTCAATTAGATTTTTCTGAATGACTTCAACCTTCAGTTCTTGTATTGTGTTGATCATTTTTTCTTCGTACTCAGTTTTATCCATTTTAATGAGTTGTTTAGTTTTGTCAGACATCGTTATTTTTATTGCTGAATTTCGTCGTAGATCCATCAAAGCTTGCATTTCGTATGTTATTAAGTTTGGTTTTTCATTTGCTTTTTCTTTCATAATTCTTGTTGCTGTTCTATTTATTTTGAAATGTATGGGATCTTGAGCTGTTCTTGGTAATGCAGTCAGGGCTGCCAGTGGTGACTATTGCTACTATTTTTGATGACAGGCGACTATGGCTACTGTTTCCTACAAAAAACAGCCAAAAGCAATTATTTTCAGAAAAATCCTGAACTATTTTAATTGTAAGGCTACTATTAAAAAAAACACGTAATTTGTGTTGCACATAACGATGTGCTTGTATAACATCAGTTTTATACACGTGAATATCAACTTTGATATCAGTGTGTCTTGTTCAGTTCATTGCTTTCTGCTCTATTGCTAATATCATGGGGGAAAGTCAATGGCAAGTATAGACTAGATCCATGTGTGATTAGAGGAACAACCTACACAAATCAAGATATTCCACCGAAAAAGTGTCTCGTTTTTCTATTTGCAGTAATGGAAAGATTGCGTGAAACTGTGCCAATTTCATTACCTTGCGCCAAACTGCTGCACATTATGAAAAAAATTTATATTTGCATCTAACTGCGCCAAAATGGCAATCCACAGCAACAACTGCAAAGCGAAAAAAAAAATTTCACTGCAAAAAACGCTTTTAAGGTCTGCGTGCAATTTGGTTAAACATATGACAATGCTTAATCAACACGTACCGCCAATCCCAAGATTTCGGAATATTTTTCACCAACCTTCTAATTCGTTGTTTTTTCAGCATAAGTGACGAATAGGGTTCGCGATGTAGGTGGAACTTATGAAGGAGTTTTGTTGTAATCACGTGGTATGTAGGAGAAATGATGCTGTACCTTATGAAATCCCGATGGTTTGGTGATCTTTTGGAGTGTTGTGCAATTGAGATTGTTTATATGTCATTCCCTGCTCTTTGGGATGGCACAGTTATTTCATTCCAGGCGAAGTACGCGATTATGTAAATACAGCATAAGGTCAGTTGTTAGCTATTTCGTTGACGTGGAGAACGACTGAACAGGATTCATAGGCATTCAGAGATGCCAACTTTTATGGATTTTCCGTAGTTTGTACGAGTTTTCACTCCATCTTATGGTTTTATGGAAGTCACCCAAAAAACTATGGAAAAGCCCAAGCAAGATCCCTGCATGCAATTTTCTATTTTTAATGTCTTTTGGTCGAAAAAAGCGCACTTCACAAAGATAGTTCCTATACGCCTTCGATGTTCTGACTTTCCCTCGCCAACTGAGGCGGAGTTTTTTCACGTGATTTCCGGTACAGTCATTTGAGAGTGCCGTGCACAAAAGCTGAGAGGGAGCTTAGCTCAATGCCTTTTACAAACTCTACATTGATTACATGTGGCTTTCTGCTTGTGAAAATTTTGATGCAAACGTTTTAACCCTTTCCGACTGTCAGGTGGCACCCGATATCAGAGGAGGTCCATTTCGATGCGCAGTAGCGAAGGCATTTTTGGGGCGGCTCGTGCATGAAGTAGCTGTGGAGACAGAATCATTTGCTTTGATGTTTGTTTACACTTGCGATTACTTTTTGTCTTGGTTTTATTTAGTGGTTTTTGATCAATTCTTTGTGATCAAGAGTCATATTTTTATGCGATAGGATAAAGATAACTATTGTGGTTATAAAAGATTGCTATTGATTTAACAAAAAGAAAACATTGTATTGCTGTGTATGTGCTAGAAAACTTCCCGACCCCTCCGCTCTGTGCTATTATTTAGAAAGAACAATGCCCAACTGTGCCGTAGCTCTGTGTCCATCGCAGAATAAGAAAACAAAAGGAAGTGGGGTTACTTATCATGCATTTCCAAAAGATCAGGTGTCACAAAAAAAAAAAAGGCTCTTCAAATGTAGACGAAAAATGTTGTCAATGTGAAACATGCCAGAATTTGCTCCAGACATTTTACTGAAGATGATTATGAACGTGATTTGAAATCCGAATTACTGGGCCTTCCATTGAGTAAGCAGAAAAGGCTGAAATCACATGCCATTCCGTCCATGAATCTTCCCTGCAGTAACAATACTCCTGTTGCAGATGCACATGTTACTGCAAACACCTCACATAATGCAAGTAGTAGCATAGGAAGCCCAGATGTAGAAAATGTGTTGTCTAAGTCTAACCGATTAAACAGAAGCAATGCCTGTGCAATTCGTAAGCGTTCCCTAGAAACCATTTCCAGTGTATCCCCAAAGAAGAGGAAAATGGACAAAGGCACACAACCTTCGAATACTTATGTCTAAACTTCTGAGAAATGTTCTATTAAACTATTTGTGAATCTTCGGAAATGAATTTGTTTAGAAGAAAAACTGTTCAATGTTCAAAACAAAAACGTTCATTCACTGCAGTAAAAGTCAAAATATATAGGTTGCATCACCGAAATATTAGTGAATTTCTAAGCAAATTTCAAGCATAATTTCCACCCCAATTTTTAAAAATGCTTGCCACTTTGAGGTAGAAATGTAAAATCAAAATTAAAAAATTAGTAATGCTGTGTGTAAAAGAAAGTCATCTACATTTCGGTAACGAAAGAAACATTGATTTCTGGTATAATTCAATAAAAACTTTTATTTTGTATCTAAATTTTATGTCCCATGAGCTATCTAGCTATTTATGAGAATAGTTCTGATGCTAGTTTTCAAAACTTGCCAAATTTGAAAAGATCGCTGAATTTTTTTGTCTATATAAATTCTTTATTTGTTTTGGTAAAAATCTCGGGTCCCCACCTTGTTTAACAAATGCATATGACAAACTGTGAACGTAACTCTATTATATTAGTTAAGAATTCATTCTGAACTGGACATTTTTCTTTAGTAAATGCATGACAAAGTAAAAAAAATTTTAATGGAGAAAAATTTTAGTTTTGCTTATATAAATTTTAAATTCTCCTCTATGCCTTGAGTTACGCATATGAACGCTGTGCTTTGCTTCGGCTCTGTGCATCCCACAGCCTCCACAGTGACATCAAATGAAACATAGCAGCGAAACAGCTATGACAACAAAAAGAACGAAGTCAGATCTGTAAAACTTATCGTCAAGTGTATCGAGATATATATAGTAAAGAATGGCCTTTTTATGAAGCATCTAAAGTTTTGCCAAATCGTGTTTTGTAAGCCATGTGGCTGCAATTTTAGCCTAGTGCATGGCAGCTGTGATGATTGTAGGCGTCAATTGGAGAGCAAGAAGCACAAAGATCATGTCAAGAGACTAAATGGAGATGTGAGTAAAATTAATGTAACCAAAAAACTTCTGACAGCTTATAAACAATCCTGGAAAAAATATCAAATGCAGCAAAACAAGTAAAAAAGAGAAGAAATTGAATGTTCACAAGGTGATTTGAAATGGGAAGAAGCTGAACATTTGCAGCAGTTGGATTCCTTTCATAAAGTGTTGAACAATGCTGAGATGAACTCAAATTGAATGTGACATAAAAAAAAAAAAAGAGAGATGAGTGCAATAAAAAGTGGACAGGTGCTATTAAAAGCAGCAAAACAAAACATTGCTAACTATCTTAAAAATTAGAAGAAAATAGAAGTCAGCAATTAAATATTGAGAAAAGTGACAAAAAAGCAAACATTTTTTGTAAAATAAATGATTAATAATAGAATCCTGCTATGGTTAAAAAAATTTGATCTATTTGAAAACTAAAATCTTTGCATATGTGTGTGTATATTTCAATGCAAGATGTTTTAAATTTGAGTAGGGTGCATCTAGTTCCAAAATGTTTTTTGCTTATGAGTTTGTTCTATCTACTTATATTTTACCTGCTCCAAAAAAATGTATTTTATCTGCTCCAAAACATCTATTGCAAGATTTTCTGCCTCTACCATATTCTTTTGTCAATCACTAATTGCTAATCCATTAGTAATCAGTCAACTTGTTCTAGGTCTACCTTTGGTTTGTGGCCTGTAACACTGAATTTAACATATGTCTAGAGAATTTTTCATGTCCATGTAACATATGTTGAAACTATTTCAACTGCACTAATCCTCTGTTCTAAAGAAGTGCTCTGGTTACTTATAATTTTTGCCTCACATCTAGTTTTCCAATGAAATCCACATGTTTTCCCTGATATTTCTCTTAACACTCTAATTAATGTCCACAGTTCCAAATCTCCCAGAGAGCCCTTTAATTTGCACCCAACTCTTGCTGTCATAAAAAAGATAACCCCAAATACTGCACTGTGTACTACCAGTTTAGTTGTGTGGCAAACCTCTTTCTTTGTCCTGTGCATTAATGAAGTCAACAAGGTAAATAAGTGTCATCCCCGGATTATTCTTGCTTAGTGAAGATATTTTCTGATAGCAGATTGCTTTGCTGATTCTGTAGTTTAATGACTTGCCTCATCAGTAACCACAACCATATGCTTAAAATTCCATACCTGATCTAAGCTCATTCCCTGCACTGCACTATTAATAATTTTTCAGGTCATTTTAGAACCACTGATACTAATTTTCAGTTAAAGTTTTCCACATGCCAAGCTCAGGTGACACTATGCTGTAACTTATTTGCCCTCTTAAGAATTAGAATAAGTTATACCAAGTATCAGAATCACCTATTTCAACATCTGAAATTTACCCATATACATCACAAACAAAAGTGGGGACAGCCTACATCCTTATACATATAAAATGGGATAGCCTACATTCCTATCTGAGAAGTTTACCCATATACACTGCTGGCCACCCAAAATGCAACACCAAGAAAGACACGAGATAGCAAAGCCAGATTTACTGGACACAACAACAGATACAAAGATGAAACGATTGAGCTTACAGACCTGTGCGACTTGCGGAACACGCAGACATCAATAGTTTGTGCGACCCCCATGGCTGGCAATAACTGCTACTACACGCTGTGGCATCGAACGAAAGATACATTGGATGTGGGCTTTGGGTATGTCGGTCCAGGCTGCTTCTACACGTTGCCACAGTTCATCAGGCATAGCCGCCGGTGGTGTTTGCCGGGCCACTCGGTTGCCGATCAGCGACCAGACGTGTTCGATGGGCGACATATCGAGAGAACAGGCGGGCCACAGTGACACCTGGTGGGCCGTGAAGATTTGTTGCACGATGCGGGCGCGCGTTGTCCTGTTGAAACGTGGCCGCTGACAGGTCCTGCAGGTAAGGGAGGACTACAGGCTCCAAAACGTCGGAGATATAGTGGTGGCTGTTGAGTGTACCGCCGATGCGTACCAGAGGGGTGCAGGTGTCATATTCAATTGCGCCCCAAACCATAACGCCAGACGACGGACTGCTATGGCGATGCATAATGCAGGCGTCGTGCAGTCTCTCGCCGCGGTGCCGCCATACGTGGATCCGACCATCGTGGTGTTGCAGGCAGAAGCGGGATTCGTCGGAGAAGACAATGTCTTGCCATTTCGTAGTCCAGGTGCGACGTTCAACGGCCCACTGCTGCCACACTCACCGGTGGTGTAACGTTAATGGTAATTGGAGCAATGGCCACCGTGTGACAAGTCCCCGCTCCTGCAGATGACATCGAACTGTACGTGCTGACACAGGTTGTTGTGCAACACACCCTAATTCCTGCGCTAATATTCGTGATGTGGTGGTGCGAGCCGTCAATGCCCGCCGCACAACCTGCCGGTCCTCTCGTTCGGTGGTGTGCCACGGCTGTGGCAATCGCTCAAGTTGGTCCGTCCGTCCGTCCCTCCTGCACCCACCGAATCCATACTCTCCTCACTGTGGCTGGATGTCGTACCACACGGGCGCCGATGTCTCGTTATGATAACCCGCTGTCGTGATAAGCCACTATTCATCCTCTGTCGAACTCTGAAACGTGCTGGAATGACTGCCGTATTCTGCGACGAGGCATCAGGAAGCTTCCCACGTGCACAGGTCCGGCAGCACAACACACTTCCACCCCGCCTTCTGTGCACCCTTCTTAAAGTGCTTGTCGATGGTGTGCTGGGTGCACATGATTTGCATATGCCCTGCAATGCTAATCATTTGCATGTCCTCTCGCGGGTGAAGCATGCTGCGAATTTCAGGCCAATCGGATGCTTCCTTCTTGGTGTTGCATTTTGGGTGGCCAGCAGTTGGGGATAGCCTACATTCCTGATTAAAAAGTTTACCCATATACATCACAAACAAAAATGGGGATAGCCCACATTCTTGCCTTGCTATGGGATTTATTTCAAACTTCTTACCTATAGTTCCTTCAGTATTGATTATTGCCAGGCTTTTGGTATACAAACTTGTGAATGATTTCAGTAGTTTGCCTTTTACATAATAAAATTTCAATACACTGAACAACTTGTTCTTATGTTCCTGATCAAAAGCCTTTTCAAAGTCAGTAGCACTCCTTTCCTCATTACATATTAATCCTTACTCAAATTCTAATTCTGAATCCACATTAATTTCACAAAACTCTCCAGGAAGCTCTCTGAGTATAAACAGTTGTGGCATCACCTATTCCTGGAATCACATTGTCCTCCATTCAGCTGACTTCCCACTGCCTTCCTAAACTTTTTTTTTTTACTCAAAATGCTAGTTCAGTCATTCAAAAAACACTAAGGATACATTTCAGTAGCGACTGCAGTAGATTCCAGTTAATATGTCCATCCGTTAATCAAGGAAGCCATTTATTTGGGACAATTCATGAAGGACATCCCAAATTAGGTCGGTATTATGCACATTGGTATGCAATTTACTTATTACTGTTTCACACGTTGTATTGTTTCATTAACTAAACTAGTTTCAACTCTTCATTTTACGAGTCATCCTCAGTAGCATACGATGTTTGCATTTCCAAAGAGGTCATTGTATCACTGGGTCACTGATCATTCTCATTATCTGTTGTGTCATTGTTGCGCATGTGTATTATGGTCGTGGGTTTGTTTGGACATCATCTTTTTTATTTGCTTCTGACGTTCCACCAAGAATTTCCATGCATATGGCAGGTCGTAGGGGGTGTTGTTATTACAATTTATATCATGAGTTTTCTCGATCAATATTGCCTCTGCTATTAGGATTTGTTGGTGTGTATTGTTTGTTTTTAATTTTAATTTTAAAATTAAAAATTAAAATTAAAAATAGTGTATTGTTTGTTGTTAAAATTTTCGCGTTTTCCCAATCTGGGATAACATCATTCTCTTGGCAGTGTTGGATTAATGCTGTTTTCATCTCTCTCCTGTTCCAATTTTTGACATGTTCCATAAGGCGAGTTTTGAATCGTCGTTTCGTGCTGCCTATGTTTATTTTATCGGCACGATTGTTGTCTGCCTTTCTTGTAGGGATGGAGTATACTCCTGCAGCTTCTAGCGTGGGTTGGTTGTTGTAGTCAGTTGTCAAAAATTTCGATATGTCCTTAACAGTATCGGCAATTTCATAATTCAGTTTCTTGCATTCTTTTTTAAGGATGTTACTGATTGGGTGCATATATGGGAGTTTCCCACAGTACACTTTTTCTTTTCCTTTTCTATCAACTGGCTGTTGTTGTTATACTTATTATAAATTGATGTTATCAAGTTCATCATCATCATCATCATCATCATTGTCAACCATTATCAATCCACTGCTGGACGAAGGTCTCCCCAAGTTTCCTCCACAACGGTCTGTCTTGTGCCAGTCTCCTCCATGTCACCCCTGCATACTTTCGAATTTCATCCACCCATCTCCCATGTGGTCTTCTTCTGGGTCTTTTCCTGTCCCTTGGAATCCAATCTAAAATTTCGGCTGTCCATCGATGATCTGTCCTTCTGGCAGTATGTCCAGCCCATTGCCATTTCAGGGATTTAACTCTGATCATGATGTCTTCCACTCTTGTCATTTTTCGGATCCACGAGTTCCTCTTCTTATCTCTCCTGGTTACACCAAGCATGCACCTCTCCATGCTTCTCTGGGTTGTCTGCAGCCTTTGTATGTCTCTTTTAGTTAAGGTCCACGTCTCTGCACCATACGTAAGCACTGGAAGGCTGCATTGATCAAACACTTTTCTTTTAAGACATAATGGCATATTGCTCTTGAAAATTATGCTGTTTCTTCCAAAAGCTCTCCAGGTAAGTTTTGTACGCCGATTAATTTCTTCATCAATCTGACCCTCACTTGATATCTGCTGTCCAAGATAAACGTACGTATCTGTTATCTCCAGCTTTTCTCCATCAATCAATAAATCTTCATTTCTTGTAAAAGCATTGAACATCACTTTTGTCTTCTGAAAGTTTATTTTTAATCCCACTTCTTTACTCTTGTCAGCAAGTTCCTGGATCATACTCTGCAGCTCTGACGGGGTAGTTGCAAAAATGACTACGTCATCAGCAAAACGAAGGTGGGTTAGATAATCTCCATTAATCTTTATCCCCTTGTTTTCCCAGCTCAGTGACTGAAAAACACCCTCCAATGTGGCATTAAAGAGCTTCGGAGATATGGTGTCACCTTGTCTCACTCCCTTTCCAATTTTTATGTGTGTTGTATTTTCAAACAGCCTAATCTTTGCACTTACATTTTCATAGATGTTATTAATAATATTAATGTATGCATCTTCAATACTGCAGGTTTTCAGAGCCATTGTAACTGCTGATGGTTTCACCGAATCAAAGGCTTTTTCATAATCGATAAAAGCCATGCACAATGGAAGTTCATATTCCCTCGCTCTTTCAATTAGTTCTCTCAGCACATGGATATGATCTATTGTGCTGTAGCCACTCCTGAATCCAGCTTGTTCTCTCGGTTGAGCCATGTCCAGTGTTACCTTCAAGCGGTGTGAAAGAACTTTAGTGAAGATTTTATAAACTACTGATAGGAGGCTGATAGGTCTGTAGTTTCCGAGATCTTCATTGTCACCTTTCTTATGTAGCAGGATCATTGTAGCGGTGTTCCAATCCTCAGGAATCTTTCCTTCATTAAGGCATCGAGTGAAAATTTGGGCGAGTACTGTTTCGATTTCTCCACTTGCTTCTTGTATGATGTCTACAGTAATTCCATCTTCTCCTGGAGCTTTTCCTCGCTTCATGTTCTTGATTGCATGTGCAACTTCTGCTGGAAGGACTGGAGGAACTCTGGTACTGGTATCTTTCATGATGTCTGGAGTGCATGTATCATCCCTTTCATATAATTTGGAATAGAAATCTTTCACTCTTGTCAAAATTTCGCCTCTATTTCTTGTTACAGAACCATCTTCTTTTCTCAGTGCCATAATCTGTTTTCTTCCCTTACTGAGATGTCTCTTTGCTATCTTTAGGCTTTGGTTGTTTTCAATTGCTTTCCTCAGTAGTTCACAGTTGAATTTCCTTACGTCTTCAGTGATACTTTTTCTTACTGTCTTGCATAGCTCTATATATTCCACTTTGGAAGTCACATCTTCTTTAGTTGTCCTCATCTCTCTTCTTTTTGCATCAACATTTTGGTTTTTCCTGATTATTTGTTCACATGCAACTTGTTCTTAGACCCAGCTAATTTTGTTGCTGTTTCCATAAGAGCTTTGGTTACTTTTCTGTTAACTTCAGAGATGTCCACTTCTTCCGATGTTAGGCCTTCTAAAGCAGAGAACCTGTTCTTCAGTTCCAACTTGAAGGTATTATGGTGTTTTTTAAGGTTGGTTATGTCAATAGATTTTGTTTGTCTTATGAGCTTCCCACGTTCAAGTTTAGTGTTGAGGTGCATCTTACATCTCACCAATCTATGGTCACTACCTGTGTTGAACTTGTTTAGCACACTGCAGTCTTCTATGACGAATTTTTTGTTACACATAATAAAATCAATTTCACTTGTCGTCCCATTTGGATGTCTCCATGTCCATTTCCTGTGTGGTTTTTTCTTGAAGAAGGAGTTCAAGATGAAAAACCCTTCTGCCTCTGCAAACTCAACGAGAGTATTTCCACGCTGGTTTCTGTTGCCGTGACCGAATTTACCTACTGAAGTTTCATTCTGTTGCCGTTGCCCTATTTTTGCACTGAAATCTCCCATAATTATTTTCAAGTGCTGCTTACCTTTATTATTTAGATGACAAATTTCCTCATAAAATTCTTCAATTTCTTCTTCAGGATGACTTGTGGTGGGTGCATAAGTTTGAATAATCTGAGCCTGGTATCTTCTCGATAGTTGGATAACGAGTCGTGCAGCTCTGTCAGAGGAACTTTCAACTTCTACCACTTTATCCTTCAGTTTCTTGTTTATTATAAATCCAACACCACTAGTTCTGCCAGTATCTGTCCCACGATAGTAGAAGAGATGTCCACTTTTCAGTTCGATGAGATCTTCTCCTTTTCTCCTTACCTCACTTAGCCTCACGATGTCCCACTTGATCCTTTGTAGTTCCTCTTCCAATTCAAGAAGTCTTGAATCAGAAGATAGGGAGCGTCCATTGTATGTTGCCAAGGTCAGCATCAGATGGCAGCCTAGTCCGGTCCTCCGGGGATTCTTAGCACCCTCTGCCTTCATGTCGCACTGGCCGCTGCCTTGGCCAGGTACATTCCAGCTGCCGGAGACTGAGGGCCAAGATTTAAGTTGTGGAGTCATTTTGGAGGGGTTTGGCCATAACTCACCACGCTGGCCAAGCGGGTTGGTGAGTGTGGGATAGCATTTCCTCTGATCCCGATGGTATAGTTATACCGCTATTGGCGGTCGTCAGAGCCCCTTTAGTGGGAACAGGATGCACGACGAGAAGGCGGGGTTGACATTTGTCAAGGAGAGGCTGTGATGTTACGCATCACCTGACCTTACATCCCATCAAGTTCTTACTGTAGCCAAATTCAGTGGCAGTGTCCTCAATCCACTTAACCTCTCTCCGTTCAGCAGATGTATTGGATGGGTGGGATATAGCTCTTCTGACAAAGAATTGTAATGCTGATATTTTATGTTTCTATGGGTGGTTAGATGCGTATAGAATAATTGTCGGCACATATGCCTGTTTCCTGTACACTGAATATTCAATCTTGTGTTTGCTGTTATGTATGGTTATGTCTAAGAAATTGATGCGTTGATCAACCTCTTTTTCTATTGTTGCTTTGATGGTTGGGTGGAAATTGTTGAATTTGCACAGGAAGTCTTGCAGTTCGGGTTCACTGTGGTGCCAGAAGATCAGGATATCATCGACATATCTTAGGTATATGAGGGGTACATCATTCATATTGCTGAGGAGTTGGTTTTCCATATCTTGTAGTATGGCTTCAGCCAATAACCCTGAAATGGGTGAACCTATGGGTGCACCATAGTCCTGTTGGTATATTGTTTTTCCATATCTGAAGAAGTTGCTGTTTTTGACAAATTCTGGGGCACTGATGATGCTGTCACATTCTGCATTGTTAATACCTTCAGATTGTAGCTTGTTGTTTATAAGCTCAATGGATTTTTCAACTGGGATATTTGGGTAGAGTGATATAATGTGCATGCTATACATTATGAAATTAGTATTGTTAATAGTCTTGATCTTATTAATGACTTCAATGGAGTTGTCAACATTGTATGGGTGGTTACTAAAGAATGGCTTCAGAAACTGGAATATAGCCCTTTCCATGTTGATAGTTGGGGCAAGGCATTTATTTACAATTGGCCTGGTGGGGCTGTCAGGCTTGTGTGTCTTAATTCTACCAAATATTACTGGTATAGTTGCTCCTAATTACTGATACTGTTAAGTGATAGGAAAGGAAAAGAAAAAGTGTACTGTGGGAAACTCCCATATATGCACCCAATCAGTAACATCCTTTAAAAAGAATGCAAGAAACTGAATTATAAAATTGCTGATACTGTTAAGGACATATCGACATTTTTGACAACTGACTACAACAACCAACCCACACTAGAAGCTGCAGGAGTATACTCCATCCCTACAAGAAATGCAGACAACAATCGTGCCGATAAAATATACATAGGCAGCACGAAACAACGATTCAAAACTCGCATATGGAACATGTCAAAAATTGGAACAGGAGAGAGATGAAAACGGCATTAATCCAACACTGCCAAGAGAATGATGCTATCCCAGATTGGGAAAACGAAAAAATTATAACAATGCACACCAACAAATCCTAATGGCGGAGGCAGTATTGATCGAGAAAACTTGTGATATAAATTGTAATAACAACACCCCCTACGACCTGCCATATGCATGGAAATTCTTGGTGGAACGTCAGAAGCAAATAAAAAAGATGATGATGTCGAAACAAACCCATGACCATAATACACATGCGCAACAATGACACAGCAGATAATGAGAACGATCAGTGACTCAGTGATACAATGACCTCTTTGGAAACGCAAACATCGTACGCTACTGAGGAAGACTCGCAAAATGAAGAGTTGAAACTAGTTTAGTTAATGAAACAATACAACGTGTGAAACAGTAATAAGTAACATTGCATACCAGTGTGCATAATATCATGCAATTAGCCACGTATTGATGTAGAGCATTTATTGAATATTTGACTCACAAGCAAAATCCAAATTAGCTCTTTGGGATGAAGCTTCACATAAATGGAACAGCCACTGAATTGGGCCAAAGAGTTCTAGCCCTGATGTGTCCCAATTAACCAGAATCTATTGTATAATTCTTTGTGTTCTGTTTCTATTAGTTCAGTAATTAAAGATTTCTTAAGTTCTCAGGAACCAAATTCATTCACTGTGCCACCTTAATGATTTTACCAAACCAAAGGGTACTTACTAGTCATTCCAGTGTGCTCATGTAATTTTGGATTGATTTCGTTGTAACCTGCAATTCTGCCACATTTCAGATGAAATAAAGGTCTCTTATTTTATGAGCATCTTTGGTCTTCCTGATAATCATAATATCTTTGTCATCAATAATTACTAGTTCACTTTTGCCTGGATATTTATTGCACAGACTAACAGCCTAAAAAGTGGGTACTTTTGTTTTTCCAGAAAAGAGAACTAGTGCTGGAAGGGTACAAGTTCCTACTTGTGAACACACCTCACAATTATTTACTATGTTATTTTGATTTTGGCCCAAAATGATTTAACTTTTTTCTTATGAGTAAAACATTAAAGAGTTTAATAAAATTACAAATATGTCATTGTGAATATTTAAAAAAATCTGCATTTTTTTTCTTTTTGTTTTGGATTTAACAATCTCCACAAACATCTAAGGTTGTAAGGAGGCCCATCCCTGATTTAAAGCCACTTATTCCATGGAAGGAAGAGCACAACAACAACTATGTTTTGCTCTATGGTTTGAACCCAGACCCATTGCTACAAAAAGTCAAAATCCCATTCCCTAGGCTGCTTGACGACTGGGTGACAAATTTATGATATGAATTCATACTGTTACTTCAACTAAAAAAAAAGTACCTAGATGTCATTTTATAATAGCTATAAAGAATCCATATATTTAAATAAAAAGATATTCAGAAGTTATGGCTACTTACTGATTCCCCAGTTTTTGCACAAACACAATGAGATGACATCCCATTATCTTGACTAAACTTCATGTGCTTCTCAGCTTTAACAATCCTCATATGTTCTAAGTCACCTGTAATAAATGGTGAGTTGTATGACAAAGTACACACACATAGAGAGATAAGGAAAAGGAAAGTTACAATGAGTTTGAATTTGACTTTTTTGTTTTTTTCTCTCCAGTCATCTAAGCCTTATAGGTGTAAAATTGTGTTAATAATAGCCTGAGTATTGACACATGTAATTTGTCCAAGACTTTCAGAAAGTTTGATTTTGGTAGTGAAATTTTTTAAGTCAGAAAAGTCTTGAAACTTCATATTTCTATGAGAAATCACAGAAAAGAGCTTTAAATTTGCATGAGATGGAATTTAGAAATGCACATTTTATTCTAGTATCTATGAAAATGATATCTACTACAATTATCAGTTTGCAGATTACGAATTTGTCAAAGCAGAGACGCAATATTGTCTCCTATATGGGTTATAAGAATCTACACAAGACATACAATTTTTTACTATATGGTAATTAATTTGCTTCATGGGGGCTGTTAGGTGTAAATTATATTTGTGGGGCCAAACTGAAGGAGCACCATTCCTCCTAAGTTGAAATGCATTTTGAGTGTTTTGTATCAGAAATATTATGTATTTATTTGCTTATTTCTATCATCATCATCATCGACCATTATCAATCACTGCTGGATGAAGGTATCCCCCTAGTCTTCTACAACTCACGTCTTGAGTCCTTCTTCTCTATGTCACTTACGCATGCATTCGAATTTCATCCACCCATCTCCCATGTGGTTATCTTCTGTATCTTTTTCTGTACCTTGGTATCTATTCTTAGGGCTTGAAAAATATCGTACCCGAGATGCACGGGGCATGTAGCAATGTGCATCAGTTTTGTTTTGTGCAGGTTCATTTTTAATCCTACTTCTTTACTCTTGTGAATAAGTACCTGGATCATACTATGGAGCTGTGTGGGAGTACTTGCAAAAATGTCAGCAGCAAAACAGTGGTGGGTTGAATAGTTCATTAATCTTTATTCCCTTGACTTTCCAGTTCAATGACTGAAAGACATTCTACAATGTACATTGAAGAGCTTGAGAGATATGGTGTCACCTTGCCTCACTCCCTTTCCAATTTTTATACATGCTGTTTTTCTGCTTTTCCAAAGAGTGGGACCTTTGCACTTGCATTTTTATATATGTTGTGAATAATACTAATGTATGCATCTTCACTACTGCAGTATTTCAAAAACTTTATAACAGCTGATGGTTTCATGGAATCAAAAGCAATTTCATAATTAATAAAAGCTATACATAGTGGAAGTACATATTCATTCGCTCTTTCAGTTAGTTCTCTCAGTACATGGATATCACCTATGGTGCTGTAGCTATTCCTGAATCCAACTTGTTCTTTTGGTTGAGCCATTTCCAGTGTTTTTCCTTCAAGTGATGTCATAGTATGTCAGGGAAGATTTTGTCAACAACTGTTAAGAGGTTGATGGGTTTGCAATTCCTCAGATCCACAAGGTGCCCATTTTTATGTAGGAGGATCAATGTAGCATTGTTCCAGTCAAGGAGAAAATTTATCTGTATGCTATGTGATTACACAGAGTTTCAATACAATTTGAGATCTGTATGGCATATTTTTGTGATCAAATTTTATAGCTACACAAAAGAACAGAACAATTTCTTTTTAAATAGGGCCTTTTTAGAACATACTTTTGACTGCTGGCAAGACAGCATGCACATTATTGAATTCAATCTTTCTGTTGAGGATGGCAGGTTCCAAATAAAAATAAACAGAGCGGGCTGCACCATTTCTCAAAGTGAACCCACTGCTGAGTGCCACACAGGGTCTTTGGCAAAGTTCTTTCTTCTGAGGCAACTAAAGTAGAGGTGGGCTTAACAGTGATTTTCCTACCATGGTTCTGCTGAAGTAATGGTGATATATATAGTAAACCTGAAATTTCTAAAAATACTTGCTATGCAAAATCACGAAATTATTATTCAAAATAAATTGGTGTAGCAGATTTTGCTGTACAAAATTTTTGAACAAACTTCACACCAGTTCCAGGCATTAAAAATCTTCCTTTCATTGAGGCATCTAGTGAAAACTTGTGCAAGTGATTCATATGCACTAAAGTGCCAAAGAAAACTGGGATACATCTCTAATACTGCATTGGTCCTCCTCGTGATCGGATAATGGCAGCAAAGCGATGGGGAATAGACTCCATGAGCTCTTTGTAGTACTGTGGAGACAGCGCACACCATGCTTTCTCAAGAGCATCCCACAATTCTGTAATATTCACTGGTGAAGGATTCCTCGCATTGACAGCATGTTCAACAGCATCCCAAATGTGTTCGATGGTGCTTAATTGTGGCAAATAAGAAGGGGCCAAGCCTGGATGTCAAACCCAGTGGAATGTTCCTCTAGCCATAATCGGGCAACTGTGGGTGTGTGCGGTGGCACATAGTCATGTTGAAAGAGGTAGCACCTGTCGGAGTGGTTGCAAATGATCCCCAAGGATGGTTATGTAGCATTCACCAATTGGAGCAGTCTGCAGATGTATGAGGGATTCTAATGCATACCAGCTGAAAATACCCCACACCATAGCAGAGCCACCGCTGGCCTGCACTGGCACTGTTCCTTGTGGGCATGCAGGATCGCGCCTCGTTGTTGCCACACCCAGAGTCGGCCATCTGCCCGAAACAGTTGGTATCATAATTCGTTATACCAGGCTACACGTTTTCAGTCATCTTGCATCCAATGGCGGTGTTCACAAGCCCAGGTGAGGTACACAGCCTTGTATCGTTGGGTCAGCAATGGCACCCTGGTGAGCTGTCGACTCCAGAACCCCATATAACACAGGGAACATTGCACTGTCCGAACGCTGATGCTACTATTAGCCCCAGCATTGAATTGTGCTATGATTTGCAGCAATGCTGCATGCCGGGCAGATGTTATAACGCATGCCAGATGGCACTGTCCACAATCATCCAGGACTTTTCTACAGACACACTGGTCTTGCATGCTGGATGTTTTCCCTGAGTTTGTGTAGTCCAGGTACATCCTTGGAAAGCTTTGTGCTTTGTCAGATATCTTTCTAAGTGAAACTAGTCTTATACAGCTGATTTAATTATCTGCTTTGCTGATACTACATACAATGTCCTATCATGCTCTCCAGCCTCATCAGTTGCTAAACCTAAATAATCAAAATCTGTTATCTGTTGTAGCATCTTTCCCTGAATCAAACAAGCAACCTAGAAGAATTCTTATGTAAATGCTCAACCCTTTTTGCAAAGTTTCAGGTGGTACTTTTTTTGTACAATGAAAAATGTAATTTATCTTGTTACACTGGCTGACAAAAAATCACTAGTGTGTGTGTGTGTGTATGGTGGGAGGTCCACATAGATAGATGAAATGGTGTGGAGCTTCTTTTTTTTTCTATGTAGTGTGATATGTCTAGCATTTTGTTTTAGTAGTTTCCGAGGTAGCAGCATTTTGGAAATAGATTATGAGTTTCACTTTAACATTAAATTGGGTGATACATTTTGTCACAAACATAGTGGAGTGAGTGGTGCACTTTGGTTACACATAGTCAATTAAGACTGCACAAGAAACTGGTTTGAATCCTGAGGGCTACAAAAGTCAGTCACTGATTCCAGTTCACAGTTTGTGATTTGAACTTTTTGTTTTTTGTTTTTGAAATTTATTCAACCATTAGGAAAAGTCACTAAATGAGGGATAGTGTGGCTTCAGAAAGGGTAAGAGATCCCACATTAATCTATTAATACATACTTGGACAGTTTTCTGAAAAGTTTTATGAGGCAAATCAGGACTTACATATAGTGTTTATTGACTTCAAAAAAGGCTTTCAACTGAGTATGTAGGAAAAACTTGTAGAGCATTTATTTCAAAGGGTGTGGTTTGAAAGGGAAGCTGTTTAAATCATTAAAAGCCTTTACATCAAGTCTTAAAACAGTCAAGAAGGAGGGAAGTACAGATATAAGTGGCATTAGGTAATGACTCCACAACTTAAATCTTGGCCCTCAGTCTCCGGCAGCTGGAATGTACCTGGCCAAGGCAGCGGCCAGTGCGACATGAAGGCAGAGGGTGCTAAGAATCCCCGGAGGACCGGACTAGGCTGCCATCTGATGCTGACCTTGGCAACGTACAATGGACGCTCCCTATCTTCTGATTCAAGACTTCTTGAATTGGAAGAGGAACTACAAAGGATCAAGTGGGACATCGTGGGGCTAAGTGAGGTAAGGAGAAAAGGAGAAGATCTCATCGAACTGAAAAGTGGACATCTCTTCTACTATCGTGGGACAGATACTGGCAGAACTAGTGGTGTTGGATTTATAATAAACAAGAAACTGAAGGATAAAGTTGTAGAAGTTGAAAGTTCCTCTGACAGAGCTGCACGACTTGTTATCCAACTCTCGAAAAGATACCAGGCTCAGATTATTCAAACTTATGCACCCACCACAAGTCATCCTGAAGAAGAAATTGAAGAATTTTATGAGGAAATTTGTCATCTAAATAATAAAGGTAAGCAGCACTTGAAAATAATTATGGGAGATTTCAATGCAAAAATAGGGCAACGGCAACAGAATGAAACTTCAGTAGGTAAATTCGGTCACGGCAACAGAAACCAGCGTGGAAATACTCTCGTTGAGTTTGCAGAGGCAGAAGGGTTTTTCATCTTGAACTCCTTCTTCAAGAAAAAGCCACACAGGAAATGGACATGGAGACATCCAAATGGGACGACAAGTGAAATTGATTTTATTATGTGTAACAAAAAATTCGTCATAGAAGACTGCAGTGTGCTAAACAAGTTCAACACAGGTAGTGACCATAGATTGGTGAGATGTAAGATGCACCTCAACACTAAACTTGAACGTGGGAAGCTCATAAGACAAACAAAATCTATTGACATAACCAACCTTAAAAAACACCATAATACCTTTAAGTTGGAACTGAAGAACAGGTTCTCTGCTTTAGAAGGCCTAACATCGGAAGAAGTGGACATCTCTGAAGTTAACAGAAAAGTAACCAAAGCTCTTATGGAAACAGCAACAAAATTAGCTGTGTCTAAGAACAAGTTGCATGTAAATAAATTATCAGGAAAAACGAAAATGTTGATGCAAAAAAGAAGAGAGATGAGGACAACTAAAGAAGATGTGACTTCCAAAGTGGAATATATAGAGCTATGCAAGACAGTACGAAAAAGTATCACTGAAGACGTAAGAAAATTCAACTGTGAACTAGTGAGGAAAGCAATTGAAAACAACCAAAGCCTAAAGATAGCAAAGGGACATCTCAGTAAGGGAAGAAAACAGATTATGGCACTGAGAAAAGAAGATGGTTCTGTATCAAGAAATAGAGGTGAAATTTTGACAAGAGTGAAAGATTTCTATTCCAAATTATATGAAAGGGATGATACATGCACTCCAGACATCATGAAAGATACCAGTACCAGAGTTCCTCCAGTCCTTCCAGCAGAAGTTGCACATGCAATCAAGAACATGAAGCGGGTGAAAAGCTCCAGGAGAAGATGGAATTACTGTAGACATCATAGAAGAAGCAAGTGGAGAAATCGAAACAGTACTCGCCCAAATTTTCACTCGATGCCTTAATGAAGGAAAGATTCCTGAGGATTGGAACACCGCTACAATGATCCTGCTACATAAGAAAGGTGACATTGAGGATCTCGGAAACTACAGACCTATCAGCCTCCTATCAGTAGTTTATAAAATCTTCACTAAAGTTCTTTCACACCGCTTGAAGGTAACACTGGACATGGCTCAACCGAGAGAACAAGCTGAATTCAGGAGTGGCTACAGCACAATAGATCATATCCATGTGCTGAGAAAGCTAATTGAAAGAGCGAGGGAATATGAACTTCCATTGTGCATGGCTTTTATCGATTATGAAAAAGCCTTTGATTCGGTGAAACCATCAGCAGTTACAATGGCTCTGAAAACCTGCGGTATTGAAGATGCATACATTAATATTATTAATAACATCTAAGAAAATGCAAGTGCAAAGATTAGGCTGTTTGAAAATACAACACACATAAAAATTGGAAAGGGAGTGAGACAAGGTGACACCATATCTCTTTAATGCCACATTGGAGGGTGTTTTTCAGTCACTGAGCTGGGAAAACAAGGGGATAAAGATTAATGGAGATTATTTAACTCACCTTCGTTTTGCTGATGACGTAGTCATTTTTGCAACTAGCCCATCAGAGCTGCAGAGTATGATCCAGGAACTTGCTGACAAGAGTAAAGAAGTGGGATTAAAAATGAACTTTCAGAAGACAAAAGTGATGTTCAATGCTTTTACAAGAAATGAAGATTTATCGATTGATGGAGAAAAGCTGGAGATAACAGACACGTACGTTTATCTTGGACAGCAGATATCAAGTGAGGGTCACATTGATAAAGAAATTAATCGGCGTACAAAACTTGCCTGGAGAGCTTTTGGAAGAAAAAGCATAATTTTCAAGAGCAATATGCCATTATGTCTTAAAAGAAAAGTGTTTGATCAATGCATCCTTCCAGTGCTTATGTATGGTGCAGAGACGTGGACCTTAACTAAAAGAGACATACAAAGGCTGCAGACAACTCAAAGTAGCATGGAGAGGTGCATACTTGGTGTAACCAGGAGAGATAAGAAGAGGAACTCGTGGATCTGAAAAATGACAAGAGTGGAAGACATCATGATCAGAGTTAAATCCCTGAAATGGCAATGGGCTGGACATACTGCCAGAAGGACAGATCATGAATGGACAGCCAAAATTTTAGATTGGATTCCAAGGGACAGGAAAAGACCTAGAAGAAGACCACATGGGAGATGGGTGGATGAAATTCGAAAGTATGCAGGGGTGACATGGAGGAGACTGGCACAAGACAGACCGTTGTGGAGGAAACTTGGGAGACCTTCGTCCAGCAGTGGATTGATAATGGTTGACGATGATGATGAGGTAACTGTTAGGTAAGACAAGGCCATCCATCTTTGCTTCTGATCTACATATGGATAGAATGGTTAAAGAAAGTAAAGTGCATCATATGTTGAATTAAGTGGTTCTGACAACAATTTACTGAACTTAATAACTTTATCCATATAGTCAATATACAAAAATACTTTTTAAATCTGATTTCAAAAAGCTAGTATATTGCATCCACAGATGGAGGGGGAGGGGGCAGAGAGATCTTTTCTTCACCACATACACCATTTTTTTTTCAGTTCATGCTTCTACAAGTGAAGATACCATATCAGCAGAGACAGACAAAGCCAAAACTCTTTTTTTTTTATTGGAGTTTAACAACCACTGTGAGCAACTCAGTGGGCTATAAGCAGTCGCCCGTCCCTAATTTAGGGTCACTGGTTCCAGGGAAGGGAGAGAGCCAGCGCCGTAAGACAAACACAACATCCATGCCTCACTAGGATTCGAACCTGGACACATCTCGGACTAATGATCAAAAGCCATCGCTTAGACCACTGCGCCACCAGGGCAGCCCAAAATTCTTTGGCAAGCTTTCCCTTGTCCAATGCAAATAAGAATTTTCCTAGTCCAACTACTGGAAGCAAAAATATTTCCACAAAGAAAGTGACAATTCTTTTTATCACAACACAAAAAACATTTAAAGAAAAATACATTCACAATAAGTTTTAAAGAAAGCTGGGGAAAATAGGCAAGACAGTAGGAGCTAGGTCTGCCTAAAGTACAAATCTGTAGCAGCTGCTGCATTAAAAGCCTGGGAAAAAATTATTTAATCTTGAAACATGCAATATGGGTTACATGTGGCCATTATCTGGAAATCAGATATTTTGCACAGCAAAAATTATTTTATCTGATCATACTTTTTCCTACTTCAGTGGATATGAGAACATATCAAGTACAAAAAAAAATATTTTTTTAAACTACAATTTCACTTTATAAAGGATGTATCCTCACATATATTCAACAAAATTGTGGATAAGTTGGTCATAAATAGCACCATTTCTCTAACCCGTACAGTTGTTTTCGTGACAGAGTTGTGTAAGAAGTGGCAATATCAGATTTTAAACTTCAATTTTGCTGAAAATGAACATTTCTGCATTTCTTAGTTACTGAATTCTATATCAGGAAACAAAACACATGATGGTTTCCCTTTTATATGAAGAGAAAGTTCAAGATCGGAACTTCAATTGTCCATCACTGTGTATTGCAACATGCAAAGTTGTTTTCTCTGCTCAATAAGTAGATGCAGGGCCATTTTTAAACTTTAATTTCATTAAGAAAATGGTAAGATGCCTGCCCTGTTCCTTTATATAGCAATAGGTGACTAAGGAATGGTAAAATATTCATTTTCAGTGAAATTAATTTTGAAAAATTGGTACTGCTATAAAAACGATTTTACAGGTAATGGAAATGACGCAGATTCTATCACAGACAGGTTAAGCACCAAGTTTAAAATCTAATTCTGCTTAAAAATTGGTGATGGGGTAAAAACACAGACTTCATTGATTGATTTTGAAGAAGAGACTGCAAGAAATTCATTAGGAAAAATTACATTTTGTTAGGAAAAATTCATTAAACTATACAAAGTTGCTCTCTTGCACCATCATGAAAAAAAAATATGAAATAAAGAACAGTATCAGAAAACAAAAAAAGGAGGAATACTATCAGGAAAATAAATAAATAAAAACAAAACTTGGTCAGAAAAATTTGAAACAAAGAAAATCGCCCGGCATTCCCATCCCCACTTGAAGTGCATTTCCACTGATTCACAGCCATTTCAGCCAACGGACGGACATCTCGCAAGCTTTCTGAAATATGAAAGAAAAAAAAATTCCAGCCGAAGAACCAGAAGGTAGTACCAAAATTCAGAAAACTTGGCAGTATGGAAGTCCCATATTAGAAATGCTGAAATTTTTGCTACACACAAAACACATGGCTGAAAACACATCATTTGGGGTAGTGCAACACCAATCACTGACAAGTGCACTGTTTCTAATCTTCTCCTCCAACATATTAAACAAAATTTTGTCTTCTATGGCATTTTAATAGTTGGTTCTCACTAAAAATTAGAGTGTAGCTCACTATGTTTAAACACAGCAGTCTGGATCTAAAACAGAGCATGCAAATTGTAAACAACTGCCACCTTTCAGGAACTGAAATCCATAAAAAAAACATTATAAATATTTATAATACTGAAAGTAATAAGAGGAAGCCATGAAGTCATTAATTACTAGGATTGGAACATTTAGTCAATATGCCTTATGTTTCAATTAAAGGTGTGAAATGTGCCGATTAAAAACTGAACACTGAAATGAAGTAACAAAGCCAATCACATTCTTAGGCAGTCCATCCACTTCCCCCTTTTCACATGCACATCTCCTTGACTGGGATAAAAACGAAGAAAATTTAATTTTCTGAGTAGAGCTGAATTTAATTTTTTACAGGTGCTGTAACTTAGTTACATAAGGTCACCCTGCAAATTTCATTTGAATCCAATGAAAAAATTTTAAGTTATGCATAAAATATTTTATTCAGACATTTAGAGAAACACTGCCATTATGCTTCATGGAAGCTGACAGCCAGTCTTTGCCATTGTTGCCTGTTTTCGCTTGTGGGGAGAGGGAACGATTGCACGAGGTGGTCATAATATTCAAACTCGGGACGAGTTCATTAATCTCACTATTGCAGATTGCAGCTACTTTCGATTAAAAAAAAAAAAGTCAAATTTCACAAAAGTGAATTACTCTTTAAAAATTTCAGGACAAAATAGTAAAACTTAAGAACTTTCAGGAAATGAAAAAAAGAAAAATCAGGAATTTCAGGAAAACTTTAACTCTCTGTATAATTTTATGTGAATATTTTGGGTAAATAATACCTCACTGTCTTTTAAAACTTGGTTTTATGCTTTATAAGATATATATATTGTTTACAAATCAGTGGCTTTCAAAAATAATTTCAACTATGAAAGCAAGTAACCAAATGTTATGTAATTAGTAAAACACCAAACAGAATTAATACTGTTCCAACAATATGAAATCATAATTGCATTAAATTTTGTTAGCAGTAAGAGATCATGGCAATACCTTGGAGAGGTTACACCAAAATTTAATATTTTTTATGAAACTGAGAATGAATAATTAATACACACAATTGACATGGACTAGGAACATCAAACAGAAGTCATTGCTCTTTCCACGTTTATATGTAAGTCACGGAAAAATTATCATCGGCCGCCACTGGGAATTGAACCCAGGATCTGCCAGTTATGTGCTGGACATACTACCACTGCACCACAGTGGCCTCGAATTCTCCAGACTCACATACGACTAACTGCCAAATCACATGGCAAGTTGCTTCTTGGAGCCCCGCACAATGCTGGGAATTCACCAAAGATGGAAAGCAGCAACTGAACAAATAACTAGGAAGCGAATGAATAATTAATACACGCAATTGACGTGGACTAGGAACATCAAACAGAAGTCATCACTCTTTCTACGTTTATAAATGAGTTATGGAAAAATTCTCGTCGGCCGCCACCGGGAATTGATGACGGCCAATGAGAATTTTTCCGTGACTCACTTATAAACATGGAAAGAGTGATGACTTCTGTTTAATGAAACTGAGAAACAAACAGGAACAGCTATACATGATATTAAAGGTTGGTTGGATTGTAATAGTGTAATGACAACTTTTTTGTCATTGCCTTGGGGAAAGATCACTGTTCAATCTAAAAGTATGATGAGAAAGTCAAAATTAAATTTTTTTCCTAGTATCCCCCTGTAAACACACACACACACACACAAAATGTTGTTACACTGACTTTTGAATTTTGTAACAATTTCATCATTTTAAAATTTCGGTTCAATAATTATAGAGTAAAGAAAGAACCAAAAGATTTGTGTTGCAAGAGCACATGTTTTTTGAGGTTTTTTTTACCCAAGAAGAACACACAAACAAATGACCAGTGACAAAGATAAACAATACAGCTACCATCACATTTACACAAACTATAAGTGCTATTATTTAAGAATACAAAATGCAAGCTTACTTTTATTTGCAACTAGTGCAAGGTAAGGCGTTGCTTCACTTTCTATGAATATCTCACGGATGGCATTTAGCCAATCTTGGAGGTTTTCTAAGCTTGCAAGGTTGGTTATATCATACACAAAAAGTATTGCCTGCAGAAAATGAGAAAACATTCGTTCAGATAAAAAATAGTGCACCTACAAACTGTGTTTATATTTTTGCTTACATTTCAACAATAGATACAAGAAGACATATTTCAAATTACTATTTTGATACTTGCTGTCAGCATTTACTAGACTGTATGGCTGAAAATACGAACTCTTTGTACGTTTACATCTGGAGTGAATTTGCCCATTTATATATGTTTGAGTCTGTCTCGCGTTATCTCCAAGTGCTGTTAAGTCCACATAGCTATAAATTCCTAACACTGCCTGTAATTTTCAAATTATATCGTATTAACCAAGAGGAGGGGGGGGAGCACTTGCTATCGTATGAGGGTGACTTATATACAAAATGTTACTGATTTACGCCAGCATATATTTATTAACGCTTTACTAATTTGCAGAATTTACAACAGTAGTTACAGGATGAAAGGTGCAGTTTACTTACATTGGACGTCTTGTACTGTGACAGTCCTTGAACTTGGTATTACATCTAAAATATCCTTCTGGTATTCTCACAGTCCAAAACTTGGTGTGACGGTCAAACCCAGGGTTTTGGACTGTGAGAATACCAGAAGGATATTTTAGATGTAATACCAAGTTCAAGGACTGTCACAGTACAAGACGTCCAATGTAAGTAAACTACACCTTTCATCCTGTAACTACTGTTGTAAATTCTGCAAATTAGTAAAACGTTAATAATATATGCTGGTGTAAATCAGTAACATTTGTATATAAGTCACCCTCATACGATAGCAGGTGCCCCCCCTCCTCTTGGTTAATACGATATAATTTGAAAATTACAGGCAGTGTGTGGAATTTATAGCTATGTGGACTTTACAGCACTCAGAGATAATACGAGACAGACTCACCAATGGGCAAATACACTCCCAGATGTAAGTGTGCAAAGAGTGTTTTCAGCAATACAGTCTAGTAAATGCTGACAGTAAGTGTACATTACAGCATGTTCTTCAGCAGTGACATTTAAACAGGTCATGATATGTAACTTTACTAGTGGGTCCTTTCATAATTATTGGCCAAAGCCGACAAGGCGAATTTGCATAGCCAGTTACAAAGGACGCCTCATAGGAGGAACTACCAAACGGCCATGCAAATTGAATCTGTTCAGTCCACGTATATAAAACGGCATTTTGGACATCTCTGAAGCAGTTGGGGACGTGATGGAGCAACCCAACGTGAGAGTGATTTTGCACGAATTCAAACTTGGCCAGAATGTGTTCGAAGTGGTCGCAAATGTCAATAGAGCGTGGGTTGTTGGAACGACGAGTGACAGAACTGTCCGTAGACTGTATTCCAAGTTCCATGCCAGTGATCTTATCGACCATAAGCCAGGAGCCGGTCGTCCGGTTCTGTGTGACACTGTACATTTAAGGCGGAAAGTGGAAGAAAAACCAATGTTCACAGTACATGAGCTCAGTGCCGAACTTGTATCATCAGCGACAGTTTCCAGACACCTGGCAGCTATGGGCAAGCTTAAAAACTGGATACCCGAATTGCACAAGAACTCACCGAACAGCAGCAGATACTGCGTCTGGAAACATGCATTGCCCTCCAAAAACGTGAGGCAGTTGCTCCCTTTCTGCATCGGATCCTTACACTTGATGAAAAATTGGTGCTTTATGACAAAAGGAAGCAAACAGCACTGTGGCTCGATAAAGGGGCTCGATACCCAAACACATGTCCAAACCCGAGTTGCACCCACAGAAGGTTCTGATCTCTGTGTGGTGGACTGCCAAGACTGTGGTTCATTTTGAGTTTTTGCTGCGAGGTCAAACAATCACAATGAACGCGTGCTGCCATCAGCCGAACAGATGTCACCAGAAATTGTGCAGCGAACAACCATCTCTCTCCAATCATTTGGGTCCCACACTGCTTCAGGATGATGCACGACCGCATGTGTCTATTGGAAGCATTTGAAAAATCAACACCTTGGGGTACGAGGTCCTCTCTCACCCTGTTTATTCACCTGACTTGGCCCCCTCAGACTTTCACATGTTTCGCCATTTGGACCACTCTTGAGCGGCAAACGTTTCGCTAACAAGGATGCTGTGATTTCTGCCCTTAGCGATTCCTCGGACCACTGTGATGCCAATTTCGTCCACCATGGCATTTTTGTACTGAAAACACGTTGGGCACAGTGCATTGCTGCCGAGGGCAGAAAATTTTCGAAATAAAATGCATTTCATCATCTGTTACTGCGTGTCCGAATCGGCCGATAATTGTGAAACGACCCAATATTTTGATGATTTATAGTCAGTTAGGCTCTGAGATGGGAATGTAGTATTTCCTGTGCATTTTGTAAATGCGATTTAAATATGATTTATAAAAGATATTTCTGAACTGTATCCACCTTAGCTAACTATAATTTGTCATGCTAAACTGATGCCAAGTAATACAAATTTAAAAACTGATTCTGAAATTAAAAAACAGATTTAGAAAATTTTATTTCCCAAGTTTTTGCTTAAGTCTGGATCTATATTTGTGGTTAAGGGAATTGAATTACAAAAACACTATAAAACATTCAGTGGAGAGCATTGAACTTTAAACATTTTAAAGAACAGGCAGTCTTTGCTTTTACACTGGATTGGGAGGTGCATTCTTCTCTAAAGGCCTTATGCACAATCTTAGAGATGATTATCTACATACCCTAGAGGCACAAGTGCAATAAATATGGAAATTTGATCTGCTTTAGAGGTATAAAGAAATAGAAAATAACACACTGAGACTTATGGCACTGGAATGAATATACTGCACACAATGATACTAGATGTGTATGTCATATAAGCACAGAAAAAATTCTACATGTTAGTCACTATATCACAATTAATATATCACTTATGTATTTGGCTGAACTTCCCTTTCTTTATTCATAACGATTTTGATTAAATTTATTGGAGCACAGATTCTTTTCAATAATTGGCAACAAACTTTCTCCACCTCTTTCTGTCCACTGCAGAATTAGACATATGTGTTGCGTGGGAGATGGAACAGTATAAGAGTACATAGACAGGTTTTTTGTTTTGAGGTTAAATGACCACCATGAGCAACTAACTTGATAGACTATAAGCAGTTGCCTGTCCCTAATTTAGGGCCACTGGTTCCAGGGAAGCAAGAGAACTAGTGCCGTAAGACAACATAACATCCATCCCAACTACCACAGAATGTCCATAGTTTTTACGGATTTAGTTGTTTGACTACAAAACTATGGAACTCACTTTAGAAACTACCGATTCTATGAATTCTCGTTATTTTTTTCCATTTTGCCATTAGTTTATGATTACATGAAACTTCATAAGTGTATTTTCGGAATTCCGTTTTGTTTTTTGTTGTCACCATTTAGATCATTTTCAAGATCGATGCAAAAAAAAGAGAGTTTGGGGAGGGCAGGTCATTTTCTATCTGGGGACGGTGTTTCAGGTTTCAAAACTTGAGAATGGTATTAAAATAACCAATCGCTTACCCGAAAGATCATGGTCACTTTATTCCTTTAACACTTCAAAAGCACGTCAATCATCATCATGCAATGCTGCTGGTTTTCAAAGGTTGAAAAACTCTTTGCCTATGATATTCATTCTTTCGGAGATGAAACATCGTTTTTTTTTTTTTTCCTGTTATTTACTGGACAAAAAACGCAGGTTTCCCTCTGCCATATGAGACGTAACCATAGCGTGTCATCTCCATAAAAACCTCACAAACATACACACCATACCACTCATTCATACATTCAGTTAAAAACAATATTTACATTCCCAGACAGTTAAACCTTTGTCAACTATGACTATAAAAGTGCTCCATCCATTTCAAACTCCGTGCTAACCCTACTGCAAGTGTCAACCTCATTCAGCCCGTTATACACGATCCTCTAGCGCTTTCAACAGGCTACTGTCATCATCAGGAGGCAGATGTGTCTCACCCGCCCACCACAGCTCAAGTGAGCAGAGCTATTGAGGTTCGGGCTCCAGTCGCAATTTCCGAATCCCTGTGTCTCTGGTGCCATCTATTATCATTGGTGCTCTCTTTTCTTTTTCTCTCTTAGCTGTTGTTCAATTTTTGTTAAGGCCTTCCATTGTTCGTTTAAGTTGCTAGGCCCATTAATGTTGCATAATCTTGATCTGTGTTTTTCAATTAACACTGATTCTGCAATTCTCAACTGCTTTTCGTTTTTACAGCTCTTAATAATTTTAATATCTTCAAACCTTAGACGTTGGTGATTTTCCAGACAGTATTGGGTTAATGCAGTATTAGCTTCTTTTTTTATTCCAATTACTTATATGCTGGTTCAATCTATACTTTAATTTGTTCTTGGTGCTGCCTATATATGACAAAGGTGGTTGCTGGTTTATAGGAATTTCATATATTCCTGCTCTATCCAATTGGCTGATTTTTTCATTTTTTATTACTAATTTTTTTTATAGTAAGTACCTGATTTCCTACTTGTATGTCATATTTGTCACACACTTTATTAATTTCAGCTGAAACACTTTTAACATATGGGATTGCCACTACATATTTTAATAGATTTTTAGCAGTCTTGGCCTTATTATTTGCTTGAGTTACTTCATAAATCCATTTCTTTAATACCTGTTTAGGGTAACCAAAAGCATGTGCAATTTTTTCAATATATTCAATTTCTTCTTTTTTATATTGTTCCATTGATGAGTGTGTTAAACTTCTTTTAATTAGTGTTTTAACACTATTTCTTTTATGTGTTAATGGATGCGATGACTGAAATGGTATAAGTACTGGGATATATGAAGATTTTCTATGCACTCTGTATTGCATATTATCATTTGTTTTATTTATCAAAATATCCAAAAATGCCAATGTATTGTTATGTTTCTGTTCCACTGTCAATTCAATAGATGGATAAATATCATTATACTTTTTTGACAAGTCTTCAAAGTTCCTCATTTTTTAGCCTGGACAACAGAAAAATGTCATCAATATACCTGCAGTATATCAGTGGTGGATCTTCTAGTTTACATATTATTTTTGCCTCTATGTCACTCATTATAATTTCAACAAATAAAGTTGACAATGGTGACCTCATAGGTCCACCATAATTTTGTTTGTACACCTTGTTATTAAACATAAAAATGTTATTTTCATATATGTACAATAAAATTTTCTTAATTCCTCAATTTGTATTGCATTCATTGTCTTTAACATATATAATTTTTCAGTAATTATGTCAATTGCCTGAGGTACTGATGTGCTAGGAAACAGAGCACAAACATCCATACTAGCCATATGATATTCATTTAAATCTTGTTTAATTACTTTAATTTTCTCAATGAATTCATATGTATTCTTCACTGTGAACCCTGTCTTCATGAACAATGGTGCCAAATATTTGTAGATATTTTTTTCCATCTTTATTAATGGGGAATTCCTTTTTGATACTATCACTCTCATAGGTGTATCAGGCTTATGAGTTTTTATTTTTGCAAACATTTTTGGTATTCCAGTACCCATTGGTGGGTACGCTTTCTTTATTTCTTCAGGCAAGGTGCTGTGATTTCTTATTCTAGCCAAGTACCTTACTTGCGATTTGGTTGGGTCTCTTGTCAGAATGCTACAATTCAGATCCTCTATTGCTCTATTCATTTTTTGATTATATTCAGTTGTGTTTAAAATCACAATTTGCCCTGTTTTATCAGCTTCACAAAATTTAATTGTTGGGTCATCTCTTAATTTTATCATTTGTTCTTTCTCATATTGAATTTTATCTAAATGATATTTCTTTTTACTCCTTTTTTCATTAAATTCTTTCAAAACAATTCTATACAATTTACTTCTAAATTTTTCACACTCTTCTGCAGGTACACTACGTGTCATTTCTTGCCGAAGACTGAAGAATTAATACCTAACCTAGAAGAAATGACATGTAGTGTACCTGCAGAAGAGCGTGAAAAATTTAGAAGTAAATTGTATAGAATTGTTTTGAAAGAATTTAATGAAAAAAGGAGTAAAAAGAAATATCATTTAGATAAAATTCAATATGAGAAAGAACAAATGATAAAATTAAGAGATGACCCAACAATTAAATTTTGTGAAGCTGATAAAACAGGGCAAATTGTGATTTTAAACACAACTGAATATAATCAAAAAATGAATAGAGCAATAGAGGATCTCAATTGCAGCATTCTGACAAGAGACCCAACCGAATCGCAAGTAAGGTACTTGGCTAGAATAAGAAATCACAGCACCTTGCCTGAAGAAATAAAGAAAGTGTACCCACCAATGGGTACTGGAATACCAAAAATGTTTGTAAAAATAAAAACTCATAAGCCTGATACACCTATGAGAGTGATAGTATCAAAAAGGAATTCCCCATTAATAAAGCTGGAAAAAAATATCTACAAATATTTGGCACCATTGTTCATGAAGACAGGGTTCACTGTGAAGAATACATATGAATTTATTGAGAAAATTAAAGTAATTAAACAAGATTTAAGTGAATATCATATGGCTAGTATGGATGTGAGAGCTCTTTTTCCTAGCACACCAGTACCTCAGGCAATTGAAATAATTATTGAAAAATTATATGTGTTACAGACAATGAATGCAATACAAATAGAGGAATTAAGAAAAATTTTATTGTACATATAAGAAAATAACATTTTTAAGTTTAACAACAAGATGTACAAACAAAATTATGGTGGACCTATGGGGTCACCATTGTCAACTTTATTTGCTGAAATTATAATGAGTGACATAGAGGCAAAAATAATATGTAAACTAGAAGATCCACCACTGATATACTGCAGGTATATTGATGACATTTTTCTGTTGTCCAGGCTAAAAAATGAGGAACTTTGAAGACTTGTCAAAAAAGTATAATGATATTTATCCATCTATTGAATTGACAGTGGAACAGAAACATAACAATACATTGGCATTTTTGGATATTTTGATAAATAAAACAAATGATAATATGCAATACAGAGTGCATAGAAAATCTTCATATATCCCAGTACTTATACCATTTCAGTCATCGCATCCATTAACACATAAAAGAAATAGTGTTAAAACACTAATTAAAAGAAGTTTAACACACTCATCAATGGAACAATATAAAAAAGAAGAAATTGAATATATTGAAAAAATTGCACATGCTTTTGGTTACCCTAAACAGGTATTAAAGAAATGGATTTATGAAGTAACTCAAGCAAATAATAAGGCCAAGACTGCTAAAAATCTATTAAAATATGTAGTGGCAATCCCATATGTTAAAAGTGTTTCAGCTGAAATTAATAAAGTGTGTGACAAATATGACATACAAGTAGGAAATCAGGTACTTACTATAAAAAAATTTAGTAATAAAAAATGAAAAAAATCAGCCAATTGGATAGAGCAGGAATATATGAAATTCCTATAAACCAGCAACCACCTTTGTCATATATAGGCAGCACCAAGAACAAATTAAAGTATAGATTGAACCAGCGTATAAGTAATTGGAATAAAAAGAAGCTAAAACTGCATTAACCAAATAACTGTCTGGAAAATCACCAACGTCTAAGGTTTGAAGATATTAAAATTATTAAGAGCTGTAAAAACAAAAGGCAGTTGAGAATTGCAGAATCAGTGTTAATTGAAAAAAACAGATCAAGATTATGCTACATTAATGAGTCTAGCAACTTAAACGAACAATGGAAGGCCTTAACAAAAATTGAACAACAGCTAAGAGAGAAAAAAGAAAAGAGAGCAGCAATGACAATAGATGGCACCAGAGACACAGGGATTCAGAAATTGCGACTGGAGCCCGAACCTCAATAGCTCTGCTCACTTGAGCTGTGGTGGGCGGGTGAGACACATCTGCCTCCTGATTATGACAGTAGCCTGTTGAAAGCGCTAGAGGATCGTGTATAACAGGCTGAATGAGGTTGACACTTGCAGTAGGGTTAGCACGGAGTTTGAAACGGATGGAGTACTTTTATAGTCATAGTTGACAAAGGTTTAACTGCCTCGGAATGTAAATAGTGTAATTATGTACATAGTGTTTTTACTGAATGTATGAATGAGTTGTAAGGTGTGAATGTTTGTGAGGTTTTTATGGAGATGACAAGCTATGGTTATGTCTCATATGGCAGAGGGAAACCTGCGTTTTTTGTCCAGTAAATAACAGAAAAAAAAAAATACGATGTTTCATCTCCGCAAGAATGAATATCATAGGCAAAGAGTTTTTCAACCTTTGAAAACCAGCAGCATTGCATGATGATGGTTGACGTGCTTGAAATGTTAAAGGAATAAAGTGACCATGATCTTTCAGGTAAGTGATTGGTTATTTTAATAATATATCATTGAAAATGGTAGTTAAAGAAAGTAAAAAAAATTACTATAATAGTAATTTTTTTCTCTCCCGATGTTGCCTTTGTATCCAGTACTTTTGTTAAATATCATTTATTGCATAAATGTTTGTATTTCAGCTTGAAACTGTAGGCAACAATTTGCCAAAATGGAAGTTAGACTCTGTGAGAATTTCCCCGTAATCTTCAGGCACGAGATTGTTTGACGAAGTCGAGAAATTGTGCCTTTTTCACTATTAATTTGGTCATCACAAGATTGATGCACAAGTGAACAGAAATGGAGTGGTGATGGGGGGGGAGATGTTATTCGGTGGACTCAACTCCACCTCTACAAAACTTTCAAAAATGGAAGGTCGACGTAATTCAGATTTTTTTCTGTAATCATAATTTTTTTTTTTTCCTCATGATGTTGCCTCATGGAAAGATTAAACAAAATTTCCTCAACTGGAACTCGAATCAAATGTTGCCTTTGTTCAGTATTATTGTTAAATGTCATTTTACTTCATAAATATTTGTATTCCAGCTTAAAAATAGGGGGGGGATTTCCAGTCAGACGGAACAAAGATTTCTCTCGTAATAGCAAAGCCCCCCCCTTGCGATTTCCCCCGTCCTGCATTGTTAAATATGCCCAGTCCTATAAGTTTTTGCATTTAAGCTAGATAAGGGATGGTGAAATTCCCGAAAACGGAAGTGACTAACTTGGAAAATTTGTAAAAATTGATGCATGGTGTTCAAAAGTATTAATATTCTCAAAGTTACACCATTTATCTAAAATAGTTAAAGCTTTGATATTATGCACACCTGGTCCTCAGACTGAAAGTTCTTTCAGCATGATGGATGAAATTATTATTATCAGAGGGCATAAAAAAAAAAAAAGAAATAAAAGCAACAATGAAGAAATTGGTAGAGAAAGATATCAACAGAAAGAAAAATTAAGCAATGGATGCTGTGCAACTGCAGAGTCAACAAAAGACAAACTGACAGTAGTTCGCATTCTTGCTGTGTGTTTTGATTTTTCACCCAGTTTAAAAGTTCAGCTTTATTTCCTTCTTCAGTCTCATCTTGTCATATACTGCAATTTTGGGGGCAGTATAATGATATGGCAGGTGGAGGTTCGAGCACTGTGCATTCAATTTCTTGAATTTCCCTTCTGTCAAGCATTGTGGAATTCTGAACATTATCTGACTGATTTTTACTGGTGGAAGTTTTGAACTTAAATCTCACAATGCTACCTATCATGCCCTCACCAAGGGAATCAACTCTGTTTCGCACATGTTAAATTTGTTTCATCAGTGTCCTTGTTTGTTGTAACATTTTGTTGTGGCGTGTATTTCTTTTTCACAAATAGATGGATGGTTTTGTAAAAAAGCATCTATGTGTTGAGTGCAATAATACTAGTTACTACTGATAAGGCTCTTGCCAATGTTGGCAAGTATGCATCCATACCTCACAAGGATTCAAATCCAGACCCATCTCGGATGAATGGTCTGAAGTCATGCTTAAGCTACTGAGACCACTGCGCCACTGGGATGGCCATAGGCAGATGTTACATGGTGTGCTAATAGGTTACAGACCATGAGATCAATCTAAATCAAGGTGGATTGAAGTTGTAAAATTGGTTGCTAGGGATCGATGGAAAGAAAAGGAGGTGGAGAAAGTTCATTGTCTACAGTGTTGTGACAACTAATGAGTTGTCAAGTTTCTGTTACTCATATCAAAAGTTGTATTGTGTGAAAAAGAAAACATGGGGCCGAATTAAGTACAGGTGCACTTAAACAAGGATTACGCAAAATTTATTGAAGTATATAAATGACGTAACTGGAATAAATTGAAAGGAAAAAAAATATCTGCACTTACTATTGTTTGACAGTTCTTAGCTGTTGTAGCATATTCTCAGTAAGCACGTGAAGGAATACAAGATTTAAGCCTACCACTCACCATTTCATTGTCTGGTGCTCAGCCAATATAGTAAATGCAGAAAATATCGTCATCCCCCACTCCTCCATGAGTCAACGAAATGGTGGGTGGTAGGCTTAAATCTTGTATTCCTTCACATGCTTACTGAGAATATGTTACAACAACAGCTAAAACTGCCAAACAATAGTAAGTGCAGATATTTTGTTTCCTTTCAATTTATTCCAGTTACCTCATTTTATACTTCAGTACATTTTGTGCAATCCTTGTTCAAGTGCACCTGTACTTAATTCGGCCCCATGTTGTCCTTTTCACACAATACAACTTTTTGAACATGAGTAACAGAAACTTGACAACTCATTAGTTGTCACAACATGTATTAATATCCACGTAATATGCATACCTGCCAACTTTCAGAAACCAAAATCCGTAAAAAAAAAAAATAAAAAAAAATCGATATGTTCGATGAAAATTTAAATCGATATATTCAATGAAATTACTTGTCACACATATTGATTAAATGTTCTGAACATATCGATTAAAAAATGATATGTTACATTTGAAACAAGTATCAACTTTTAATTGATATGACTACAGATGTTTGAATTTATCGGCACCTTTATATCGATTAAAATAGAATCTATACATAATTTCTCATTACTATGCTATCATTATGATCTATAAAGAGATAAAAATTTATTTTTATGGAGGTTTCCATCTCAAGGGAAGGATGTTCCACCCTTTGACCCCCAAATCCAATAGGATCGTATCCCATGCCGTCACAGAACAAACTAAAATATTTTCAAAAACGAACCATTTTCATGCTCGGATTATCTTACGGATCTTACGGAGAGACGGACAATGAGACAGTCAAATGAAATAAATGAGTGACACTAATTGGTAAATTATGCTCAACTAAAAACGAAGTGAATAAACACTTCGCACGAATCTCATCCAGTTCATTATAACTTTTAACAAAGGAAGTTAATATCGTACTTTTTTTTTTTTTCCACGCAGTCAACATTAGATTTATGCTTGGCACTATATGATTAGTAATATCATTCCTTTCACCACGCGAGACGCTGAAATTACATCGACACGTAGAGCAAAATGCATATTTTTAATTTTTTGAAGATTTTGTAATACACAGGAAACTCCGCATAATACGCATCACAGAAAGTTTTATAGTAGCCCCCCCCCCTTCTTTTATATTGCTGCTCATAGAGAATCACTAATACTAAATTTATTAACACTTGAAAAAAAAAATGCAAGTAAAACTGCTACAGTAAAACAGTAACAGTTTAAAGAGATGCAATTTGCAGAGGAAAAAATAGTACCACAACATATTAATTTGGTTGAATCAAGCCAAGATATTGTTATACACATTATCGAGAGATGAACAAAGCACGGTTGGAAAGCGTACAAACTTACTAACGGAAGAGCAAAATAAATCACTGCTGGAGAAGCACTGGCTCGAATGAACATTGGACTTACTTGATTTTTCTTTTAACTTCCCCTTAGCATTCTTTCGTTAGGTTAAATTTATTACCAGAGAAGACGTTACGAAACCATGACCAAATGCATTTTCAATTTCACAAAACTGACAACTTTTGCTTAATTTCGTCATGTTGGGTATAGGTTTGGGCTTAAAAATTACACAGATTTAAAAACCGTTTGAATTTTTTTCTACGATAACTACGTTTTGAGATCGCATTTCGAACTGGGAGTAGCAAAAACACCTGCTCTCAAGTGTTTGCTCCAATGCAAGTCGCACCCCACTTTGGCCCCTCAGAAGTTGCGACCCGGGGGACAAAGAATGCATTACCTGAAAAGCAGAAGGGGGGGGGGACAGCGGGAGAAAGAACCAAGCCCCAAGGTTAAACAAGCCCAGCTGGTTGGGTATCTTTATTAGTTTATGTGGGGTGCAAGTTTTAGTGTTTGAAACAAACCAAAACCTAACACGTGGGAAAACTGTTGCAAATGTACCCACATAAACACATTACGAATAAGCTTATTATAATAACTGAAAAGTTGTTTGTAGCTTACATCGATGCTTTACATTGAATGGATTAAGTTAAATAAAAAAGTTTGAATAGCGGGTGCAAAATCATCAGTAAAAGGAAAATCAATCTCGGGAAATCACCAAATCCGTAAAATTAACATTTTGCCCGTAAAACAAGTCTCATTTCCGTAAATTTTACGGGAAAATCGTAAAACCTGGCAGGTATGAATATGTTATCATAATTTGTTAATTTCAAAATACTTGATCAAAATCTTATAGTTCATTGTCTGTTGTATTATTTTTTAAGGATTTGAGCCAATAATGCTACAGCACTAAGTTAGTATGCATGTATAAGAATGTGATGACACTGAAAAAGATGAGCAAAGAGACAAAAACAACATTCTGAGATCTTGTCTTGCACTACAAGCAGAAAGTTTATGAATTTCTGGTTAATGACACAAACTAAAATATAAACATATAAAACGAGCGAAACACGCAGTCACGTATGGTGGAAGGTTCGTTTAGCGGTAGCTTTCGGTCATCCTACGACCTTGATCACCTGCGATCGACTGGATGGGCTGGTTGCCAGAACTACCATTTGAAGTTGAGGTGTTGGAAATGTTGCCAGATTTTAGAAGAGAGATCCAAATAAATGAGATTTGGTGAGGGGTCTCTGAATTGCAGTTATTTGGTGAACAAAATTTCAATGCTCTCTTGGAAACGCAGAGATGCCTTGTTGATGAAAGGGGCAACTTTTTTTGTATCTTTCCAAATGGGAACTGCAGAGGTGTTTTCAAGGGTTAGTGCAGATAAAGCTGTCTTTAGAAGACCATTGGAAACATCTTTTTTGTGTTCGCCAAGTCTTGTTTTGATGCTTCAGTATGTGCTTCCAATATACACTGAGAGACCAGAGGACGTTGAAATAGGAATAGCATAAACTCCAGGGATGTCCAAAGGTAAGACAGAATCCCTGTCTTTAAGCAGGCACATCATTGCAGAAGGGTTTGATTTTACTGTGAGAGTGTAGCCCATAGTTTTGTAAAGTTTACACATCTTATAAGAGAAGGATCCATGGAAAGGGATGGAACCAATGAATGGTGGGTTTTCCATTATTATTGGTGAGAGAGCAGACAGATTTTTCAAGTGGGAATTTTGGAGGAATTTTTGAATTGTAGAAGGTGGGAACTGATGGGCTTCAGCAATTTTCTTTATGGTGTCAATTTCTTCATTGAAGGAAGATTCGGTGTTGCAGACAATCCTGGCACGATTGACATAAGTTTTAAAGGCTGCAAATTTGTAAGCAGTTGGGCAGTGGGATGAAAATGGGATTATGTTTGCTATTGCAGAGGGTTTTCTGTAGACAGATCTGTTGAGATGATTCCCTTGTCTTGCCAGGTGGACATCCAAAAAGTCAATGCCTTGCTATGATTCTTCATTGATGGTGAATTTTATTGATGGGAACTTTAGGGAAATCTTTTCAAGAAGAGATTCAAGGTCAGTTCTATTGTGTGGCCAAATTACAAAAATATCAACATATCGAAGCTAAATGGAAGGTTGTAGATTGTGTTCCACGACTATGTTTTTTTCGATACGTTGCATGAAAACTTCAGCCAGAAGCGGAGATACAGGTGAACCCATTGGAAGCCCTTCTTGCTGACAGTAGCATTTGTTGTTGAACTTGAAACAATTAAGATCTCTCAGAGTTCAAAGGCACTCATACAGGTCTTTTGTTAGTGGGCCAGAGAGTGATTAGTTTTCTTTTAGCAATTGTACTAGTAGCATATGAGAGTGGAAAAGAGGGACTGAAAGGAAGAGAGAGACTACATCCAGAGTGAACATTTTGTTATAGGGTTCAATGCTAGGAGGGAGTTTTCTAATGAACTCTTTAGTGGAGGAAATTGACAAAAGATGGCTGGAGGTGAAAAAACTGTTGCAATCTGTAAAGCTCATAAAGCTGGCTACCCTGTCATTATCTCCAAAACTGTTCTCAATGAAATAGCTGAATCATTCCTCTCAACTTCAAACTGCAAGGTTCTAAAATCTGATACCACCCCCAAACTTAAAACTGCAGTTGAAAGACAACAAAAACCCCACTCTAAAGACCTTTCTTGGAGATTTTACACCAGCACCATATTTCCGAACTCCACGCTTATTCTTCCAGATTAAACTTCATAAAACTGGTTTCCCTCTTCGACCACTCGTGGAATATACTTTCTCTCCCATCCGTAACCTTGAAAGGAGGATTGTGGAAAAATGCAAACATCTCATCTCCAGCCATCTTTTGTCAATTTCCTCCACTAAAGAGTTCATTAGAAAACTCCCTCCTAGCATTGAACCCTCTGACAAAATGTTTACTCTGGATGTAGTCTCTCTCTTCCCTTCAGTCCCTCTTTTCCACTCTCATATGCTACTAGTACAATTGCTAAAAGAAAACTAATCACTCTCTGGCCCATTAACAAAAGACCTGTATGACTGCTTTGAACTCTATGAGAATCTTAATTGTCTCAAGTTCAACAACAAATGCTACTGTCAGCAAGAAGGACTTTCAATGGGTTCACCTCTCTCTTCACTTCTGGCTCAAGTTTTCATGCAATGTATCGAAAAAAACATAGTCCTGGAACACAATCTACAACCTTCCATTTGGCTTCGATATGTTGATGATATTTTTGTAATTTGGCCACACAATAGAACTGACCTTGAATCTCTTCTTGAAAAGATTTCCCTAAAGTTCCCATCAATAAAATTCATCATCAATGAAGAATCACAGCAAGGCATTGACTTTTTGGATGTCCACCTGGCAAGGCAAGGGAATCATCTCAACAGATCTGTCTACAGAAAACTCTCTGCAATAGCAAACATAATCCCATTTTCATCCCACTCCCCAACTGCTCACAAATTTGCAGCCTTTAAAACTTATGTCAATCGTGCCAGGATTGTCTGCATCACTGAATCTTCCTTCAATGAAGAAATTGACACCATAAAGAAAATTGCGGAAGCCCATCAGTTCCCACCTTCTACAATTCAAAAATTCCTCCAAAATTCCCACTTGAAAAATCTGACTGCTCTCTCGCCAATAATAATGGAAAAACCACCATTCATTGATTCCATCCCTTTCCATGGATCCTTCTCTTATAAGATGTGTAAACTTTTCAAAACAATGGGCTACACTCTTACAATGAAACCAAACCCTTCTGCAATAATGTGCCTGCTTAAAGACAGGGATATTGTCTTACCTTTGGACATCCCTGGAGTTTATGCTATTCCTATTTCAACTTCCTCTGGTCTCTCAGTTTATATTGGAAGCACATACCAAAGCATCAAAACAAGACTTGGCAAACACAAAAGATGTTTCCAATGGTCTTCCAAAGACAGCTTTATCTGCATTAACCCTTGAAGACACCTCTGCAGTTCCCATTTGGAAAGAAACCAAAAAAGTTGCCCCTTTCATCAACAAGGCATCTCTGCGTTTCCAAGAGAGCATTGAAATTTTGTTCACCAAATAACTGCAATTCAGAGACCCCTCACCAAATCTCATTTATTTGGATCTCTCTTCTAAAATCTGGCAACATTTCCAACACCTCAACTTCAAATGGTAGTTTTGGTAAGCAGCCCATCCAGTCGATCGCGGGTGATCAAGGTCGTAGGATGACCGAAAGCTACCGCTAAACGAACTTTCTAACATACGTGACTGCGTGTTTCGCTCATTTTATATGTTTATGTGTTATTGTCACGTGAAGCCTGAGTTTTAAACCAAATTAAAATAGCCCTGAAATTAAGCATCCAACATTTCCAAGACACTGAATGGAGAACATTGTATGCTTATATGCATGTATTATACTTAAGTCATAAAACTGGGCCAATGGCATTTTAAATTAATTATACTTCAAAAAGCATGTCTTTTGGATAAAAAAAATATGTGCAAATTGTATCACCTAGTCCATCTGTAGAAACTATATTGTATTTGTTTATAACATGATTTCATTACAATATCTTCTACAGTATTATATTCAAATAATGTGAATATTTTGTGCATTTCTTTCAAGCCAGCAGTATACTACTCCTCTGAATTCAGATAAATTATGTGCTTTTCAGTAACCTTGGTAAAATAAAATTCCACAAACATTTGTCTTAAGAATGATGTAACATATTATATTTGTACTATCTTTAAAGTGCTTCACATCTTTTGCATAGTCCCAGTTACTTCATTTTTTTAGGACCATATTTTGGTTCATAAACAAATGTTAAACATAAATTTTTTTTTTTTTGGATAAACATCAAATATATATATATATATATATATATATATATATATATATATATATATGAAAATGCAAGTGCAAAGATTCGGCTGTTTGAAAATACAACACACATAAAAATTGGAAAGGAGTGAGACAAGGCGACACCATATCTCCGAAGCTCTTTAATGCCACATTGGAAAATGTCTTTCAATCACTGAACTGGGAAAACAAAGGGATAAAGATTAATGGAGATTATCTAACCCACCTTCGTTTTGCTGATGACGTAGTCATTTTTGCAACTACCCCATCAGAGCTGCAGAGTATGATCCAGGAACTTGCTGACAAGAGTAAAGAAGTGGGATTAAAAATGAACTTTCAGAAGACAAAAGTGATGTTCAATGCTTTTACAAGAAATGAAGATTTATCGATTGATGGAGAAAAACTGGAGATAACAGATACGTATGTTTATCTTGGACAGCAGATATCAAGTGAGAGTCACATTGATGAAGAAATTAATCGGCGTACAAAACTTGCCTGGAGAGCTTTTGGAAGAAAACAGCATAATTTTCAAGAGCAATATGCCATTATGTCTTAAAAGAAAAGTGTTTGATCAATGCATCCTTCCAGTGCTTACGTATGGTGCAGAGACGTGGACCTTAACTAAAAGAGACATACAAAGGCTGCAGACAACTCAAAGAAGCATGGAGAGGTGCATGCTTGTATAACCAGGAGAGATAAGAAGAGGAACTCGTGGATCCGAAAAATGACGAGTGGAAGACATCATGATCAGAGTTAAATCCCTGAAATGGCAATGGGCTGGACATACTGCCAGAAGGACAGACCATAGATGGACAGCCGAAATTTTAGATTGGATTCCAAGGGACAGGAAAAGACCCAGAAAAAGACCACATGGGAGATGGGTGGATGAAATTCGTAAATATGCGGGAGTGACATGGAGGAGACTGGCACAAGACAGACCGTTGTGGAGGAAACTTGGGGAGACCTTCGTCCAGCAGTGGATTGATAATGGTTGACAATGATGATGATGATGATGATATATATGGGATGTAAGGTCAGGTGATGCGTAACATCACAGCCTCTCCTTGACAAATGTCAACCGCCTTCTCGTGGTGCATCCTGTTCCCACTAAAGGGGCTCTGACGACCGCCCATAGCGGTATAACTATACCATCGGGATAAGAGGAAATTCTATCCCACACTCACCAGCACGGCCAGCGTGGTGAGTTATGGCCAAACCCCTCCAAAATGATTCCACAACTTAAATCTTGGCCCTCCAGTCTCCGGCAGCTGGAATGTTTCCTGGCCAAGGCAGCGGCCAGTGCGACATGAAGGCAGAGGGTGCTAAGAATCCCCGGAGGACCGGACTAGGCTGCCATCTGATGCTGACCTTGGCTACTTACAATGGACGCTCCCTATCTTCTGATTCAAGGCTTCTTGAATTGGAAGAAGAACTACAAAGGATCAAGTGGGACATCGTGGGGCTAAGTGAGGTAAGGAGAAAGGAGAAGATCTCATCGAACTGAAAAGTGGACATCTCTTCTACTATCGTGGGACAGATACTGGCAGAACTAGTGGTGTTGGATTTATAATAAACAAGAAACTGAAGGATAAAGTTGTAGAAGTTGAAAGTTCCTCTGACAGAGCTGCACGACTTGTTATCCAACTCTAAAAGATACAGGCTCAGATTATTCAAACTTATGCACCCACCACAAGTCATCCTGAAGAAGAAATTGAAGAATTTTTATGAGGAAATTTGTCGTCTAAATAATAAAGGTAAGCAGCACTTGAAAATAATTATGGGAGATTTCAATGCAAAAATAGCAACGGCAACAGAATGAAACTTCAGTAGGTAAATTCGGTCATGGCAACAGAAACCAGCAGCGTGGAAATACTCTCGTTGAGTTTGCAGAGGCAGAAGGGTTTTTCATCTTGAACTCCTTCTTCAAGAAAAAGCCACACAGGAAATGGACATGGAGACATCCAAATGGGACGACAAGTGAAATTGATTTTTTTATTATGTGTAACAAAAAATTCATCATAGAAGACTGCAGTGTGCTAAACAAGTTCAACACAGGTAGTGACATAGATTGGTGAGATGTAAGATGCACCTCAACACTAAACTTGAACGTGGGCAAGCTCATAAGACAAACAAAATCTATTGACATAACCAACCAAAAAACACCATAATACCTTCAAGTTAGAACTGAAGAACAGGTTCTCCGCTTTAGAAGGCCTAACATCGGAAGAAGTGGACATCTCTGAAGTTAACAGAAAAGTAACCAAAGCTCTTATGGAAACAGCAACAAAATTAGCTGGGTCTAAGAACAAGTTGCATGTGAACAAATTATCAGGAAAAACCAAAATGTTGATGCATAAAAGAAAGAGAGATGAGGACAACTAAAGAAGATGTGACTTCCAAAGTGGAATATATAGAGCTATGCAAGACAGTAAGAAAAAGTATCACTGAAGACGTAAGGAAATTCAACTGTGAACTAGTGAGGAAAGCAATTACTGAAACAGCAAAGCCTAAAGATAGCAAAGGGACATCTCAGTAAGGGAAGAAAACAGATTATGGCACTGAGAAAAGAAGATGGTTCTGTAACAAGAAATAGAGGCAGAAATTTTGACAAGAGTGAAAGATTTCTACTCCAAATTATATGAAAGGGATGATATATGCACTCCAGACATCATGAAAGATACCAGTACCAGAGTTCCTCCAGTCCTTCCAGCAGAAGTTGCACATGCAATCAAGAACATGAAGCGAGGAAAAGCTCAGGAGAAGATGGAATTACTGTAGATATCATACAAGAAGCAAGTGGAGAAATCGAAACAGTACTCGCCCAAATTTTCACTCGATGCCTTAATGAAGGAAAGATTCCTGAGGAGTTGGAACACCGCTACAATGATCCTGCTACATAAGAAAGGTGACATTGAGGATCTCGGAAACTACAGACCTATCAGCCTCCTATCAGTAGTTTATAAAATCTTCACTAAAGTTCTTTCACACCGCTGAAAGTAACACTGGACATGGCTCAACTGAGAGAACAAGCTGGATTCAGAAGTGGCTACAGCACAATAGATCATATCCACGTGCTGAGAGAACTAATTGAAAGAGCGAGGGAATATGAACTTCCATTGTGCATGGCTTTTATCGATTATGAAAAAGCCTTTGATTCGGGTGAAACCATCAGCAGTTACAATGGCTCTGAAAACCTGCGGTATTGAAGATGCATACATTAATATTATTAATAACATCTATGAAAATGCAAGTGCAAAGATTAGGCTGTTTGAAAATACAACACACGTAAAAATTGGAAAGGGAGTGAGACAAGGTGACACCATATCTCCGAAGCTCTTTAATGCCACATTGGAGGGTGTTTTTCAGTCGCTGAGCTGGGAAAACAAGGGGATAAAGATTAATGGAGATTATCTAACCCACCTTCGTTTTGCTGATGACGTAGTCATTTTTGCAACTACCCATCAGAGCTGCAGAGTATGATCCAGGAACTTGCTGACAAGAGTAAAGAAGTGGGATTAAAAATGAACTTTCAGAAGACAAAAGTGATGTTCAATGCTTTTTCAAGAAATGAAGATTTATCGATTGATGGAGAAAAGCTGGAGATAACAGACACGTACGTTTATCTTGGACAGCAGATATCAAGTGAGGTCACATTGATGAAGAAATTAATCGTACATAAACTTGCCTGGAGAGCTTTTGGAAGAAACAGCATAATTTTCAAGAGCAATATGCCATTATGTCTTAAAGAAAAGTGTTTGATCAATGCATCCTTCCAGTGCTTACGTATGGTGCAGAGACGTGGACCTTAACTAAAGAGACATACAAAAGGCTGCAGACAACTCAAAGCAGCATGGAGAGGTGCATGCTTGGTGTAACTAGGAGAGATAAGAAGGAACTCGTGGATCCGAAAAATGACAAGAGTGGAAGACATCATGATCAGAGTTAAGTCCCTGAAATGGCAATGGGCTGGACATACTGCCAGAAGGACAGATCATCGATGGACAGCCGAAATTTTAGATTGGATTCCAAGGGACAGGAAAAGACCCAGAAGAAGACCACATGGGAGATGGGTGGATGAAATTCGAAAGTATGCAGGGGTGGCATGGAGGAGACTGGCACAAGACAGACCGTTGTGGAGGAAACTTGGAGACCTTCGTCCAGCAGTGGATTGATAATGGTTGACAATGATGATGATGATGATGATATATATATATATCATCATCATCATCATTGTCAACCATTATCAATCCACTGCTGGACGAAGGTCTCCCCAAGTTTCCTACAACGGTCTGTCTTGTGCCAGTCTCTTCCATGTCACCCCTGCATACTTTCGAATTTCATCCACCCATCTCCTATGTGGTCTTCTTCTGGGTCTTTCCTGTCCCTTGAATCCAATCTAAAATTTCGGCTGTCCATCGATGATCTGTCCTTCTGGCAGTATGTCCAGCCCATTGCCATTTCAGGGATTTAACTCTGATCATGATGTCTTCCACTCTTGTCATTTTTCGGATCCACGAGTTCCTCTTCTTATCTCTCCTGGTTACACCAAGCATGCACCTCTCCATGCTTCTTTGAGTTGTCTGCAGCCTTTGTATGTCTCTTTTAGTTAAGGTCCACGTCTCTGCACCACGTAAGCACTGGAAGGATGCATTGATCAAACACTTTTCTTTTAAGACATAATGGCATATTGCTCTTGAAAATTATGCTGTTTCTTCCAAAAGCTCTCCAGGCAAGTTTTGTACGCATACATTAATTTCTTCATCAATGTGACCCTCACTTGATATCTGCTGTCCAAGATAAACGTGCGTGTCTGTTATCTCCAGTTTTTCTCCATCAATCGATAAATCTTCATTTCTTGTAAAAGCATTGAACATCACTTTTGTCTTCTGAAAGTTCATTTTTAATCCCACTTCTTTACTCTTGTCAGCAAGTTCCTGGATCATACTCTGCAGCTCTGATGGGGTAGTTGTAAAAATGACTACGTCATCAGCAAAACGAAGGTGGGTTAGATAATCTCCATTAATCTTTATCCCCTTGTTTTCCCAGCTCAGCGACTGAAAAACACCACTCCAATGTGGCATTAAAGAGCCGGAGATATGGTGTCACCTTGTCTCACTCCCTTTCCAATTTTTACGTGTGTTGTATTTTCAAACAGCCTAATCTTTGCACTTGCATTTTCATAGATGTTATTAATAATATTAATGTATGCATCTTCAATACTGCAGGTTTTCAGAGCCATTGTAACTGCTGATGGTTTCACCGAATCAAAGGCTTTTTCATGTCGATAAAGCCATGCGCAATGGAAGTTCATATTCCCTAAACGTTCTTTCAATTAGTTCTCTCAGCGTGGATATGATCTATTGTGCTGTAGCCACTCCTGAATCCAGCTTGTTCTCTCGGTTGAGCCATGTCTAGTGCTACCTTCAAGCGGTGTGAAAGAACTTTAGTGAAGATTTTATAAACTACTGATAGGAGGCTGATAGGTCTGTAGTTTCGAGATCCTCAATGTCACCTTTCTTATGTAGCAGGATCATTGTAGCGGTGTTCCAATCCTCAGGAATCTTTCCTTCATTAAGGCATCGAGTGAAAATTTGGGCGAGTACTGTTTCGATTTCTCCACTTGCTTCTTTTATGATGTCTACAGTAATTCCATCTTCTCCTGGAGCTTTTCATAAACGCTTCATGTTCTTGATTGCATGTGCAACTTCTGCTGGAAGGACTGGAGGAACTCTGGTACTGGTATCTTTCATGATGTCTGGAGTGCATATATCATCCCTTTCATATAATTTGGAGTAGAAATCTTTCACTCTTGTCAAAATTTCGCCTCTATTTCTTGTTACAGAACCATCTTCTTTCTCAGTGCCATAATCTGTTTTCTTCACTGAGATGTCCCTTTGCTATCTTTAGGCTTTGGTTGTTTTCAATTGCTTTCCTCACTAGTTCACAGTTGAATTTCCTTACGTCTTCAGTGATACTTTTTCTTACTGTCTTGCATAGCTCTATGTTCCACTTTGGAAGTCACATCTTCTTTAGTTGTCCTCATCACTCTTCTTTTTTGCATCAACATTTTGGTTTTTCCTGATAATTTGTTCACATGCAACTTGTTCTTAGACCCAGCTAATTTTGTTGCTGTTTCCATAAGAGCTTTAGTTACTTTTCTGTTAACTTCAGAGATGTCCACTTCTTCCGATGTTAGGCCTTCTAAAGCAGAGAACCTGTTCTTCAGTTCTAACTTGAAGGTATTATGGTGTTTTTTAAGGTTGGTTATGTCAATAGATTTTGTTTGTCTTATGAGCTTGCCACGTTCAAGTTTAGTGTTGAGATGCATCTTACATCTCACCAATCTATGGTCACTACCTGTGTTGAACTTGTTATTTACACTGCAGTCTTCTATGACGAATTTTTTGTTACACATAATAAAATCAATTTCCACTTGTCGTCCCATTTGGATGTCTCCATGTCCATTTCCTGTGTGGCTTTTTCTTGAAGGAGTTCAAGATGAAAACCCTTCTGCCTCTGCAAACTCAACGAGATATTTCCACGCTGGTTTCTGTTGCCATGACCGAATTTACCTACTGAAGTTTCATTCTGTTGCGTTGCCCTATTTTGCATTGAAATCTCCCATAATTATTTTCAGGGTGCTGCTTACCTTTATTATTTAGATGACAAATTTCCTCATAAAATTCTTCAATTTCTTCTTCAGGATGACTTGTGGTGGGTGCATAAGTTTGAATAATCTGAGCCTGGTATCTTTTCGAGAGTTGATAACAAGTCGTGCAGCTTGTCAGAGGAACTTTCAACTTCTACAACTTTATCCTTCAGTTTCTTGTTTATTATAAATCCAACACCACTAGTTCTGCCAGTATCTGTCCCACGATAGTAGAAGAGATGTCCACTTTTCGGATTCGATGAGATCTTCTCCTTTTCTCCTTACCTCACTTAGCCCCACGATGTCCCACTTGATCCTTTGTAGTTCCTCTTCCAATTCAAGAAGCCTTGAATCAGAAGATAGGGAGCGTCCATTGTAAGTAGCCAAGGTCAGCATCAGATGGCAGCCTAGTCCGGTCCTCCGGGGATTCTTAGCACCCTCTGCCTTCATGTCGCACTGGCCGCTGCCTTGGCCAGGTACATTCCAGCTGCCGGAGACTGAGGGGCAGATTTAAGTTGTGGAATCATTTTGGAGGGTTTGGCCATAACTCACCACGCTGGCCAAGCGGGTTGGTGAGTGTGGGATAGAATTTCCTCTGATCCCGATGGTATAGTTATACCGCTATGGGCGGTCGTCAGGAGCCCCTTTAGTGGGAACAGGATGCACCACGAGAAGGCGGGGTTGACATTTGTCAAGGAGAGGCTGTGATGTTACGCATCACCTGACCTTGCATCCCTATATATATATATATATATATATATATATATATATATTTTTTTTTTTTTGTCATTTGAAATTTTTGTATGTTGGTGGAAAGCAATTTAAATAACTGGTAAAATTATAAAATATAATATAGTCTTCCAATATAAATCAATTTGTGTGTGTGTGATTTTGTACATATTTTTGACATATATACAATTTTTTTTTTCTTTTACAGCATGTATATTCTTTAAACTTGTTATTACTTCTCAAATGTATCACAAACACACTCTTAATAATAATAGACATATCTATTCTGTTTTCATTATACCTGCTAATAAACTTATTTGTTCTGTTTTCATTATATCTGGTTTAATTTGCAACTACAAATCTGTTAACCAATAGATCAACTTTTTTATCATTATTTTTGATCAACTTTTTTATCATTATTATCATGAATAGGCGCTGGCATAGTACGTATAAATTGTCTCCATGATGAAGGTATTATTGTTGGTAAATCCTCATTACAACAATGGGTACCATATAGAAGAATGTACATTGCCTCTGCGAATCATGTATCACTTATTTGTTGTGGTTGATAGATGTCTTATGTCTTCCCATTGGGGACTGTAATCTTCATCTTTTACAAATTTGGCCAAAGCTGTATTCATGTTGTCTTTTTTAATATTGTATTGGTGCTCCTTACGTCGTACTCCCAATGCTCCTGTAGTTGATCCAATATATACCCTGGGTTCTTGACCCGATGTACTTGGCAATCATAGTATTATGTATACACCATGTCTATTTATATATGGAATGGGGTTGCAGTAGCACTTTATCATTTCAAAAATGTTTGTTGTTTTAACCCCAAAGGCCAACTTATGTTTTTTACATATCTTATGTAACCGTTGATTCACCACCGGTTGAAAATCCAAATATCCTACATAACGTGGTTTTGGATGGTCCAATCATAATGTAGTGGTGTCAGCCTTATGTCGTGCCCTAATAAGGTTCCTTACTACATAATCGGGGTAATCATAGTAATGCGCAAGATCTTGAATGAAGTCCAGCTCTGCCTGTCGAAGTTTCTTAGAGGAGGTATGTGTGAATGCTTGATTCACATAAAATCGCAAACCTGCCAGTTTATATCCAAGTGTGTGATATGATTTAAAAGGTATAAGTACGGGATTAGCAGTTGGTTTCTTATATACAGAATAAGTCAATTACTAACAAGATCACATGTAAGCAAAATATCCAGAAATGGTAATGAATTGCAGCTTTCAAGTTCAATTGTATAATTAATAGTTGGATAGTAGTCAGATAGTTGTTCTGAAAAACACTGTAACAGTTCGATTGGATGAGACCAAATAACCAGCACATCATCGACTAAGGAATGAATAGGTCAGGACGAAATGTGCTATTAGAAATAATGTTACTTTCAATATCTTGTGATATTGCTGCAGCCAGTATAGCGGAAAGTGGTGATCCCATTGGTGTACCTGCCAGTTGCTGATATGTTATGTTATTGAAACTAAAGTAAGATCGCCTTGCTACCAATTTTAAAGCTTGTAAGATGGCATCAATTTCAAGTTGGTGTAAAGTGGAGCATTTTGTCAGCACGCCAACTATGACATTATGGGCATCCTCGATAGACACGCTTGGGTACAATGAGTTCATATCCAGTGAAGCCAATATGTAAGGCATTTCAACTTTAAAATTCCTAATGATATCTAAAGCTTGCCTCAAACTATGTACCACATATGGTGATTTATTGAAATATGGTTTTAAAAAAGATGCCAATGCCGACTGACTCAAGATTTCGAATAGGGTTGTGTCTTCCAGATACTAAGGGGTGAATTGAGTTGCCCTCTTTATGCATTTTTAACTTTCCAAATATTTGTGGGGTGCAGGGTCCTAATGAAGGTCCAGCATATTTACCAATTGATTCAGGTAAGTATTCCAAATTCCTAATTTTACTCAGATCTCTTAGTGTAGCCGAGGTTGGATCATATTTGACTATTTTAGTGGAGGTTCTTTCCAGTGCTTCATTCATTTTTACTATATAGTCCTTTTTGTCCATAATTACAATATGATTAGATATATCGGCCGATAGAATCGTAATGTGTGGGTCTTTTGATAGACGAATAAGTTCATCACATTCGTATCTCAATTTTTTTAGCGTTTGCAGTAACCATCTGGCGATTCTGTTTTAATGTATCAATCATTTTAAGCCTTGCTGTTCCCTGCTCCTCACCAGGGAGCTGTCTAATAATACCCTCAATTTGAGAGATTATTTTAGTAAAAGTGAGCGGGGGTGAGGGGTAGTTATACTTGTAACCCCGATAGAGTGCTGTGTTCTTTGTTTGGTTAAGACAGATTGAGCTCAAGTTAATATATAGCGTAAAACTATTAATATTTGAATGACTATCATGATTCTCATGCTTAGGTTTCATTTGTACAGCATTATGCACCAAGAGCCTGAGTTTATTGATATGTCATTCTTGCGTAAGAAGCAATTTTTTTTGTAGGGTAGTATTAAAGGTTATAAGGAACTTACCGAGTAATATCGGATGAAGCACTCTAGACATCCATTGGTACGCATTATATGCTTTCCGATTTAGATAGTCCACATAAGCTCATTTATTACATATCTCCGTAAGTAGACGTTTACGTTCAGCATTTCTTAGTACATTATGATCTTTAGTTGATATAGGTCTTGTAGTCAAGTGGAGATACTTTGGGGTAATCTCCTAATCACGACAGTTTATTAGAAACGTGAATGTATAAAACAGAGGCAATGTACATTCTTCTATATGGTACCCATTGTTGTAATGAGGATTTACCAACAATAATACCTTCATCATGGAGACAATTTATACGTACTATGCCAGCACCTATTCATGAACATGTATATCAATCAAATGCTCTTGATGATATGTGATGGACTTAAAATTAGACCTACATTGATAACTATGTATTCATTATTACTGTCATTACATTGTATAATGTGTTCAATTATATATTTACGAATTAATTTGTTTAACATCTTTAAATTTAACATGCTTGTTATTCCCTGAGAGTGGTGTAGCTTGCTTGTAACTTTACAGCATTATGTTGTCAGGACAATGTGACGTGAACTTTATACAAGGGTGTGTCTCTGAGGGTGCACATGGCATTATGGCTTGAGAATGAGCTCCAGTGGGAGCTTGAAAGATCTTGCCTTTTTAACTTATCATCTTTTACTTGTGCTTTGTGACCTGACTGTAATAAACTTACTGCCAATGACTCAGTTGTACATAAAGGGGATGTTTTTAATCGTGTGAGACAGTTGAAATTTTAAATGTATAATTAACACAAAGTTTGTTTCTTTCAGAAGTTTCAACATAATATTACTGCACCAGTCATAAACTCTGATATTCAGATATCTATTGATAAGGATAACACAGTAATCTTAAGTTTCATTTTTAAAAACTCCCAATGGTTTTATGTAAATGAAAGGATGTTATTTTTTTTTTCAAGATAGTTTTTATCCATTCTTGGTAAGAATATTTTTTTCAATTTATGATTGCATAATTGTAGTGCTTCCAATGCAAATTTTCATATAGCAAGGTAGGATTTCTCTTCTGTGCTAGAATTTGGCTGCCAATCCCAAAGAGATTTAATCCTGGTACATTGTTCTCACGTACAATAAGATGCACCAAAGTCAGCTTAGAACTCCTAGAAGCTCAACACTCATTAATATTCTGTAGTTTCTTTCATTCAGGTAGGTAGTAGTAACTAACTGTGTCTTTTACAGGTGTCATCATAGACAGTATCTACAAAAATGACATTATTTGTCTCATCTTAATTTTTCCATTCAGCACAACAAACACACTCAGTCAGTATCAATATCAACCGCAGCTGTAACATAGACTATGTTGCCAATTGATTCATCCCTTCTTCATTCAACTTTAAAATTCTTAGCAAGGTAAGGATTTCTTTTAATTTTGCAAATTTATATGAACAATGAACAAAATGTTTTGGAAGAGTTCCATCTTTGAAAACTGGTTATGCCAGTGTGCTTTATAAACCTTGCATTTTGTGGTGTGTTCTGACTGGCTCACTCTTTCTCTTCCTCAACATTCAAACATGTTCACTTAATCTTTCAACATCAAGAGAAAAGGAATTCAACAGAAATGTTGCCAGTTTCATTTCTATTTTGCCAATTGTTTGTTTCTGTCACATTGTTTCAATCACATTAGGTGAACTGGTGAATACTTGACACAGGCCCTGCACATATTTATTAATTTTATTTTATTTCTGTTCACCCAAAGGCATCCAAGTGTGTGACATAAAATAAACATAAACTAAGGATAAAAACCCTGGTAAAACAATATAAATACAAGAATACCATATTTATAAACAAATTAATAAAAAAAAAAAAATTAAAACCAGATGCAACAGATAATACATCAAAGCAAAATGATAAAACAGAAAGGAAATTTTGCAATTTGATCCCTTAAATACCAGAAATAATAAGACTATTCAAAACATGAGCAAAAAAGCTAAACTTGAGATATAAAAAGGACAGTTGTGCAAAACTCTCAAAAATACTAGCATCCTGAAAAAAGCAAAAGTATACAGAATTATTTGTGAGCAAGCTTTCTTACCTTATCAATTGGTACACCCAAATATTTGTTCTGTTATATGTTCAAATGCCCTTCTCTGAACTACACAATTAATATCTTATGACTATAAATTTAGATTATCCAGCACCTATCTTCATTCCTTACACATCTTACTCAGCTGACAATCATATACAAGCTACTAACACTCTTAAGATATTTACATTAAATCATGAGCATACAGCAATTCTGATATTAGAGCTTCATGTCTTGTCCATCACAAAGTTACTTTACTTTAACAATTGTATCTGCATGAATTAAAGACAGATGTCAAGAAAGCTTGCAGCCTAGCCATACCCTAGGTTAATCTTAAATCACTTAACAGTAATTCTCCAAGACATCTGGTTCAAATGTATTGCACTCCTGTTATTTCCATTGTTCCACACTAACAAACTACTATTAAAAAAATACAGCTCAAGTCTTTAGTACGGGTTGATTTGTGAGTAAGCAATATAATGAATGTTTAGACTGAACTCACGAGTAAAAAAAATAACTTACACTTGCTCCATATAAGTATTTGTCCAACATCTGTCCACTTAAAGCCTGACCACCAACATCCCACAACTGAACAGTCACATTTACTCCCCTAAAAAGATATTCATTGTTCACATTATAAATGATACAAATATACAACATGAAAACAAACTACAGCTTGTTTTACAAATTATCTGTGAAAATATCATAAAAATAAACATGAAAAAGAAAATATATGGGTAATTTTACTGCAACACATAGTACACTCTCAGTGCTCACAGAAGTTCCTATTGGCTGCCAGATATTTGCTTTCATCATGTTCACTTCCACCTGAAGCCATGATGCATTCAGTGGAATTGCATGGTACCTTGCACTTTATCATATACAGCCAAAACCTGATCAGGGTGCATTGGTTTGTCTACATTCTCCTCTGCAGAGAAAAGGAACCATACCACCAGGTGCTGTGTCAGACATTTGCTCTGTTTTTTATACAAGGCTGGATTTCAGATCCATTTCTGCTGGATTTCAAGCCATGTTGGAATCCAGTGAAACAAGTCAGATGCTGCTGCCAGGCCTTCTTTTCATTTGTAGTCATTGCCTTGCCACCAGATCTCTGGGATCTATGTTCTGTGGCCCAGGAACATGTTAAGCACGTGTGGAAAACAGACCTGGCAGCAGCAGCTGACTTGTTTTCTTGTTGGACCAACAGGCAGGAAAAAACTGCATCATATTAAGCCATTTCTTGGACTTTGGCCTCAAAGCTTTCACTAGAAAAGTAGAGAGGAAGTTTTAATTCTTTAACTGTTTTATGAAATTATGTCCTTGTACCACAGATCTAAGAAATATCCTTTGAGTTCAAGCAGCTCTTTTTTTTTTTTTTTTTTTTTGTTGAACTTTTTGTAATCTTTTGTGATGATATGTCCAACAGTTCTAATATTGGGTATCTACTGAAGTTTGGAATGGAATATCATGACTTCTTCATGACCTTAAGCACAATTTTCATCACCTGTAAAATATTTTCAATAATGCTTCTTAATCTCACTCTAGTGCTTTGCAATGACAAATATGAACATGCAATTCCAGTTATTAAATACTAACTGTACATTCTAATAGTTTGTAATTTAAATAGCTCCAATTACTAAATACTAGCCTGATTCTAGTATCTGTGGAGAAGGGATGAAAACAACTCCACTATTTCAAATTTTACACCTTTTTATTTAGCACAAAAAAAATCAAAGGGGTGGGGAAAGATAAAAAAAGACTTATGTTTACTTTGGTCCAATAAAACAATGCTTTACATGTTGTAGCATTCAAAATGGTCATAGCCAACAAAGAAGACATCTAATTTAGCTCCAGTAATAAGAGGAAAGAAACACCTGAAGGAGAAAAATTAATTTTGTTATTTCATATTTGCATCATTTTTTTTTTGCAGTATCTATCTTATTATGTATTACACAAGACTTCATTTTTCTTTCCTTTCCCTGTAACCTTTTCATTGCATCTACAGTGACCTTTATCTTATTTTCCTTAATGTTTTTTGCTGTTCAGACAATGCTCGTCTTACTGCCATTATCATGTCTTTTGGAACTGTTAAATTTTTATTCCTTCAGATGACAAAACACAAGAGTGTATGCAGCACTGTAAAATTAATGAATTTTCATTTAAATTTTCTGCCAAGCACTCATTGTTTATAGAGAATCATCTTTCTATTGCACCATTTTCATGAAAAATATTAAATATCTTCTTGGGAAATTTTTCCAGTGGCTTCAGATGTTTTTGAAGCACTGAATATGTTAATCAAAAATACATCTGCCCTTGTGCGAATCAAAGGATTTCAACATTTCCTCAATATCTGTCTGTTTGAAGATTTGTAAATATATATACGAGGGTTGTACCGAAAGTAATGCAAAAGTGGGCATAAATTTTTTATTAACTCACAGAGGCCGTTCGAATTTCACGTGTTGGCAGAGTAACTCTTCCTCTATAGTAACCCTTCTTCTTTATTGCAGGTAAATAATGGATTCCAAGCAGAAGCAACATGCTGTCATTGAATTCTTGATGAAAAAAGGGTGCAGGCTGTTCGACATCCACAGAAGGCTGCAGAATGTTTACAGAGATGACCCCATTGACAAGAGCAATGTGCACAGATGGATGAAGAAGTTTAAAGAAGGGGAAACTAGCACTGAAGACAAACCACTCAGTGGGAGACCATCATCTGCGACCACTGACATGAATTGTCAGTGAGTGGATTAATTGATTTGCGTGGAGAGACAAGTCACGGTCCATGAGCTTGTTGCACAACTGGACTGGGATCACAATGCCATCCAGAAGATGGTGGAAGATTTAGGGTATCGAAAAGTGTGTGGAAAGTGGGTACCTCGGTAGTTGACACCTGATCTGAAGGAGAGAACAGTGGAAGTCTGCTCTGATCTGCTGGAAGCATTTGAAGCCAATGAAGACTCATTTTGTTCTGATCTGGTGACAGGGGATGAAACATGATCTGGTGACAGGGGATGAAACATGGGTGTATCTTTACAATCCACAAACGAAGAATCAATCCATGGAATGGCGTCACACCTCCTCACCAAGGCCTAAGAAATTCAAGAGCCAGCGGTCAGCACAGAAAGTCATGGTGACTGCTTTTGGGGTGACAGGGGTATCATTCTCCTTGATGTTCTGGAATGTGGCCGTACCTTGACCAGCGAGCGGTATATTGAGACACTCAAGAAGCTTAGAGGAGCCCTAAGGAGGAAGAGACTGAACAAGAACCTGAAAAGGATCCACATTCACCATGACAATGTGAGACCACACACATCTTTCGCAACAAATCAGGCTGGTCGGTGGTCCACCATACAGCCCAGATCTGGTACCCTCCGATTTCCACCGGTCCAATGAAGGACAGTCTCCAGAGACAATGATTTAATGACATAGATGAGGTGAAAGTGGCTGTGTAAAAGTGGGTACAACAGTTCACATCTGAATTTTTTCAAAGAGGATTCAAGAGTTGGGTTCAACGACGGTGCAAATACATCGCTTGTGATGGAGACCATGTTGAGTAGTACCTTTGTGAAGAGAAAGAGTTACTCTACCAACATGTGCAATTTGAACAACCTCTTCTGTCACTTAATAAAAAAATTATACCCACTTTTGCATTACTTTCAGTACAACCCTCGTATATAAGCCGGTTGGTGAGTAAGGGATAGCATTTCCTCTAATCCTGATAGTATAGTTATACCACTATTTGTTGGTCGTTAGAGCCCCTTTAGTGGGAACAGGATGCACTGCGAGAAGGCAGCAGTAACACAATTCTTTGATGTAAGTCCACTCAAAGCAGTGTTGATGCAAGACGTCAGAATGAAACTACTCAACATCGTAGCTGGTGACAAATATGATGTACCTTTTGCCATTGGTTTGTGCAATAAAGATTTGGGGCCAATTAGTTACATATACGAGTATAATGAAAGCAAAAAATCCCTACATTCTCGTCTGAATTTAATCACACCAAGTTCCCTTGCGCCTTGGGTACCAAATGCAATATCAACAGATGTAATATCCATTGGATTGCCTCTTTGCTTTTTACGTGAATCAAAAAAGTGTGCTTCCATTTTTCACAGAGGCTATGACTTCTTTCTTCAGCAATGGCTGATGCTGCTGCTGCATGCTATGGAATACAGTTCGGTGTACAATAACCATAGGGTATTGTGTCCAACTGAAAAACTAAGACATGATTCAAATTCCAGTGCTGTTGATTGCAGGAATACCAATTTACCAGGAAGAAGCTTATCACTTAGAAAATCCTGGACTACATCAAAATGTTTAGCTGTGAGTGGCTTTGATTCAAGCTTTTTTATGTATTTTTCTAGATAAGGAATCGTTTTCAATACCTTTCTACAACTTTGGAATTTTCATTCCATCTGACTAAGCACATTTTCAAAGGAAACAAGGATGACCCTATGCTGTGTAGTCAGCATTTCTTTTTTCTTGTACTTCTGAGACCTACAGCAGCAAATTTGTGACCTTTTCACAACTTTCATGGCCTTTTCACCAATTTGTAATTTCATCATGACCTTGTAGACCCCCTGTAATATTAAGATGATAATGTACAATATGACTGGGACTACAGCAACCACATTGGCATACCATTAACACGAAACCAAAAAAAAAAAAAAAAAAAAAAAAAAAAACATCAATTTTAACAAGCAGCAAGGAATGAGGTTACATTGTTTCTGAAATTTTTTCAATCACTCAATTTTTATTTGAAAATTTAAAATCAGAATCTTTCTTTTACCTGTTCGGGTGTCTTTCCATTTCACCAAATACAGAAGAATTATCAAATAGAACACATCGCTCTTTCCACGTTTATAAGTGAGTCATAGAAAAATTATCTTCGGCCGCCAACAGGAATGGAACCCAGGGTCTTCCCGTTACATGCCGGACATGCTATCACTGCACCACTGCGTCCTCGAAATTCTCCAGACTCACATACAACAAACTGCCAAACCACATGGCATGTTGCCTCTTTGGAGCCCCGCACAATGCTGGGGATTCACCAAAGATGAACAGCAGCAACTGAACAAATAACTAAAAGGCAAATGAATGATAATTACACAGTTGGTGTGGATTAGGAATATAAAATAGAACTCATTGCTCTTTCCACGTTTATAAGTGAGTCACAGAAAAATTCTCATCGGCCGCCACCGGGAATCAAACCCAGGATCTTCTAGTTACGTGCCAGACATGCTTCCACTGCACCACAGTGGCCTCAAAATTCTCCAGACTCACATACAACAAACTGCCAAACCATATGGCATGTTGTTTCTTTGGAGCCCCGCACAATGCTGGAGATTCGCCAAAGATGAACAGCAGCAACTGAACAAATAACTAGAAGGCGAATTAATGATACACAGTTGACGTGGATTAGGAACATCAAATAGAACTCACCGCTCTTTCCAAGTTTATAAGTGAGTCACGGAAAAATTCTCACCAGCTGCCACCGGGAATTGAACCCAGGGTCTTCCAGTTATGCTCTGACATGCTTCCACTGCCGACGCGTAACTGGGAGACCCTGGGTCCGATTCCCAGTGGCGTCTGATGAGAATTTTTCCGTGACTCACTTATAAACTTGGAAAGAGCGATGAGTTCTATTTGATGTTCCTAATCCACGTCAACTGTGTATTTACAGAAGAGTTAAATTGACAGTAAGTTTGTGAGAGTTCTTTTCTCCAGCTCTACTAAAAGATTCATTGAATTCACATTTTTAATTATATCCATTGGTTTTCAGGTTTGATTTTTTGCTGTTTTTTGTCACATGTCAAGCCAACCTTCTAGAATGATCACTGAAAATTTATGACATTTGTACAGACTTACTATGTCATGTTCCACATTAGCAAGAATAAACATTAAATGTTTAAATACTTTAAATCCCCCTCCTCCAATCTTTTACTGAGATTTCTGCATCTGATACATTGATCAAGCAAAGCATTCTCCTGGACCTTTTTTTGACATTAAGGGTATTTGTGTACAGCTTTCTCTTAGTTTTTTCAGCATTACATACTTATTTTGTTATTTCCAAAAATGAATATTTTTACCTGGCAGCATAACACGTTTGAGAAAAAAATCCACACCAACAGTTGGCTTATACTGTTTGTCAAACAGGTCATGAGTGAATCTGGTGGCCAGAGAAGTCTGAAATAAATTAAATTTTATATATTTTTTGTTTTACAGGCAACTTACTTAAAATATTGAAAGAAATTTTAAAATAGCACTAATATGTAAGATCAATTACTTTTGAGTGGGAATACAGAACAGCTAGTGTTAGGGCTGAGATTATATCACATTATTATATTTTTCATTGATAAAACTATAATAAAGTTGTTGGTTTCCAGTGTACAGTAGTACAGAGGTATAAACATAATGATTTTTTTATAGTCACACAATTACAAAAGCCAAGTGAAATTACAAAAACTGAAGTTTCATTATGCTTCTACTCTTCTAGAATTGTCTACCAAGTTTTGCAAATTCTACATACTGAAGGAACTTATTTCATTTGCTTCAGTGGACATTAAATTTGTACTGGCAATTTTTTCCCATTTTCCAAACACAACAGAAATTAAAATGCAATAACATATGAATGACTCAAAAGCAATAAAATCTGAAGTAAAAGCCAAGCCAACATAAGTAAAGAATGGAAGAACATTCACTCACATATGATATATTACATAATTTATCTATGATGAATATTTATAAGACTTGGAGGAGGGGGGCTGATTAAAGTCCAGATGTTCGTGCATTAAAAAGTTCCAAAATAAGCAAGTATTTATGGGAAGCCATACGGATCCACAACCCCTGAACAAGCTCCCACAGTTCACGAAAATTTGATGGAGGGGGAGTCAGAGCCTTGAACATCTCTCTTGATGGCATCCCAGATGTGCTCGATGGGATTGAGGTCAGGTGACCTAGCTGGCCAAGGAAGCGAGGTCACGTCAGTGGAGTATTCATCTAACCATTCGGATACAATTCGGGAGCGATGGCAGGGTGCATTGTCTTGTTGCAGGATGAGGTCCCTAGTGGGATGTTGAAGACGCACAAATGGGAGCAAATGGTCGTCCGGGATATCCCGGTAACGTTGATCTGTTAGGGACGATCTCACACATACCAGGGGTCCCATTTCAGTCCACGTAAACATCTCCAGACGAGAATGCCACCCCTGCCAGCTTGAAGAGTACCCTGCTGGCAAGAAGGATCCATCGCTTCATGTGGTTTGCGCCGTACTCGTATCCTGCCATCAGCATGTACCAACGTGAATCTCGCTCATCGGTCCAGGCAACATTTTTCCACGTGTCTAGGGTCCAGTGGCGATGTTCCCACGCCCATGCTAATCTTTGCACCCTGTGATGTGCGGTCAGCAGCGGTACCCTCGTGGGGCGATGGCTTCTGTACCCCACAGCGAGGAGATGGTTCTGGATGGTGTGGCTGCTTACACGTTTTTGTGCGCCAGCGTTAAATTGCCGAGTGATTTCTTACACTGTGGCCCGTCTATCCGCTGTTACAATGCGAGCTAGCCAACGATGACCCCGCTCATCCACACACTGTTGTCCACGGCAGTTGGCCCTTGCAGGGATGGTTTTACTAGATTTGATGTACTCACGGTGCACCCGTGACACAGTCGCTCGTGAAACTCCCAGTTCCTGCACGACTTCCGAGATGAGTGACCCATTCGTCGGGCCCCGACAATTTGCCCACGATCAAATGCGCTTAGATCCTTCGTCTTACCCATACTGCGTCTGACTCTTACTGATTCCCATTGCATCACTCCTTATATTGTCAGATCGCTGCATACGGCATGTCATTTCTGTTTACAGGGCCGCCCACAGCGCCACATTTGCATAACGCCAGCTGTCTCTAATTCAATTGTTCTTCAGTGTATGTACATTTTACTCTTATTGAACATGATAACTAAATGCATGTTTTATATTTTTGAAGAAAAAAGTCATGCCTTCTGTGAGTGAAAAAATGCTTATATATAGAAAAATGCTTTTCCACATCCACAGAGGTTATTGGTGCACATTTAAAGCAAGCAATGTAAGTGGCAGACATACTTTCACAATCAATATTTTCTCCTTGAAAAGTTTTATAAATTTTTCCAATTTTTTTCCTAATCAGCATTACAAGCACCTTGCAATACTTTTTTGTATATCCTGTCCTTGTACACCAGGCATATTTTCAATGCCTTTCTTAATGTCTTATTTCACTTTGAAAGAGTTCACTAAAGTTTCATCCCATTTTTCCAGCATAGATATAGCTGTCGGAAGTTTAGGAAAATAAGCATTTAATACAAGTCAGTTCACTGATGATAGTTGATTTTCTTGAAGAGTTGTTAGACTATAACAATCATGGAGAAATCCTCATCCAGAAGGGCATTCACAATGTCTGGAATTCATTCCATGCGTGAAGTATTACACTGAAGGTTGGTTGGTTGGTTGGTGGGGTTTTTTTTTGGGGGGGGGGGGGGGGCAAGGGCCATGTTTGGTCAAAGAGTGCCAGACACAAGACAATCAAAGAAACAGTTTTAAAAACATGGTATGATGGGGTTAAAATCAGGCTGATGCGGTAAAAGTGAAAATGATATTGAAGAAAAGTGTAAAACCTAAATACGTTTAAAAAAGTCAATTTCTTTGAAAAATGAAAAAACTGCTAATGTATCGCAGTGTTTGTCTAAGAGCTTCTGCAGCATAGATGTGCAGTCGTCAAACAAATGAGCATGAAAATAGTGAAAATGGGCAGCACAAAAACGAACACAACTACATAGAACATGAAGGACAGTGAGATGACTGTTACACATCCCGCACATTGGGGCAGTGTCCCCACACAGCAAGAAGCAGTGCATGAAACGACAATGCCAAATGCAGAGACACGCAAGGACAACTTCCTCATGACAATTCCTCTGCAAACTAGATTGCCATAGTCTGATCTGCGGTTTCATGGAGAGAAGTTTGTTCTTGCCCTGCTGAGACCAGAGGGACTGCCACTCAGCCATGATGAATGCATGGATGCCAGGACAAAAATATCTAAAAAACAGCAACAGTTGAGTGATCGGCATGGAGGCAACGGACCTGGCAGAGGCATCTGCTAGCTCGTTACCCTGAATCGCAACATGGCTAGGGACCCAACAGAATCGGACGAGGAATCCAGCACTAGTCAAAGTCCACAGGAGATGACGAACATCCCTGGTGACTGGAGAATCAATGCCCTCAGTAGAAGATAAAACTTGGATGACAGACTGGGAGTCAGTGCAAAGCATGGCACGACAATGAGAACAGGGCTGGATGTGTTGCAAGGCAAGGTGAACTGCCTGCATTTCCGCTGTAAAGATGGTCGCTGCCGGCAGAATCCGCTCAGCATACATCTCATCAGTACACACAAAGGCAGATCCCACAACATCACCGAATCTCAAGCCATCGGTGAAGACAGGCATGAAATCGGGGTTCAACAGGAGGTGCTCAGCAAACAGCTGCTGGTAAATGGGTGAAGGTATGGAGGACTTAGGCCACACAGAAAGAGACCCATCGCCTGAGCTGACTGCCAAGGAGGATAATGAAATAATAGTATATTATCATAATAGTATTCCAAGTCATTTGTTTTTTCATATAGTGCATGTTTCAAGGTAAATAACTGGCATTTTAACTTCCTTTTCTTAATCCTTTAAGTGGCCGATGTATCTGAACCAAATGGTGCCCAAAAATTGCTGAGCTGCACAAACAGTAATGTTCATATAGCGGCCAGGTTTGACGAAAGCTACGGCAACACAATTTCTTCTCCCTTATCATCTCAGTAGTATAACCATAAATCTGTCACAGGTGATAAGCGCTCTTTTCTAGTCCTCTATTCTAGGACAGTGCAGTCCATAGAATAGAGGTTCTAGTCTGCTCTGTGACCTAAGGAATGAAAAAAAGGGCTCGTTTATTCCAGTGTCACGGTGTCATTGTCTGATACGGACATCATGCCACTAGGCAGAAAAAAGATTATTCAAACATAGTCTCACTCTCCGTTCTTGGGTTTGTCATCATCGTTGTACCCCTTTCAGCAGGTAATCAGTCTTAAAATATTGGTACCAATTATTCCCCTAAATGACCACTCTAAAAAATAAAGCTCAAATGCATTTTGATGTGCAGGTTCACTCATCCTAGATGCGTTTGGCGCACTTCTAAGACAGCGGATATATTCGTTCGAACTCATTTCAGTCCATTATGCTAACCCCGAGTAAATTCGTTCCAGCAAGGCTCGAGTCTAATAAGAAAAACGAATTTTTAGAAGACTACCGGGCTCTAACAATATGCAATAACCACGAATATTGACTCAACAGCAACATGCATGAACATACAACTGACGATAGCAACTATGGAGTAAAAAAAAAATTTACGAGTCATTACGTTCTTCTCAGTGGAAATTTTAATGTAAAACTTTTAAACTTTCTTTTTAACTTTAAAAAAAAGCTCTTAATGATGGCTAAACATAATTTTTGTTAAGTTTTTCTAGGGGAGACAGACTACACCTTTTCATTAACGTCGACAAAGGAAGCTGTGTAACTATGAAATGTTTTTAACCTTAGACTGGATGTTTTTTTCATGAAGTGAACATATGACGAAACACTTTTCTTTATAAATATTCTGCAATTTTTTCATGTAAATAATAACATTCCTGGGTTGCCACTCATATTGGCTTCAAAAATTCCCTGAGTTTTCCAGAAGATAATTTTGCAGGGAATTTCAGGAGCTTTAGTACTTTCCAGAACTTCCTTTTTGCCAATTTTTTTCATTAACTGGGAAATCAGGTCATACAAGGCTTCATACAGGCAAGGTACCATCGGTTTCGGAGTCTGGAACTTTTTAAGAAATGATTCTAACACTGACGCAACAAATGAAAAAAATGCCAACTTTATTAAAATAAGTTTATCCATGCAAACCTTTTCAACTTAATCAAAAGTAAAGGTATTAGGTAGTGATCGAATACTATCTGTGTACTTTTTAACGTTTGGGAAGACCTGAACAGCTAGCTGAGAAACAGCTGCATTTTCCACCCATCTGACCTGGCAAAACTTCAGACGAAATGTAGAACTTCCAGTAATGGCAAAATAATTAGCATGCCTACGCATTAAAATGATATTTAATAGCAATACTGGACAGAAGAAACATTGTGAGAAAAAAATTAGGATTATGGGGAAAATCTTCACTCCATTTAACTTCCTTTTTCAAAGGTTTTGAAAGATGAAATATCATCTTGCAGACGGAAAAGACCCCCCCCCCCATTTTTGCAGTTTTGCATCGATCTCGAGCATGACCCAAATGATGAAGGAGAAAACGGAATTCCGCAAATCCACAAAATAATATCACATATGAGTAAGAAGTGACTAAGAAATGGAAAAACACAAATTTTATGGAAAATTAAAATGAAAAATCGATACTATGTTGCTCACTCTGCCGTGAAATAATTTTACAGGGGACGGAAACTGCGCGGATTCCATTGCGGACAGATTAAGTACCGATCTAGAAATGTCATTTCATTTAATAAAAGGGAAAGGGGGCGAAAACGATTGGTCTCTATTGATTAGTTTTGAAGAAGTATGTATTAGAAATAGGGAAACATGCATGTCATTAGAAAAAAAATCTTCAAAACTATGAGGTCGCTCCTTTTCACTATTACCGAAGATACTAAAAACGAGGAACATGATCAGAAAACATCAGAAATAAAAATGTAATCAGGCATAGAAGAAAAAAAAAAAAACCCGGGAAACTTGGACGGAAAAAAATTATTATGCGGAAACAGAAGACGACGTAACTTCTCAACACCCAAGAAATATTCCCGAAAATGTTTAACAAGTGTTAGAATCTTGAAAATAAACTTTTCACAGATGTTTCATAACGTTATTTCACCGAGATTTTCGATTTCCATAGCATACTCGACGTTTTCCGTTGCGGACCGACGATTTCAATAGCATACTCGATATTCTCTGTCGTCCGTAGTGAACTGACGACGATTTTCATGTCATACTCTATGTTTTCCGTCGTCCGCAGCGGATCGACGATTTCCACAGCATACTCGATGTTTTCCGTCGGAGCCGCGGATGGCTTAGTGGTTAGTGTTTCAGACTATCGATGCTGGGTCCCCAGGTTCAAGCCTGGGCTGATCTTTCAGAGATGGTGTGATTTACTAACAATCGCTGAATATCCGCCGTGCATCGGACGAGCACGTTAAGTGACGGCCCCCAGGCTGGACCCACTGGTTAAATGGGTATCCTTTCCTATACCCCACCTGAAATTCTCTCACCCCTTTATGTGCAATATCGTACTTGTACGGTGGCGCCATCTACTGTGCTCTAATCTCACTACAAACTGTTCTGTCAAAGTCGCTAGACTTGCTCTCATTCCTTCCGTTTCTGTGTCCTGCCCAAAAGGCGATCTCGCTGTAGGTGGCTGGGACCTAAACTCTCCTCCCTGTGGACGTAAGTCCTACAAGAAAATGACGCTGAGCCCCTACCTAACAGCACATGTTTTCCGTCGTTTGTAGCGGACCGACGATTTCCATATCATACTCGATGTTTTCTGTCATCTGTAGCGGACCGACGATTTCCATAATAATTACGTAAGACCCTTCGTACTTCGAATTGCTGAATCTTTTTTTCCACCGCATGGTGCTACTCAGCGTCAAGCGGAACGGTGCGCACGGAAAATATAGCGTGCCGAAGTACCGACGATAACAACTGGGCACAGCGATTCTGGCGCACAATGGCGCAAAATCTGCCTTTTGTAGCAAGATTGCAGATGGCGCAGTTTGGGCGCAATTGGCGCAGAATTCCCATCTCTGGTAACTGCATACGCATTACGCAAAAAATTATCAGTTTAATTTTCCCTCACTTTTCCAGGGTTTTGCTAAAAATTATTTCTCACTGAGTTTTCCCTGATTTTTAGCCTTATTTTCGGATTCCCTGATTTTTCCTGGTTTTCTGGTCGGCTGGCAACCTTGCATACTACAAAAGATGTGCCCTTCAACGAAAATGCATAACATCTCGACGAATTGATGACATACAGAGGAAACTAAAAACAACAAGAAGCAAGACTCAAGGTGCATTTCTTTATTTAAAACAATAACACAAGAGCAATAAGAACTAACAAAAAAACCAGTGTGGCTCCTCCGACGAAGGTCAAATAAAACGTGATGAACAGAAAATTTGACAGTTCATGCCATAATATCTAAAACCTATGTACCACGTAATAGAAATACTTGATGAATTTAACGAATAAGTAACTCTCATAGGGTTATATACAGGATCATGAAAAGCTTTGGTCACACCAATCGTCGATAAGTCTAGACTAGCATCGCGCACCATGTTTGACATCCGAATCCCGAAAGTTGGAATACAAGAAGGGCGGTTGGAAAGTACGCGGACACATTGTGGGTTGAAGATGGAATCGTGCATTGTGCAAAGACACAGAACCTGGTAATGAACTGTACCAAGGAGTCTTAATACAGAAGGCCGTGCAGAACCATAGGTTACACATCCTTAGTCCAACCTTGACCGCACAAGAGAGTGATAAATGCGGAGCACTGAGAACCTTTCAGCATCCCAAGATGTTCGGAAGAGGACCTTAAGGATACGCAAAGACTGCGTGCACTTCACCTTCAAGGACTGAATGTGAGGACGGAAGGTGAGTCGCGGTCAAAGGAACTTGACTTCTGACACCACAGGGATGGTAGAGGTCCCCAGACGGAGATGAGGGTCTGGGTGAAGACCCAGTTTGCGACAAAAATGCATGCAAACAGTTTTCTGTGACTAGAAGCCAAAACCATTACGTAAAGCCCAGAAAGATATCTTAGTAATGGCAGACTGCAATTGCCTTTCAATCGTGCGCATGTTGATGGAAGCACACGAAATCTGAAGATCATCCACATACATCCATCCACAAACCGTAGGAGGAAGTAATGTAAAAATGTGATTAACACGAAGAAGAATGAAAAGAGTGACTAATAAAATGGAGCCTTGAGGGACACCCTGCACCTGTGGACACAACGCAGAGAGAGTCGACCCGACGCGCGCATGGAACATCCGGTTCTGGAGAAAGCCAGCAATGAAAGTTGGTAAGTTTCGCCGCAATCCGCAGCCGTGCAGATTACGGGCAAAACCGTATCTCCACGTCTGATCATAAGCTTTTTCCATGTCAAAGAACACGGAGCCCATGTGCTGACGCCGTACAAACGCCTCTCTGATAGATGTTTCAAGGCGAAGGGGCTGATCAATGGTAAATTGACGGGAACCACTCTGATGAGGTGACAAAATGTGATGAGTTTCCAAATAAAACATCAAACGAAAATTGATTATGCGTTCAAGCACTTTGCAAAGGCAGCTCGTCATAGCGATGAGACGGTAGTTCAACGGGTTTGTGGGATCTTTACCAGGTTTGAAAACAGGTATGACAATAGCTGTCCGCCAAGAACTGGGAAAGACGTGCTCTTGCCAAATTCTGTTAAACAGAATTAGCAGACAGTCCTGAGATGATGGAGAGAGGTGCTTCAGCATGTCGTAGTGGATGTTATCCGGTCCGACAGATGTTCGGCCAAACGGATTCAAAGCAATCTTCAGTTCCACTGCAGTCAGCGGGCTGTTATAGTCATCCGAGGAAAACGGTCTGAAGGATATTCGTTTCCTCTCAAACCGCATCTGAAGCTGCTGGAATGAAGAAGGGTAATTACTGTAGCTGGACACTGAAGCAAATGCAGTGCCAAGATAGTCAGCAATACCCAGAGTGTCTGCAACCGTTTGTCAATTACTCTCGAGAATGGAGATCTCCCCAGATGGGTACTTTCCCCGAACCTTGCGAATCCTGTCCCAAACGATCTTAGAGCTGGTAGAGGTGTTGATCCTGGAAACATATTGGATCCAGGACTCCCGTTTATGACGACGGCAGAACAAGCCCGCATAAGCCTTGGCTTTCTTGAAAGCAAGGAGGTTAGCATTGGTGGGAAAGCGACAAAACCGACCCCCTAATTCTGTTTAACAGAATTTTCCTAGGTCGAAGAACACAGAGACCATGTGCTGACGCCGGACAAACGCCTTACGCTGAGCCTGACGCGCAGCCTTGCAGTCGGAATTCCACCAAGGCTTCGGACAACATGGAAGATTAGAGGAATGGAGAGTTCTGCCGCTTGCACAATTCAATCTGTAACTGCTGCAACAACATCACTGATCGTACCGGAGGTTACCACTGTAGGAGTAATGGTCGCCAAAGCAGTGTATATGTCCCACTTGGCTTGATCTATATCCCATCTAGCGGGACGGATAGGATGGCGGTATCCGTCACCTGCTAGCCAAAGGAAGATTGGAAAGTGATCACTGCCGAAGAGATCAACAGACACGCTCCAGGATCAGTCAGGATATAAGGATGGTGAACTCAGCGACAGATCAATGGCTGAGTATGAACGGATAGGTAGAAAGTAGGTTGTTGTCCCTGTGTTATGGAGACAGAGTGACGTGTTGGACAGGAGGGCCTCAACTGTGGTCACCCTACAATGGATTGTGTGCATTAAAGTCACCTAACAGGAAAAAAGGAGATGGCAGCTGGTCAAGTAAATCCTCCAAGTCGGAAAGGCTTTCAGCTTTATCTGGTGGTAAGTAGATGGAACAGACTGTGATCAGAATGTTCCCAGAAAGTCTCGCTGCCACCGCTTGCAGAGGTGTACACAGAGGGACTATAGTGACAAGAAGACTATGAGGAACAAGAATGGCCACACCGCCGCACGCGATAACCCCATCCTCATAGTCTTTGTGAAAAAGAGAATGCCTGTGCAGCGAAAGAGTGTCCGTTGTGCGGAGTTTTGTCTCTTGGAGACACACGCACACTGGCATGTGTGAAGACAGCAAGCCCTTCAAATTATCAATTTGTGGTCAGAAGCCTCGGTCGGCAATTCCACTGGATGATGGGAGCAATAATGAAAAATAGGAAAAGAGAAAAGATGAGGAAAACTGACAAAGACTGGCACACCTAATAGGTGTCAGAGTCCATGAGTTCCTCTGGGAGATGGAGGTGATTTGCCTGGTGGGTAAATGGGATGGTGTTTGGTTCTTGGGAGTAATCTCCTGACCCTGATGTTTAGTTCCAGATCTCGGAGAGGAAAAGCGTGGTTTTTGCTTTTCTGATGTTTTCTTTGCAGTGCCCACAGCCTGAGTTCCAGTGGTAGTCGTTGATCTTTTTGGCGATGAGGTGGGTGTCGCTTTGGGAGCTTTACTGCGAGATTTGAGAGCCTTTAGTGCAGCAGCAACGATGTCCTCGAAATCGTAGGGACACCAAGCTGGAATGTCTTCTGCACCACAAATGAAGCATATGATTGCCGACCTGGTAAGTCAGGGGCGATCTGCCATCTGGCCTCTGAATAAGAGAGATGTTCAATGGCCTTCAGGCATTGAATAGCCTGCTCCGCTATCCACTTTGGACAGTGCTTAGAAGCAGCAGAGTGGGAACCTTCACAGTTGATGCAGCGTTCAGAAGCCACCACGCATTCCAGCAAAGGATGATCCTCAGAACCACACCTAGCCACGTTATGATACAACTGCTGGGAGTGTCCATAACGCTGGCACTTGAAACACCTAAGAGGATTGGGTATATAGGGGCAAACATCAAGACATAAGTACCTTGCCTTGATGGAAGTCGGTAGGGTTGGGGAGTCAAAAGTCAAGATGATATTGCGAGAGGGAACAAGTTTCCCATCTCGCCTAAAATGAATCAGTCGAACCCCAGTGACATGTTGTTCCCTTAGTTCAAGTAGCTCCTCATTGCTGCATTCAATTAGGTTGTGTGAAGTGACCATGTCGCAAGAGGAATTCGGGTAGCCATGCAGTGTTACTTGCACCGGAATACCCAACAGTGCAGTCGTGGTAAGCAGGGTGGCACTATGTCTGGAATGAGATGTTTCAACAAGAAGATCCCCTCAAGGAAGCTTCTTGACATTGCTCGGAGAGCCAGCAACAGCCTGAAGAGCCTTATTGATCCAGAAGGAGTTCTTGCCACTCAAAGGTTGTGAAGAATTGATAGAATGTATCAAGAGAAATAGCATTGCAAAAGTCAGAAACAAGTTTCTTGGTGAAAGGCATGGTGGCTATTACAGAACTTAAACAATGATCCAATAATATAAAAAAATACCTCTACAGTCACTGCTGATCAAATAACTTCACAACTTCTTCCGAATGGAAAGAGTAAGAAGAATAGTAAATATTATCAGAAAAGGAAATTGACACATGTTAAAGGAAGAACTGTTGGAGAGGAGATTTTGATTACCATAAATGAGGTGGAAAGTGCTATAGTGAGGGCCAAATGTGGCAAAGCTGCTGGGGTTGATGATTTGTTGAATGAACAGATAAAATATTTTGGACAAAGAGCAAAAGGAATGGATTATGGCATTATTTAACAATTGTGTCAGGTGCTGTCAAATTCCAAAGTTGTGGCATAAATCTAAAGTAATAGCACTGTTGAAACCAGGTAAAGATCCTGACAATCCTCACAGCTACAGACCAATTTTGCTTTTGTGTCATTTCCACAAAATTTTTGAACGAATAATTTAAGATAGACTTGTACCTCTGATAGAACCACAACTCATTCCAGAACAGGCAGGCTTTAGAGGTAAATCATGCACAGGACAGGTATTAAACCTTACTCAATATATCGAGGATGGATATGAGCAAAAGAAAATAACTGGTGAGGTGTTTGTGGACCTGACTGCTGCATGTGACACTGTAAATCATGGAGCATTGTTAAGTAAACTTTACGATATGACAGTGAATATGAAACTAACTAGAATTATTGCAAATTTGTTAGCAAATAGAAAATTTTTCGTGGATTTCCAGACTAAACGTAGCAGATGGAGAGACCAGAAGAATGGATTACCACAAGGAAGTGTGCTTTCTCCAATATTATTTAATGTTTATACTAATGATCAGCCCCATCCATGGGGCACTAGGTCATTTTTATTTGCTGACGATCTTGCATTGGCGACACAGTATGATAATTTTGGTGATACTGTAAGTGCACTTACGAGGGCAGTACACTGCTTTCGAAGATATTATGTTAGAAATCATTTGACCCTTAATCCAGCCAAGACACAGGTTACAGCATTTCATCTGAGAAATCATGAAGTAAACAAAAAACTTAAAATAACATTAAATGGCTCTTCACTTCTAAATACGGATTCACCCAAATATCTAGGAGTCATTTTGGACAGAGCTCTTACTTTTTGCACTGTGAGAATACTAGACAAAAGATTTATGATAGAAATAACTTGCTTCATAAACTTGTTAACTCTTCATGGGGAACAAATCCCAGATTGGTGCAGACCTCGGCACTGGCTCTGTGCTTTTCTGCCGCTGAATATGCTTGCCCTGTTTGGGCACATTCAGCTCATGCCAAGAAAGTTGACATCGCTTTGAACAATACTTGTAGGATTGTTACTGGCTGTCTGAGACCTACGCCTTTAGATAAACTCTATGTAGAGGCAGGGATAGCCCCACCTATAATGAGGAAAAAGATACAATCGGATGTGGAAATGAAAAAATATCTTAGGGATGACAGACATGTTATGCATGATTATATGCCCTGCATATCAAGGCTGAAATCAAGGAAAAGTTTTATGAAGTGTGCTGAAGAGATCACTAAACCACCACACAGGGTACATGTAAACCAATGGATATCCGAACTTGGCAGTTTGGCGGAGTGGATGAAGTCAGCGGAGGACATCTCGCCTGGACATCAATACGGATGGACTGTGTGGAGAACTCTTAATAGGATGAGGACTGGCATGGGAAGATCAAGAGATAATTTAGTAAAATGGAGTTTTCTTCGATCTGAACAACATTTCTGTGATTGTGGGGATACACAAGCAATGTCCCATTTATTTGACTGTTGCCTGAGCCCAGTGCGATGTGAAATGAAGGATTTAGTATTTGCTTAAGAAAAAGCAATACAATTGGTACGTCATTACAGTTTGATAGTTTAAACAGTTGTGAATTATAGTATTTAAATTGAGATATCTAAGTTTTTGCATTGTATTGTGTATGTTTTATCATACACAATACAATGAAAAAATTGATGTATTTGTGATTTATGGATGTAGTAAGCACGCTTCTGACACGAAATAAATAAATAAATAAGAAGACCGCAAAGCGATTGTAAGAATAATCAGGGATTAAAATTCAGGGTGGGATGGCTCCTTATGAAATTTTTAGAAAAAATACATATAAATATAAAATCTTGTATCTGTTTTTGGACCACTCGCAAAATTTGTGCATTAAAAACGTATCCTTTGTAAAAATACGTGCTTTAGAAATGGACCGTTCAGAGTTCCGAAAGTTGATATCAAATAAATCGTTCACGTCGGGAACATATTCAGTTTATGGACCCGTGAATCGGCTTTCATACTTAGCTGCATGAGCAGTTCATTTTGCATATCGCGGATTGTTACGAATCAAGCATGAGATTATTTTTCGGATTCGCGGAATTCCGCTTTTTTCACCAAATTTTGTTTATACTTGAGATCGATGAAAAAAAAACAACTGAAGATAATGTTTTATTTTTGGAGAATCAGTGTGTGTGTATGTGGGAGGTGAGGAGTCGTTTCCCATCTGGTAAATGGTATTCCATTTTTCAGAACTTCCGAAACGAAAGTTAAATGGAGTGAAAAAGTTTCCCGCAATCGCAATTTCTTTTTCTCATGAAGTTTCACGAAGATTCCTCTGTCCAGTATTGTTATTAAATATCAATTTATTGCATAAATGTTTGTATTTCACTTTCAAAGTATAGACAACAATTTCCAAAAACGGAAGTTCAATGGAGCAAAAGTTTCCTTGAAAACTTTAGGCATGAGTTCCTTCCTCGGATTCGAGGAATTCTGACTTTGTTGTCATCATTTGCGTCCTTCTCCAGAACGATGCAAAACTGAAGACAATTTTGTGTGTGTATACGTGTGTGTGTGTGGCGGTAGAAGGGAGGGGGAGGGGGTTCCGTCTGGGGGACAGAATTTCGTCTCTCAAAACTTTCGAAAACCGAAGATAGACAAACTGCAGATTTAATCTGCATTGGTAATTTTGTTTCTCACACTATTCCCTCCGCTCATTGTAATTGTATTTAATATAATTTTGTTTGATAACTGCAGATTGTGTTTCAGTTTGAAAACGGAGGAAAATTTTCCGAAAACGGAAGTCGGACAGAGCAAAGATTTTTTTCGTAATCGTTATTATTATTATTTTTTTTTTTTTTTTGGCGATGTTTCCACTGTTCTGAATTATTGTTAAATGTTATTTTCCCTCCATAAATAGTTGCAAAGGGAAAAACTGGATATTCCTCATATAAGAAGAATGGTTGAATAAACCAAGTCTCAATTATGTGAACTGTAAACATCTCATACATAGTATTCAAGAAGATATTTTTTTCTTCAGAGCTGAAGGGAAATATGTTGAAAAATAATAAATTAGTTGACCCTTGTAATACTACACTTGCACATCACAATGTCCAGTGAAGGTTTATTTTATCTTTTGTGATTGAGACAGACTGTAGATTTCTTTCCTCCACACCTCTACAATGGAACTCTTTTTGAAGTTTGAGGGCGTAGAATATGAATCTGTGAAGCAACACACACACGTTTTGGTGTAGTCTTTCAAAAGCCTGGCAGACCAGGTTTTTTTTTTTTTTTGTTTTTTTCGAAAATTAATGAAGATGCAGTTATGGAATATTCACTATTAAGGTGGTTCCACTTTAAATCTTTGCCTTATGTTTCCAATGGCAAAACTTCTTCACATATTTTATTCGCAATTAATGTATTCCCAAGGATGAAAATTTGCACACTGATAAAACTAACTTTAAGTTATAGCACGGCATGATGATTGAAAAGTATCTGCTGTTGGTAAGAAAGTTTTTGCTGCCTTCATAGATTTAGAGAGCTGTACTGAATGAATATGGTGTTACTGGGAATTTACTTAATAGTGTAAAAGCCATGTATGCTGGTAGTAGAGCTTGTGTACGAGTGAATGGTGTTTTATCAAAATGGTTCTCTATTGGTGCAGGAGTCAGACAACGTTGTGTAATGTCACGATGGCTGCTTAATACATTTATGGATGTGTGATGCCAAAATAGATAATACTGGTTTATATGTCTTGGTGATATCCATGTGTGCAGATTGCTGTATGCTGATGACACTGTCCTGTTGGCAGAGAGCAAAAGTGAGTTGCAGAGTATGTTGTCCCGGATGTACGAAGTTTGCATGAAATTCAAACAGTATAAATAAGGGAAAAACCAAAGTTATGGTTTTTGAGAGAGGAACTGGTAGCACTGAATGTAATATAAGTCTAAATGGCACAGTGATTGACCAGGTGAACAAGTTTGTGTATTTTGGAAGCATGTTTGACAGAGAGAATAAATTGGATGGTGAAATTAGTAGGCGAGTGAATTCTTCATTGAAAGTCATGGCTGCTCTGGGAGGTTTTCACAGGAATGATGGGTTCTCAAGAGAGTCCCGCATGGCTGTTTATGAAAGTGTAATTGTTCCTACTCTGATGTATGGCAGTGAAATCTGGGTACTAAAGAAGAAACATGGCAGTCGTTTTGGTGTTGGAGAAATGCATTACTTATCGGGGGTTTGTGGCAAGACATGTTTTGATTGTGTGAGGAATGAAGATGTGTTGCAGTTCTCTGATGTAAAGATAAATGTTGTTAGCAAGGTGGAGACTAATATGTTTTGGTGGTTTGACCATGTTGAAAGAATGAGTGATGAGATGCTTACTAAGAAAATCTTTTTAGCCCAAGTGGCAGGAAGGAAAGGCAGAAGAAGGCCAAGGAAGCCATGGGAGGATCAGATTCAGGAGTGTCTGCATGAGAAAAAGATTATGAGTATGAAGTATAGAAGATCTTATGTACGGCGTGTGATGGATGTCAGTGAAGCCCGAGTGGTATGTCAAGATCGCTGTAAATGGAGAAGTTTGATACGGCAACAGTAAGTAAAAATTATCTGGTAGTTTGTATTTCTTTTTGGAGCTAACCTCTGAATTTCAGAGAACAGCTTAGTGATATGAATGTATGTTAACACAGTCGAGTCACATTATTGTGACCACCTCCTACTTTTGACGTCAACAGCGTATAGCCAATGAAAGAAGGCATGTGTCGTGAGCTGGCTTGGAGGGTATAAAAGGTGTGCTGTAGGCATTCTAAAAACATATCACTCGTTGCTGTCATAGATAAAAGGAGTGATTTATCAGATTTGCAAAAAGGGATTATTTTCGGCTTTCAGGCCAAGGGTGGCAGTATTTCTGAAACAGCGCAGTTTGTGAACTATTCACATGGTGCTGTGGTTAAACTGTATCGTGATTGGAGAAATGGCACCATTGCGAATAAGAGATGTGGAAACTGCGGAGCACCACATGCCATTGATGGGACAGGTGAACTTCAGCTGCGAAGATGTGTGAGGGCTGATCCACACACTACAGTGGAGCAACTTACTGGCTGAATGCACCAAAGGGCTACCGGAAGTGTGTCTAAAATGACAGTTCAGCGAACCCTGCTGCATATGGGCCTCCGATGAAAAAGGATGGTCACTGCACCTATGCTAACGAAGGTGCATCGGCAGAAAAGGCTCGCATTTGCATGGCAGTATCAGAATTGGACCTCCGCTGATTGGCAGAGGATTGCCTTCTACAATGAGTTACGTTTTCTGCTTCATCAAACGGATGTACATTGGTGTATAAGGCGAGGAACATCGGAGAACACTCTTCAACCATTGCTGGAAGAGCACAAGCTGGTGGGGGCAGAGTTATGGTCTGGGGAATGTTTTCGTGGCATACCCTGGGTCCACTCTCATACCTGTGGAAGGCACTATGGACTGAATTTGTTTTGAAAGTATCATTGCAGACCATGTATACCCATACATGCTGAATGTCTTCCCTGGGATGGATGGGATATTCCAGCATGACAATGCGATGTGTCACACAGTTAGAAATGTCCGAGAGTGGTTGGGAGAGCACGATGAAGACTTTCAAAGTACTTCTCTGGGCCCCTAATTCCCCAAACTTAAACCCAAATGAGCATCTGTGGGACCACCTCGATCCTGTTGTTCGGTCTATGGAACCTCCACCACGCACCCTCCAGCAGCTGTCAGATACACTACAGTCAGCATGGCTCCACATACCTGTGAACACCTTCCAGCACCTTATTGAGTCACTCCCAGCCCGTCTAGTTGCTGTCCGTGCTGCACACGGCAGTTACTATGGATATTAGCTGGTGGTCACAATAATGTGACTCAAACGTGTATATATATATATATCATCATCATCATCATTGTCAACCATTATCAATCCACTGCTGGACGAAGGTCTCCCCAAGTTTCCTCCACAACGGTCTGTCTTGTGCCAGTCTCCTGCATGTCACTCCCGCATACTTTTGAATTTCATCCACCCATCTTCCATGTGGTCTTCTTCTGGGTCTTTTCCTGTCCCTTGGAATCCAATCTAAAATTCCGGCTGTCCATCGATGGTCTGTCCTTCTGGCAGTATGTCCAGCCCATTGCCATTTCAGGGACTTAACTCTGATCATGATGTCTTCCACTCTTGTCATTTTTTAGATCCACGAGTTCCTCTTCTTATCACTCCTGGTTACACCAAGAATGCACCTCTCCATGCTTCTTTGAGTTGTCTGCAGCCTTTGTATGTCTCTTTTAGTTAAGGTCCACGTCTCTGCACCATACGTAAGCACTGGAAGGATGCATTGATCAAACACTTTTCTTTTAAGACATAATGGCATATTGCTCTTGAAAATTATGCTGTTTCTTCCAAAAACTCTCCAGGCAAGTTTTGTACGCCGATTAATTTCTTCATCAATATGACCCTCACTTGATAACTGCTGTCCAAGATAAACGTATGTGTATGTTATCTCCAGCTTTTCTCCATCAATCGATAAATCTTCATTTCTTGTAAAAGCATTGAACATCACTTTTGTCTTCTGAAAGTTCATTTTTAATCCCTCTTCTTTACTCTTGTCAGCAAGTTCCTGGATCATACTCTGCAGCTCTAATGGGGTAGTTGCAAAAATGACTATGTCATCAGCAAAACGAAGGTGGGTTAGATAATCTCCATTAATCTTTATCCCTCTGTTTTCCCAGTTCAGTGATTAACAGACATTTTCCAATGTGACATTAAAGAGCTTCGGAGATATGGTGTCACCTTGTCTCACTCCTTTTCCAATTTGTATGTGTGTTGTATTTTCAAACAGTCGAATCTTTGCACTTGCATTTTCATAGAGATGTTATTAATAATATTAATGTACGCATCTTCAATACCACAGGATTTCAGAGCCATTGTAACTGCTGATGGTTTCACTGAATCAAAGGCTTTTTCATAATCTATAAAATCCATGCACAATGGAAGTTCATATTCCCTCGCTCTTTCAATTAGTTCTCTCAATACATGGATATGATCTATTGTGCTGTAGCCACTCCTGAATCCAGCTTATTCTCTCGGTTGAGCCATGTCCAGTGTCACCTTTAAGCGGTGTGAAAGAACTTTAGTGAAGATTTTATAAATCACTGATAGGAGGCTGATAGGTCTGTAGTTCCTGAGATCCTCAATGTCACCTATTTTATGTAGCAGGATCATTGTAGCGGTGTTCCAATCCTCAGGAATCTTCCCTTCATTAAGGCATCAAGTGAAACTTTGGGCGATTACTGTTTCGATTTCTTCACTTGCTTCTTGTATGATGTCTACAGTAATTCCATCTTCTCCTGGAGCTTTTCCCCGCTTCATGTTCTTGATTGCATGTGCAACTTCTGCTGGGAGGACTGGAAGAACTCTGGTACTGGTAATTTTCATTATGTCGGGAGTGCATGTATCGTTCCTTTCATATAATGTGGAGTACAAATCTTTCACTCTTGTCAAAATTTCACCTCTATTTCTTGTTACAGAACCATCTCCTTTTCTCAGTGCCATAATCTGTTTTCTTCCCTTACTGAGATGTCCCTTTGCTATCTTTAGGCTTTGGTTGTTTTCAATTGCTTTCCTTACTAGTTCACAGTTGAATTTCCTTAGGTCATCAGTGATACTTTTTCGTACTGCCTTGCATAGCTCTATATGTTCCACTTTGGAAGTTACATCTTCTTTAGTTGTCCTCATCTCTCTTCTTTTTTGCCTCAACATTTTGGTTCTTCCTGATAATTTGTTCACATGCAACTTGTTCTTAGACCCAGCTAATTTTGTTGTTATTTCCATAAGAGCTTTGGTTACTTTTCTGTTAACTTCAGAAATATACACTTCTTCTGATGTTAGGCCTTCTAAAGCAGAGAATCTGTTTTTCAGTTCCAACTTGAAGGTGTTATGGTGTTTTTTAAGGTTGGCTATGTCAATGCATTTTGCTTGTCTACACGTTCGAGTTTAATGTTGAGGTGCATCTTACATCTCACCAATCTATGGTCATTACCTGTGTTGAACTTGTTTAGCACACTGCAGTCTTCAATGACAAATTTTTTTGTTACACATAATAACATCAATTTCACTTGTCGTCCCATTTGAATGTCTCCATGTCCATTCCCTGTGTGGCTTTTTCTTGAAAAGGGAGTTCATGGTGAAAAACCCTTCTGCCTCTGCAAGCTCTACAAGAGTATTTCCACGCTGGTTTCTGTTGCTGTGACCGAATTTACCTTCTGAAGTTTCATTCTGTTGCTGTTGCCCTATTTTTACATTGAAATCTCCCATAATTATCTTTAAGTGCTGCTTACTATTATTATTTAGATGACAAATGTCCTCATAAAATTCTTAAATTTCTTCTTCAGGATGACTTGTGGTGGGTGCATAAGTTTGAATAACCTGAACCTTGTATCTTCTCGAGAGTTGGATAACGAGTCGTGCAGCTCTGTCAGAGGAACTTTCAACTTCTACAACTTTATCCTTCAGTTTCTTGTTTATTATAAATCCAACACTACTAGTTCTGCCAGTATCAGTCCCACGATAGTAGAAGAGGTGTCAACTTTTCAGTTCAATGAGATCTTCTCCTTTTCTCCTTACCTCACTTAGCCCAATGATGTCTCACTTGATCCTTTGTAGTTTCTCTTCTAATTCAAGAAGCCCTGAATCAGAAGATAGGGGGCGTCCATTATACGTAGCCAAGGTCAGCATCAGATGGCAGCCTAGTCCGGTCCTCCGGGGATTCTTAGCACCTTCTGCCTTCATGTCGCACTGGCCGCTGCCTTGGCCAGGTAAATTCCAGCTGCTGGAGACTGAGGGCCAAGATTTAAGTTGTGGAGTCATTTTGGAGGGGTTTGGCCATAACTCACCACGCTGGCCAAGCGGGTTGGTGAGTGTGGGATAGCATTTCCTCTAATCCCGATGGTATAGTTATACCGCTATTGGCAGTCGTCAGAGTCCCTTTAGTGGGAACAGGATTTATATATATATATATATGTATAATCATTGTTAAATCTAGCTCTGATCATAAAATAACCTAATCTACATATCCTGGAGTAGTACTTGAATTTTATTCTTTTAAGTTGTGTATGAACTCTGATTAGGCTCTCATCATAAGCAAGGATAAAAGAAAAGGAAGAATTTATTAATGTTTTCAGGTTTACAAACCCTGATAAATATAAATTTGATGAGCTTTTACTTTTGCTTTCCAGTTTTACATGATCATCACCCATGAATTTTCTCTGAAACTAAACAAACAGTAGATGTGATAACATTGATCAGATGAAATTTCTAACTGTTCCAAATCAAACAAGCAGCACAACTAATGGAAGTTCACAGTAAAATTCCATATCAGACAGAAGAAAATATTCAACTACACTGCTGGCCACCCAAAATGCAACACCAAGAAGGAAGCATCCGATTGGCCTGAAATTCGCAACATGCGTTGCCCGCGAGAGGGCATGCAAATGATTAGCATTGCAGGGCATAAGCAAATCATGTGCGCCCGGCACGCCACCGAGAAGCACTATAAGAAGGTTGCACAGAAGGCGGGGTGTAAGTAGTGGAAGTGTGTTGTGCTGCCGGACCTGTGCGTGGGAAGCTTCCTGATACCTCGTCGCAGCATACGGCAGTCATTCCAGCACGTTTTGGAGTTCGACAGAGGACGAATAGTGGCTTATCGTGACAGCGGTTTATCGTACCGAGACATTGGCGCCCGTGTCGGACAACATCCAGCCACAGTGAGGCGAGTATGGATTTGATGGGTGCAGGAAGAACAGACGGACCAGCGTGAGCGATTGCCGCAGCTGTGGCACACCACCGAACGAGAGCACCAGCATGTTGTGCGGCGGGCATTGACGGCTCGCACCACCACATCACGAACGTTAGCGCAGAAATTAGGGTGTGTTGCGCAACAACCTGTGCCAGCACGTACCGTTCGACGTCGTCTGCAGGAGCGGGGACTTGTCGCACGGCGCCCACTGCTGCGATTACCAATTACGTTACACCACCGGCGAGTGCAGCGGCAGTGGGTCGTTGAACGCCGTACCTGGACTACGGAATGGCACGACACTTTCTTCTCCGACGAATCCCGCTTCTACCTGCAACAACACGATGGTCGGATCCACGGCGAGCAACTGCACGATGCCTGCATTATGCATCGCCATACTGGTCCGTCGCCTGGCGTTATGGTTTGGGGCGCGATTGGATATGACACCCACACCCCTCTGGTACGTGTCGCTGGTACACTCAACAGCCACCGCTACATCTCCGACGTTTTGGAGCCTGTAGTCCTCCCTTACCTGCAGGACCTGCCAGCGGCCACGTTTCAACAAGACAATGTGCGCTCGCATGTGGCACACATCGTGCAACAATCCTTCACGGCCCACCAGGTGTCACTGCTGCCGTGGCCCGCCTGTTCTCCCGATATATCACCCATCGAACACGTCTGGTCGCTGAGTGGCAACCGAGTGGCCCGGCAAGCACCACCCGGCGGCTACGTCTGATGAACTGTGGGGCAATGTATGGAAGCAGCCTGGATCGACACACCCAAAGCCCACATCCAAAGCCTCTTTCGTTCGATGCCCCGGCATGTAGCGGCCGTTATTGCCGGCCATGGGGGCCACATGAACTATTGATGTCTGCGTGCTCCGCAATTTGCATGGGCATGTAAGCTTAATCGTTTCATCTTTGTATCTGTTGTTATGTGTCCAGTAAATCAGACTTTGCTATTTCGTGTCCTTCTCGGTATTGCAATTTGGGTGGCCAGCAGTGTATATTACACACAAAAATTTCATGAGACCTCAAAAGTAAAATGATATAGCATAATTTAAATCAAAGCATAGTTGTTTCATTAAACAAATTAATGATTTTAAATGAAGTACAAAATGAACAAATTTGGACAAATATACATTATAATCAGTGGCAATATGCATGCTACAATTTACCCCCCCTTTCCAGCAAAGACTTTGAAAGTGAAATTCAATAAGTTCAGCCTCACCATCCGCTGTCAAAAAAAATAATAATAATAATAATAACAATAAATAAATAAAAGAATAAGGAAAATTAAATGTAACCCAAGATGTTTTCCATAATTACATTCAAATTTATATGAATTGTTAATAATTTTCTTCACTTTTTTAGCGTCAGTAATTACATTAATCACATTAGTGTTAGTGATTAAATTTATAACCACAAATTCGATAAAATATTAAGCCTAATATTTTGAAGAATATACGGATCTATTAACCTATGATGACTTCAGTTGCCAAGAAGACAAATTCAGCTGTGGATCATTTAAAAAATATTTATTTACTCAAGGGTTTTTTATTTATTTCCATATTTTTAATGGAAAATATTTTTCTGGTGTCTTTGTCCAAGGTACAACCAACCTTGCAATCTTATCATTTGTGATTTTTCAATGCACTTTTGAAGAGCTTAAATATGATTTAATTATATATGAATTAACTAAATTACTCTACGTATTATACTATAATAAAATTTATGAAATGCAAAAAAGTATAAATAATTGTACTTGGATCAAGTTTCATTTTTAGGCCTTCTCCCAAAATCACAAATCCTAAGAATTTTACTTAGGATTTATTTTTACTTTTACTTAGGTTTCCTAAAGATTTTACTTCAACTTTTTGCCCCAAAGTTCTTGAAGAAAATGATCATTTCAACAAGGAATCTACTGAATTAATTGTAGCTGCTATTAAAGAAATTAAAATGATTGTGAAAATTTCACTACAAAAACAAAACATAGAGTGCACAAAAATAATTTAACAGATTAATCACGCAAATTTTTTCAGAGCCCGGTAACACTCAGATAAGATTTCCTTCTGTTTTGGTCAACTACCACATCCGATAGGAATTGTGGGTAAAACTCTGCACTGCCCCAGTTCCAATAGGAGAAAGAGAGGATGAGAGCCTCAATGTCATTTGCTGCTAGCTATCCTATATCATGCTCAGAGAAACTCAGCATGCTGAAGGACCTTTGTAGCCAGCTTGACAACTCAAGTGGCGTGGGGCATAGGCAGTAGGAATGACATGCTCTTTGAGCCATGCTGTTTGGTAAACAGCATGAAAGACCGAACATGTAAGCAGCAGCAGACCACGCTGTTATGCCCATGCTAACTGACACAGTCCGAATGGCAAACAGGAGCCTCGATTACAGCCTCTTTAAAAATCAGATTATGTGCTGGCAGCAAATCATATGCATGCACTTTCAGCTCAATTCAAAATTTTTTAGCATGCTACAGCACGACAGCACGCAATCACCGGCCGCCACCAAGTATAATTATTAACAACACTTTCTCCTACCAGAAAAAAAAATTATTTATTTAAGTTGATGCATATAATCTGAATCAATAGATTATAACTGAAACTGCATAGGAATTCACACAACTGTGAAACATGAAAGGAACATACCTTTCCTGTAGCTCCATCACCTAAAATTATGAATTTAAATAATTTATCACCAGAGACCTGACCATTGGCCATAAGAAATATGCTTCAATCTCTTTACCATCTGATCTTATAAAACATGCAGCAGCTGAAAAATGAAACAGTTATAGTAAAAATCATGAACTCATTGCAAAATCAAAGTCAGCAGAACAGTATTTCTGAAGAGAAAGACAATAAAAATACTATATAGGCTAATTTTGTCACTTTTATTTCAAATGCTGTTTCATCATTTCACAGTTTTGTGATTTTTGAGCAGTACTTCATAAGTTTTGCTACTTATATACATATTTTCCCATCACAACTTTTATAAAACAATTTTTTTTAAATGGTTCTTGTAGTTTTAAACATGTTGAATCTCTTCTTTTTTTTTCATTATTGATTGCAAAAATAACCAAAAAAAAAAAAAAAAAATTTTTTGACTACAGTATGCATTGCCTTAGCTTAATGCATAAAATGCAAATTCTGTTTTACTTGTCTTTCCTACAAATCTATACCATGGAACTTATGATCTCCAACCTTTTCCAACCAATGCTTTCTTAACTTACCCTACAGGTAACACTGGCTCTACAACCTTAAATTTTTACCCATGGAGTACCATGCAGTTTTATATTATACTTTGAATTGCAAAATTTGACTTGATTGCTTCAACTTTTGTTTAGAACTTGAAATAATGTGTGTAATTTAGAATTTACATTTGACCTTGTTCATTTTAAAATCATGTAACACCTGATTATTATTGCAATATTTTTCTGCCTATAATGCAAAGTATTAATACCTAAAGTGTGCTCAGGGTTTTTACACACTTAAAGAAAATAAATTGCAGGACTTTCCAGGATTTCATCAAAAAAATCCAGAAGCTTAGCTTTTTGCAAGAATCATAATGCTGTGTTTTATAATTTACAAATTAGGGTAAAATTCATTATGCATTTAGAATTCTTATAAAGTCCTATGGGTTCTGCTGTTATAGTATGTCACATCTTCAGTGAAATGCCAAAATTTCCACATATAAAACTTATATGAAGCAATCTAGAATTTAGCATAATGATAATAATACAAGACAATTTTGCCATAGCACTTAAGATTTCCCATTCTACAGTCATCTATTCCTACGCACACTGGTAGCAGGGAGGACAGATATTAATCTCCTTTAATGAGAAAAGATTGTGATGGAAGGAACGGCCATCTTGGACTTGAGGGAAGGTTTCCTTATGCTCTTGTGACTTAACTGCACACAACTGCTGTACCACAAACCAAGGCCACTGGAAATGTGGTATTCAAATATCTTGCACTGCAGCATCTCATGAGATGAAAGAGATGACATCCTGTCTCCACACTCCACTGAAGGAAGTGATGTCATCGTGAGCAGACCTCACAGGGAGCTAGAACAAAGTGATGCAATCAATCCAAACATTTCGACCAACTAATTATTTTTCTTTGCATGAAAAAATTCCAGGACTATTCTAGTATCTTTCACAAAAATATGAAAAATCAAGAAGTTTGCAGACCTGGAAATAAGAGAAATCCAATTCCAGAACTTTTAAGGATTCCAGGGGCTGTGCAAACCCTGTGTGGTTGAGTAGCAATCTTTCACTTTTTGACAACTACGGGGGAAGAAATAAATAGGCACTAAAAACAAAATACACTCTTACGCTCCTTACTGGCCAAACCATTCTTTACCAAAAATAAGAAATTATATGCAGAACATTTTCCACCACAAGCTGTATCTGATGCAAAAATAATTTTTCAAATTGGATTTTTAGTAGCAGAGATATCAATGAAGTTGCAAATTTAACTTTACATCCCCTAGAAGAAAAACTATACATTACTTGAAAAAGAAACTGTACTTAAAATAGTCTTTGTCGTAAATGGTAACTACTGGGGGAAAAAATGTTTTCAATCAGATATTTAGAAGCAATTGTATGGAATAAACATACATGAGACTGATCAAGGAACAAAAAAGCTGAACTTTTTGATCGGGCAAAAAAAATCAGAACATGTGACAAGAAAGTGTGAATATAAAGCAGCACGAGCAAGATGGAATTGTTCACTGTATTATTCACAATATAAAATTACTGAATTCAAAACAAAATAAAGTGATTTTAAAAGACACTGCTTCAAACACATCTCTCTCTCTCTCTCTCTCTCTCTCTCTCTCTCTCTCTCTCTCTCTCTCTCTCTTCTTTTTTTACTTGCTAGAACATCAGCTCAATTTTTCTCTTGTGTTGCTTTCTTCTCAGCAAGCTCCATGGCCATATTTGTCTTTTTTGACTCTGCAGCTGCAGAGCAATCTTTGCTTAGTTTTTCTTTCTGTTGGTATAATTATCTTCCTATTTCTTCACAACTTTTCTTTCCTCCTCCCCTTTTATTTCCTCAGATGACAATAATTTATTCATCATGCTGAAAAAACTTTCAGCCTGAGGACCATGAATGCATGATATCAAAGCTTTCACTACTTTAGATAAATGATGTGACTTTCAGAATATGAATACTTTTGAACACCATGCGTCAATTCTAACAAATTTTCAAACTTCGTCACTTCCGTTTTTGGAAAATTTTCCCTCCCTTATGAAGCTTAAGTGCAGATGTTTATGGGGGAAGTAACAATTAACAACAACACAGGATACTGAGACCATCACGGAAAGAAGAAAAAAATGCGATTCTGGGAGAGATCTTCGCTCCGATCGACTTCCGTTTTCGGAAACTTCTTCCTCCATTTTTAGGTTAAAATGCAGTATTTGTGGAATAAAAGGTTATTTAAGAACAATACTAGGCAGAAGGTACATCGCGAGAAAAAAAAATTACGGGGAAATCTTTGCTGCATCTAACTTTCGTTTTCGAAAGTTTCGTAAAGACGGATTCTCGTCATCAAACGAAAAACGAATCCCTCTTCCCTACCATTACCCCCAAAAAATTTCTGTTCAGTTGTGCATTGATCTCGATAATGCCGAAAATGATAACGGAAATGGCGGAATTCTTCGAATCCACGGAAGAATCTTTGCCTGAAGACTACAGGAAATCTTCGCGCCGTCTTAACTTCCGTTTTTAGAAATCGTTGCTCACAGTTTCATGCTGAAATACGAACATTTATGCAATAGAATGACATTTAATAACAATATTGGGAACGGGCAACATCGTGAGAAAAAAGAAATTACGATTACGGGAAAAATCGTCACTCCGTTTAACTTCAGTTTTCGAAAGTTTTGAAAGACGAAATACCATCCCCAGACAGAAAACGACCCCCCCCCCCCCATTTCTTTTCAGTTCTGCATCGATCTCGAGCTTGACCCAAACGATAAAAAAAGGCGGAATTCTGCAATCTTATGTATGAATAAAATGCATTTTGAATTTGATAGCATCTGTATTTATGCCCTCCAGCAGCAAAGTTGTGCAGCATAAAAAAAGCTGGAAAGCAAGGATCATCATTCACACATTTGTTAACAAACAAGCTCTTTGGTATCTTTGTAGCCTGTTGTTAACTTGTAATTGTTAATAAGTCCATAATGGTTGATGATGATAGTAATTGATAGTAATGAAAGTGATAATAATTCTAAGTAAAAGGTAATAAGCAAATAATTCTTGTGATCTGTTAATAAGTCTAAGAAATCTTTATTCTTCTCTGCATTTAATCTCCTGAAAAGGTTGTCCGTTTGCTCTATTAATTTTTCTCCCGATCCGCCTAAGACCTCCCAGTCTCGCCAGGAGCAATTCCCTCATCGACCTCTTTTGCGACCGCTCGCTATCAAAACCTAGAGACAACTTTCTTCTCACCTCCTCCTCCAGTCTCCAAAAATGCCCTTAAGCATATCCGAAAGTTCCCCATGAGAAACAAACACACCGCTCTTGGTTAATCTCAAGCCTCAAAGTCAAATGTAAGGGGCTGGGTCCATTAGTCGACTGCATTGAAATAGAAACCTGTAAAGCATCAAAAGAGGCGTGATAGAACTAATCTGCATTCAACATACAATGTGCAAATACTAAACTCCTACAATCTGGTGTGCAAAATGAACCATGCTTCCTGTGTTTAATGGGGAACTGACACTGCGAGATTTCTCTCATGCTTTGTGGAAACAAAGGAAGGGGAGCACAAGATGGAAAAAGGTAACAATATTGAGATTTTATACGAAATCCTAAAACCTAGTATAAAATCTCTAACACATTTCAGGCTCCCCAATGCAAAAATATTTTTTTAAATCAGACTAATAGTTGCAGAGATATGGTATCCACAGATGAGTAGACGATATGATACCATACACAAAATGATACCACAAGCATATACTTTTTTTTTTTTTTTTGCAAAAGACATGCTAAAATTGGCAAAAACAATTAAAACTTGCAAACTTTTAAATATAGAATATCTTAACATTTCTGGTGTATCTAAGGGCAATCACATAACAAGTGACTTTTTGTTTTGAAACCTTTTTGTTTTCTAATGCATCCTGTTTTGGAATTAAGATTACTGAAATGTAAATTATTATGCAGAAATAATTTTTGAGAAGTTTAAAAGCAAACACTACAAACTGATCTATGTACTACTTCACAACAAACTAGAAAGGAACAGATTCTGTTTTATACACTAAAATAATTTGGCAGAATATTCAAGCAAAGCAAACTGAATTTGCTTGTACCACTTACTGGTCATCCATGTAACACATCTCAGAAAACTTGAAAATTTCGGTTAAAAAATAAAACAGCTTGTCCGATGCACAGGACTATCGATTTTTATATTTGAACTAGAGCAAAATATTTTTTAGCTAGTGGTGCTTTAGCTGGTATATTTGTTTAGATTCTTACAGGTTTTTTTGGTTTTTTTTTTGTAAGATATACATACAGCTGTTGAACCTTACATGTTTCAATGTCTAACATTTCTGTTTCAGGAGCAACATCAGCTGTGGTCTGGAGTGAGTACCTATGGAGGGAGGGAGGGAGGGAGGGAGGGAGGGAGGGAGGGGTCCAGACAAAAAGAGATACAGATCAAGGCTGTCTGCTTTCTGGTGTTGGTGAACTGGTGGACTGAAAGAAAATGACAGCTCCTGAGGGTGGGCTCTATCAGACAGCAGGTGTCATAGTTTGTATAATCAACATTTCCTAAATTGGGCTTTACTTTACCCTAATTTGCTTGGAACTAAATCAAAGTAAGTTGGGACTAGTGAATTCGCATTCCAGTTGGTCTGGGACTAAATAGGCATGTTCAACTCCTGAAAAACTATGTAAAATTTAATTTTTATGAGCTGAAATCATTGCAAAGTAGACCTGAGTTATGGGTCACTCTGTGTCAAATCAACAAGGCTCGCAACCCGACCCTTTTCGATTTCCTCGAAATTTGGTGTGATTGTAAAGCATGTACACTTATTCATTATCCCAAATTTTAGCCCTGTCCACCCACGGGGTTTCAAATTACATGACCTTAAAAATTAGAAAATCGGGTCATTCCATGTCAAATCAACCAATGAGAAATACATTTTGGAACTTAAATGTCGTGGATTTGGTTAATTTTTGGTACATTTGTACCTTACCATGAGATGTTTAAAAAAAATTCATAATTTTTTTGTCCACCCGTTTTTGAGATATTGAATTTTCAAAATTGCCTAAAAATGCCAAAATTCTCTAGCCACTATAATTATCTTCAAATGCCATTTACGAGATACCTATGATCGCTACAGACACAGGACAGGTGTCATTTTAAAGCTTATGAATAGGGCTTTCATTTGATATACAACATGACACAATTGTAAATTTTCAAAAAAATTCACAAATTTTCAAAAGAAATTATTTCGAGTTTTCAGGAAAACGGAATTTTTTTAAATTTTCAAAAAATTCACACTTAAAGGTATAAGTCTTATAGCCAGTCAGTCCAAATTTCAAATTGGTATCTCAATGGCATCATACAAAAATTAAATTTTCTTGTTGGCAGTAACAAGGAATTAAATTGACTTTAGCCCCAAAAATAGACAAAAATTTCTATACCTAATGATAAAGAACCTCTTTTTTATTGGCTAGCATATTGGATACTTTTGTCATCTCCTGTGGTTAGCTGGTATGTTCTCCCTGTAGCTGTAATTGGATCCAGTTTGCAAAGGATGAAGTTTCCTGGCACGGTGAGAACATCTGGTTTCCTATGATAAGAGAATGATGTTGCTGGTCCAGCTGGATGTAAGAATGATAGCTTGACTTCACGTTCTACCACATCCACTGAGAGAACACATCCCATCCACCATGAGTTGTCATAGGCACATGCCACAAAACCATTCATAAGATCAAAATCTACATCTTGAAGTTCAGAAGTGATTTTAATACAATGTAAAACAGTATCATGAGAAGCCAAAAATGCTTTGGTTTCTAATTTTTCAGTTAATACTGGGAAGTAGGCATGAAACTTCCAAGTTCCTGTAACAGCAACTGCTTCATCAAATCGTACTTGTAAAAATCTCTCCTCTTCCAGGTATTCATCATTTGAAATATAAAAAAAAACTTATTGCAGGGATGTTTGCCTTACTACACTCAAACAGCTGTCGAGGTGTCATTATCTGATTTGAGAGGGGGTTTTGAAGGCTGGCCTTTGCTGCAAGTCTCTTAACTGTGTGACGTCTTGGTGGGATTAGTCCTGGAGTCATGGCCTGGAGTCGCTGGGATAGAAATTACGTAAATGTAAAGTTAAGTTAATAGTGTTTATAATTTGAGAAAGTTTTTTTTTTATATAAACAGGTAGAAATTTCAAATACTTTATTTAAAATAATTGTAGTCGCTCACATCATTAGAAAATTTGTAGTCGTTCATGTGCTGAGGTCAGTAATTATGATTGTATAAATTGTTTATTATGTGTTATTTGTAAAAGAAATTGTTGTATATTTTATTTATATAATGTTGGAATTTATTAAGTTGAGTTATGATTAAGGATTTGATGTGTGAAAAATTCTTATATGCAAAAATGTACCGGAGCTGACGCCCCTTGTAGTGGAGTGGCTTGATTGGAGCTCAGGGTCTCTTTGGCGCTATATATTGGTGATTTTTTATCTCTCGTTTGCTGGTTCTTTTTTTGGGATCGTTTGCACATTTGCTCTGCATATGGCACACAGGTGCAGGTTGATTGCTTCTTGGATAACAATGCTGTGGGAACTCAGAGTTTCTACCTAATTGTTCTTGGGTGTCAGAAGCAGTGAAGTTGCTTTGCGTTCTGCCATGCTGTGAGAACTCGGAGTTTCTACGTGATTGTTCCTGGGTGTCGGGAGCAGTGAAGTTGCTTTGCGTTCTGCCATGCTGTGAGAACTCGGAGTTTCTACCTGATTGTTCCTGGGTGTCGGAAGCAGTGAAAGTCGTCACGTCTTTTTTTATGCCAAGAGAGCATGGAGTTTGTGTGGGAACTTTTCCTCTCATTTAGCGTGTTGTGTGTGGGCCGGGCCCGTCAGAGGAATACCATTAAATCCTAGTATGTGAGTGCAAAAGTTTTTTTCTTTGTGTAATTAATAGTTGCTGGCAGAGTTTAAAGTAGGGTTGTAGAATAATTGAAAGTTATTTGAAATTGGTTTATTTTCATGTGGTGTTTATTGATGCATGTTGTATTATTGGGAGTTTCAAATTAATAGTGTCTACATACCCAGAGTTAATATTCTTGTGCTTTGGGGTGCTCATGTGCTTTAATCTTGAATGTTGTCTCAAGAAATGACAGGCTAATGATTAATGGGGTTTAAATATCTGGTGTTATTGGAATTGTATTGCCTGTTTTGCGTGATAAAAAAATTGATGAAGCAAATGGGGTGAAAATCTGCAGTATGTTGGAATATAAATTCAGTTTAATGTGTTCTGAAGTAATTGATTTGTATTTGTACTAAAACTATTGAATGATATAAAAGGGTTTAGCAGAGTAATTTGTGTATGATTTGCTTATTTGTTATTGTAAATTTATTTCAATATCTGTCTACTGCACATTATGTCCTAGTCGTGGGTTCGAACCCAGAGAGAGAGACAGATTACCGAGATAGTAGCTGGGCAAAATAATTTCTGGTGGGGAAGTAATGGCTAGGAGCATTGCAACTGTGCCTCCAACAAACTCCTTTGCCATGTGCAGTGGCATAAGAATGCCACTCTGCTTCAATGCCTTGAAAATCAGTGTGGTGGTTACACAAATTTTCAAAATTCTTACGATTTTTGTATTGTGCTGTACAGCCGTCTGAAAAGTTAAATATCTTTTTCAAGTTTGGGAGCAATTCCCCTTTCAAAGCATTAAGTTTTCCTTGGAAAGCATGAACAAGAATTGTGTTATGTTTCAGACATTCCGAGATGAAAACAAAACTCTTATATCTTAGTTGATCATTTTCCTTGTAGTACACAACAAAGGGATGAACAGCTGCCATTGAGTTGTTCCAATGGAATGACTGCGCTTCCTCTTGCGGAATGAATGGTTCTCAGAAAAATCATGTCACCACAGCTTTGTTAGGGCAAAGTGTAATTTTCTTCTCTGAAAAAAAAAAAGCAGATTATTTGGCGATGAAATCATGTTTCTTCAAGATGATTAGCTGGGTGAAAAACTCCTCAACAAAATCCTCTGTGGTTTTGCAAATAGTTTCAAATGAACAGCGGTCCACTAAAACACACTGCTTGTAGGTGATGTTATCAATCATTTCTTCTTCAAGACATGTCAATAAGGCTTCCTTGAATTCATCAGTGCTAGGATATGAATCACTGTCACCTAAAAAACATTTCTGTGCTGGGGGATCACGAATAATTCCTGATAAGCAATGTTGATCTTTTTAAAGGAGCATCATGTCCTTGCAGGGTCATTTTGTTTAAATTAGCACCAGCAATCATAAGCTTTACATTCTGATGTGTTGTGCACACACACACACACACACACACACACACACACACACACACACACAGTGTGAGTCCCACTAGCTTCTGCTATAATGCAGTTCCAACTCAGCAAATTTTTTAAAACCTATCTTTTCAGATGGGTACTTGGACTTGAAAGGTTGGTAAATTTCTCTAAGATTACCAAGTATCAGATGCTTTTGGATATGAGTTTGACAACCATCTTTGTCTTTGATTGAAATATAATCTTTTCTTGCTGGACATTTTGCCTGTTGACTTCTTCACTGCAGTAAAATTCCTTTACTAAGTTGACCGTGTCTTCAGGTAAAATTTTTCCAGGTTTGGTATTAGGTGAGGACAAAATTCCTTTTTCTTTCTCAAGTTTTTTTGCCTTCCTCGCAATGTAGTTACTCACTCCAAATTAACTTTCTATTCTTTTACAGGACCAGCTTTTTGGTAAAACTGTCAAAATCATAAGCTTTTTCCTTCTGTTCATAGTTTTAAAATTTTCCTTTAATTGCTGAATAATTTCTGAATCAGCACAGTGACATTCTTCCTCATCTAAATCATCTTCAGAAGTAAAAAATAACTCTTTGTATGTCCGTTTAATCTTCCCCGTCTTTTATTTGCAATACTTCTTAGACGTATTTAATACTTTCTTCTTACACACTGAAGACTCACCAAGGGAGGTCAAAGAGGCATTTAAATGGCTTATAGCTGCATCAGGGTCCAAATACTGAGACTCCTTAATATGACTAGGACCAGGAATCTCATAATTCTCAGGAGGAATTTCCTTTTCAAGTATATTGTTTTCCATCAGACAAGGCTTCTCTTTTCCTAACTGCAATCTGCTTGAAGTGCATACTTTCATGTGTGGTTTGATTTCACTATTTAGTGAAACCATCCAATCAATTACTTTCCTCAAGTCTTTACTAACCCAGTGCCCCCTTTTTTCAAAAGGGTTGCAACAGTTTTGCGACCACTTATTCTCCTTGATATTTCAAATCATGTAATTATTAAACAGTTAATGAAATAAACTTAATAAAGACTAATAAAGCAGCTTCACAACAAAAATGTCCTAGAAAGCTTCACTAAAAACACACTGTCCAAACAAACTGAAGTGCACACACAGAGAGCCAGACCACAACTAAGCTGTCTGGAAGGTAACATGGTGGGGGAAGGGCACGTGAATAAACATGCACAAACATGTCAGGGCTTGGCTTGCATGTTTTGAACAGTACCTTTGCCAAGATAGCCTGTCTTATCTCCCTACACACACCTACACACACACACATGTACATCTCTCTCACCCTCTCTGTAAAAATCCTGTTATAATTTTTTTTGGATACATTTCAGTTTACCACATAATTTTATCAATGTAAATTGTAGAAAAATGGACTTGAGGGGTTTAATTCCTTGTCACTGCCAACAAGAAAATGTAATTTTTGTATGACACCATTGAGATACCACCTTGAAATTTGGACTGACTGGCTACAAGACATCTTTAAGTGTAAATTTTTTGAAAATTAAAAAAAAATTCAGTTTTTTTGAAAACTTACAATTGTGTCATGTTGCATATCAAATGAAAGCCCTATTCATAAGCTTTAAAATGGTACCTGTTCCATGTCTGTAGCTATTATAAGTATCTCATAAATGACATTTGAAGTTATGGTGGCTAGTAAATTTTGGCATTTTTAGGCAATTTTGAAAATTCAATTTCTCAAAAATGGATGGACAACAAAATTTGAAAAAAAAAAATAATTTTTACACATCTCATGGTAAAGTACAAATGTACCAAAAATGAACCAAATCCATGACATTAAGGTTCCATGCATTGGTTGATTTGACATGAAATGACCCAATCGTGACCTCCGGATAATCTTTGAGTAGTTCTATCTCATTACCGAATTGGGCTAGAAGGTTAAAATTAGTGTTCTTTTATAGCATTTTATATGAGCTTTTAAATCATGTGCTGAAAAATTAAAAAAAAATTAGGATGACCTCATCAAGGTCTACGAAATAACCTTTGCCCTTGAATATTTTAAAAAACTGTAATTTTAAAATTCTGAAAAAATTATATGGCATTGTTAGACTTTTGTTTGCCAACTTTCAAGTTGGGACTGTAATGGGATCATTCTTTATAAAATATTAAAATGAAATACACCGTCGCCAAAAATGGCCTCAAAATGGCATAATGAAAGGTGAAAGTCTTTATTATGTATTCTTTTCACACGATCAATAATGAAACTTTTCAGTAAATCTGATCCTCAGGCAAAATTGGCATTTACTGAAGTAGCATGCAGGAAGTAAAGGATTACATATTACTCGTGCAATGCACTCTTTACAGCTGTTAATGGGGAGTTTACGTTCAGTAGTTAATTTTGCCATATGACACCCTAAAAACATGACTTTAAAGTTTTGATAAATTGTGATGCACATATGTATACTACATGTACCACTTACTCCAACAATGATACAATTTTTTTAATGCAGTTCTGAAAACTTTGAGAAGCCAATTTTTATCTCTGGGTATGCAATCTTAAACTGTTTGTGAATATTTTTCAGATTGTTTAATGAGAACCTCCAACCCCCTCTTTTTTTTTTTTTTTTTTTTTGTGCTAGTACTGTTGTTACTGCAACAATCTTATTTCCCAGGCCTGCCAACGCAATCATGGCAATAAATAAAAATCTTGCACCAGATCAGCTGTCTCCTGTTTTAATATCTTCCTTAAAGAGCTTTAGGTTTTGGAAATGATTTTACCTTTCTTGCCATGTAATTTGAAATACTGAATTCAACCTGTAAGTTTCGGAAACTTCAACACTTTTGGTAGTACAGTACGAATTTGCAGCTTTTAAGCTCTTCACTTTGTATCATTTAACATTTCTTTAAGCTGAGCAATAATTTCTGTTTTATGGTCAGATTTTGGGAATTCAGCATCAGGAAAAAAGTAACGTAAAACTTTCTTTAGTACAAACCATGTAATGTTTTTCAAATTTGCATAAGTATGTTGTTGTTTTTTTTGTTCATGCAGTCTTTTCTTTTTTTCAGAAGTTTAGCCAATTAACTGTAAAGATTCATTCAAAATTTGTATTGCACTTTCAGATGTTTCCTTGCTTACATATATATTTCACCTTTTTGTTCTGTTGATGTTGTTGTGGGTTTAACGACCACCGTGAGCAACTCAATGGGCTTATAAGCAGTGGCCCGTCTCTAATTTAGGATCTCTGGTTCCAGGGAAGGGAGAGAGCCAGTGCCGTAAGACAAACACACCATCCATGCATGCCTCACCAGGAATCAAACCCAAACCCATCTCAGACAAATTTTCATAAGCCAGCGCTTAGACCACTGTGCCACCGGGGCGGTTGTTTCACCTTCACCACTACTCTGGCTTATGATATGTTAAGTATCAGCTTCATTACCTGTGAACTTTGAACTGATGAGGCTGTCATCAGTTTAAAGTTCACAGGCATATTTACTCTTTAAAAGATTTTTTGTAAGTTGTCACAGATTTTTTTCAAAAATAGGAAGTTTAACCATCCACTCTGAGGAACAGGACATTTTTTTTCACATTAGAGTGTCCTTTTTCTTAATAAGAGTTATAACAAAGGTCTCAAATCTGTGACATTTTAATACTTAAAGAGAGGGAATGACTTCAGCAAGTTTCCCCAGGAAAAAGAAAAACAAAAAAAAAAAACAGCACTATGTTGTTGTTTTTAATTACTTCTTTAATGCAGTATATTTTTGGTGTAATACCTCTCGAGACCAGAAGAGTAAACAAAATGAAAAAAGCATAACAGCTTAGAGCAGGACATATTAAAGACTTTGCGTAATAACTAACAGAATGAAACCAGAAGTGTGAGATGGTTGCAGCTGACTGTTGTATTTGACTAATGAAAGTAAACAAAGCTGTGATTAGGCAATGAAAGTCAAAAGCAAACTGAAAACTAACCTTGCAGTTGGTCATACTCCAAGGTGTTTCTGGTTTAGAACAGGCAGTATCAGCGGCATAGCCAGAAATTTCTTAAGAGGGTAAGGGGGGAGGTCCATGATTACGTTCATTGGTGAAAGCCACATATATATATATACTTTAAAAATCTCTTTACGTCAATCAATCTCAATGACTTAGAGCGCATTTGCGAAATTTTGTATGAAGAATACCATGATATACTGAAAATAACAAGAGAAACCTGGTGTCACTTAAAAACCATGTGTATATTTAATAACTATCTGGCCTTGGGTTCAAAAATATATCTCCAAACCCAAGGAATACCCATGGGCTCAGTCTTTTTTAGCATTTTAGCAAATTTATACTTGTATGTATATGAAAGAACATTCACTCATCTGCCAGAAAATAGTAAAATTTTTAGATATATAGATGACTTGATAGTTTTTAACTTTGACAACTTTGATGCAAAAATAAAAGAAATCTATCCAGAGAGTTTGGATCTAGTTTTGATGGGATGTTGTGACCAGAATGTGCACTATCTAGACATTGAAATCAATAATGGTGTAACCACTATTTTTGACAAAAGAAAGAAGCTATACTTTTAAAGTGAATTTTTTAAGCAACTGGGAATCAAAAATTTCCACCCAAGTCTTCAGAAATATCATAATATCTGAATATTTCAGATGTATTCACCTTTGTAGTAACTCAGAAGCTCTTATCATAAAATTAAAACAACTATTTAACACACTACTTTCTAATGGCTTTCCACTTCCATTTCTTAAGAGATATTTTGGTCAACTCTTAAACTGTAACATTTCAAAAAAATACTTTGTCCAGCACAAACCACTTACATTACAGCAACTGACTAACAAATGACCTCACAAAGTTAAAACTTTCTTCTTTCTAAATGCACCACATGACAGGTCTCTTGTGGTCGAAGATTTAGCCAACTCTTAAGGCAACACTGCCTACTTACCTATCTTTGCTAGCTTCTGTTACACCTAGTACTTACTGCACAAAAGTCTAATACAGTTCAATAACTAATATTGACTTTGTTGGATATCTAGTGTCTAAATGTCTCGAATAGTGTTCTATTGTCTTAATATATCTCCGATTTGATCTACAATGATATTAGTGAATTTTGTTGTTTGCTTGCTTTTTTACAACTTCTTGGCTTGAATATTTCGATGACCTCGGGAACACACAGGTGGCTTTCAACATTTTGCCTATACCCATATCGAAAGGTCACCAGGGTCAGTGTTCCCCTGAAGAGATTGGGCCTATATCTCATTCCTTATACTTATTATATTATTTACCTATTTACTTTTTATTTCATCTTGGATTAAGCATTCTACAGCTACAGAATATACATGCCTTTCCAGGCTTCTTCTTCTGTGTGATTTTTAATACTTTATATATATCATCATCATCATCATCATTGTCAACCATTATCAATCCACTGCTGGACGAAGGTCTCCCCAAGTTTCCTCCACAACGGTCTGTCTTGTGCCAGTCTCCTCCATGTCACCCCTGCATACTTTCGAATTTCATCCACCCATCTCCCATGTGGTCTTCTTCTGGGTCTTTTCCTGTCCCTTGGAATCCAATCTAAAATTTCGGCTGTCCATCGATGATCTGTCCTTCTGGCAGTATGTCCAGCCCATTGCCATTTCAGGGATTTAACTCTGATCATGATGTCTTCCACTCTAGTCATTTTTCGGATCCACGAGTTCCTCTTCTTATCTCTCCTGGTTACACCAAGCATGCACCTCTCCATGCTTCTTTGAGTTGTCTGCAGCCTTTGTATGTCTCTTTTAGTTAAGGTCCACGTCTCTGCACCATACGTAAGCACTGGAAGGATGCATTGATCAAACACTTTTCTTTTAAGACATAATGGCATATTGCTCTTCAAAATTATGCTGTTTCTTCCAAAAGCTCTCCAGGCAAGTTTTGTACGCCGATTAATTTCTTCATCAATGTGACCCTCACTTGATATCTGCTGTCCAAGATAAACGTACGTGTCTGTTATCTCCAGCTTTTCTCCATCAATCGATAAATCTTCATTTCTTGTAAAAGCATTGAACATCACTTTTGTCTTCTGAAAGTTCATTTTTAATCCCACTTCTTTACTCTTGTCAGCAAGTTCCTGGATCATACTCTGCAGCTCTGATGGGGTAGTTGCAAAAATGACTACGTCATCAGCAAAACGAAGGTGGGTTAGATAATCTCCATTAATCTTTATCCCCTTGTTTTCCCAGCTCAGCGACTGAAAAACACCCTCCAATGTGGCATTAAAGAGCTTCGGAGATATGGTGTCACCTTGTCTCACTCCCTTTCCAATTTTTACGTGTGTTGTATTTTCAAACAGCCTAATCTTTGCACTTGCATTTTCATAGATGTTATTAATAATATTAATGTATGCATCTTCAATACCGCAGGTTTTCAGAGCCATTGTAACTGCTGATGGTTTCACCGAATCAAAGGCTTTTTCATAATCGATAAAAGCCATGCACAATGGAAGTTCATATTCCCTCGCTCTTTCAATTAGTTCTCTCAGCACGTGGATATGATCTATTGTGCTGTAGCCACTCCTGAATCCAGCTTGTTCTCTCGGTTGAGCCGTGTCCAGTGTTACCTTCAAGCGGTGTGAAAGAACTTTAGTGAAGATTTTATAAACTACTGATAGGAGGCTGATAGGTCTGTAGTTTCCGAGATCCTCAATGTCACCTTTCTTATGTAGCAGGATCATTGTAGCGGTGTTCCAATCCTCAGGAATCTTTCCTTCATTAAGGCATCGAGTGAAAATTTGGGCGAGTACTGTTTCGATTTCTCCACTTGCTTCTTGTATGATGTCTACAGTAATTCCATCTTCTCCTGGAGCTTTTCCTCGCTTCATGTTCTTGATTGCATGTGCAACTTCTGCTGGAAGGACTGGAGGAACTCTGGTACTGGTATCTTTCATGATGTCTGGAGTGCATATATCATCCCTTTCATATAATTTGGAGTAGAAATCTTTCACTCTTGTCAAAATTTCGCCTCTATTTCTTGTTACAGAACCATCTTCTTTTCTCAGTGCCATAATCTGTTTTCTTCCCTTACTGAGATGTCCCTTTGCTATCTTTAGGCTTTGGTTGTTTTCAATTGCTTTCCTCACTAGTTCACAGTTGAATTTCCTTACGTCTTCAGTGATACTTTTTCTTACTGTCTTGCATAGCTCTATATATTCCACTTTGGAAGTCACATCTTCTTTAGTTGTCCTCATCTCTCTTCTTTTTGCATCAACATTTTGGTTTTTCCTGATAATTTGTTCACATGCAACTTGTTCTTAGACCCAGCTAATTTTGTTGCTGTTTCCATAAGAGCTTTGGTTACTTTTCTGTTAACTTCAGAGATGTCCACTTCTTCCGATGTTAGGCCTTCTAAAGCAGAGAACCTGTTCTTCAGTTCTAACTTGAAGGTATTATGGTGTTTTTTGAGGTTGGTTATGTCAATAGACTTTGTTTGTCTTATGAGCTTGCCACGTTCAAGTTTAGCGTTGAGGTGCATCTTACATCTCACCAATCTATGGTCACTACCTGTGTTGAACTTGTTTAGCACACTGCAGTCTTCTATGACAAATTTTTTGTTACACATAATAAAATCAATTTCATTTGTCGTCCCATTTGGATGTCTCCATGTCCATTTCCTGTGTGGCTTTTTCTTGAAGAAGGAGTTCAAGATGAAAAACCCTTCTGCCTCTGCAAACTCAACGAGAGTATTTCCACGCTGGTTTCTGTTGCCGTGACCGAATTTACCTACTGAAGTTTCATTCTGTTGCCGTTGCCCTATTTTTGCATTGAAATCTCCCATAATTATTTTCAAGTGCTGCTTACCTTTATTATTTAGATGACAAATTTCCTCATAAAATTCTTCAATTTCTTCTTCAGGATGACTTGTGGTGGGTGCATAAGTTTGAATAATCTGAGCCTGGTATCTTTTCGAGAGTTGGATAACAAGTCGTGCAGCTCTGTCAGAGGAACTTTCAACTTCTACAACTTTATCCTTCAGTTTCTTGTTTATTATAAATCCAACACCACTAGTTCTGCCAGTATCTGTCCCACGATAGTAGAAGAGATGTCCACTTTTCAGTTCCATGAGATCTTCTCCTTTTCTCCTTACCTCACTTAGCCCCACGATGTCCCACTTGATCCTTTGTAATTCCTCTTCCAATTCAAGAAGCCTTGAATCAGAAGATAGGGAGCGTCCATTGTACGTTGCCAAGGTCAGCATCAGATGGCAGCCTAGTCCGGTCCTCCGGGGATTCTTAGCACCCTCTGCCTTCATGTCGCACTGGCCGCTGCCTTGGCCAGGTACATTCCAGCTGCCGGAGACTGAGGGCCAAGATTTAAGTTGTGGAATCATTTTGGAGGGGTTTGGCCATAACTCACCACGCTGGCCAAGCGGGTTGGTGAGTGTGGGATAGAATTTCCTCTAATCCCGATGGTATAGTTATACCGCTATGGGCGGTCGTCAGAGCCCCTTTAGTGGGAACAGGATGCACCACGAGAAGGCGGGGTTGACATTTGTCAAGGAGAGGCTGTGATGTTACGCATCACTTGACCTTACATCCCTTATATATATATATATATATATATATATATATATATATATATATATCATCATCATCATTGTCAACCATTATCAATCCACTGCTGGACGAAGGTCTCCCCAAGTTTCCTCCACAACGGTCTGTCTTGTGCCAGTCTCCTCCATGTCACTCCCGCATATTTACGAATTTCATCCACCCATCTCCCATGTGGTCTTTTTCTGGGTCTTTTCCTGTCCCTTGGAATCCAATCTAAAATTTCGGCTGTCCATCTATGGTCTGTCCTTCTGGCAGTATGTCCAGCCCATTGCCATTTCAGGGATTTAACTCTGATCATGATGTCTTCCACTCTCGTCATTTTTCGGATCCACGAGTTCCTCTTCTTATCTCTCCTGGTTATACCAAGCATGCACCTCTCCATGCTTCTTTGAGTTGTCTGCAGCCTTTGTATGTCTCTTTTAGTTAAGGTCCACGTCTCTGCACTATACGTAAGCACTGGAAGGATGCATTGATCAAACACTTTTCTTTTAAGACATAATGGCATATTGCTCTTGAAAATTATGCTGTTTCTTCCAAAAGCTCTCCAGGCAAGTTTTGTACGCCGATTAATTTCTTCATCAATGTGACCCTCACTTGATATCTGCTGTCCAAGATAAACATACGTATCTGTTATCTCCAGTTTTTCTCCATCAATCGATAAATCTTCATTTCTTGTAAAAGCATTGAACATCACTTTTGTCTTCTGAAAGTTCATTTTTAATCCCACTTCTTTACTCTTGTCAGCAAGTTCCTGGATCATACTCTGCAGCTCTGATGGGGTAGTTGCAAAAATGACTACGTCATCAGCAAAACGAAGGTGGGTTAGATAATCTCCATTAATCTTTATCCCTTTGTTTTCCCAGTTCAGTGATTGAAAGACATTTTCCAATGTGGCATTAAAGAGCTTCGGAGATATGGTGTCACCTTGTCTCACTCCCTTTCCAATTTTTATGTGTGTTGTATTTTCAAACAACCGAATCTTTGCACTTGCATTTTCATAGATGTTATTAATAATATTAATGTATGCATCTTCAATACCACAGGATTTCAGAGCCGTGGTAACTGCTGATGGTTTCACCGAATCAAAGGCTTTTTCATAATCGATAAAAGCCATGCACAATGGAAGTTCATATTCCCTCGCTCTTTCAATTAGTTCTCTCAGTACGTGGATATGATCTATTGTGCTGTAGCCACTCCTGAATCCAGCTTGTTCTCTCGGTTGAGCCATGTCCAGTGTTACCTTCAAGCGGTGTGAAAGAACTTTAGTGAAGATTTTATAAACCACTGATAGGAGGCTGATAGGTCTGTAGTTCCTGAGATCCACAATGTCACCTTTTTATGTAGCAAGATCATTGTAGCATTGTTCCAATCCTCAGGAATCTTCCCTTCATTAAGGCATCGAGTGAAAATTTGGGCGAGTACTGTTTCAATTTCTCCACTTGCTTCTTGTATGATGTCTATAGTAATTCCATCTTCTCCTGGAGCTTTCCCCCGCTTCATGTTCTTGATCGCATGAGCAACTTCTGCTGGGAGGACTGGAAGAACTCTGGTTCCTTTCATGATGTCTGGAGAACATGTATCATCCCTTTCATATAATTTGGAGTAGAAATCTTTCACTCTTGTCAAAATTTCGCCTCTATTTCTTGTTATAGAACCATCTTCTTTTCTCAGAGCCATAATCTGTTTTCTTCCCTTACTGAGATGTCCCTTTGCTATCTTAAGGCTTTGGTTGTTTTCAATTGCTTTCCTCACTAGCTCACAGTTGAATTTCCTTACGTCTTCAGTGATACTTTTTCGTGTTGTCTTGCATAGCTCTATATATTCCACTTTGGAAGTCACATCTTCTTTAGTTGTCCTCATCTCTCTTCTTTTTTGCATCAACATTTTGGTTTTTCCTGATAATTTGTTCACATGCAACTTGTTCTTAGACCCAGCTAATTTTGTTGCTGTTTCCATTAGAGCTTTGGTTACTTTTCTGTTAACTTCCGAAATATCCACTTCTTCCGATGTTAGGCCTTCTAAAGCAGAGAATCTGTTCTTCAGTTCCAACTTGAAAGTATTATGGTGTTTTTTAAGGTTGGTTATGTCAATACATTTTGTTTGTCCTATGAGCTTGCCACGTTCCAGTTTAGTGTTGAGGTGCATCTTACATCTCACCAATCTATGGTCACTACCTGTGTTGAACTTGTTCAGCACACTGCAGTCTTCGATGACGAATTTTTTGTTACACATAATAAAATCAATTTCACTTGTCGTCCCAATTGGATGTCTCCATGTCCATTTCCTGTGTGGCTTTTTCTTGAAAAGGAGTTCAAGATGAAAAATCCTTCTGCCTCTGCAAACTCAACGAGAGTATTTCCACGCTGGTTTCTGTTGCCGTGACCGAATTTACCTACTGAAGTTTCATTCTGTTGCCGTTGCCCTATTTTTGCATTGAAATCTCCCATAATTATCTTCAAGTGCTGCTTACCTTTATTATTTAGATCACGAATTTCCTCATAAAATTCTTCAATTTCTTCTTCAGGATGACTTGTGGTGGGTGCATAAGTTTGAATAATCTGAGCCTGGTATCTTCTCGATAGTTGGATAACGAGTCGTGCAGCTCTGTCAGAGGAACTTTCAACTTCTACCACTTTATCCTTCAGTTTCTTGTTTATTATAAATCCAACACCACTAGTTCTGCCAATATCTGTCCCACGATAATAGAAGAGATGTCCACTTTTCAGTTCAATGAGATCTTCTCCTTTTCTCCTTACCTCACTTAGCCCGACGATGTCCCACTTGATCCTTTGTAGTTCCTCTTCCAATTCAAGAAGCCTTGAATCAGAAGATAGGGAGCGTCCGTTATAGGTAGCCAGGGTCAGCATCAAATGGCAGCCTAGTCCGGTCCTCCGGGGATTCTTAGCACCCTCTGCCTTCATGTCGCACTGGCCGCTGCCTTGGCCAGGTACATTCCAGCTGCCGGAGACTGAGGGCCAAGATTTAAGTTGTAGAGTCATTTTGGAGGTGTTTGGCCATAACTCACCACGCTGGCCAAGCGGGTTGGTGAGTGTGGGATAGCATTTCCTCTGATCCCGATGGTATAGTTATACCGCTATTGGCGGTCGTCAGAGCCCCTTTAGTGGGAACAGGATACACCACGAGAAGGCGGGGTTGACATTTGTCAAGGAGAGGCTGTGATGTTACGCATCACCTGACCTTACATCCCATATATATATGGGATGAGATATATATATATATATATATATATATATATATATGGGATGTAAGGTCAGGTGATGCGTAACATCACAGCCTCTCCTTGACAAATGTCAACCCCGCCTTCTCGTGGTGCATCCTGTTCCCACTAAAGGGGCTCTGACGACCGCCCATAGCGGTATAACTATACCATCGGGATTAGAGGAAATTCTATCCCACACTCACCAACCCGCTTGGCCAGCGTGGTGAGTTATGGCCAAACCCTCCAAAATGATTCCACAACTTAAATCTTGGCCCTCAGTCTCCGGCAGCTGGAATGTACCTGGCCAAGGCAGCGGCCAGTGCGACATGAAGGCAGAGGGTGCTAAGAATCCCTGGAGGACCGGACTAGGCTGCCATCTGATGCTGACCTTGGCTACTTACAATGGACGCTCCTATCTTCTGATTCAAGGCTTCTTGAATTGGAAGAGGAACTACAAAGGATCAAGTGGGACATCGTGGGGCTAAGTGAGGTAAGGAGAAAAGGAGAAAATCTCATCGAACTGAAAAGTGGACATCTCTTCTACTATCATGGGACAGATACTGGCAGAACTAGTGGTGTTGGATTTATAATAAACAAGAAACTGAAGGATAAAGTTGTAGAAGTTGAAAGTTCCTCTGAAAGAGCTGCACGACTTGTTATCCAACTCTCGAAAAGATACCAGGCTCAGATTATTCAAACTTATGCACCCACCACAAGTCATCCTGAAGAAGAAATTGAAGAATTTTATGAGGAAATTTGTCATCTAAATAATAAAGGTAAGCAGCACTTGAAAATAATTATGGGAGATTTCAATGCAAAAATAGGGCAACGGCAACAGAATGAAACTTCAGTAGGTAAATTCGGTCATGGCAACAGAAACCAGCGTGGAAATACTCTCGTTGAGTTTGCAGAGGCAGAAGGGTTTTTCATCTTGAACTCCTTCTTCAAGAAAAAGCCACACAGGAAATGGACATGGAGACATCCAAATGGGACGACAAGTGAAATTGATTTTATTATGTGTAACAAAAAATTCGTCATAGAAGACTGCAGTGTGCTAAACAAGTTCAACACAGGTAGTGACCATAGATTGGTGAGATGTAAGATGCACCTCAACACTAAACTTGAACGCGGCAAGCTCATAAGACAAACAAAATCTATTGACATAACCAACCTTAAAAAACACCATAATACCTTCAAGTTGGAACTGAAGAACAGGTTCTCTGCTTTAGAAGGCCTAACATCGGAAGAAGTGGACATCTCTGAAGTTAACAGAAAAGTAACCAAAGCTCTTATGGAAACAGCAACAAAATTAGCTGGGTCTAAGAACAAGTTGCATGTGAACAAATTATCAGGAAAAACCAAAATGTTGATGCAAAAAAGAAGAGAGATGAGGACAACTAAAGAAGATGTGACTTCCAAAGTGGAATATATAGAGCTATGCAAGACAGTAAGAAAAAGTATCACTGAAGACGTAAGGAAATTCAACTGTGAACTAGTGAGGAAAGCAATTGAAAACAACCAAAGCCTAAAGATAGCAAAGGGACATCTCAGTAAGGGAAGAAAACAGATTATGGCACTGAGAAAAGAAGATGGTTCTGTAACAAGAAATAGAGGCGAAATTTTGACAAGAGTGAAAGATTTCTACTCCAAATTATATGAAAGGGATGATATATGCACTCCAGACATCATGAAAGATACCAGTACTAGAGTTCCTCCAGTCCTTCCAGCAGAAGTTGCACATGCAATCAAGAACATGAAGCGAGGAAAAGCTCCAGGAGAAGATGGAATTACTGTAGACATCATACAAGAAGCAAGTGGAGAAATCGAAACAGTACTGCCCAAATTTTCACTCGATGCCTTAATAAAGGAAAGATTCCTGAGGATTGGAACACCGCTACAATGATCCTGCTACATAAGAAGGTGACATTGAGGATCTCGGAAACTACAGGCCTATCAGCCTCCTATCAGTAGTTTATAAAATCTTCACTAAAGTTCTTTCACACCGCTTGAAGGTAACACTGGACATGGCTCAACCGAGAGAACAACCTGGATTCAGGAGTGGCTACAGCACAATAGATCATATCCACGTGCTGAGAGAACTAATTGAAAGAGCGAGGGAATATGAACTTCCATTGTGCATGGCTTTTATCGATTATGAAAAAGCCTTTTGATTCGGGTGAAACCATCAGCAGTTACAATGGCTCTGAAACCTGCGGTATTGAAGATGCATACATTAATATTATTAATAACATCTATGAAAATGCAAGTGCAAAGATTAGGCTGTTTGAAAATACAACACACGCAAAAATTGGAAAGGAGTGAGACAAGGTGACACCATATCTCCGAAGCTCTTAATGCCACATTGGAGGGTGTTTTTCAGTCGCTGAGCTGGGAAAACAAGGGGATAAAGATTAATGGAGATTATCTAACCCACCTTCGTTTTGCTGATGACGTAGTCATTTTTGCAACTACCCCATCAGAGCTGCAGAGTATGATCAGGAACTTGCTGACAAGAGTAAAGAAGTGGGATTAAAAATGAACTTTCAGAAGACAAAAGTGATGTTCAATGCTTTTACAAGAAATGAAGATTTATCGATTGATGGAAAAGCTGGAGATAACAGACATGTACGTTTATCTTGGACAGCAGATATCAAGTGAGGGTCACATTGGTGAAGAAATTAATCGGCGTACAAAACTTGCCTGGAGAGCTTTTGGAAGAAACAGCATAATTTTCAAGAGCAATATGCCATTATGTCTTAAAAGAAAAGTGTTTGATCAATGCATCCTTCCAGTGCTTACGTATGGTGCAGAGACGTGGACCTTAACTAAAAGAGACATACAAAGGCTGCAGACAACTCAAAGAAGCATGGAGAGGTGCATGCTTGGTGTAACCAGGAGAGATAAGAAGAGGAACTCGTGGATCCGAAAAATGACTAGAGTGGAAGACATCATGATCAGAGTTAAATCCCTGAAATGGCAATGGGCTGGACATACTGCCAGAAGGACAGATCATCGATGGACAGCCGAAATTTTAGATTGGATTCCAAGGGACAGGAAAAGACCCAGAAGAAGACCACATGGGAGATGGGTGGATGAAATTCGAAAGTATGCAGGGGTGACATGGAGGAGACTGGCACAAGACAGACCGTTGTGGAGGAAACTTGGGGAGACCTTCGTCCAGCAGTGGATTGATAATGGTTGACAATGATGATGATGATGATATATATCATCATATAATATATATCATCATATATATCATCATCATGATGATATATATCATCATCATCATCATTGTCAACCATTATCAATCCACTGCTGGACGAAGGTCTCCCCAAGTTTCCTCCACAACGGTCTGTCTTGTGCCAGTCTCCTCCATGTCACCCCTGCATACTTTCGAATTTCATCCACCCATCTCCCATGTGGTCTTCTTCTGGGTCTTTTCCTGTCCCTTGGAATCCAATCTAAAATTTCGGCTGTCCATCGATGATCTGTCCTTCTGGCAGTATGTCCAGCCCATTGCCATTTCAGGGATTTAACTCTGATCATGATGTCTTCCACTCTTGTCATTTTTCGGATCCACGAGTTCCTCTTCTTATCTCTCCTGGTTACACCAAGTATGCACCTCTCCATGCTTCTTTGAGTTGTCTGCAGCCTTTGTATGTCTCTTTTAGTTAAGGTCCACGTCTCTGCACCATACGTAAGCACTGGAAGGATGCATTGATCAAACACTTTTCTTTTAAGACATAATGGCATGTTGCTCTTGAAAATTATGCTGTTTCTTCCAAAAGCTCTCCAGGCAAGTTTTGTACGCCGATTAATTTCTTCATCAATGTGACCCTCACTTGATATCTGCTGTCCAAGATAAACGTACGTGTCTGTTATCTCCAGCTTTTCTCCATCAATCGATAAATCTTCATTTCTTGTAAAAGCATTGAACATCACTTTTGTCTTCTGAAAGTTCATTTTTAATCCCACTTCTTTACTCTTGTCAGCAAGTTCCTGGATCATACTCTGCAGCTCTGATGGGCTAGTTGCAAAAATGACTACGTCATCAGCAAAACGAAGGTGGGTTAGATAATCTCCATTAATCTTTATCCCCTTGTTTTCCCAGCTCAGCGACTGAAAAACACCCTCCAATGTGGCATTAAAGAGCTTCGGAGATATGGTGTCACCTTGTCTCACTCCTTTTCCAATTTTTACGTGTGTTGTATTTTCAAACAGCCTAATCTTTGCACTTGCATTTTCATAGATGTTATTAATAATATTAATGTATGCATCTTCAATACCGCAGGTTTTCAGAGCCATTGTAACTGCTGATGGTTTCACCGAATCAAAGGCTTTTTCATAATCGATAAAAGCCATGCACAATGGAAGCTCATATTCCCTCGCTCTTTCAATTAGTTCTCTCAGCACGTGGATATGATCTATTGTGCTGTAGCCACTCCTGAATCCAGCTTGTTCTCTCGGTTGAGCCATGTCCAGTGTTACCTTCAAGCGGTGTGAAAGAACTTTAGTGAAGATTTTATAAACTACTGATAGGAGGCTGATAGGTCTGTAGTTTCCGAGATCCTCAATGTCACCTTTCTTATGTAGCAGGATCATTGTAGCGGTGTTCCAATCCTCAGGAATCTTTCCTTCATTAAGGCATCGAGTGAAAATTTGAGCGAGTACTGTTTCGATTTCTCCACTTGCTTCTTGTATGATGTCTACAGTAATTCCATCGTCCATTATACGTAGCCAAGGTCAGCATCAGATGGCAGTCTAGTCCGGTCTTCCGGGGATTCTTAGCACCCTCTGCCTTCATGTCACACTGGCCGCTGTCTTGGCCAGGTACATTCCAGCTGCTGGAGATTGAGAGCCAAGATTTAAGCTGTGGAGTCATTTTGGAGGGGTTTGGCCATAACTCACCGCGCTGGCCAAGCGGGTTGGTGAGTGTGGGATAGCATTTCCTCTAATCCCGATGGTATAGTTATACCGCTATTGGCAGTCGCATCCCTATATATATATATATATATATATCATCTCCAGGAGAAGATGATATATATCTCCAGGAGAAGATGATATATATATATATATATATATAGGGATGCGACTGCCAATAGCGGTATAACTATACCATCGGGATTAGAGGAAATGCTATCCCACACTCACCAACCCGCTTGGCCAGCGGGGTGAGTTATGGCCAAACCCCTCCAAAATGACTCCACAGCTTAAATCTTGGCTCTCAATCTCCAGCAGCTGGAATGTACCTGGCCAAGACAGCGGCCAGTGTGACATGAAGGCAGAGGGTGCTAAGAATCCCCGGAGGACCGGACTAGACTGCCATCTGATGCTGACCTTGGCTACGTATAATGGACGCCCCTATCTTCTGATTCAAGGCTTCTTGAATTGGAAGAGGAACTACAAAGAATCAAGTGGGACATTGTCAGACTAAGTGAGGTAAGGAGAAAAGGAGAAGATCTCATTGAACTGAAAAGTGGACACCTCTTCTACTATCGTGGGACCGGTACTGGCAGAACTAGTAGTGTTGGATTTATAATAAACAAGAAACTGAAGGATAAAGTTATAGAAGTTGAAAGTTCCTCTGACAGAGAGAGCTACACAACTCGTTATCCAAATCTCGAGAAGATACAAGGCTCAGATTATTCAAACTTATGCACCCATCACAAGTCATCCCGAAGAAGAAATTGAAGACTTTTATGAGGAAATTCATCATCTAAATAATAAAGCTAAGCAGCACTTGAAGATAATTATGGGAGATTTCAATGCAAAAATTAGGGCAACGGCAACAGAGTGAAACTTCAGTAGGTAAATTCGGTCACAGCAACAGAAACCAGCATGGAAATACTCTCATTGAGTTTGCAGAAGCAGAAGGGTTTTTCATCTTGAACTCCTTTTTCAAGAAAAAGCCACACAGGAAATGGACATGGAGACATCCAAATGGGACGACAAGTGAAACTGATTTTATTATGTGTAACAAAAAATTCGTCATCGAAGACTGCAGTGTGCTAAACAAGCTCAACACAGGTAGTGACAATAGATTGGTGAGATGTAAGATGCTCCTCAACACTAAACTCGAACGTGTAGACAAACAAAATGTATTGACATAACCAACCTTAAAAACACCATAATACCTTCAAGTTGGAACTGAAGAACAGATTCTCTGCTTTAGAAGGGCTAATATCGGAAAAAGTGGATATTTCTGAAGTTAACAGAAAAGTAACCGAAGCTCTTATGGAAACAACAACAAAATTAGCTAAGAACAAGTTGCATGTAAACAAATTATCAGGAAAAACCAAAATGTTGATACAAAAAAGAAGAGAGATGAGGACAACTAAAGAAGATGTGACTTCCAAAGTGGAATATATAGAGCTATGCAAGACAGTACGAAAAAGTATCACTGAAGACTTAAGGAAATTCAACTGTGAACTAGTGAGGAAAGCAATTGAAAACAACCAAAGCCTAAAGATAGCAAAGGGACATCTCAGTAAGGAAAGAAAACAGATTATGGCACTGAGAAAAGAAGATGGTGCTGTAACAAGAAATAGAGGCAAAATTTTGACAAGAGTGAATGATTTCTACTTCAAATTATATGAAAGGAATGATACATGTACTCCAGACAGCATGAAAGGTACCAGAGTTCTTCCAGTCCTTCCAGCAGAAGTTGCACATGCAATCAAGAACATGAAGCGGGGAAAAGCTCCAGAAGAAGATGGAATTACTGTAGACATCATACAAGAAGCAAGTGGAGAAATCGAAACAGTACTCGCCCAAATTTTCACTCGATGCCTTAATGAAGGGAAGATTCCTGAGGATTGGAACAACACTACAATGATCCTGCTACGTAAAAAAGGTGACATTGAGGATCTCGGGAACTACAGACCTATCAGCCTCCTATCAGTGGTTTATAAAATCTTCACTAAAGTTCTTTCACACCACTTGAATGTAACACTGGACATGGCTCAACCGAGAGTACAAGCTGGATTCAGGAGTGGCTACAGCACTATAGATCATATCCATGTACTGAGAGAACTAATCGAAAGAGCGAGGGAATATGAACTTCCATTGTGCATGGCTTTTATCGATAATGAAAAAGCCTTTGATTCGGTGAAACCATCAGCAGTTACAATGGCTCTGAAATCCAGCAGTATTGAAGTTGCATACATTAATATTATTAAAAACATCTATGAAAATGCAAGTGCAAAGATTCGGCTGTTTGAAAATACAACACACATAAAACTTGGAAAGGGAGTGAGACAAGGTGACACCATATCTCTGAAGCTCTTTAATGCCACATTAGAGGGTGTTTTTCAGTCGCTGAGCTGGGAAAACAAAGGGATAAAGATTAATGGAGATTATCTAACCCACCTTCGTTTTGCTGATGACGTAGTCATTTTTGCAACTACCCCATCAGAGCTGCAGAGTATGATCCAGGAACTTGCTGACAAGAGTAAAGAAGTGGGATTAAAAATGAACTTTCAGAAGACAAAAGTGATGTTCAATGCTTTTACAAGAAATGAAGATTTATCGATTGATGGAGAAAAGCTGGAGATAACAGACACGTATGTTTATCTTGGACAGCAGTTATCAAGTGAGGGTCACATTGATGAAGAAATTAATCGGCGTACAAAACTTGCCTGGAGAGCTTTTGGAAGAAACAGCATAATTTTGAAGAGCAATATGCCATTATGTCTTAAAAGAAAAGTGTTTGATCAATGCATCCTTCCAGTGCTTACGTATGGTGCAGAGACGTGGACCTTAGCTAAAAGAGACATACAAAGGCTGCAGACAACTCAAAGATGCATGGAGAGGTGCATGCTTGGTGTAACCAGGAGAGATAAGAAGAGGAACTCGTGGATCAGAAAAATGACAAGAGTGGAAGACATCATGATCAGAGTTAAATCCCTGAAATGGCAATGGGCTGGACATACTGCCAGAAGGACAGACCATCGATGGACAGCCGAAATTTTAGACTGGATTCCCAAGGGAGAGGAAAAGACCCAGAAGAAGACCACATGGGAGATCGGTGGATGAAAGTCGAAAGTATGTGGGAGTAACATAGAGGAGACTGGCACAAGACAGACCGTTGTGGAAGAAATTTGGGGAGACCTTCGTCCAGCAGTGGATTGATAATGGTTGAAAATGATGATGATGATGATGACACAGGGAAGTAAGGTCAGGTGATACGCAACATCACAGCCTCTCCTTGACAAATGTGAACCCCGCCTTCTCGTGGTGCATCCTGTTCCCAATAAAGGGGCTCTGACGACCGCCAATAGCAGTATAACTATACCATCGGGATTAGAGGAAATGCTATCCCACACTCGCCAACCCGCTTGGCCAGCATGGTGAGTTATGGCCACCCCTCCCCCTCCTCAAAATGACTCTACAACTTAAATCTTGGCTCTCAGCCTCCGGCAACTGAAATGTACCTGGCCAAGGCAGCGGCCAGTGTGACATGAAGGCAGAGGGTGCTAGTAATCACTAGAGGACTAGACTAGGCTGCCATTTGATGCTGACTTTGGCTATTTATAATGGATGCTCCCTATCTTCTGATTCAACGCTTTTTGAATTGGAAGAGGAACTACAAAGGATCAAGTGGGACATCGTCGGGCTAAGTGAGGTAAGGAGAAAAGGAGAAGATCTCATTGAACTGAAAAGTGGACATCTCTTCTACTATCCTGGGACAGATACTGGCAGAACTATTGGTGTTGGATTAATGATAAACAAGAAACTGAAGGATAAAGTTGTAGAAGTTGGAAGTTTCTGTGACAGAGCTGCACAACCCGTTATCCAACTCTCGAGAAGATACCAGGCTCAGATTATTCAAACTTATGCACCCACCACAAGTCATCCTGAAGAAGAAATTGAAGACTTTTATGAGGACATTTGTCATCTAAATAATAAAGGCAAGCAGCACTTGAAGATAATTATGAGAGATTTCAATGTAAAAATAGGGCAACAGCAACAGAATGAAACTTCAGAAGGTAAATTCGGTTACAGCAACAGAAACTAGCGTGGAAATACTCTTGTAGAGCTTGCAGAGGCAGAAGGGTTTTTCATCTTGAACTCCTTTTTCAAGAAAAAGCCACACAGGAAATGGACATGGAGACATCCAAATGGGACGACAAGTGAAATTGATGTTATTATGTGTAACAAAAAATTTGTCATCGAAGACTGCAGTGTGCTAAACAAGTTCAACACAGGTGATGACCATAGATTGGTGAGATGTAAGATGCACCTCAACATTAAACTCGAACGTGTAGACAAGCAAAATGCATTGACATAGCCAACCTTAAAAAACACCATAATACCTTCAAGTTGGAACTGAAGAACAGATTCTCTGCTTTAGAACGCCTAACATCAGAAGAAGTGTATATTTCTGAAGTTAACAGAAAAGTAACCAAAGCTTTTATGGAAATAACAACAAAATTAGCTGGGTCTAAGAACAAGATGCATGTAAACAAATTATCAGGAAAAACGAAAATGTTGATGCAAAAAAGAAGAGAGATGAGGACAACTAAAGAAGATGTGACTTCCAAAGTGGAATATATAGAGCTATGCAAGACAGTAAGAAAAAGTATCACTGAAGACGTAAGAAAATTCAACTGTGAACTAGTGAGGAAAGTAATTGAAAACAACCAAAGCCTAAAGATAGCAAAGGGACATCTCAGTAAGGAAAGAAAACAGATTATGGCACTGAGAAAAGAAGATGGTGCTGTAACAAGAAATAGAGGCAAAATTTTGACAAGAGTGAATGATTTCTACTTCAAATTATATGAAAGGAATGATACATGTACTCCAGACAGCATGAAAGGTACCAGAGTTCTTCCAGTCCTTCCAGCAGAAGTTGCACATGCAATCAAGAACATGAAGCGGGGAAAAGCTCCAGAAGAAGATGGAATTACTGTAGACATCATACAAGAAGCAAGTGGAGAAATCGAAACAGTACTCGCCCAAATTTTCACTCGATGCCTTAATGAAGGGAAGATTCCTGAGGATTGGAACAACACTACAATGATCCTGCTACGTAAAAAAGGTGACATTGAGGATCTCGGGAACTACAAACCTATCAGCCTCCTATCAGTGGTTTATAAAATCTTCACTAAAGTTCTTTCACACCACTTGAATGTAACACTGGACATGGCTCAACCGAGAGTACAAGCTGGATTCAGGAGTGGCTACAGCACTATAGATCATATCCATGTACTGAGAGAACTAATCGAAAGAGCGAGGGAATATGAACTTCCATTGTGCATGGCTTTTATCGATAATGAAAAAGCCTTTGATTCGGTGAAACCATCAGCAGTTACAATGGCTCTGAAATCCAGCAGTATTGAAGTTGCATACATTAATATTATTAAAAACATCTATGAAAATGCAAGTGCAAAGATTCGGCTGTTTGAAAATACAACACACATAAAACTTGGAAAGGGAGTGAGACAAGGTGGCACCATATCTCTGAAGCTCTTTAATGCCACATTAGAGGGTGTTTTTCAGTCGCTGAGCTGGGAAAACAAAGGGATAAAGATTAATGGAGATTATCTAACCCACCTTCGTTTTGCTGATGACGTAGTCATTTTTGCAACTACCCCATCAGAGCTGCAGAGTATGATCCAGGAACTTGCTGACAAGAGTAAAGAAGTGGGATTAAAAATGAACTTTCAGAAGACAAAAGTGATGTTCAATGCTTTTACAAGAAATGAAGATTTATCGATTGATGGAGAAAAGCTGGAGATAACAGACACGTATGTTTATCTTGGACAGCAGTTATCAAGTGAGGGTCACATTGATGAAGAAATTAATCGGCGTACAAAACTTGCCTGGAGAGCTTTTGGAAGAAACAGCATAATTTTGAAGAGCAATATGCCATTATGTCTTAAAAGAAAAGTGTTTGATCAATGCATCCTTCCAGTGCTTACGTATGGTGCAGAGACGTGGACCTTAGCTAAAAGAGACATACAAAGGCTGCAGACAACTCAAAGATGCATGGAGAGGTGCATGCTTGGTGTAACCAGGAGAGATAAGAAGAGGAACTCGTGGATCAGAAAAATGACAAGAGTGGAAGACATCATGATCAGAGTTAAATCCCTGAAATGGCAATGGGCTGGACATACTGCCAGAAGGACAGACCATCGATGGACAGCCGAAATTTTAGACTGGATTCCCAAGGGAGAGGAAAAGACCCAGAAGAAGACCACATGGGAGATCGGTGGATGAAAGTCGAAAGTATGCGGGAGTAACATAGAGGAGACTGGCACAAGACAGACCGTTGTGGAAGAAATTTGGGGAGACCTTCGTCCAGCAGTGGATTGATAATGGTTGAAAATGATGATGATGATGATGACACAGGGAAGTAAGGTCAGGTGATACGCAACATCACAGCCTCTCCTTGACAAATGTGAACCCCGCCTTCTCGTGGTGCATCCTGTTCCCAATAAAGGGGCTCTGACGACCGCCAATAGCAGTATAACTATACCATCGGGATTAGAGGAAATGCTATCCCACACTCGCCAACCCGCTTGGCCAGCATGGTGAGTTATGGCCACCCCCTCCCCTCCTCAAAATGACTCTACAACTTAAATCTTGGCTCTCAGCCTCCGGCAACTGAAATGTACCTGGCCAAGGCAGCGGCCAGTGTGACATGAAGGCAGAGGGTGCTAGTAATCACTAGAGGACTAGACTAGGCTGCCATTTGATGCTGACTTTGGCTATTTACAATGGATGCTCCCTATCTTCTGATTCAACGCTTTTTGAATTGGAAGAGGAACTACAAAGGATCAAGTGGGACATCGTCGGGCTAAGTGAGGTAAGGAGAAAAGGAGAAGATCTCATTGAACTGAAAAGTGGACATCTCTTCTACTATCCTGGGACAGATACTGGCAGAACTATTGGTGTTGGATTAATGATAAACAAGAAACTGAAGGATAAAGTTGTAGAAGTTGGAAGTTTCTGTGACAGAGCTGCACAACCCGTTATCCAACTCTCGAGAAGATACCAGGCTCAGATTATTCAAACTTATGCACCCACCACAAGTCATCCTGAAGAAGAAATTGAAGACTTTTATGAGGACATTTGTCATCTAAATAATAAAGGCAAGCAGCACTTGAAGATAATTATGAGAGATTTCAATGTAAAAATAGGGCAACAGCAACAGAATGAAACTTCAGAAGGTAAATTCGGTTACAGCAACAGAAACCAGCGTGGAAATACTCTTGTAGAGCTTGCAGAGGCAGAAGGGTTTTTCATCTTGAACTCCTTTTTCAAGAAAAAGCCACACAGGAAATGGACATGGAGACATCCAAATGGGACGACAAGTGAAATTGATGTTATTATGTGTAACAAAAAATTTGTCATCGAAGACTGCAGTGTGCTAAACAAGTTCAACACAGGTAATGACCATAGATTGGTGAGATGTAAGATGCACCTCAACATTAAACTCGAACGTGTAGACAAGCAAAATGCATTGACATAGCCAACCTTAAAAAACACCATAATACCTTCAAGTTGGAACTGAAGAACAGATTCTCTGCTTTAGAACGCCTAACATCAGAAGAAGTGTATATTTCTGAAGTTAACAGAAAAGTAACCAAAGCTTTTATGGAAATAACAACAAAATTAGCTGGGTCTAAGAACAAGATGCATGTAAACAAATTATCAGGAAAAACGAAAATGTTGATGCAAAAAAGAAGAGAGATGAGGACAACTAAAGAAGATGTGACTTCCAAAGTGGAATATATAGAGCTATGCAAGACAGTAAGAAAAAGTATCACTGAAGACGTAAGAAAATTCAACTGTGAACTAGTGAGGAAAGTAATTGAAAACAACCAAAGCCTAAAGATAGCAAAGGGACATCTCAGTAAGGAAAGAAAACAGATTATGGCACTGAGAAAAGAAGATGGTGCTGTAACAAGAAATAGAGGCAAAATTTTGACAAGAGTGAATGATTTCTACTTCAAATTATATGAAAGGAATGATACATGTACTCCAGACAGCATGAAAGGTACCAGAGTTCTTCCAGTCCTTCCAGCAGAAGTTGCACATGCAATCAAGAACATGAAGCGGGGAAAAGCTCCAGAAGAAGATGGAATTACTGTAGACATCATACAAGAAGCAAGTGGAGAAATCGAAACAGTACTCGCCCAAATTTTCACTCGATGCCTTAATGAAGGGAAGATTCCTGAGGATTGGAACAACACTACAATGATCCTGCTACGTAAAAAAGGTGACATTGAGGATCTCGGGAACTACAAACCTATCAGCCTCCTATCAGTGGTTTATAAAATCTTCACTAAAGTTCTTTCACACCACTTGAATGTAACACTGGACATGGCTCAACCGAGAGTACAAGCTGGATTCAGGAGTGGCTACAGCACTATAGATCATATCCATGTACTGAGAGAACTAATCGAAAGAGCGAGGGAATATGAACTTCCATTGTGCATGGCTTTTATCGATAATGAAAAAGCCTTTGATTCGGTGAAACCATCAGCAGTTACAATGGCTCTGAAATCCAGCAGTATTGAAGTTGCATACATTAATATTATTAAAAACATCTATGAAAATGCAAGTGCAAAGATTCGGCTGTTTGAAAATACAACACACATAAAACTTGGAAAGGGAGTGAGACAAGGTGGCACCATATCTCTGAAGCTCTTTAATGCCACATTAGAGGGTGTTTTTCAGTCGCTGAGCTGGGAAAACAAAGGGATAAAGATTAATGGAGATTATCTAACCCACCTTCGTTTTGCTGATGACGTAGTCATTTTTGCAACTACCCCATCAGAGCTGCAGAGTATGATCCAGGAACTTGCTGACAAGAGTAAAGAAGTGGGATTAAAAATGAACTTTCAGAAGACAAAAGTGATGTTCAATGCTTTTACAAGAAATGAAGATTTATCGATTGATGGAGAAAAGCTGGAGATAACAGACACGTATGTTTATCTTGGACAGCAGTTATCAAGTGAGGGTCACATTGATGAAGAAATTAATCGGCGTACAAAACTTGCCTGGAGAGCTTTTGGAAGAAACAGCATAATTTTGAAGAGCAATATGCCATTATGTCTTAAAAGAAAAGTGTTTGATCAATGCATCCTTCCAGTGCTTACGTATGGTGCAGAGACGTGGACCTTAGCTAAAAGAGACATACAAAGGCTGCAGACAACTCAAAGATGCATGGAGAGGTGCATGCTTGGTGTAACCAGGAGAGATAAGAAGAGGAACTCGTGGATCAGAAAAATGACAAGAGTGGAAGACATCATGATCAGAGTTAAATCCCTGAAATGGCAATGGGCTGGACATACTGCCAGAAGGACAGACCATCGATGGACAGCCGAAATTTTAGACTGGATTCCCAAGGGAGAGGAAAAGACCCAGAAGAAGACCACATGGGAGATCGGTGGATGAAAGTCGAAAGTATGCGGGAGTAACATAGAGGAGACTGGCACAAGACAGACCGTTGTGGAAGAAATTTGGGGAGACCTTCGTCCAGCAGTGGATTGATAATGGTTGAAAATGATGATGATGATGATGACACAGGGAAGTAAGGTCAGGTGATACGCAACATCACAGCCTCTCCTTGACAAATGTGAACCCCGCCTTCTCGTGGTGCATCCTGTTCCCAATAAAGGGGCTCTGACGACCGCCAATAGCAGTATAACTATACCATCGGGATTAGAGGAAATGCTATCCCACACTCGCCAACCCGCTTGGCCAGCATGGTGAGTTATGGCCACCCCTCCCCCTCCTCAAAATGACTCTACAACTTAAATCTTGGCTCTCAGCCTCCGGCAACTGAAATGTACCTGGCCAAGGCAGCGGCCAGTGTGACATGAAGGCAGAGGGTGCTAGTAATCACTAGAGGACTAGACTAGGCTGCCATTTGATGCTGACTTTGGCTATTTACAATGGATGCTCCCTATCTTCTGATTCAACGCTTTTTGAATTGGAAGAGGAACTACAAAGGATCAAGTGGGACATCGTCGGGCTAAGTGAGGTAAGGAGAAAAGGAGAAGATCTCATTGAACTGAAAAGTGGACATCTCTTCTACTATCCTGGGACAGATACTGGCAGAACTATTGGTGTTGGATTAATGATAAACAAGAAACTGAAGGATAAAGTTGTAGAAGTTGGAAGTTTCTGTGACAGAGCTGCACAACCCGTTATCCAACTCTCGAGAAGATACCAGGCTCAGATTATTCAAACTTATGCACCCACCACAAGTCATCCTGAAGAAGAAATTGAAGACTTTTATGAGGACATTTGTCATCTAAATAATAAAGGCAAGCAGCACTTGAAGATAATTATGAGAGATTTCAATGTAAAAATAGGGCAACAGCAACAGAATGAAACTTCAGAAGGTAAATTCGGTTACAGCAACAGAAACCAGCGTGGAAATACTCTTGTAGAGCTTGCAGAGGCAGAAGGGTTTTTCATCTTGAACTCCTTTTTCAAGAAAAAGCCACACAGGAAATGGACATGGAGACATCCAAATGGGACGACAAGTGAAATTGATGTTATTATGTGTAACAAAAAAATTTGTCATCGAAGACTGCAGTGTGCTAAACAAGTTCAACACAGGTAATGACCATAGATTGGTGAGATGTAAGATGCACCTCAACATTAAACTCGAACGTGTAGACAAGCAAAATGCATTGACATAGCCAACCTTAAAAAACACCATAATACCTTCAAGTTGGAACTGAAGAACAGATTCTCTGCTTTAGAACGCCTAACATCAGAAGAAGTGTATATTTCTGAAGTTAACAGAAAAGTAACCAAAGCTTTTATGGAAATAACAACAAAATTAGCTGGGTCTAAGAACAAGATGCATGTAAACAAATTATCAGGAAAAACGAAAATGTTGATGCAAAAAAGAAGAGAGATGAGGACAACTAAAGAAGATGTGACTTCCAAAGTGGAATATATAGAGCTATGCAAGACAGTAAGAAAAAGTATCACTGAAGACGTAAGAAAATTCAACTGTGAACTAGTGAGGAAAGTAATTGAAAACAACCAAAGCCTAAAGATAGCAAAGGGACATCTCAGTAAGGAAAGAAAACAGATTATGGCACTGAGAAAAGAAGATGGTGCTGTAACAAGAAATAGAGGCAAAATTTTGACAAGAGTGAATGATTTCTACTTCAAATTATATGAAAGGAATGATACATGTACTCCAGACAGCATGAAAGGTACCAGAGTTCTTCCAGTCCTTCCAGCAGAAGTTGCACATGCAATCAAGAACATGAAGCGGGGAAAAGCTCCAGAAGAAGATGGAATTACTGTAGACATCATACAAGAAGCAAGTGGAGAAATCGAAACAGTACTCGCCCAAATTTTCACTCGATGCCTTAATGAAGGGAAGATTCCTGAGGATTGGAACAACACTACAATAATCCTGCTACGTAAAAAAGGTGACATTGAGGATCTCGGGAACTACAAACCTATCAGCCTCCTATCAGTGGTTTATAAAATCTTCACTAAAGTTCTTTCACACCACTTGAATGTAACACTGGACATGGCTCAACCGAGAGTACAAGCTGGATTCAGGAGTGGCTACAGCACTATAGATCATATCCATGTACTGAGAGAACTAATCGAAAGAGCGAGGGAATATGAACTTCCATTGTGCATGGCTTTTATCGATAATGAAAAAGCCTTTGATTCGGTGAAACCATCAGCAGTTACAATGGCTCTGAAATCCAGCAGTATTGAAGTTGCATACATTAATATTATTAAAAACATCTATGAAAATGCAAGTGCAAAGATTCGGCTGTTTGAAAATACAACACACATAAAACTTGGAAAGGGAGTGAGACAAGGTGGCACCATATCTCTGAAGCTCTTTAATGCCACATTAGAGGGTGTTTTTCAGTCGCTGAGCTGGGAAAACAAAGGGATAAAGATTAATGGAGATTATCTAACCCACCTTCGTTTTGCTGATGACGTAGTCATTTTTGCAACTACCCCATCAGAGCTGCAGAGTATGATCCAGGAACTTGCTGACAAGAGTAAAGAAGTGGGATTAAAAATGAACTTTCAGAAGACAAAAGTGATGTTCAATGCTTTTACAAGAAATGAAGATTTATCGATTGATGGAGAAAAGCTGGAGATAACAGACACGTATGTTTATCTTGGACAGCAGTTATCAAGTGAGGGTCACATTGATGAAGAAATTAATCGGCGTACAAAACTTGCCTGGAGAGCTTTTGGAAGAAACAGCATAATTTTGAAGAGCAATATGCCATTATGTCTTAAAAGAAAAGTGTTTGATCAATGCATCCTTCCAGTGCTTACGTATGGTGCAGAGACGTGGACCTTAGCTAAAAGAGACATACAAAGGCTGCAGACAACTCAAAGATGCATGGAGAGGTGCATGCTTGGTGTAACCAGGAGAGATAAGAAGAGGAACTCGTGGATCAGAAAAATGACAAGAGTGGAAGACATCATGATCAGAGTTAAATCCCTGAAATGGCAATGGGCTGGACATACTGCCAGAAGGACAGACCATCGATGGACAGCCGAAATTTTAGACTGGATTCCCAAGGGAGAGGAAAAGACCCAGAAGAAGACCACATGGGAGATCGGTGGATGAAAGTCGAAAGTATGCGGGAGTAACATAGAGGAGACTGGCACAAGACAGACCGTTGTGGAAGAAATTTGGGGAGACCTTCGTCCAGCAGTGGATTGATAATGGTTGAAAATGATGATGATGATGATGACACAGGGAAGTAAGGTCAGGTGATACGCAACATCACAGCCTCTCCTTGACAAATGTGAACCCCGCCTTCTCGTGGTGCATCCTGTTCCCAATAAAGGGGCTCTGACGACCGCCAATAGCAGTATAACTATACCATCGGGATTAGAGGAAATGCTATCCCACACTCGCCAACCCGCTTGGCCAGCATGGTGAGTTATGGCCACCCCTCCCCTCCTCAAAATGACTCTACAACTTAAATCTTGGCTCTCAGCCTCCGGCAACTGAAATGTACCTGGCCAAGGCAGCGGCCAGTGTGACATGAAGGCAGAGGGTGCTAGTAATCACTAGAGGACTAGACTAGGCTGCCATTTGATGCTGACTTTGGCTATTTACAATGGATGCTCCCTATCTTCTGATTCAACGCTTTTTGAATTGGAAGAGGAACTACAAAGGATCAAGTGGGACATCGTCGGGCTAAGTGAGGTAAGGAGAAAAGGAGAAGATCTCATTGAACTGAAAAGTGGACATCTCTTCTACTATCCTGGGACAGATACTGGCAGAACTATTGGTGTTGGATTAATGATAAACAAGAAACTGAAGGATAAAGTTGTAGAAGTTGGAAGTTTCTGTGACAGAGCTGCACAACCCGTTATCCAACTCTCGAGAAGATACCAGGCTCAGATTATTCAAACTTATGCACCCACCACAAGTCATCCTGAAGAAGAAATTGAAGACTTTTATGAGGACATTTGTCATCTAAATAATAAAGGCAAGCAGCACTTGAAGATAATTATGAGAGATTTCAATGTAAAAATAGGGCAACAGCAACAGAATGAAACTTCAGAAGGTAAATTCGGTTACAGCAACAGAAACCAGCGTGGAAATACTCTTGTAGAGCTTGCAGAGGCAGAAGGGTTTTTCATCTTGAACTCCTTTTTCAAGAAAAAGCCACACAGGAAATGGACATGGAGACATCCAAATGGGACGACAAGTGAAATTGATGTTATTATGTGTAACAAAAAATTTGTCATCGAAGACTGCAGTGTGCTAAACAAGTTCAACACAGGTAATGACCATAGATTGGTGAGATGTAAGATGCACCTCAACATTAAACTCGAATGTGTAGACAAGCAAAATGCATTGACATAGCCAACCTTAAAAAACACCATAATACCTTCAAGTTGGAACTGAAGAACAGATTCTCTGCTTTAGAATGCCTAACATCAGAAGAAGTGTATATTTCTGAAGTTAACAGAAAAGTAACCAAAGCTTTTATGGAAATAACAACAAAATTAGCTGGGTCTAAGAACAAGATGCATGTAAACAAATTATCAGGAAAAACGAAAATGTTGATGCAAAAAAGAAGAGAGATGAGGACAACTAAAGAAGATGTGACTTCCAAAGTGGAATATATAGAGCTATGCAAGACAGTAAGAAAAAGTATCACTGAAGACGTAAGAAAATTCAACTGTGAACTAGTAAGGAAAGCAATTGAAAACAAACAAAGCCTAAAGATAGCAAAGGGACATCTCAGTAAGGGAAGAAAACAGATTATGGCACTGAGAAAAGAAGATGGTTCTGTAACAAGAAATAGAGGCAAAATTTTGACAAGAGTGAAAGATTTCTACTCCAAATTATATAAAAGGGATGATACATGTAGTCCAGACATCATGAAAGGCATTAGTACCTGAGTTCTTCCAGTCCTCCCAGCAGATGTTGCACATGCAGTCAAGAACATGAGCGAGAAAAAGCTCCAGGAAAAGATGGAATTACTGTAGACATCATACAAGAAGCAAATGGAGAAATTGAAACAGTACTCGCCCAAGTTTTCATTTGATGCCTTAATGAAGGGAAGATTCCTGAGGATTGGAACAACGCTACAATGATCCTGCTACATAAAAAAGGTGACATTGAGGATCTCAGGAACTACAGACCTATCAGCGGTTTATAAAATCTTCACTAAAGTTCTTTCACACCGGTTGAAGGTGACACTGAACATGGCTCAACCGAGAGAACAAACTGGATTCAGGAGTGGCTACAGCACAATAGATCATATCCACGTATTGAGAGAACTAATTGAAAGAGCAAGGGAATATGAACTTCCATTGTGCATGGCTTTTATCGATTATGAAAAGGCCTTTGATTCGGTGAAACCATCAGCAGTTACAATGGCTTTTAAATCCTGCGGTATTGAAGATGCATACATTAATATTATTAAAAACATCTATGAAAATGCAAGTGCAAAGATTCGGCTGATTGAAAATACAACACACATAAAAATTAAAAAGGGAGTGAGACAAGGTGACACATATCTCCCAAGTTCTTCAATGTCACATTGGAAAATGTCTTTCAGTCACTGAACTGGGAAACCAAAGGGATAAAGATTAATGGAGATTATCTAACTCACATTCATTTTGCTGATGACGTAGTCATTTTTGCAACTTCCCCATCAGAGCTGCAGAGTATGATCCAGGAACTTGCTGACAAGAGTAAAGAAGTGGGATTAAAAATGAACTTTCAGAAGACAAAAGTGATGTTCAATGCTTTTACAAGAAATGAAGATTTGTCGATTGATGACAGGGATGGAAAATGGTCAGTAAAATCAGTAAAAGTCAGTATTTTTCAGATTGGTCAGTTTTAGTCTGTGTTTTTCAATTTTGGTCTGTAAAGTCAGTTATATACCATGGCTTTTTTAAAAAAGATTTACGTGATAGGAAAAAAGTTTGTGGTCGGTAAAGTAATGTTTTATGTGGCAGATGGATTGAAAAATTAGAAAATGCTGTTGAGAAGGCTCTGAGTTATAACTTTGTTAACAACTTTGTGCACTAGAGAGTGATTTTTGATCTCTATATTGGGAATGTTACCTAAGTGCAAAAAAGTAAATTTCGGTTAACTTTCCTCGCCAGGTGTATTATTTTGGTTTGGGGAAGAGTTGTGTGTGCGCATATACGCAAACAATGCTCCTACCCATCTTATAGTTCCTATATTTTGAGCCTTTGTACTGTATTTCCTATAATTTTTCTTATTACTTTCTTATACATTAGTATGAGGAAGTATTGTAATCGTGCAAAAATTCGAATTCAAGATTTCAACGGAAATACATGTTTTGGGGTCCCCCGAATACGATTTCACTATTTTCGAAGTGGTTTCTGTGTGCCAGTCTGTCTGTGTGTCTGTTGGTGTGTCTGTCTGTCTGTAGTTTGTGTCCACCATAACTACATAATTATCTGGTTAATTGTGAAGATTTTTTTAACTATTCAGTGCTGATTTTGTTTTTAATTTTTCTGAAAATAATAATACGGAGGTGAAATTTGGACATTGTAGTGTCCTGGTAGTTCACCACTGTGTAGGGCAGGGTGGGGCCCTATACCGGCACGAAAAGCTTAGCCTGGAAATACTCAACCTGGGAATACTCAGTAAATTTTACTGTAGGAATTTAATAGACATCCTGCTTAAAAATCCCTCTCTCTCTCTCTCTCTCTCTATATATATATATATATATATATAGGGATGTAAGGTCAGGTGATGCGTAACATCACAGCCTCTCCTTGACAAATGTCAACCCCGCCTTCTCGTGGTGCATCCTGTTCCCACTAAAGGGGCTCTGACGACCGCCAATAGCGGTATAACTATACCATCGGGATTAGAGGAAATTCTATCCCACACTCACCAACCCGCTTGGCCAGCGTGGTGAGTTATGGCCAAGCCCCTCCAAAATGATGCCACAACTTAAATCTTGGCCCTCAGTCTCCGGCAGCTGGAATGTACCTGGCCAAGGCAGCGGCCAGTGCGACATGAAGGCAGAGGGTGCTAAGAATCCCCGAAGGACCGGACTAGGCTGCCATCTGATGCTGACCTTGGCTACTTACAATGGACGCTCCCTATCTTCTGATTCAAGGCTTCTTGAATTGGAAGAGGAATTACAAAGGATCAAGTGGGACATCGTGGGGCTAAGTGAGGTAAGGAGAAAAGGAGAAGATCTCATCGAACTGAAAAGTGGACATCTCTTCTACTATCGTGGGACAGATACTGGCAGAACTAGTGGTGTTGGATTTATAATAAACAAGAAACTGAAGGATAAAGTTGTAGAAGTTGAAAGTTCCTCTGACAGAGCTGCACGACTTGTTATCCAACTCTCAAAAAGATACCAGGCTCAGATTATTCAAACTTATGCACCCACCACAAGTCATCCTGAAGAAGAAATTGAAGAATTTTATGAGGAAATTTGTCATCTAAATAATAAAGGCAAGCAGCACTTGAAAATAATTATGGGAGATTTCAATGCAAAAATAGGGCAACGGCAACAGAATGAAACTTCAGTAGGTAAATTCGGTCACGGCAACAGAAACCAGCGTGGAAATACTCTCGTAGAGTTTGCAGAGGCAGAAGGGTTTTTCATCTTGAACTCCTTCTTCAAGAAAAAGCCACACAGGAAATGGACATGGAGACATCCAAATGGGACGACAAGTGAAATTGATTTTATTATGTGTAACAAAAAATTCGTCATAGAAGACTGCAGTGTGCTAAACAAGTTCAACACAGGTAGTGACCATAGATTGGTGAGATGTAAGATGCACCTCAACACTAAACTTGAACGTGGCAAGCTCATAAGACAAACAAAACCTATTGACATAACCAACCTTAAAAAACACCATAATACCTTCAAGTTGGAACTGAAGAACAGGTTCTCTGCTTTGGAAGGCCTAACATCGGAAGAAGTGGACATCTCTGAAGTTAACAGAAAAGTAACCAAAGCTCTTATGGAAACAGCAACAAAATTAGCTGGGTCTAAGAACAAGTTGCATGTAAACAAATTATCAGGAAAAACGAAAATGTTGATGCAAAAAAGAAGAGAGATGAGGACAACTAAAGAAGATGTGACTTCCAAAGTGGAATATATAGAGCTATGCAAGACAGTAAGAAAAAGTATCACTGAAGACGTAAGAAAATTCAACTGTGAACTAGTGAGGAAAGCAATTGAAAACAACCAAAGCCTAAAGATAGCAAAGGGACATCTCAGTAAGGGAAGAAAACAGATTATGGCACTGAGAAAAGAAGATGGTTCTGTAACAAGAAATAGAGGCGAAATTTTGACAAGAGTGAAAGATTTCTACTCCAAATTATATGAAAGGGATGATACATGCACTCCAGACATCATGAAAGATACCAGTACCAGAGTTCCTCCAGTCCTTCCAGCAGAAGTTGCACATGCAATCAAGAACATGAAGCGGGGAAAAGCTCCAGGAGAAGATGGAATTACTGTAGACATCATACAAGAAGCAAGTGGAGAAATCGAAACAGTACTCGCCCAAATTTTCACTCGATGCCTTAATGAAGGAAAGATTCCTGAGGATTGGAACACCGCTACAATGATCCTGCTACATAAGAAAGGTGACATTGAGGATCTCGGAAACTACAGACCTATCAGCCTCCTATCAGTAGTTTATAAAATCTTCACTAAAGTTCTTTCACACCGCTTGAAGGTAACACTGGACATGGCTCAACCGAGAGAACAAGCTGGATTCAGGAGTGGCTACAGCACAATAGATCATATCCACGTACTGAGAGAACTAATTGAAAGAGCGAGGAATATGAACTTCCATTGTGCATGGCTTTTATCGATTATGAAAAAGCCTTTGATTCGGTGAAACCATCAGCAGTTACAATGGCTCTGAAAACCTGCGGTATTGAAGATGCATACATTAATATTATTAATAACATCTATGAAAATGCAAGTGCAAAGATTCGGCTGTTTGAAAATACAACACACATAAAAATTGGAAAGGGAGTGAGACAAGGTGACACCATATCTCCGAAGCTCTTTAATGCCACATTGGAAAATGTCTTTCAATCACTGAACTGGGAAAACAAAGGGATAAAGATTAATGGAGATTATCTAACCCACCTTCGTTTTGCTGATGACATAGTCATTTTTGCAACTACCCCATCAAAGCTACAGAGTATGATCCAGGAACTTGCTGACAAGAGTAAAGAAGTGGGATTAAAAATGAACTTTCAGAAGACAAAAGTGATGTACAATGCTTTTACAAGAAATGAAGATTTATCGATTGATGGAGAAAAGCTGGAGATAACAGACACGTACGTTTATCTTGGACAGCAGATATCAAGTAAGGGTCACATTGGTGAAGAAATTAATCGGCGTACAAAACTTGCCTGGAGAGTTTTTGGAAGAAACAGCATAATTTTCAAGAGCAATATGCCATTATGTCTTAAAAGAAAAGTGTTTGATCAATGCATCCTTCCAGTGCTTACGTATGGTGCAGAGACGTGGACCTTAGCTAAAAGAGACATACAAAGGCTGCAGACAACTAAAAGATGCATGGAGAGGTGCATGCTTCGTGTAACCAGGAGAGATAAGAAGAGGAACTCGTGGATCTGAAAAATGACAAGAGTGGAGGACATCATGATCAGAGTTAAATCCCTGAAATGGCAATGGGCTGGACATACTGCCAGAAGAACAGGCCATCGATGGACAGCCGAAATTTTAGATTGGATTCCAAGGGACTGGAAAAGACCCAGAAGAAGACCACATGGAAGATGGGTGGATGAAATTCGAAAGTATGCGGGAGTGACATGGAAGAGACTGGCACAAGACAGAGCATTGTGGAGGAGGCTTGGGGAGACCTTCGTCCAGCAGTGGATTGATAATGGTTGACAATGATGATGATGATGATATACATATATATATATATATATATATATGGGATGTAAGGTCAGGTGATGCGTAACATCACAGCCTCTCCTTGACAAATGTGAACCCCGCCTTCTCGTGGTGTATCCTGTTCCCACTAAAGGGGCTCTGACGACCGCCAATAGCGGTATAACTATACCATCGGGATTAGAGGAAATTCTATCCCACACTCATCAACCCGCTTGGCCAGCGTGGTGAGTTATGGCCAAACCCCTCCAAAATGATTCCACAACTTAAATCTTGGCCCTCAGTCTCCGGCAGCTGGAATGTACCTGGCCAAGGCAGCGGCCAGTGCGACATGAAGGCAGAGGGTGCTAAGAATCCCCGGAGGACCGGACTAGGCTGCCACCTGATGCTGACCTTGGCTACGTACAATGGACGCTCCCTATCTTCTGATTCAAGGCTTCTTGAATTGGAAGAGGAACTACAAAGGATCAAGTGGGACATCGTGGGGCTAAGTGAGGTAAGGAGAAAAGGAGAAGATCTCATCGAACTGAAAAGTGGACATCTCTTCTACTATCGTGGGACAGATACTGGCAGAACTAGTGGTGTGGGATTTATAGTAAACAAGAAACTGAAGGATAAAGTTGTAGAAGTTGAAAGTTCCTCTGACAGAGCTGCACGACTTGTTATCCAACTCTCGAAAAGATACCAGGCTCAGATTATTCAATATGCACCCACCACAAGTCATCCTGAAGAAGAAATTGAAGAATTTTATGAGGAAATTTCTCATCTAAATAATAAAGGTAAGCAGCACTTGAAAATAATTATGGGAGATTTCAATGCAAAAATAGGGCAACAGCAACATAATGAAACTTCAGTAGGTAAATTCGGTCACGGCAACAGAAACCAGCGTCGAAATACTCTCGTTGAGTTTGCAGAGGCAGAAGGGTTTTTCATCTTGAACTCCTTCTTCAAGAAAAAGCCACACAGGAAATGGACATGGAGACATCCAAATGGGACGACAAGTGAAATTGATTTTATTATGTGTAACAAAAAATTCGTCATAGAAGACTGCAGTGTGCTAAACAAATTCAACACAGGTAGTGACCATAGATTGGCGAGATGTAAGATGCACCTCAACACTAAACTTGAACGTGGCAAGCTCATAAGACAAACAAAATCTATTGACATAACCAACCTTAAAAAACACCATAATACCTTCAAGTTGGAACTGAAGAACAGGTTCTCTGCTTTAGAAGGCCTAACATCGGAAGAAGTGGACATCTCTGAAGTTAACAGAAAAGTAACCAAAGCTCTTATGGAAACAGCAACAAAATTAGCTGGGTCTAAGAACAAGATGCATGTAAACAAATTATCAGGAAAAACCAAAATGTTGATGCAAAAAAGAAGAGAGATGAGGACAACTAAAGAAGATGTGACTTCCAAAGTGGAATATATAGAGCTATGCAAGACAGTAAGAAAAAGTATCACTGAAGACGTAAGAAAATTCAACTGTGAACTAGTAAGGAAAGCAATTGAAAACAAACAAAGCCTAAATATAGCAAAGGGACATCTCAGTAAGGGAAGAAAACAGATTATGGCACTGAGAAAAGAAGATGGTTCTGTAACAAGAAATAGAGGCGAAATTTTGACAAGAGTGAAAGATTTCTACTCCAAATTATATGAAAGGGATGATACATGCACTCCAGACATCATGAAAGATACCAGTACCAGAGTTCCTCCAGTCCTTCCAGCAGAAGTTGCACATGCAATCAAGAACATGAAGCGGGGAAAAGCTCCAGGAGAAGATGGAATTACTGTAGACATCATACAAGAAGCAAGTGGAGAAATTGAAACAGTACTCGCACAAATTTTCACTCGATGCCTTAATGAAGGAAAGATTCCTGAGGATTGGAACACCGCTACAATGATCCTGCTACATAAGAAAGGTGACATTGAGGATCTCGGAAACTACAGACCTATCAGCCTCCTATCAGTAGTTTATAAAATCTTCACTAAAGTTCTTTCATACCGCTTGAAGGTAACACTGGACATGGCTCAACCGAGAGAACAAGCTGGATTCAGGAGTGGCTACAGCACAATAGATCATATCCACGTACTGAGAGAACTAATTGAAAGAGCGAGGGAATATGAACTTCCATTGTGCATGGCTTTTATCGATTATGAAAAAGCCTTTGATTCGGTGAAACCATCAGCAGTTACAATGGCTCTGAAAACCTGCGGTATTGAAGATGCATACATTAATATTATTAATAACATCTATGAAAATGCAAGTGCAAAGATTCGGCTGTTTGAAAATACAACACACATAAAAATTGGAAAGGGAGTGAGACAAGGTGACACCATATCTCCGAAGCTCTTTAATGCCACATTGGAGGGTGTTTTTCAGTCGCTGAGCTGGGAAAACAAAGGGATAAAGATTAATGGAGATTATCTAACCCACCTTCGTTTTGCTGATGACGTAGTCATTTTTGCAACTACCCCATCAGAGCTGCAGGGTACGATCCAGGAACTTGCTGACAAGAGTAAAGAAGTGGGATTAAAAATGAACTTTCAGAAGACAAAAGTGATGTTCAATGCGTTTACAAGAAATGAGGATTTATCGATTGATGGAGAAAAGCTGGAGATAACAGACACGTACGTTTATCTTGGACAGCAGATATCAAGTGAGGATCACATTGATGAAGAAATTAATCGGCGTACAAAACTTGCCTGGAGAGCTTTTGGAAGAAACAGCATAATTTTCAAGAGCAATATGCCATTATGTCTTAAAAGAAAAGTGTTTGATCAATGCATCCTTCCAGTGCTTACGTATGGTGCAGAGACGTGGACCTTAACTAAAAGAGATATACAAAGACTGCAGACAACTCAAAGCAGCATGGAGAGATGCATGCTTCGTGTAACCAGGAGAGATAAGAAGAGGAACTCGTGGATCTGGAAAATGACAAGAGTGGAAGACATCATGATCAGAGTTAAATCCCTGAAATGGCAATGGGCTGGACATACTGCCAGAAGGACAGATCATCGATGGACAGCCGAAATTTTAGATTGGATTCCAAGGGACAGGAAAAGACCCAGAAGAAGACCACATGGGAGATGGGTGGATGAAATTCGAAAGTATGCAGGGGTGACATGGAGGAGACTGGCACAAGACAGACCGTTGTGGAGGAAACTTGGGGAGACCTTCGTCCAGCAGTGGATTGATAATGGTTGACAATGATGATGATGATGATGATATATATATATATATACTTAAGAGCACAGCCAAAAACATAAGAAAAACTTAAGAATTTAAAACGAAAGTTGCAAAATAACCTGAAGATCATAACGCGCAACGCAACAGTTATGAAAATTCAGAATTCACATTCTATTAAGAAGAGACTGAAGCAAAAAATTTTTTGACTCATACCAAGTACAACATAGAAAAGGTTATGTATTGACTGGTGTGAGTAAAAAGAGAAAAAAATAGAACAACTGAATGTAGAAAGTGTCGAGAATACTGAGCCTTGGCTTTATCAAGGACCAGCAAAAACTCTGCATTTTCTCACTTCCACAAAGACCTATTTGGAAATGGGTTTCTGCAAAGTCATAGATGCAAGTAATAAGCCCACCAAAAAAAATTAAAAATATATATATATATGTCATAACCTCCACAGAGTTGTATGACCAAGCTTTAGTTAACAATTTAGCTTGCATCCATAACTTTCCTGGCCCGACCCATGCTCTTCATCTGTTACTAATAAACAGGAAGAAGATGATTATATAAAACTCAAGTTGTAAGAGTGACATAATGACTAGGGAGTGGCAGGGGTGTTTGGAAGTTTGGGGTAAAAGGTCGGCCATGTTTCCTCAAGAGTGGAAGAAGTTAAGTTTCATAAGAGGTAAGCTCTCTTCATTGTCTTTGGGTTTTAGGTTTTCCAAGTTCAATGTTTGAACTTCTTGAACATTTTTCTATTTTTTGCTTTAAGCATTTAGGCACTAGCAAGTCTATTAACTTTTTTGCGGATTTTAACTCTTTCTTTTCTTGGTAACTTTGCACGTTTTTTAGGGCACTAAGGCTAAGCAGCCGGCCGTTCCATTGTTCTTGTAGTCTACGATGTGTTTTCAATGTAGTTAAGGTCTTAATAACTACTTAATTATGCACTTAAAGCACTTCTGAAATACTTTGTACATATTGCAACTAATTGTTTATGTCATATAACCTTCACAAAGCATTTCTTTAGTTTATTATTGTCTTTATTTTATTCTCGTTTTTGTGTTGTCAGAAGCTGTGGAGTAGGGGGTTTTTATAATCCAGTTTTCTTTCAAGAATCTGTGCTTTAGAAAAAAATTTATATTTCCTTTTTTATTGCAATGTTTAAGAATTTGTAGTACTTTAGTATTGCTATTCAGGTTTAAATTCTCTCTCAGGCAACTAGGCAACTTGGCAATTTGTTATTGCTGAACATTATTTCTGATTCATTATGTCACTCTTACAACTTGAAATTTCTATAATCATCTTCTTTCTGTTTATTAGTAACAGATGAAGAGCATGGGTCGGGCCAGGAAAGTTATGGATGCAAGCTAAATTTTTAGCTAAAGCTTGGTCATACAACTCTGTGGAGGTTATGACATATATATATATATATAGTTTTTAATTTTTTTGGTGGGCTTATTACTTGTATCTATGACTTTGCAGAAACCCATTTCCAAATAGGTCTTTGTGGAAGTGAGAAAATGCAGAGTTTTTGCTGGTCCTTGATAAAGCCAAGGCTCAGTATTCTCGACACTTTCTACATTCAGTTTTTCTATTTTTTTCTATTTTTACTCACACCAGTCAATACATAACCTTTTCTATGTTGTACTTGGTATGAGTCAAAAATTTTTTTTTTGCTTCAGTCTCTTCTTAATAGAATGTGAATTCGGAATTTTCATAACTGCTGCGTTGCGCGTTTTGATCTTCAGGTTATTTTGCAACTTTCGTTTTAAATTCTTAAGTGTTTCTTATGTTTTCAGCTCTGCTCTTAAGTATATATATATAGGGGAATAGTTGTGTGTGCATATGTGATTTTTCTTCACTTCATACTGTAATGAATAGTAATCCTAATTTTTTTTATTTATTATTTCAGGTAATGCAGCTGTCTTTATAAAATCATACGTTTTTTGATTAACTGGATTACTTAGACAAAAGTATGGAAAAATGTACTGTAAAATCAGAATGGTTCCAAAAACAGGACAGCAATGGTTTCATGGTTTCTGAAAGGGGACAGAAAAAAAGTGACAGTGAAGTTTTTTATATGTTGTGCACACAAACATTTTCAGTTTCTTGGGGCTTTAGTGCTATAGAGCAGCATGCTTCTACTTGGAAGCACAGAGAACAATGTAAAGTGAAACTGAGTTCTTCACAGCTACATTTGTCTTCAGCCCGTCCTGGATGTAGCAGTGATGGTGTAATTTCATCTCCCGGAGCTACACCATCAATTCAGCTTTATGCTGCTAGACAAGCTGCTCCAAGGGCAGAGTTAATCTGGTGTTTGAAAATGATTGGAGGGAACTTTGCTGTTCAGCCAGCTTGTGAAGATGTAAAAGAAACCTTTGAGGCAATGTTTCTTGGAAGTGTTCCTTCTGAGTTCACCCTTTCAAGGACAAAGGCAAGATATTTAGTATGTAATACTTTAGCTCCATATTTTAAAAAGCAGTTGGTGGATGATATTGGAGGAGCACATTTCTCTCTTTGTTTTGATGAAACTGTGAATGCAGCTTCAAAGAAAGAGCTTCAAACTGTAGTTAAATACTGGTCAGATTCCAAACAAATTATTATGACACAGCATCTACAGACTTTCTTCATTGGTAAAGCCACTGCTAGTGATATTTACTCCAAGTTAAATGAAGCCTTGGATAATGCCCAGCTTTCTCGTTCAAAGCTATTGATGCTAGGTTGTGATGGACCCAATGTTAACAAAACTGTGAATCGTCTTATGAATGATTCTCTGATCCTGTTAGGAAGAAAACAGTTGATTGATGTTGGCACACATAACATACACATCATCCATAATGCATTCCAAAAAGGATTACAAGACTTTGGTGAAAATGCTTCGGACATGATCTTGTTTCTCTATAATTTTTTTGATGGCCAAACATCTCGTTGGGAAGATTTTGAAAAAATACAATCAGATATGAAACTTCCGGGTCATCGGTTTATGAAACATGTTTCCTCTGAATGGCTGCCATTTGAACCAGCTAGAGAGAGACTTTTAGAACAATGGTCAGCTGTTGAAAAATACTTTCTTCAGTTCATACCCCAGCACAAAAGCAAGTTGATGAGTTCTTTGAAATACAAGAATATTGTTAAACTATTAAAAGACAAAACTACCAACGCAGAAATTATGTTTGCTTGTGCAAGTGCTCATACATGTTCAAGATTCACTGGTTTCCTTCAAAATAGAGAGATCCTTTAATACATCTAATCTATAATGAGCTCACAAACCTCGTCAGAACACTCATGAATCGATTTTGTGTTAGTGCTGCTCCACTGAGTCTGGAAGCATTTTGTGATAAGTATTACTTGCCATTGAAAAACATAGTGTTCAACACTAGAGAAAGTGAATATCTCAAGAAGCTAAGCGCACAAGAAAGATGCTATATTTCCATGAAAGCTAGAAAGCACTATGTGTCTTCTTGTACACATATTTTGGAAAAGTCTTCTTTGGATAAACCTGTGTTGTGGTATCTTCGATGTTTGCATCCTGCAAAGAGGGTGAAAGAAGGATCATATAAAAACATAGTGAAATTAGCTGCAGTTCTTCCAATTGAGTACAGTGAACATGCACTAGTTGATGAATAGAAACTATTGACGTTAGAAGAAGAAAAATCAGGTAGTGACAAGAACCCAGTGGACGTTTACTGGAGTCAGTTTTTTGAGAAGACATATATCTCTGGAGAAAAGAAATACCCAACTGTTACGAAAATTGTGAAGGCTGCACTTGCACTTTCGCATGGCAATGCGGATGTAGAAAGGGGATTCTCATTGTTGAGGAACATCTTGAATCAAGACACCGCAAATATGTGTGAAAGAACATTGGATGCTTATTTGACTGTAAGAGATGCTGTGGTGAATGTGTTTGAGGGGAAGGCTCACTTTGTAATTATCACTCAGGAACTTCTTCAATTGGCACACACAGCTCATGTCAGATACAAGCAGTACTGTGAAGATGAGAAGAGAGTTGCTGAGGAAAAACTGAGGAAACAAGAACAGGAAAAAGAAAAATTGTTGCAAGCAAGTATGAAGAGTAAGTTTGAAAAAGAAAAAGTAAATATTGAACACGGTGAACAGGCACTGAAGAAAATGATAGAGGAAGAAAAGGAGAAAAGATTGACTGTTGACAGATTACAGGATGATGCAAACAAGTGTTTAAAAAAGCAATAAATAAAAAGGACTTGATGGGAATTAGTGTGGCTCAAGCAATGTTGGAGAGTGCTACGAAAGTTAGGGGAAAGAAGTGAAGAAAATTAAAGACATAGAAAAGATACAGAAAGCAGTTGATAAGCGAAAAAGCAGTGTTATAACAACATTTTTTTCAAAGAAGCAAAAACAAAGTGAGACTTAATGACCTAATTTTGTAAAGAAAGCTAGATGATTTTCCACATTACATTTAAAAATTCAAATTTGTAAACATTTTGTTTGTATTATTCTGAAAATGGTACTGTACAGCTGCACTTTAAAGCTTTTTCTAGTTTTAGGTATATTTGTGCTGAATAGGAGCATGTCAGTATTATTATAATAAAGTGCAATGATTTTCCTGATTATTTATTATTATTATTATTATTATATGTAATTTTGTAATAGTTTTATATGTTGATTACAATCAAAACAATAAACAGGTGTGAGTTGGCTGGCTATGGGGATGGTGGAGGCCAGATTAAAAAAATGCTTTTGACTCTTCTTTCCTAATAGGAAATTTGATTCAGTATTTAGTCTGTTTTTTTTTTTTTTTTTTTGTTTTTTATGTCCAAATCAGTAAAGTCAGTTTTTGTAATCAAAATGGTTAGTAAGTCAGTAATTTTAGTCTTAGGTTTGGTTTCCATTGCTGTAATGATGGAGAAAAGCTGGAGATACAGACACGTATGTTTATCTTGGACAGCAGATATCAAGTGAGGGTCACATTGATGAAGAAATTAATTGGCGTACAAAACTTGCCTGGAGAGCTTTTGGAAGAAACAGCATAGTTTTCAAGAGCAATATGCCATTATGTCTTAAAAGAAGTGTTTGATCAATGCATTTTTCCAGTGCTTACGTACAGTGTAGAGACGTGGACCTTAACTAAAAAAGACATACAAAGGCTGCAGACAACTCAAAGATGCATGGAGAGGTGCATGCTTGGTGTAACCAGGAGAGATAAGAAGAGGAACTCGTGGATCAGAAAAATGACAAGAGTGGAAGACATCATGATCAGAGTAAAATCCCTGAAATGGCAATGGGCTGGACATACTGCCAGAAGGACAGGCCATCGATGGACAGCCAAAATTTTAGATTGAATTTCAAGGGACAGGGAAAGACCCAGAAGAAGACCACATGGGAGATGGGTGGAAGAAATTCGAAAGTATGCGGGAGTAACATGGAGGAGACCGGCACAGGACAGACCGTTGTGGAAGAGGCTTGGAGAGACGTTCGTCCAGCAGTGGATTGATAATGGTTGACAATGATGATGATATATATATACTGCTTTAAATTCATATTCAATGCACCCTCAGGGGGAGGGTCTGCATTCGAGGACCCTCCCCTTGGCTACACCTATGGATAGCATGGTTTGTATGCCACCCTGTGAAAATAGTGAGATCGACAGGGGAAAATTTGGTGCTAAAAAAATCAGTAAAACCTCAGGGAAGAAACAAATGTTTTTGTTACAAACCTGGAAAAATTGGGGAACTTGTAATCCTATGCTATTGGGGGGGGCAATTACAAAAACACATTTAAATGATCTAGTCTTAGCACTTAGCATTGCTTTTATTTTTATTCCAAGCAGTCTTCCTGCTTCCTCTCCCTCACACATAGCCTACAATACCTGCAATGAATGGAAAAATATATTTAAAGATACATTTATTACATCGTACGGTGGCCAAACTTTGCATTTTATAAATACATCAAGTTAACCTTATGAATTGATTGTCAAATACTTGAAAATGTCATTGCGTCACTTTTTGGAGAATTTTTGGTTCAGATTCACTTCAGTAAAATATTTTATAAATAGTGATTCCACTGTGGTCCTAACTTGAAAGTTGGCATAGTATAGCCAACAAAAATCTAACGATGCCGCATAATTTTTTTCAGAATTTTAAAATTAGTTTTTTTAAATATTCAAGGTCAAATGCTATTTCAGTAACCTTGACAAGGTCAAACTCTTTTTTTTTTTTTTTCCAGCACACGATTTAAAAGCTCATATAAAATGATATCAAAATACACTAATTTTAACCTTCTAGCCCAGTTAGGTAATGAGATACAAAGATTGTCTGGAGGTCACGATGTTCTAATTTTCAAGGTCATGTAAACTTGAAACCTCTTGGGTGGACAGAGATAAAATTTGGGATTTATGCATAAGTCTAATGCCTAATAATCACACCAAATTTCAAGGAAATAAAAAAGGGTCAGGTTGAGGCCATATTGGTTGATTTGACACAGAAATTACCCTTACCCTAAAGACAACAATAAGATTTATCTCTTCATTACATCTAACTTTGATATATTGAAGAAGATTAAAAAATCTGTCGCTGCACGATATTGAAATCACTAAAAGCTAAGATCAATTAAAACCTTTAATTACATACTTAGCATAGTTAAAAATCTAGTTTACACTAAAACACGTGAGATCTTTCGAGCCGACTGGGCTCATCCTCAGACGTGATTACAATGGAAGAAGCTCCGGGTTACATTATCGTATATATAGCCATAATAAATGACTGACATCATAACTGTAAGCTTTATAATAAATGACTGACGTCATAACTCAAGTTGTTCCATAAAATTGCATGTAAATCCCACTTCATGTAAAAAAAAAAAAAAAATAAGGCTTTAATAAAAATAATTGAGGGGCACAACAATTACATCTCATATAAAATGATATAAAATATCATTTTATATGAGATGTAATTGTTGTACCACAAGAAACGAAAAATCATGCCTTCTTCGATAACAAGATGGCTTATTGCAGATTCAACGCATCATAATCAAGAGGTTCGAAAGTTCTTTTCTATTGTATTAATTTTGTGAAACATGAGTTAAAAAACTGGAATAATGTTAATCATTTAATACATATTGTCTCTACATATTGGAGGACTTTGACAACTTATGATGCATATGACTGTACATATAAAAACATTTTTTCATATAAATTTGTAATCTTCATATAATAAAATTCTAAACTATCATAAGGAACATCAAAAAGGAATATTAGTGACAAGTTGAAATAAATTTTTTTATTATATTGACGTTTTTCCCGTGCTCGAATTTCTAGTAACGTGCGAAACAGTAGATGATATGGAAACTATTTTGTTGACATATAGTTAATAATTTCTGAAACCATGTAATGGTTTCGACAAATGTTGAATTAATATAATTACAACTCACTTAAATACCTCATTATAATTAGCACTTGAATAGTTATTCATGTTCATCAGGTTCAGTTCTTTTTAGTACTTGTTTCCAAGGCTGCAGAATATTAACCGGTACTTCATCATTACAACAGGAGTTCACAAAGCTGTAAATAAACACTTTCCATAAATAGTATCTCAAATTTTGTACGGGGGGAAAGCTGTTATGTAGGAGTCACTCCAGCTAGGGTGGTAAGATCCCAGGTTGGAGAGGCGTGATAACGCAGTAGTTTGTGAATGCAGTTTCATATTATAGCTGTGTTCTTTTATTCTCGTACCCAATGTCCGTGTAGTAGAGCCGATGTATACTAAATCGCTGCTGGATGCTCTACCGATTTTAAGGGGATTGCATATACCCCACATTTACTTTCAGCATCTACATGATTACGATCACTCTTCACCAAAAACAGTACATTAGAAGTTCACACCCCACAGTCCAATTTATTTTTATGACAGGCATTTTATAAGGTATTAACGAGTTCTAGTACAAATTCCATTGATCATACATATTTCGCTATTCGGCTCTCTCGTTGCAAAGTTAAGAGTGTCAACCTTTCTTCGTGCCTTAGCACTCCTTGAACTATGGAAGCCAAAAGTTTTAGCATTGTCATAAATCACTTTAATCTCCTTATGGCGCAAGTTAAATGTGGACGAATGTGTAATTGCTCTTTGAACCATGAAGCGTATGGAGGCTAGTTTATGATGCAGGGGATGTGCAAATGTCATAGGTATCATAGCGGGGGTCGATGAAAGTTTCCGGTAGACTGAAGTGGTTATAACTTGGGTGACAAGGTCTCTGCATAATTGGATATCCATAAACGGTAAGGAGTATTGATGTTCAAATGCTGTTGTAAAATTAAAGGGTTGGAAGTCAGAGCTGTAGCAAATAAATTCAGATTTTCCTGCGTCGAAGGCCAAAATAACAACACATCATCCACATAGCGAACGTATAACATTGGTTTAATAGGAAAGCTCTCAATAACAGTATCCTCCAGATGCTGCAGTATTATCTCCGCAAGGATAGGTGATAGGGGTGACCCCGGGCTCCTTCAAGTTGTTGATAAAATTGGTTATTAAATCTGAAAAATGATCGATTTTGTATTAACTTGAGAGCAGCCAAGATGGACTGGACTTCCAGAGCCGATATGTTCCCCTGGTTGATTAGTTTTTCTTCAATTACCCGGTTGACGATGTTAATAGGAACACTGAGAAATAAGGCTTCTACGGCCAGGGAAGCCATGTAGAAGTTTTTCCCTTTGGTTTTTAATGTTCTAATTCTATGGAGTACCTGAAGTGAACTCGAAACCAAGTATTGGGAGCCTTTAATCAGAGGTTTTAGATAGTTGGCTAAAGCCTTTTCAAGTGAGCGAGTCGGTGAATGGCTACTTAAAACCAAAGGTTGTAACGGTTGTCCCTCCTTATGTACCTTGACTTTGCCAAACAACTGCAGAATACGAGGTCCCATGGAGGGATTCATATTTGCGAACATGAATAACTATTCAAGTACTAATTATAATGAGGTATTTAAGTGAGATGTAATTGTTGTGCCCCTCAATTATTTATATTAAAGCCTTTTTTTTTTTTTTTTACATGAAATAATGTGCTATACATGCAATTTTATGGAACAACTTGAACTCATGCAGCTATGACGTCAGTCATTTATTATGGCTATATATACGATAATGTAACCCGGAGCTTCTTCCATTGTAATCACGTCTGAGAATGAGCCCAGTCGGCTCGAAAGATCTCACGTGTTTTAGTGTAAACTAGATTTTTAACTTAGCTTTTAGTGATTTTAATATCGTGCATCGACGGATTTTTTAATCTTCTTCAATATCTTACATTTGCACGACAATTAGAAGAATTGATAACTTTGATATTTTGAGAAACATAATTTTTAGCCCAAAGTAATAGAGGTAGTTGCCTTCAATGCACGATCTTATAATGAAAGTTCTTATATTTGTATATACAATAAAATCTTTAAATTCAGCCAACGAATTTAAATTTGTATTGTGAGTGACTCTTGTTATTAAGATCGTGCATTGAAGGCAACTACCTCGATTACTTTGGACTATTTCTGCACGAATTTGAATTCTCCTAATAATTTTTAGCTTTGTGAATTAATGAAGACATGGCAAATCCTAGTGAAGAATTATTGTAGTTAATTGTGCATTACGGGGATTACTAGGATATAAGTTTTCACTTTGTCAAATTTTCAGGTTGTACCCCAACCCTTCTTCAGGACTGACTAAGATAGAAGGTGCACCTTCTATCTTAGTCAGTCCTGAAGAAGGGTTGTAATGCACAATTAACTACAATAATTTTTAGCTATAAATCATATTCATTTCAAGATATTGTATATTTTCACATCAAGTATTAAAGATACTACTGCACATGATTTATGATTCAGTACTATTACAACTTTTGATTGCTTGGACTAAATAAATAACAAACTGATATAACATAACAAAAGCTATTCCTTTTTCTTCCTCCTGTGCCATCTTCTTGTCTTAGATAAGTTTGTTTTCCTAGAAAAGTGAACAAAACCTAGCATTTTTAACAGGAAATAATCCTAGTTGTAAATGAATTTATGGCACCTCTATTCATATTGTACTGTGAAATTAACTTTTATATGAGTCTTATAAGAGGTTATTATTCAAAAAGTTGGTGGTCAAATTTTCAAACTAAAGCCTAGTTCGTCATCAGGACTACGTCAGTGACGTAGTATCTAAGCCTAGTTTGTCATCAGCACTACGTAGTATAAAGCCTAGTTCGTCATCAGCACTACGTCAGTGACGTAGTCCTGATGACAAACTAGGCTTTAGTTTGAAAATTTGACCACCAACTTTTTTGAATAATAACCTCTATAAGACCCGTAAAAAAGTTAATTCCACAGGAAATAATCTTCATTCAAGACAAGAAAACAACATGAAAGATATATATATTTTTAATATTTTCATTATTTTATTACTTTCATTCAAGTGATAAAAAGCAGTAATATTAGCGAAAAATAAAACAATTACATCCAGGAACATGACAATGTAGTCTCATGAAATAAACTGCTATAAATGTTATGCTCACATTAAATCTCTTGATTAAAAATATCCAAGAAATTATTAATAAAAAGCTATACATATTCTGGAGCTTTCATATCACACAGGTAAATAATATCAATCTCATTTCTTATCACTCTAAAACATTATAATGCACTTTATAGATAGCCATATATCTTTCCTTAAAAACAAATAGACAATGTTAAAAATTATATTACTTTAATAAAATAATGTTCAAGCTGAACTCTGTGTATTAAAAAAAAGCCACATTTTATAGCACCATGAAGCCTGTTATTTATTTTTATCTTATCCTCTATGTCTTTTTGTATCATACTTCTATTTCATTTGAGGTACACAGTTCCTAAAGCATTAACTACTAATACACAACAGCACTGAAAGCTACACTAAAAAAATTTGCCATGTTGAAATAATTAGAAAGTACCATTTTTCTTTTTTTGCAAAATTCTGACCTGACATGGATATCACTTCCATTCTTTTTTCTTTTTTTTTTTAATTGGAGGTTTAACGACCACCGTGAGCAACTCAATGGGCTATAAGCAGTCGCCCGTCCCTAATTTAAGGCCACTGGTTCCAGGGAAGGGAGAGAGCCAGTGCCGTAAGACAAACACAACACCCATGCCTCACCGGGATTCGAACCCGGACCCCTTTGGGACGAATGATTATAAGCTATTGCTTAGACCACTGCGCCACTGGGGCGGCTCACTTCCATTCTGGCCTGATCACATGGATAACATCATTCCCATTCTGACCAGACCACATGGGGGATCATTCCCATTCTGACCTGATTACATGGTCTCCAGGGAATCCAGTGTCTGTCTCAAGATGGGCAAGCAAGAAAGTGTAAGGGCCAAAATAAGGAAGAACCAATTTATTGTACTTGTTACATTTGTGTACTCGTTATTGTAACTAATACGAATGTACCGATATATCCATCACTAGCTCACATAGTCCTGCCAGCTAGTTTGATGAGAATATTGTTGTACCAATGTAACAACAAAAAGGACACAGGAAAAGAAAGTTGTATTGAAAAGAACTGTTTCGTGCAGTTACACGGCAAAGGAAAATGGTAAATGGCATATTCAAAATTCAAGTTACCCAAGGAAACAAAGATCACTGTACAAGACAAAATATTTAAAACCCAGTGCTGACATGCAATGCAGTAACTTTTAGCTACAACTACACTACCGTAAGTGAGGTAAATAAGTAGATTTTACCAGAAAATACCTTATTATTACTGCCTTCCAAATTTCATAAGAATTTGATTTCTTTGTAAGGTTTACGACGTTAAATAACTTAACCACAAAAAATCCTCTGACGGGACACATCCACTTCGCACTCGCTCTGTAGCATTGTCATATGTTGCCATAGAAACGGCTGGAGAACTCAGTTAGATATTCTTTGACTCAGCTCCTTTATGACTCGGCTATGGTCAGCACACGTGACATTACATATTTGGCTGTGTTCCAAAATCTTAACGGCATCTGAATTATTCTATATTTTTTTTTTCTTATTTTATTTGTTCTTAAAACACCGCCTGCAAATAAGTACTTAGGGTAGGATGCATGACTCATACTCAGTTTATTATTAGCTCCATAAAAAAGAAAAAATCTTCGGCCGCCAAAGAAAAACTGGGCTCCATGTTTATGTTTTGTCCCATGTGATGATGACGTCACATCATTACTATAGCGGTCCAAAACGCTTTGGAAGATATCCAACAATTGCATTTGTTAATTTCTGTAAGAAATGTTGGTTACATCTTGCAGACTTTATGAAAATCGTTCGAATGATTTCATAAGCAGAACCACGACTAATTTGCAAATGATTTCCTACTTGATCTATAGACAACCATCTGTTTGTCAGATCCATGGCTCAGGCTTGTTTAACGTTGACGTCAGTAGCGGACGACCAAATGCGGACGACAACAAGCGTCCAGCTTCGTCTTCATGCGGCATATTTGTTCACTCGTTATTGAACCTGGAAATAAAATACTAGACACTAAAATTTCCCCACACAAAAAGAGTAGGGGTATCAACGTGTAACTTGATTGGTGTGCCATGGAGCTTGTATTAGGTGGAGACACCACTGGTACAGTGCCTAGAAGAATTAGTGTGTCGTGCTCGCAGAAAAACTTGCTGCCCGCAATCATGAAAGCGGTAGATGGCGCTGCGATCGGATGTCACGTCGCTTTTCGGGAGGAAGGACGACGAGAACGCACATCTTTCTATGACACAGACCCAGCTCGTCAGCATTATGTGTACTCCTTGAACGATATTTTATAAGCAGATAACTTAAGTATTTACGAAATAATCGACACGCCTCTTTCACCACCCCCTCACCCAAAAAAAAAAAAAAAAAAAAAAAAAATGAACGAACGGGGTGCTCAAGATTCATTAATAAGGGTATTGTAGTTTAAGTTAAGCTTTGCATTGTGCTAACGTCAACATTAATGTTAGATATTTCGGAAGTTTTAGAGTCATACATGGGTTACATTATGCAAAAACACTGGAGACCAATATGCAGTTTACAATCACTGAAACATCAACTTACAGTATAAAGTAAAAATTAAAATAAAGAAAATATTTTGCCCCTCAAAACCTTACCGGAAAAAAAGGGGGAAATATTTTCTCAATGAGACATGGGCTTTATAATTTGCATTCCAATAATCCAAATAGGTCTTGAAATTCAGTAACCTAAAAACTTAAAATTATTTAATAATGTACTTCATTTTTGAGCAATGAGTGACTAAATTTCTTGGTAAGAACATGGGATCAAAATAAATATTGAAACTTAATGCTTTCCATTTAGTTGCAGAGTGTGGCTTTGAAAAGAAGCCTTTTAATGAGTTAAAAATAGAATACAACAAATGCGATTACTATTTTTAAAATTGGTCTATTTTCTAATAATATACCAACTGTAATCCATTTATAAAAATCATTCCTAAAAAAACTTTGCCTGTGATACGATAAACAAAATGAATCATACTGAACAGAAGTAAATATACAAAACCTGAATGTATATGATGACATTCTTTTAAAGAAAAATAATTATAACATTTTTCTTTACTTTTCTTCACCTTATAATAATCATGTGATTAAATTTGCTATTCAAATGGGTTTGCAGTGAAGAGAGGGAAATTGTTTTGCACCTTAAGTAAAAAGTTTAATAAGGTAAAAATTAAGAAGTGGGTGTTCATGGAGTCTGTCTAAATGGGATAATTCTATGCAGTCCTTGTAAACTATTTTTACCCTTAAAAAAAGGAAATTATTAATGTAGCATACACACAGGCGTAACATGGGGAAGGCACAGTAGGGCATGTGCCCCCCTCTCCCCACTTAAAAATTGGAAAAACTAATTAGTCGTTCTCCTTTTAAATGCCATAAAGTGTGATATGCAGCGAAGGGAACACTACGTAATAGCTATCATTTTTATGACTGCTTTCCAGCAGAAATTCATGCGCAATAGCATGCAGTCATCTTTACGATGGGTAATGGGTTTCATCATCTGATGACAGCATGAGGTCAGTGCCGTCTTAACGCTTTTGGGGGTCCTGGGCCGCCATATTTTTCGAGTCCCCCGATTATGTATATACAGAACATATACAACATATGGATATATATATACAATGTATCAGAATTATTATATACACCACCATTACCATGTTACCCCTATGAGAAACAATATTCAATATCCCGTAACTTTTTAAATACCACTTGAACGAAAAATGCCGTGTTCGAAGTGGGCAGGTATGGCATACTGGTAGTTAACAAAAATGGAAGTGAGCATACCGGCAGTTAAAAAAACATTGTTTACCTATCCTGGTATGTAATAAATTATAAACCCGTCACAAACTACGTAAAGAAATTAGGTTGAAAGCACAAATTTTAACGCAAAAATCAGCAAATGATATTTTTAATGGCAAAATTGAAAAATGATTAGCAGCCGAGACTGAAAAGACGTTAAGTGCTCTGCTGTTACACTACAGTTTTAGTGTAGCAGCAGAGCACTTAACATACTGAAGCAGAATGGCTTTCGATTTAAAATCTTGGTGTCGACCATATCGGCAGTAGGCCTGTGCCACTTCGATCACTGGAAAAATGGTACATGACAAAATTTGTAGAACTTCATGAAGTGTACCAAATTGCATTCACATTTTGTTGTTCAGCAAATTACAAGAAAATGGGTGCTGGAAGATATAATATTTCTTCCCTATCTTACAAATTATTAAACGAAAATTAAATTGAAACCGAAGAAAGATACCAACCAGCGCCTTTTTCAGACATGACGCACCGGACGAAAATGCGGATATGCAGCCCCCATCAGTTATTTGTGTAAACAGCGACGATGTAAAAAAAATATAAAAGTAGCCCAGGTGAGCAAACCCTAGTGATAAATATACGTGCGCTTCTTCATATATATATAACACAAATGACGGTTTAAAAGTTAAAAAATGATTCCGAAAAAAATGCAATTTGTGCGTGGCCCTCAGGCCTCACCCGCATTTAAGATCGGGAGGGATGCCGGCTTTGTTTTTTATTTTGTCACAAAAGATCCACCCGAACTTTCTTCCTGCCTCCTCGGGAAATCGAAGCTATGAGCAAGGTTTAAAAAAAAAGGCAAAAAAACTTCCAACTTTCTGGATTGGTGTTTCTTCTTTTCTTTAAATAAAAAAACCTGCTGGTGAGTGGTAAAAGATTTTAACTTTTTGTAAACCCATAAGACTCTTGGGAAGTTAGGGGCCCTGGGCACCAGCCCCGTTGGCCCACCCCCTAAGATGGCCATGCATGAGGTGCTTCGAAAGGAGTTGCTTTTTTTGTATTCATTAAGGTGAATCAACAAATCCTGGCACACCTTACAGGTTTGGCACCAATGGCAACTGAACAGGTGCCTTTTCAGGAAAAATATTTTCAAAATTGCTCTCCCAACCCAAGAAAACACCAGTTTACACTTATCCGTGCCCCCCCCCCAGAAAAAAATTGGTCACACTACGCCTATGTGCATACATGTCAGGAGAATTAAATTCTTAATGAATTGTTACTGAAAAGATTAAGCACAAAAATTTCAGGGTGACTCAAAGCTAAAGTTCAAGGCAGTGATGTTTTATTAGAATACATGGCCAACTTCCATGTAATAGTGGGACACAGGATGCTGGTTTTAAACATTTGTGATAAAAAATATTATTATGAATTTGTTTCATGCTTACCTCTTCTTGTACTGCCTTCACAGATCTATTTTCTACACGACCAGAAAAAATGTACATAGCTAAAATTGTCTCCATTCAACCTGCACATTTCCCCCTTTCAATATGTAACATTGAATAGATGTTCTGCTTTTCGATCACATATTTCACTCCCAGCCCTGCAATAAGTAATAATGAATTATGGTCCTGCTTTTGATTGCACTTTCACACAGTCTTGTGGCTGATGCAGAGTTAACTGATAATCTCCTTTTGATGTGAGAGAAATAAATTTGTGCTCATGTTCTTCCTTTAACAGCCACAAGAAAATACAATAGCAGGCAATGGTAGTTAACACTACTGAATCTTTAGGATAGTTAAGCTTACCATAATCTGTTGCAGTTAAATAAACAAAGCTGTAAGATTATGCAAGATCTAAATCTATTAGTTTGTTATGAATGAATAACAAAATTACACTTGAACAGTTTGTTTCAAACTTGGTTCGAAGAATGCCTAGTTATGTGTATCAGCACAGGCTTCATTTCTTCAGGAGTATCCGATATGCAGTACATGTTAACACAATAATTTTGTTCGGTTTCTTTAAGAAATTAGAAACATGTTGCAAGTTTAGTATTATATGCAGAATACCTATGACTGTGTATATTAGCACAGATATAAAAGTAGGTGGGATATAAAACTAATCATGCAGTATTTGGAATCCATATGTATAATCACAATTACAACCGAAGTATCACAATTATATCATTACTGTATTTGAATGTCTTCTCTCTGTTACTATTTCCAGTATAAATTTAATGGACTGACTCAAAAAGTTTTTTTGACAATTTGCATATGAAACTGAATTTAGTAAACTGTTAATTGTGCAGGATCCTTGTAGAACGTTTGTTTGGTAAAGGTTTACTTAAATATTTCGATAAATTTGGGAAAATAGTAGGTATGGCGTCAGGCTTGAGTAATGGTTTGTCTCCGCATGTTAGAACTTCCTTACCTTGAATAGTGGAACGATAATGCATCTCCATGAATTTAGATTCAAAGTGCAAGGCACATACAGCACAACTTTCATCAAGTTTCTTATCAGCTCTGGGAATTGCCTTATCCCATTTGCTCAACATATCAGGTATTTTGGGGACAGCAAAGAGTGATATTTTATTTTTGCATTATTTATAGCCAGTATTACATCCTGGCACAAAACAGCTGCTTTGCCTTTTCCGTTTTCTATGTTTTTTATTATTTGCTAATGCAGAATTTACCAGTCCTTTCACAGCTGACATTATTTCCTTATGATCTTATAACTGTTGCAGTCGATTTCAGTACTGCACTTAAGTTTAACCACACAGTAGGTTTAACGCGTGGCAGCCAATACTTGATCAACTTCTACATCTTCACGAATAAAAAGTTACTAATTTCGGAAATAAATTTCGTTATAAACAATCCACAGTTCACAGTTGAATAAAACTAACACCGGAATAAGCCTATTGCGTTTCAGTGATCAACTGTTGAATTACCTAGTGTATTACTGTTATGATCGAGCTACAACGAGTTAGCAAAGATACTGCGAAAAAGATTTCCCTCCACTAACCTTTGTTTTGTGAAAATTTGAAGTTTTGTAAGGCAGCAAATCCTTGGTAAACAAACTTCCCACCATTGAATAACATGAAGCCGATGAAGCATCCTAACGTAACTTCCGATACCAGCGCCCTCTGTCATTTCATGACGATTGGTCACAAAACCGTGAGGGACATCTTAGGGAGCACGACACACTAATTCTTCTAGGCACTGTACCACTGACCAAAGACCTTTAAGATACATAGACTGGAAGTTCTTGTGTAAATGAGTGTCAGCGGATGGTGACATTTTGATCGCAGAGCTTGTACGGTAAAAACGGCATGTGTCGTATGTGAGCAACGTTAATTAAGCTCTTTTACCTGCACGAAAGAAGAAATTTTACGTTGTTTTTAATACTGCGCATTAATTTTTTTTCAATGGGGTATAAATTAGACATTGCGCATTTTTACTTGCGATTAAAGAAAGCATCATTATCGTAATTTTGGGGGATGTGAAATAACTGAAGGGAAACGTTGCTTGTCCTACGTGTAAAATATATTTCGGCTTTAGTTGCTTGCAGTGGCGGCTCGTGGTGTAAAATGCTGGTGAGGCGAACGGTCTTGATGTAAATGTAAAACAGGAAAACATATGTTATTGAAAATATATATAAATTCATATAACGTTATACGAATATATATCATCATCATCATTGTCAACCATTATCAATCCACTGCTGGACGAAGGTCTCCCCAAGTTTCCTCCACAACGGTCTGTCTTGTGCCAGTCTCTTCCATGTCACTTCCGCATACTTTCGAATTTCATCCACCCATCTTCCATGTGGTCTTCTTCTGGGTCTTTTCCTGTCCCTTGGAATCCAATCTAAAATTTCGGCTGTCCATCGATGGTCTGTTCTTATATATATATATATATATATATATATATATATATATATATATATATATATATATATATATATTATAAAGATACCTAAGCAAAAAAATACATATATAATTTTGACTCACACCTAGTACAACATAGAAAAGGTTATGTATCTACCTGCGTGAGTAAAAGGAGAAAAGAAAAAAAAGAAAATAAAACAACTGAATGTAGAAGGTGTCGAGAATACTGAGCCTTGGCTTTATCAAGGACCAGCAAAAACTCTGCATTTTCTCACTTCCACAAAGACCTAGTTGGAAATGGGTTTCTGCAAGGCCATAGATGCAAGTAACATTCCCACCTAAAATAGTTTAAAAAATATATATATAAGTCATGTCCTCCGTAGAGTAGCATGACCTAGCACTAGTTAACAATTTCGCTTGCATCCATTAACCTTCATGGCCCGACCCATGCTCTTCATCTGTTACTATTAAACAGAGAGAAGAAGATTAAAGAGAACTCAAGCTGTGAGAGTGACATAATAAATAGAAATGATTTTCAGCTATAACGAAATTCCAAGTTCGTTTGAGAGAGAATTTAAACCTGAAAAACAAATTTTACATTGCAATTAAAAAAAGGAAATGTTAATTTATAACGAACAGATTTTGAAAGAAAACTTGAGTCTAAAACCCCCTACTCTACAACTTATGACAGCACGAAAACGAGAATAAGTTAAAGATAATAATTAACTAAAGAAAACTTTGTGAAAGTTATATACCTTAAACAGTTAGTTGCAATATGTACAAAGTATTTCAGCAGTGCTTTAAGTGCATAATTAATTAGTTATTAAGAACTTAACTACTTTGAAAAAACAGCGCATAGACAGCGCATAGAAAAGGAACAAGCTTATGCCATCTTCTGTTCCTAGGTACCACAAAAAGACGCTCAAAGTTACAAAGAAAAGTAAGAGTTAAAACCCGCATAAATGTTAACAGACAAACCAATGCTTAAAAGCTGAAAAGCTAAAAACGACAGAGAAAGGTACATGAAGTACAAACATTGAACTTATAAAACCTAGAACCCCAAAACAAGGAAGAGAGCTTACCTCTTGAGTTACAAAAACTTTTCTCCTCACAAGAGGAGAACATGGCTGACCTCTTCCGCCACTCCCTAGACGCTGGGGGGCAGTGAGGGTGGGGCTGATGGCCTCCTCATACAGCAAGAAACCAACGCGCGGAGATTTTAACCAGAGAAAAAAATATATAAACTTAAGACTGTGGATCTGTATGATCAGAATGAGCAGAATTAACTCTCCAGAATACATGAGAAATATTATAAAATACACGAGCAGTTTATTTAATAATCTTTGCATGTATTAAATCACCTTAGTGAGCTTCTATAGATTAATCAGAATCTTATTAATTTTAATGTTGGTTTTACTATTTTTTAGTATAGCTATCCTAGTGATGAATAACTGGTTTTCTTTTTTATTTGTTTTTATTTTCTTTTATAAACAGATTTTAAGCTTTTTTGTGATTTTGTTTATATTATTTAATTTTTTTTTGTTTTAATAGGACCGTCATATCCATAGCACTAAGGTTCCTTTAGGTAGTTAATAGGCATCCTCTAGCCAACTTCCTTACGGCTTTGATTGGTCAGAATCATATTATTAACTGTGTAGAAAATTAAAGCAGATCTGCCAACCTTACTCTATTATTCAGAATAATTTTTCTTAAAGTTCTTTTGATGAAAAGAAGAAGGAATTTCGTTCTCTAGAAAACTTTCTAATAGTATATTAATGTGGTAATTGAAGTCCAAATTGTTGCTGCAAATTCTTGAAATTCTTAGGACCTGAGAAATTAGTACATTCTCAATTACTTTGGTTGAAATGTTATTATTCCAGTGTAGATATTTTAATTACTTTGAAAGGAAAATTAACTCTTTTATCAAAGAGGCTAATAGATGGGTTACCTCTGTTGAGCTTAATGCTTAAGTCTAGGAACTCAAGTTCCTGATTACTGTGGTTGGTTTTACATAAGTTAAGAGAGCTAGGATAGATATTATCAAAATCACTCTCTATAACTTCGGAATTATTGATACACAGCAGATCATCAATATATCTAAAAGTGTAAAAGGTAGTTATCTGAGCAGGTGGGGTAATTTTTAATGAATTTATATTCCTTAAAGAACAGGAATAGATTAGCGATATTCGTGGACGTTGATGTTCCCATTGGAATACCGTTCACTTGCTTATAGAGAGTATTATTATATAAGATATGGTTATTTTTTATGCAGCAATTGAGATAAGAGTTCCAAGTTCCTACATCAACAAATTGGTTAAGTTTAAATTCTGCATACAGTCTTTAAAGGTAGTGATTATATCTGATAGAGGCAGATTAGTATATAGGTTTTCAAAATCATAACTATTAATATCTAGGGGACACACTTTGAGTATAGTAGAAATTACTTCTGCATTATTATTAATTATCCAAAATCTCTGTACATCAAGTTAGAACAGTTTCTAATGTGTTTCAAAACCTTCTTTAAGACATCTTCAAAAGCAAGATCTATTTTCTTTTTATGACTCCTTACTCCACTAGCTATGAACCTGAACTTCACAGGATCCTTATGAAACTTAACCGTTGCAAAAAGAAATGGAAATTCAGGCCCATATCTTCTAGTTTGCGGAATTTTAAGTTTCTTGAAGAATGCCTTAAACCGATTTTCTAACTGCTTGGTAGAATAACTTACGGGCTCGTATGTTACTCTATTATTGAGTTCCATAGTTAACAATTCAAAATAGAACTTCTTACAGATAATTGCAAAATTATTGCTAGCTTTATCCGTAGTGGTAAAAATAAATTGGTCTTGTAGTTTGGAGAGTGACCTTTTAGCTTCTCCAGAGAAAAAGAGATTTCTGTCGAAACAAAAGTCCAGACCTGCCAACTCACCGGTGAAGCTATTGATTATATTATATTTCCATTCTGCGAAGGCCTCAATAGGCTGATTGTACGTTAAACTGGTTTTTACAATGTACTTATTTACATCTTGAGTGAAAGGAGTCATAAAAAGAAAATAGATCTTGCTTTTGAAGATGTCTTAAAGAAGGTTTTTGAAACACATTAGAAACTGTTCTAACTTGATGTACAGAGATTTTGGATAATTAATAATAATGCAGAAGTAATTTCTACTATACTCAAAGTGTGTCCCCTAGATATTAATAGTTATGATTTTGAAAACCTATATACTAATCTGCCTCTATCAGATATAATCACTACCTTTAAAGAGCTGTATGCAGAATTTAAACTTAACCAATTTGTTGATGTAGGAACTTGGAACTCTTATCTCAATTGCTGCATAAAAAATAACCATATCTTATATAATAATACTCTCTATAAGCAAGTGAACGGTATTCCAATGGGAACATCAACGTCCACGAATATCGCTAATCTATTCCTGTTCTTTAAGGAATATAAATTCATTAAAAATTACCCCACCTGCTCAGATAACTACCTTTACACTTTTAGATATATTGATGATCTGCTGTGTATCAATAATTCCGAAGTTATAGAGAGTGATTTTGATAATATCTATCCTAGCTCTCTTAACTTATGTAAAACCAACCACAGTAATCAGGAACTTGAGTTCCTAGACTTAAGCATTAAGCTCAACAGAGGTAACCCATCTATTAGCCTCTTTGATAAAAGAGTTAATTTTCCTTTCAAAGTAATTAAATATCTACACTGGAATAATAACATTTCAACCAAAGTAATTGAGAATGTACTAATTTCTCAGGTCCTAAGAATTTCAAGAATTTGCAGCAACAATTTGGACTTCAATTACCACATTAATATACTATTAGAAAGTTTTCTAGAGAACGAAATTCCTTCTTCTTTCATCAAAAGAACTTTAAGAAAAATTATTCTGAATAATAGAGTAAGGTTGGCAGATCTGCTTTAATTTTCTACACAGTTAATAATATGATTCTGACCAATCAAAGCCGTAAGGAAGTTGGCTAGAGGATGCCTATTAACTACCTAAAGGAACCTTAGTGCTATGGATATGACGGTCCTATTAAAACAAAAAAATTAAATAATATAAACAAAATCACAAAAAAAGCTTAAAATCTGTTTATAAAAGAAAATAAAAACAAATAAAAAGAAAACCAGTTATTCATCACTAGGATAGCTATACTAAAAATAGTAAAACCAACATTAAAATTAATAAGATTCTGATTAATCTATAGAAGCTCACTAAGGTGATTTAATACATGCAAAGATTATTAAATAAACTGCTCGTGTATTTTATAATATTTCTCATGTATTCTGGAGAGTTAATTCTGCTCATTCTGATCATACAGATCCACAGTCTTAAGTTTATATATTTTTTTCTCTGGTTAAAATCTCCGCGCGTTGGTTTCTTGCTGTATGAGGAGGCCATCAGCCCCACCCTCACTGCCCCCCAGCGTCTAGGGAGTGGCGGAAGAGGTCAGCCATGTTCTCCTCTTGTGAGGAGAAAAGTTTTTGTAACTCAAGAGGTAAGCTCTCTTCCTTGTTTTGGGGTTCTAGGTTTTATAAGTTCAATGTTTGTACTTCATGTACCTTTCTCTGTCGTTTTTTAGCTTTTCAGCTTTTAAGCATTGGTTTGTCTGTTAACATTTATGCGGGTTTTAACTCTTACTTTTCTTTGTAACTTTGAGCGTCTTTTGTGGTACCTAGGAACAGAAGATGGCTAAGCTTGTTCCTTTTCTATGCGCTGTCTATGCGCTGTTTTTTCAAAGTAGTTAAGTTCTTAATAACTAATTAATTATGCACTTAAAGCACTGCTGAAATACTTTGTACATATTGCAACTAACTGTTTAAGGTATATAACTTTCACAAAGTTTTCTTTAGTTAATTATTATCTTTAACTTATTCTCGTTTTCGTGCTGTCATAAGTTGTAGTAGGGGTTTTAGACTCAAGTTTTTCTTTTCAAAAAATCTGTTCGTTATAAATTAACATTTCCTTTTTTAATTGCAATGTAAAATTTGTTTTTCAGGTTTAAATTCTCTCTCAAACGAACTTGGAATTTCGTTATAGCTGAAAATCATTTCTATTTATTATGTCACTCTCACAGCTTGAGTTCTCTTTAATCTTCTTCTCTCTGTTTAATAGTAACAGATGAAGAGCATGGGTCGGGCCATGAAGGTTAATGGATGCAAGCGAAATTGTTAACTAGTGCTAGGTCATGCTACTCTACGGAGGACATGACTTATATATATATTTTTTAAACTATTTTAGGTGGGAATGTTACTTGCATCTATGGCCTTGCAGAAACCCATTTCCAACTAGGTCTTTGTGGAAGTGAGAAAATGCAGAGTTTTGCTGGTCCTTGATAAAGCCAAGGCTCAGTATTCTCGACACCTTCTACATTCAGTTGTTTTATTTTCTTTTTCTTTTCTCCTTTTACTCACGCAGGTAGATACATAACCTTTTCTATGTTGTACTAGGTGTGAGTCAAAATTATATATGTATTTTTTTGCTTAGGTATCTTTATAGTATGTGAATTCTGAATTTTCAAAACTGCTGCGTTGCGCGTTTTGATTTTCAGGTTATTTTGCACCCTTCGTTTTAAATTCTAAAATTTTTTCCTTAGTCTTCAGTTTTGCTCTTAAGTATATATATATATATATATATATATATCAGTGGCGTAGCCTGGGGGGGTCGTGGTTTGCACCCCCCTTATTAGGCGAGACAGTTAGCTTTTTCTAAGTACGTTTTATAGATAATTTCCCTATTTAAATTCATTGATTTTTATATAACTCGGAAAGCAATGTAATTTCTTGATAATAGAAGAGAAAGTAAAGCAAAGCGGCCAAAGAAGTTGCTTTATTAAATTTTTATTAAAACAACTATAATTTATTGCATTTTCTTCATTTTATTAAATTAGCTTCGTTTTGTATTAATGTTCAAGATGTGCGTACGTACCAATAGAAAAATATTTGTCGAAGCCCCCCCCCAATTTTTATATGTACTTATACACAGTTATGCAGCAGAAGTGCAGAACCCCCTCCCCCTTCAAAAAGTTTCATGTCAAAGGCAGTATCACCCATTGGATATCTTTGAAGTCCTGGGTTCGAGTCGGCTGAATCATTAAAATCCGCTGAGATTCGGAAGTCTCGTTAAGCCATTGGTCCAGGGTAGGCGGCGCCTTGTTATAAACAGCTGTAAACCCCACCCCTTAGGGCTCCATCCCATGCCATTTAGCCCTTATATACAAATATTATTCAACAGTAATGGAATAAAATTATAGAAATATATGAAACATGGCGTGGGGAGTCTTTCTTCACGAAAACATCCAAAAATTTTAGAGGAAAAATGTACATATACCTTTATATATATGTATGTATGTGTGTGTGTGTGTGTGTGTGTGTGTGTGTGTAATATACGCTACTTTGCAACAATATTTTTATGAAAACAATTATTCGATAATTTTACAACAAAGAAAGAAATATTTCACCAGTATTCTTTTATGTAATACACTTGAGCGAAAATACGCAATTTGCGCGGTTTCTTTAGCTAGTCAATGCGTCACTCACATCCCAACGCCAGTCGGAGATCCACTTCTTAAAAAATTCAAAGTAAATCATTTGAATAGAAATTTTTTCTCACGAAGTGTTTTCTTGAGCTTGAATAAAAGTCACAGTTCGATTGGCATATTAGTGAAGGTGCATTTAGCACGGGTCACAAACTGAAGTCCAGGCTCGTGATAACTATGTACATGAGAAGTCAAGCTAAGGAAGCACATTTCTATATAAAAAAAGTATTAAATAATTTAAACCTGGAATTAAAAACAGAGGAATACGATATTAATTTGCTTTGGTCTCGAACAGAATGCTTTCAGTTTATGTTTTATAAATAAGTTCAATTCTGCGATCCTTTTTGGCTGCAAATTTGTCTTATGATCAGATCATAAAATGGTTGAGTGGACATTAGATGGTTCAGCAATTCTTTCTCGATTGAAATTTTAGCGAGTGAAGACAAACGATCTTGTGCCGTTGTATTACGGAGGTAAGTCTTAATTCTCTTCAGTCAAGAAAAAACTTTCAGCAGAAGAACTTGTTGACGCCAGTGTCAATACAAGAGAAAATAATTTGTAAGCTTCTGGTAACACATCTTTCAGCTCGTTTTCTTTCATTGTTTTCAAGGTTTTCTGAAAACTGAGTTCCCTGAAGTTGTGATCATTATATAAAAAATCTAATTCGTTTTTTAGTCGTTGTGTGTCTGTAAAAATGTTTGGATAAATTTTCTTGAGAGTGTTAAGGGCACTGGATGGAAATGACTCTGAATAACTATGGCATTTTGAGCTGTCAACTATAGCTGCAGAAACTCGAGCTTTCCCATATCTTCAAATCTGGTATTTATTTGGACTATTATGCTGTCAACGATTTCGTAAAACAAAATTTTGTAATAGTTTTCCACTTCTTCTTTAGTCAAATGTTTCTTTTGGCGACATTTAGGACCTCCACTCAAACTAATTGCTTCACTGAAATGTTTCAAGTAAGTGGTTACATTCCTTTTCTTATTTATTCGTTCGCAACATTGTTTAATTTGTCTTTGGCAATAACTGATATCTAAAGTCTTTTTTTGTAAAACATCAAACAGTACATCCGTAATTCCAAAAATGTCATCAAAAATCAGTGATAAAAAAGCAAATTCAAAATCAGTGAAATTTTTCAAATATCCTATGGCTCCGTTGATTGATTCTGACGTTGATTCCGGGTCATTCATTATGTTTTCAAACACATTCTTTAGTTTGCGCCATTCGCTCACAATTAAACGCAAAATTTGCGAACGTGATGCCCAACGTGCTTTCCGCTATTTGAGGAATCCGTTTCCCAACAACTGAATCTGCTACGTGGGTTCTCTTGGCAGACTTATGAAAAAATGAGGGCATGCTGGATACAGTTGCGAAATATATGCGACATTTTACAATACTTTTGCACCCCTGTTGTAGGACAAGGTTAAGGCGGTGGGCGAAACAGTGGGTAAACAAAGCTTGCGGGGCTTCTAGCTTGACTCTTTTCTGCAGACCGCTCAACTCTCCAGCCATAACGCTTGCACCATCATAACACTGGCCTACTAACTTTGATTTAAAATCAAACTCCTCCAAAACCGATGCTAGCAGATCATACAGTGCCACAGCAGTCCTGTCAGTGCTGATATCATAAAAACCAAGGAAGCGCTCAACTACTTCACAATTTGAGTCCAATATGTATCTGACAATTATTGAACACGGTGATTTTTGAGTAATATCAGTTGTATCATCAACTTGCACTGAAAAAAATTCTGACTCATTAATTTCGCTTTCAACACATTCGTTTATATATATATATATATGTATTCATGAATACACTCCATTAAATCATTCTGTATCGTTTTAGATTGTCCAGAAAATAAGCTTCGTATTTCTTCAAAATGTGCTTTTAATTCTGGGGTGCTCCTGCGAAGTAACAAATGGAACATCTCCTTGAAATTACCTTTATTTAATGAGGAAATAGATTCATCATGTCCTCGAAAAGGCAGTTCTTGCTTGCTTAGAACGACAACTAAATCGATTATATGTTCCATAAAAAGCCTATTTAGTCTGACCTTTTCATTAAACTTGACTTTATGAAAAGCAGCATTTTCTTTGAGCATATCAGAAATAGTGTTTAAGTTTTTTTCCATTCGTTTTAGACCTACGTGGTTAGTTCTATGCTCTTTAGAGCTTTCGTGCAATTTTGTACTACGAGAAAAGTTTTTAGATCAAAATAACCCGTTGTATTCCACACATTTTTCTTATTGCTCAAAAGTAAACATGGCCAGCAAAAGAGAGTTTGCTTGTAATAGCTACCAGAAAGCCAGGGAAAAATCTCGTACCATGATTTATTGAAAGACCTAAACGATTTGCCGCACTTCTTATCTTTAGATATTGAACTTATTATAGGTGTCGGTCTTCCAGATATGAGAACATCCCTTTTATCATAATCTTTCCAGTGTTTAAAAGGAATTTCTTCCAGAACACAAATCACGTCGTTTGTTGGGCCATTCATATTTTCCAACCAAAATCAAAATATGCTGTTTAGTAACAATAACAAAATAAAAAAGAAGAAAAACTCAACATTACTATGAACTGGCCAACACCCGCAGAAGAGAGGATTGAAAACACACTACAAAAAGTTAGACTCAAATACACTCTGACGAATAGTTAAAGCTACGTAGAAATCATCGTACTTCAAATCGTACAGAGGCGAACGGCGTCATCGCCTGTGAAACCACTTTTTACAAAGGTCATCTGCTCATTTTCCCGCGCCCATTGGATACACAATCCTTGGGTTCTTCAATAACAGCAGAGATGCGATTCCAGTTTAAGCGAAATGGAGGGTCGCCTCAGAAATTCCCTTTCTCTTACTGGAAGTCCGGCACCTCTTTAGGTAGACCTCGGACCCCGGGGGGGGGGGTCACTCTGTAGGGCTCTTCTCTGATCCCCAGTTCCCAAAACCGGCTTCTCGTCGAGACGATTCAGCCGGTCGCCTCTAAGCGCTTAAAACATGCAGCTGCTTTGCAAAATTAATGATTCATTCCTCTTCTCGAAAGCCTTTCTTTAACCTAATTCATGAATCACAATGTGAATTTCAGTGTTTCATTTATCCTGCAAAGTTCTTATATCTTTGTTACTGACAGAAGTTTTTTTTTCTTTCACTTCTCATTCTGCGGAATTTCAGGTGAGGCGGCGCCTCACTTGCCTCATCTGACGGGCCGCCACTGGTTGCTTGCAAACTGCGTGATCTAGTTGCATGAAATTCGTATTTCACACTCTAAGTAATGTCAAAAATTATTTAAATGTGGCTTTTTGTTTATTCTTAAGAGAAATTGCCGAGAGCAAAACTTTTAATTTCGGAAGTTTTTCCCGCAGTATTATGAGGTCAAATATTTATTGACAAGGTACAAGATAAAAACAAGTATAAAGACGAGTAACAAATAATAGATGAGAATAAAATAGCCCTGAAACAGTCCAGGTAAGCGTAAACACATTGTCTCACAGGAAGAGTCCTTTCAGAGAAAGAGTCCGGCAGTACAAGCATCCAGGAAGAGAACAAAAGGAAGCTAGAAGTCACACTGCATGAGTTCCGGAAGTAAGATCAGGCGTAGCATAAACGTGCACCTGGTCGAAAATATAAGCCCAGCGGTCGTAGCAAGGTGCAAAGTCAGGATGCGTCTTCACATAATGGCTAAGCGCGTCCATAATCATGCACATCTGGTCGTCAACATCTCGTGGAGGATATGAACAGCGAGAGAGATATGTTCGGAAGCAGAACGATTTCTCGGGGGCTAACGCAAAGAGACGACACAGTTGCCGTTGGGACAAAGGTGTAGTACGCACAGCAGCAAATGTACATAATTGTTCAAACTTGACCTGTAATGCAGCTTCAGCAAGGTCATCAGTGAGGCCGCACCCTCGCGGAGATGGAGGAGGTGAACGAGTGCTGGAGGAGGATCGGGAACGGTAGGCCCGGGAGCGTCCTCGTTTAGCCGGAGCACTAGGAGCAAGGAAAACGATGCGTTTCTCACTCTGGGAGCGAGGATCACTCGCGGAGTCATCAGCAGGAGTCGGGTGATTTCCCAAATGACCGACTTCTTTGAGGCATTGCCTAGCACGCCTCTCAAAATCGAGAGCTCCACCATCGTAGAAGGTGGAGCTCTCGACGTTGGAGTTGAAGCACGAGCAACAAGCGATGCTGCAGGAGTTTCTATAACCGATGGAGTTTCAAAAGAGGCATCAGAAGAAGGCTCCGACTCAGAGGTAGATTCTGTGCCATCCATGGAGGCAGGTAAATCAGTTGCAGCCGGATCCGAGGACACCGGATGCGGAGGGAGGGGACCCACAGGAAGAAGCAAAGGCGAGGAGGATGGAACACCTCGAGCCACCCCAGAGGCTGCTGTCGACGATGGAATATCCGTTGCGGAAGGCACAGTAGTCCGTCGAGGAAATGACTGAGGAACAGAAACAGGAAGAGGACAGTCCGCCTTATGATGTCCGAACGCCAGACATTTCGCACAGTGGCGGGAAGGAGTGTGATTCGATGAACGTGACCATCACACTTAACTGTGAGCTTAGTTGGGCAGCGAGCAATATCATATTGTGAGGCAAACACCATCTGCGCCGTGCGTCGAGCACTGAGGATGGAGCGATCATCTGCATCACGTTGTGCAGCGGAAAACGTGCTAATACGGCCGACAACCCGGCCGACCGTTGTAAAGGTAGCATAGAGCATAAGATCGGTCACCTCTGGGGGGACCGGGTACAATGGCCCAGCATCAGTGCGCTGGGCAACGGGTTCGGGCATAAGAAGTTGATTCCGGATAAACAATCCAGTCTGTAGGACAGAATGAGCTATGGCTGCCTCCGTGAAATACACGATGACAAATCGTGGTCGACGAGACATGTGAAGTACGGCTGTAGGGGAGAACTGGCGTTTAAGAGCAGTAGCATAGATTTTGAGAGGCGTGTTAGGCAATGCCTCAAAGCATACCCCTTGGGCTAGAATAGATGAAAAGGAGGTTACGGGAGACGATTCCGCCGGGAGATCAACAAGAAGCTCATAAGGTAGAAGAGTACTGGCATCCTTGTACAACGGAGGGCACGCAAGAAATGCCAGGGCAACTGCAACCGCAGAGTAGGATGGTTGTTGTCGAGGAAGAGCACTGTCCGACGTGTCCATGACATACATCATCAGTCATCACGGAGGAAGAAGTAGTAGATGAACACGCATGTTGAGGAGCTACGGAAATACGTCGGGATGACGCAACCGAAGAGGGCAGCTGACCAACGCCATTCGGGGAAGGTGGTGACGTGGCACCGCTGCCGAGCAAGAGTCCAGGTACGGAAGAACCGAAACTAGGCATAGTAATCTCAGCATCCCCACCGGATGACGCCATTGCTAATGGCGGCACCCAGCAGCTCTTCTGGCCAGCTCGACCAAAAGTTAAATAAAACTATTCCGAATAAAATACCGTACTTACGATTCGGGAAACGAAACAAAACGATGCTCCAAACCTTTAGACGCACGAAATACACAAAATAATAAGTCGTAGGGCACTAAAATCGGAACTTTGGGCACGAAATATTGGAGCTCAGAAAACGCAGTATTATGAGTTCGCAAGAGCTACTCAACGGGAGAAAAAATAAGTAAAATTAAATATGATAGAAAGAAATGCCCTCTTCATATAATTTAGAGTTTAGACAATTATAAATCTCGAGGATGAAAAGTCTGGGAAAAAAATACGAGTTAACAAACCATGTGTAGGTTTAACCAGAAACATTCCCTTTAGAGCCATACACAGTCTTTTTTTTTTTTTTTTTTTTTTTTTTTTGATTGGAGGTTTAACGACCACCGTGAGCAACTCAATGGGCTATAAGCAGTCGCCCGTCCCTAATTTAGGGTCACTGGTTCCAGGGAAGGGAGAGAGCCAGTGCCGTAAGACAGACACAACATCCATGCCTCACCGGGATTCGAACCCGGACCCCTTACGGACGAATGATCAGAGGCCAACGCCTTAGACCACTGCGCCACCGGGGCGGCGAGTGGATTTTTAACGACCACCGTGAGCAACTCAATGGGCTATAAGCAGTCGCCCGTCCCTAATTTAGGGTCACTGGTTCCAGGGAAGGGAGAGAGCCAGTGCCGTAAGACAAATACAACATCCATGCTTCACCGGGATTCGAACCCGGACCCCGTTCGGACGAATGATCAGAGACCATCGCTTAGACCACTGCGCCACCGGGGCGGCTACACAGTCTGGTGAATGACACAAGGGTCTAGTAAAGACTAAGTATCTCAATTTAATATTTAGAGATCAATTAAATGAAAATGGTTACTATCTTGCACTTAAAATACTAAAACACCTGTATTATTTCAAGGGAAAGATTAGAAAAGAAGGTGAGAATCCTAGATTGAAACTGCAAGTCACGGCAACATTGCTGTGACTAGCACTTAAATCCGGATGAAAATATGAATGTTCCCCCTTTTTTTTTCTCACGATTTTCTTTCTTGGGGACACCTTGGTCGTCGCACTTCTCTTTTCTATTTCTAGACAGGGGATACCGGTTTAGTGAGACCGCAAAGGTGTGTGATACCTCTTGCTAAATGGCAATCGTCAGCAGATTTTGGCTTGGCTTAGCTTCGTTTCCAGTTAGCACGTCTTATAGCATTTACCCACTTCCCCAAAGTATCACAATTATTATGAGGAAACCTACGAAATGAAAGTGTCGCTGGCCAGTTGTTTGTTTATTGGTACATTCGTACGCTACGCAAAATATAACTGTTTCAAAAATCTGTTTAGCTCATTAAATTTGGCTATATTATGGTCTGAAATACTTTACAATATATACACACTATTTATAAAAACAAAAAATTAAATCTTACTGGTTATACATTAAAAAAATGGATGTAATTGTATAAACACACGAACGCCTATAGTAAAGAACGAAATGTGACAGATTCTTTCCGTACAACCCTAAACTTCAAATGTCGCCCGGTTAACTTACAGTTTTCCAGTCTATGTATCTTAAAGATCTTTGCCACTGGCTCTGCCGCCATAAGTCACAGCTAATCTGCGGTGTGACGTCACAAGTAGGCAAAACCAAACTCTCTGGTTGAAAAGATATATGTGAGTGTGCTACATTCGTGTTGTGCAATCGCAATATAAAATAAGGATTACACTAAATTCCATAGGTATGTAAAAAACACGAAACTGCTGTCATTGAAATAAAAATAAGATATTGTGTAATACATACATAAATATTTAGCACGCTAATCGCTCATTGCGACTTCTCTTCAAAAGCACTTCAACATATAAATGGGTGATTTTAAAGTCTTTGAAATCGTACACTTTCAGAACTTGTGTAAACTGTTAATAGTTTAATTTCTTAATTTAGTTGTCTGAAACTAAACCAGACGTTAAAAAACACATTAAATTGAAATCACCAGTTGCATATTGAAAGTTACAACACATAATTTATTTTACTTCTAGGCTGTGCTACCAGGAGGAAAAACATTTAAAATTGCACTTAGTTTTACATGTTTTTGAGCAATACTCACTACATTCTTAACCGAATTGTTCATGTTACCTAGCATGCTAGTGTACCCATACAGGATATAGTTATTAGGATATATGTTATAGCAATGCGTCAGTTTATTTTTAAAGCACTAGATGACACAGGTTGCATGACATGGGTGTTGGCATTTAATCCCAAAACTGCATATTTTTTTGCTGTACTTGGGGCTATATATAAATAAATTCACTGTAGTCTACACTGGTATCATAGTTAGTAGGGTACCCATAATCACTGCCATTGCTTTAGTGAAGCAAATAGGTGAGACATTTATTCAGTAAATAGGATGGAGAAGACAAGAAGAACACCGCTACAGCTCTGCATATCTTATGAGCATCTTATATAGTGAGTTGTCTCGCCAACCCGTTCTCCAGCTGGTAATGAAACTGTGAGGTGGGTGGGGAGAACCCTTTTCCCATTTCTGATACCACAAAAACAATAAATTTAGAAGGGAAGATGTTCTTTTTAGTTAAGGTCCATGTTACTGGTCCACAACTAAAAACTGGAAGGATGCATTTATTAAACATTCTTTTAAGACATAATGGAAAATTGCTGTATACTGTACTTAATCTTTTTTTTTAATGTGAATAATAACTTCAGGGAAAAGTCTGTTTGACAAATTTGGGATTCATTTTTTTTATTAATTATCAGGAGCCTATTCATGGACTAACATATACATAGTACTGGTACATACTGATTCAGTGCATATTGATATGGAACAGGTAAATGTAAATTCTGTATTTGAAATATTGTATGGTATGAAAGTGAAAATTTGTAGTAATATAATACATTCATAATTATCTTCTTTACTAACTGATATATAGGTTGGTTTTGTATGGAGTGCACATACTGTTAAAAATCATAGTTTATTATGATTTTCAGGATACATTACCTGTTGTATATTTATATTTAATAGTGTTTCAGTTATAGTTTTAGCCAAACTTGAGAAAACAACAATATATCATTAGATCTTAGGATCAGTTCTTTTTTTCCCTCACAAGGTTCACCTGCTTTAAATTAACGTGGAACACGTTTAAACCGTGTATCGTGTGCATTATTACTATTATTTGTTTGTGTGATAACATTTTGTTTGTTGTCACTGGTAAATGTAGACGTGGTACACATTGGTATAATATATATATATATCTATATTTTAATGCAATACTACAATGGGGGAATATACAGAAAAAATTACACTCCAAACGCATGAGCTGCACCATTATTAATGGTAAAACCAATGTAAAGTTATTAAAAAAAACTGGTCATTGTTTTAAGGATTATATATTATCTGTCCATTCTGGTATAATGTTGTCCATAATAATGAAAATTCACGATAGAAAAAAAAACTTGCTGTTTTTAATTAATGTGTTGTGTGTTTTGTTAGAAACAAATAAATCTAGGGACTCTGCATTAATGTGATAAATCTTTGACTAATATAGAAGTAAAATTTCAAAAATATGTTCTTTGAGAAATGCATCATTGTAATCTAGGGCCTTTACATTGTCACTAAAAACTGTAATTTCCTAGTGGGGCTAGGGAGCTCTTTTGCATGCGATTTTTTTTAATTGGAACAACTTTTCACTACACACACTATGCTAAAACCAATGGGTCTTTCCGTGGATTCTAAGCTGCCACATTTGTGGGAAGACCATGGCAACATGACCTGAGAATACTAGTTTTTTTTTTTTTTTTTTTTTGATTGGAGGTTTAACGACCACCGTGAGCAACTCAATGGGCTATAAGCACAGTCGCCCGTCCCTAATTTAGGGTCACTGGTTCCAGGGAAGGGAGAGAACCAGTGCCGTAAGACAAACACAACATCCATGCCTCACCGGGATTCGAACCCGGACCCCGTTCGGACGAATGATCAGAGGCCATCGCTTAGACCACTGCGCCACCGGGGCGGCAATACTAGTTCTTTGTATACTCGGGGGGTGTTAACAATGAGCAATAGTCTTCGTAGAAATCGACTTATCCGCAGGTGGCGGGAGAAATTCCTTAACAAAATAGTCACCAGTAATGCTCACTTACTGCAATGACTTCTTTACTAATGCTGTAAATACCATGATAGCAAGCTGCATTAAATTTTAGGAAATCACTGTTGGTCATCAAAAACAGGGACGCGCCAAGAGGGGATTCAACGGGTGCTAAGCACCCGGGCGGCAGATTCCGGGGCGGAAGGTCCCACAATCAATTTTTTCGGTTGATAAATTAATATCGGTGACGTGAGAGAAGTTATGAAAATGTTATACTATGAGAAATCGTAATGCTAAGTGGAACGTTTACCTTTTTAATAAAAATATCTCGTTTATAATTCAACAGAAAACGACTTTTTTTTGATTGGAGGTTTAACGACCACCGTGAGCAACTCAATGGGCTATAAGCAGTCGCCCGTCCCTAATTTAGGGTCACTGGTTCCAGGGAAGGGAGAAAGCCAGTGCCGTAAGACAAACACAACATCCATGCCTGACCGGGATTCGAACCCGCACCCCTTACGGACGAATGATCAGAGGCTAGCGCCTTAGACCACTGCGCCACCGGGGCGGCGAAAACGACTTCAAATCAGAGAATAATTTTTACTGTTTTGTTCAGTAACAGATACCGCGGGCAAAGGAGTAAAAATTTTTTTTCGAATTTTTTTTTTTTAATCTTGAAGATTTCAGCATTCATGAATGCGTGGCCAGCGCTATGACAAATGAGGCCAATATATAGGAAAAACACAATGGATTTCAAAAAGCATAATTTGTCGACTTAAGAACCTTACGCATTTTATGTACTTTGAGCGGCTCATACTTTAAATCTGGTCGTAAATGACGACGAAAAAATTTCCCTACAGATTGTGAACATTTTCAGCATTGTTCAAGAAATATATGCTTACTTTTGTGAATTACCTTATCGTTGGCAAATTTTCAAGAAAGAGCTTCCAGCGTTGACCGTAAAACAGGGTGGAAAAATATTGTTACGTAGGCCCTTTGTTTTGAGGCCACTGGGACACACATCCCTCTTTAAAAAAAACAAGAACTGGTCGGAGGGATAGCTCCGAGCCTTGGATCCTTGATAGATATCAAGGGACTGGCACTGACAAGCTCAGGACTTAGCACAACACAGGCACATTTAATTATTTACAACTATTTACAAATTATCTACAAATTATTTACACCGCTCATCTAGTTCTGGGAGAGAAGAGGGCGAGAACGCCCCCCGATAAACGCAATAGCAGTTCACAAGTTCAAATCTGCGCTCCTTAAATGGCAGTCCTCTCTGCTTAGGCACAGTTCTGTTAGATGCATGAGGGAGTAATAACATGTACAGTACTTATAGATAGGTATCCTTTGTGAGCTTCATTAATCCGTGATGGAACTGGCCAGCAATAACCAGCCTTGAGATGGCGCGCGCACACGCACCGCTTCCGATGTGTAGGCACCAACTTACTGACGAGGCGGTAAGCTGCAGATTCCCGCCATTAAACACCGATCAAGCCGTCGGACAGAGGAGACATAGACGCTGAAAGATCTAGAGGGAGCTTAATTTTCTCTTTCCCTCTTTAGCCAGAAAGATCGCTGGGCATCAACGATCTGCGTTCCTCGTCGGCTCGAAGAGATCCATCTCTTCAATTCGTTTCGTCCCTGGAACAGACCTTCTTCGCCAGATCCCAGTTGCACACTGCTCTTGGCTTCCCCTTCTCCAGTGACCTCTTGACCCCCGACGCTCTTTCGAGGGTGGCAGGGATCTACTTTTTATAAAAAATTGCTCCAACAAGACTGGATTAGATAGGCATGTTAGAGAAACTGGGCACAGCATGGATTGGAATTCCCTTAAAGTCATCAGTTTCCAAAGCAAATTTCAAAAAGAAAGCTGAAAGAAGGAATAGAGATTGAGAAAAAATTCCATCATCAATGACTGCAAAGGATTTTCCCTGCCTAACATCTGGCAGGATTTGTTGAAAAATAACCTAAACCGTCAAGGTTAACCGTAACCGTGACAGGAATAAGTGACAAGACAGCCTGAAGGAGAAGAGTTTTCTCCGAAAATTTGCAATTTAAATGACAAAATTTCCTAGTAAAATTCCCATAATAGTTGCTTTAGATTAGTAATTGAATTAAGAAACTAGGAAGCCATTTCTCAACATGAGCTTTATTCAAACAATATCAAAGTTGTATCTGGGCTATATATGGAGGCCAGTCGTTCAGTGACTTTAAAAAGAGTGTTGGAAATAAAAAAAAAGGCAATTTTCATACATGAGCGCGTATAAGAGGTGAATAAAGTAATTAATTTACCAGTTATTCCCCTTTCCATCAAAAATTAATCACTAAAACATGTACCAGGAAAAAAAAAATATATATATATATATACGAATTTGTTTAAGAGGGATCGTTATTACTCAATACTCAAAAATGTTCGCTATGGAAAAATATTCGCTACGCAGATTAGTTAAAGCTATCTTTTTTATCATTTGTAGGAAAGTTTTTTACTAAGATAATAAAGCAACCTAAACTTCCTACTCTCCAGAAAGAAAGTCGTAGATTTCAGCACTTTTTATTCTCTTCCTCTCTCTTTGTCTGTCTGCCTGTCTCTCTCTCTCTCTCTTCACTCAATGTCTATCTGCCTGTCTCTCCCTCACTCAATGTCTATCTGCCTGTCTCTCTCTCACTCAATGTCTATCTGCCTGTCTCTGAAAAATGAAAATACACGAAAATTATCATAAACTGTTTACTCTCTCTGAATTTTCAATCCATATGATGGTCTTTTTCTTAAGCTCACAATAATTTGAAATAATCATTTTCCTTTATGATAATTTTTGTCTATTTTCATGCAACGATTTCATTAAACTATGAGATTCATGGCCTGCACCCCCCCCCACCCACCCCAAACCGTTTTATTTAAATGCCGTACCAAGAGAGAGAAGTTTTCTGAACTCAAATGGAAGTTTTCCCTGCATAACACCACTGGGAGCGGAAGGAATGTTGGCGGACCTGCGCTGCTTGCAGCCCTGACGAGTATTTTTTTATTGGATTTTTAACGATTACCGTGAGCAACTCAATGGGCTATAAGCAGTCGCCCGTCCCTAATTTAGGGTCACTGGTTCCAGGGAAAGGAGAGAGCCAGTGCCGTAAGACAAACACAACATCCATGCCTCACCGGGATTCGAACCCGGTTCGGACGAATGATCAGAGGCCATCGCTTAGACCACTGAAACCAACTCGTGTAGGAAACTCTGCCTATTCCCACATCAGTTCGTTTCCTTTGAATAAAACTTCCCTGGGGACTGCATTGATGGCAGTCTCGCTAGCACGGGTTGCTCGCGAATGCAGTCTCTCGTTGGGTGGGAATGCATCGCAGGGCCTGTGTGCTTTGTTGATTAATACGGTTCTTGTGCTTCCGAATAAAAAATAAAATAGGGGAATGAATTAAAATATTGACAAATGTTGAAATAAAGTATTAAATAAGGTATGTTTAAATGTATTACTCAACTTGTTTTTTTTTCTTCCAATTTTTGGTTTGTTCCTGCTTTTATTCAACGTAATAATTCTAACACCATCGAAATGTAGAATATTTGTGTGTGCTAATGACAAATACTCAGTTACCGGGACTTTTGAAAAAAGTTATACTTATATTTTCTCTTCTGGTCAAAATGGGCATGTGAACAAATTGCGATTAAGAATAGAATTCAGTATTGTATAAATTGGGGGAAAAAAAAAAAAAAAAAAAAAAAGTAGAGAGAGAGATTAATTTCTGCAGCGAAATAGTAGCACAAAATTGATTTCTTCACTTACCAAGCACAACGAAATTTGCGCTTTTTAATTCGCATAAATTTTTATTCACCAGAAATCATTGAAGTCACTCCATTGGGTACAATTTTTTTCTGCTGTATCCCCCCTTCCTCCCAAAAATAAGCTGCGCATTTCAATTGAGGTAGTGCATTATACTTACTTTGAAATGAACATTTAATCAGATATCATTGTTTAGAAAATTTGAGAATTTTGGAAAACAAATTTTGCTACACTAAATTGTTATTCATCATCATCATCATCATCAACCATTATCAATCCACTGCTGGACGAAGGTCTCCCCAAGTTTCCTCCACAACGGTCTGTCTTGTGCCAGTCTCCTCCATGTCACTCCCGCATACTTTCGAATTTCATCCACCCATCTTCCATGTGGTCTTCTTCTGGGTCTTTTCCTGTCCCTTGGAATCCAATCTAAAATTTCGGCTGTCCATCGATGGTCTGTTCTTCTGGCAGTATGTCCAGCCCATTGTCATTTCAGGGATTTAACTCTGATCATGATGTCTTCCACTCTTGTCATTTTTCGGATCGTCTATGGTCTAAGTTAGGACACCATGAGATAATATACCAAATTTAGTGGTTCTAAATTGAAAACTGTAGATTTTACAGAAATTTTGTGTGTGGTGGTGGGGGGGGGGGCTTGACCTCGACCCCTTCCAAATACCAACTGCGGTCTAAGTTAGAGTACCATGAAATAGTATACCAAATTTAGCGGTTCTAAATTGAAAACTGTAGATTTGTATAACGTGCATGCAAACATTCATTCATACATATATACATACATAATTAATTAGCCTGTTGTACAAAGATGTTCCCTAGTTTTGTTAAAATGCAGAATATCAGGAAAACATATATAGTACAATATCTGTATAAATGATACTTGTACTTTTTTAAGCAAGGTTTGTACTCTTCCAAGCAAAATAAATTCACGCACTTTTCAAGGACTTTTTAAACCCAAATTATCATACATGTGTACTGTCGGTCGGTCAGACCTGCCTGTTACCCCCCTGTTCGTTTATTTTATTAACTTTGAATTGCCCCTCTGTTTTGGTGTTTTTTGAAATCATTTTATTTTGTGGAATATCTTGAAAGGGTACATTATTTTTCGTATTCATCTGCTGGCATGATACGTATCGTTTGCTTTAACTTTTTATTTTTGATGCATGACTTTGATGCATTTCTTGATGTAGCTAGGAGACAAAGGGTCTACACGTGAAGCACGTGCAATTCCTGGAAATTCCACACTCCGGCAAGAACACGTCCCTAACCCCAGTGAACAGAAGCCCATCACAATTTGCGAATACATCATTCCACTTATTTTACTCACATGGCTGACGTTTTACTCTGTAGTGATGTCATAGCCAAGATACCAGCTGTTAACACACTCCCTGGGTTGAACGCAAGTTCTTTGCTATTTGCAAGTTCTGCGTTATTTGATCAGCTTGGTGTTTTTATCAGAACTATGCAGAAATCTCCTATACGTCTTTTTAGCACAAATAACACTGAGAAAAAAGTTTTATTAATTCAGCAAAAAAATTGTTGAATCAACGAAATTTTTTTGTCGATATGCAGTCAACAAAAATGTTTGTTGAATTTACAAAAAAGTATTTTGCTGAAAATTATTGTTGATTCTACAGAATTTATTGTTATCATGACGAAACGTTTTGTTCATTTAACAAAATGCCTAGGTCGATTTTTGGGAATTTGTTTGATATAACAATACATATTGTTTTTGTGATAAAACGTTTTGTCACTGCAACCAAACATATTGTTATCATGACAAGTAATTCCTTGCTCCAACAAAATTTAGAGTTAAGTAGCTGGGCCACTTTGTCCTTAAACTTTTCCCCTGATGGCAACACTTTGCCAGGGCAGTAATTTTAGGCAGTGCCTTTCGACCCTGGGTGTCCACTATTTTTTATTTCAGGGGTGTCCACCATCTTGAGTTTGGCTGAAGCAACAAAATAAATTGACAGTTTGGCTGAAGCAACAAAATAAATCGACAAAACAGCTCAACAAAACTATTTTGTTGTTTCAAACAAACTTTTTTTCTCAGTGAATTATTTAACACATGCTCTTTCATATCACTACTTAAAAAACAAAACAAAACAAAAATTCAAGTACTATTAACAGAGCCTTAAACTTTTTCAAGTACTTTTCAAGGTCTTGAAAATTATTTTTTTTATTCAAAGACTTTTCAAGGTTTTCAAGGAGCATACGAAGCATGTTAAGTATATTATAGCACTTATTTCATGCACTTTGAGAACATCTGAGTATTGTTGAGTAAGAAGTATATAACTCTTTATTTTTAGGAAGACAAGTGGGACAGATTCAACTGTGCCTAAATCAAAAGGCAAAGGCCATGATTATTTACACCAACATTAGTTTCAATGATTAGCATTCTTTTATAAAGCAGATCATCAGTAATACCTCATCAAAAAAGCATCTGAGGAATGTATTGGTTTGCATTTTCATTTCACTGTTAAATAGTAGTTTGTGAAGTACTAATAATATTTGATATACGAGTATATTTAAGTGTTCCTTCATATTGAGATTACATCCAATAGTACATTATACATGGTCGAGTCACATTATTGTGACCACCAGCTAATATCAAGAGTAACCACTGTGTGCAGCATGGACAGCAGCTAGACGGGCTGGGAGTGACTCAATAAGGTGCTGGAAGGTGTTCACAGGTATGTCGAGCCATGCTGACTGCAGTGCATCTGACAGCTGCTGGAGGGTGCATGGTAGAGGATCCATAGAGCGAACAACATGATCGAGGTGGTCCCACAGATGCTCATTTGGGTTTAAGTCTGGGGAATTAGGGGCCCAGGGAAGTACTTTGAAGGTTTCATCGTGCTCTCCCAACCACTCTCAGACATTTCTAACTGTGTGACACGTCGCATTGTCATGCTGGAATATCCCATCCATCCCAGGGAAGACATTCAGCATGTATGGGTATACATGGTCTGCAATGATACATTCAAAACAAATTCAGTCCACAGTGCTTTTCCACAGGTGTGAGTGGACCCAGGGTATGCCACGAAAACATTCCCCAGACCATAACTCTGCCCCCACCAGCTTGTGCTCTTCCAGCAATGGTTGAAGTGTGTTCTCCGATGTTCCTCGCCTTATACACCAATGTACATCCGTTTGATGAAGCAGAAAACGTGACTCATTGTGGAAGGCAATCCTTTGTCAATCAGCGGAGGTCGAATTCCGATACAGCGATGCAAATGTAAGCCTTTTCTGCTGATGCACCTTTGTTAGCATAGGTGCAGTGACCATATCCGTCTGCATCGGAGCCCCATACGCAGCAGGGTTTGCTGAACTGTTGTTTTAGACATACCTCCAGTGGCCCCCTGGTTCATTCAGCCCGCGAGTTGCTCCACTTTAGCGTGTCGATCGGCCTTCATGCACCTTCGCAGCTGACGTTCACCTCTCACATCAATGGCACGCGGTGCTCCGCAGTTTCCAAGTCGCTTATTCGCAATGGGGCCATTTCTCCAATCACGATATACTTTAACCATAGCAGCATGCGAACAGTTCACAAACTGCGCTGTTTGAGAAATACTGCCACCCTTGGCCTGAAAGTCGATAATTGTCCCATTTTGCAAATCTGATAAATCACTACTTTTATCCATGACAGCAATGAGTGATATGTTTTCAGAATGCCTACAGCACACCTTATATACTCTCCAAGCCAGTCCATGACATGTGCCGTCTTTCATTGGCTACCTGCAGTTGATGTCAAAAGTAGGAGGTGGTCACAATAATGTGACTCGGCTGTGTATTTGCGTGGTGGTGCATATTTCAAGCAAAAAAAACTGATCTACAGATTTTTTAGTGCTGGTCTAGCGATTCCAGGTAAAAGTTTCCCTGGCAACACTGCTGCTAACTCACAAAATGGTTGACACAATTCTGGACATTACTTTTCTCGTCGGGAATTCGTTTCCGAACTCATTGGGGTGGAGGAAAGTTAAATGTGCTGCGACTTTAGTGTGTGCCACTGTGATGATGTATTGTATAATTATTCACAGCCACGAGAACAACCATTCACCATTCTCGAAGAATCATTTGCTGAGAACAAATCGTTTTTAAATTATTGGTCCATCACTGCTACACCATCAATGTTAGAAATGGCATCCTGTTTCATAACCCATAAATGGGACACTTCTATAGATATGCACCTCCCAAATTTCATAGTATTCATCTGTGCAGTAAACAATATTATCTCAGCTTTGCTTCCGGCCCTCATTGCCCAATAAATAAATAAATGAAATGGTTCTGTTATCAAAGTGAACTCACTTTGATAACAGAACCATTTTATTCATTTAGTGCGTACACACACACACACACACACACACACACACACACACACACACACACACACACACACAAAGGATTGCAATGAAACAGCGAAGAAACATTTTGTGGACATGAAACACAAAAGCTGAAAAATACTCTACACCAAAAAAACAAAACAAAACACAAATATGTATGTAAAATGTAAAGCCAAAAGGTGATTTAAGAAATTAAAAACAAAGTAAAGAAATTATGGCATTATAATGCACTCAATAAAAGAAAGATTTTGTTCCTACAATTTATATATTCTCTCATTATCGTGAGATGAAAATGTATACATCCATTCATTGCTGGGAAAAAAAAAATTACATTTTACGATATTAATGAGATCAGCAAATGGGCCTCTACTTTTGACCTGCAAGGACGTGCGGCGGGCCTTATTGGCCTGGACGTTACCAAAATAGACCATACAAATACCTCCTTTCAATGAAAGTGTCCAGTTCCACTGTAGCTGTAATCAAGGTCATTACCTTTTCGATGACAGGAACACAAACAGCCAGGACCTGTCTAGCGTGTGAAAAGTCGTTGTTGGGGTCATTCAGGCCTTGCGCATGTCTTTGTGTCCTTAGTTCTGAGGTTGATTGCACAGCATACAGAAGCAAAAATGCACGGATACTTGAGCTATAAAGATGAGACGAAACCGAACTCTGCAAGCAAAAGTAACAACTGATGAGGAGTCCATAAATGAAGATAACGAAAAAATAGCTTATGGTGAGTATTTTAGTGCCCATAAATCATCTTCAGAAGAAGACCTTGACTCTGACGATGACGTGAACATTCCATTGCAAGAATACCTCATTGAAAAAGACAATATCACAAAATGACACAAAGAAAAGCCAAACACTCGACTACTCAATATCAAAAGAGACTATTAATGAAAGAGCTTGCTCTGGAACTTCTCAAGGAACACATAAAAGAAAGAAACTCACAGCCATCAACTACTTGAAAATTATAAGAACAATCAGCAGCACATTGTTCTACAGATAACCAAGAACCACCAAAAAGAAGCTAAAATGTGCAGCCAGAAAGCAATTTCATATTTCTCCCAATGCAAAAGACAGGAAATCGAAAACGTGCTAAATGTGCGAGAAACATATGTGATGAACATACTATTTCTGTGGGCACTGTATGCTGCATTGTTTTTCATCTAATATATTTTGTGGAAACATTGGTCAATTTGTTTAATTTCTCAGTAAAAATGTGTCATGCATTAAAAAAATCATTCATTACTGTTCTATATGACAAACAATGTTGACCTGAAGTATCACTTGTAGCGCACGCCCTCACAGGTTAATTGGGTAATTACACTGAAATTTGTAGAAGTTTCACAGACCCAATTTCAGTCCAAAAAATGAACTACAAGTCAGCACCACCCACACATTCAATGCATGACAAATAGTGTTGCAGAAGTGACAGTTCACATCTGTGCATGCAGAACATACTACAGCACAAGGAACTACAAAAGGTGCAGAACGGTAGAAGTCCAACCTCCAAAAATTTGCTTCATGGTGGAGTGAGCAGTGGCAGCGCCAGTTTTTTTTAAAACTTTAATTGTAATAAAATTCAGACTTACTCATTCTTTATTTTCTTAGCTATGCCAATATAAAACAATTATCCCACTCCCCTTTTTATGTTTTTTAAGTGAAATTAAGTTCAAACTGGTATTGTATCTGCTGACTGTCAACATAACTTTATAAATCATGGACAGACTGTGGCATAATGCAAAGTATTATTATTATTTTATTTTTTTTGTTTAAAAAAGAATGCAACTGTTTGCACTGTTGGTTGATAGAAAAAGAAAGGACTCCAAGGAATGGTAAAACATGCATTTCATTATGAAGCCTTGTTAAAAAGAAAATGCCACTTTTCTGCAGTTAACCAATTCACATTATTCTCTTAAAGAAAATTTTGATACTGGCTCAGTATTTTTACTTGTTTCCATACCCATATTTAAATGTACACCTAAAAATAAATAATACCACTGTTTTAGCTGAATTTAAATGGTCAGCAAACTTTCCAGACAATTCCATGAACTAAACGTATGGTCCTTTCACTTTTGGAGCAAGACTTGATTTCTTTACTGGAAATATAATTCTATTTAGTAGAGTATGGCATTTCACAATAATTATCATATTTGGAAACAAATTTGGTTTTAATTTCAATCTGCTTAATGATGTCAAATTTATTGTTAAACACATATAAAACAGATCTGCAATAGACCATTACATTATTCATGTGATGTAGAAACTCTGCCAAATTTCATTTTTATATGGAAAATTACATTTGCATTAAACCTGAAAAGGGAAGTGTGACAGTATCTTTTTGACTCATATGACATTCAAATAAGCTCCAGATATTAAATCCACTTTTCAAAAGAACTTGCATTAAAAAGATATAGCTATCTGCTATTGAATTTTATTAAGAAAAGAGTGACAAGTTTTGAAAGAAAAAGTTTAGTCAGATTAGTTCATTGTGAGCTTGGATGGGTGATGCATGAATAATCGCAACTTTCGTTTAATGAATATGGTAAGATATGCAGTTGAACCTACATATTATGAGTTCACATAAACCAAAGTTTTTATGTATCCCTCAAACTTTGTAATATTCTCCCTTATTATTTTAAATGCATTTTACAAACAATTTTTGGAGACACCACATACATCGAAGTTTAGCACGGTTATCAGCAAACAAAATGAGTGGCATTCACCCAGTTTTTTCACTGGAAAACAAGGAATTACTAAACACTTAAACACCCAATATGGATTTTTCTTCTAGGAAAATAATTTAATTAAAAAACACAAATTTTTGGAGAAAACTTTTCCTTTTTCAGGCAATCTTTTGTTGTCACACTTTTCCGTCACTATTGTGGTTGCGGTCAACTCCGATGGTTATTTTTTTTTTACCAAATCATGCCAGATGTTAGGCAGGGACAAACCTTTGCAGTCATTGATGGAAGTCTGATTTTTCTCAATTTCTATTCCATCTTTTAATTTTCCTTTTTGATAATTGCCTTAGAAACTGATGACTTTTTAGTGAGTTCCAGTCCATGGTGCGCACTCTGTGGCTCCCCTTACAGATGGGTCAGGTCACATAAAGACAAGAATGTTTCAGTTGTTTTTTACTACCTCCCACTGCCTCACCCCTCCCACCCACTCTTGCTAAATAAATCTCTTGGACAAATGTCCTATTTTTGCCCTTTCCTTTGCCACCTTTCACTGAATCTTAGGTTTAGAAAATCTTAAAGAGTTTATTTTGCATCTAGAAACAATTGGCTCATATATATATATATAATGTAACAGGTGAAATTTCAAATTTTTGGCATTTACTTTAATTTTTACATTCCTTAAATGCTGTGCTTGCAAATTCAACTCACATGTTGCTAGGAATGGTTTTCAGTTAATAAGTATTATTCACCTTCAATTAATTGATAAATAGTATAGTTTTAACCTGACAATGTAGAATGTTATTATTTTTTTTTTTATCTTTCCAATTATAATGAAGTTTACAAATATTGAATGTTTCAGACTTTCCCCTTTAACTTCGTTGCACACGGGTTCAACTGCATAAATTGCGTTTACCTTTTTGGAAGTATTTGACCATTCTTCTGACCTTGGAAATTAACTTCTTGCATACAGTGTTTTAAAATCAATTCCAATTAAAAAAAAAGTAATTTTAAAGGTTCTGTTTTGATTAATTGATAACCTAATGTGATTCACTGCTTATCTGTGCTCATATGGCAAGATATTTTTTTCCTTTCAGAAAAACATTTAAATATTTTTTTTTATGTTTATAAAAAATTCCAGATGACCATATTTTGTGTTTTAAAATTAATTCTACCAAAAACTACCATCAGCATCTACAACTTTTCAAATATTTGCCAGCCGAATTTTTTTGTTATGAAAAGTGAGCCAAACATATTTCTGACAGCTGAAAAGACAATTCAAAACCATTGTATTACATGCAGTTAAGAGGTTAACTGCCAAATACCTTTGGTGACATGGTGCTCCAGTTTCATTGACATTTCATGCAATACTTCTAAGGCCAATTGTTAGCCATAAAACCATCAATTTCCACACAGCTCTAACTTCTTTACTTCACATCATCCCTAGCAGACTGATAGCTGTTGGATCACCTAATTCACTTGTTCAATGAATAACAGCTAACTCCTGTGTACCCTGGGCATCCACATTTATCAAGAGTGAAGTTGAGCAACCATTTTAAGGATAGCGAATTGTAATATTTTTTCCGCCAGTTTGAAGAGCTGGGCAACAGTTAAAGTACTCTCTTTCTCACGCATCTTTTCAGAAGGAAAGTTAGATTTATGGGTTTTTCACTTTCCTGCGAGAGAGTATGAAGGCGGGATGGAGAAGCCAATTAAGGAACTTCTGCATCTTCTGAGGAGGATCTACACCTTAAAACTGGGGGACGTTCTCTTTGAGGGTTTTCACTCTTCTGCCGAGGATTGGACTTCTCTTCGGGAGGAGATGGTGGTGGAAGGCGACCGAGAAAGGAAGTGGTGATTTCTCTCAGGTCGGCGTGAACGGGGATAAGCAAAAAGAGAATGAGCGCTGATGATTATGGAAAAGGAATACTGACAATGAGAGAGAAGGAGATTCGATGTGTTAATAAGATAATGAAAGAATAAAATTTGAAATTAAGGACAATGCTTTGAGACATTCCCCCATGACATATGAATAAACACCTTCCTCACTGCAAGATCACTCTAATACTTTGATTGATATTTTGTTTATATTTTACTTATCTGCCCAAGTCGTGTAAAATAGGGGTTAAGGTCCAGAAACAAAACTCTCTGGAAGCAAAGCACCAAACTAACCTTTTGCGCAGGGCGCTGAAATATAACTCAGCACCAAGCCCTGTAACACCTGCACAGCTTAAAAGAACTTGAATATTGTTAGCACAAATTTTTACTCAAACAAAAATGCTGCTGGCTACAGAAATAGACCACAAAACAACAGCAACAAAACTGCAGAAGTGAAAGCCATTATAGAAACTGTGTTAAGTTGTTTAATCTTTTGGTAGTGGGATGAATCAAATTTTGAAGACATTTTTCAATAAGTTTTGTTCTCTTTGTAGATGTTACACATTTATTCTCTTGACGACTGTTGGAAATTAATTTTATAGAGCCAGTGAAAAGGGTTTTACTTGTACAGACATTCCCAATATTGAGATAAGATATTTCCACAAAGCCATGCAACTCTTCCACACAGCCATACAACGTGGCTGTTTAGTACAGGCCTGACTGGCTGTGCCAGAGATCATTATAACTTCCCATTATGAATTTAAATGGTGGGACACAAATATTTTAATCCCTGGCATATACAGGGTGTCTGAGAATTATTAGACACATTACAAAATTATATAAAACAAAACATTAAACAGATAGAAAGAAACTGACTGTACTAACTTACAATGTAACTACACAAGTTAATAAATTTTGATGTGAGATCCCTTGGTTGCTCGTAGTACGTCCAAGTGATACTCGATTTCATGCCATGTATTAGCGAGCATCTGAGGAGTTATGGAATTAATAGCAGCTGTGATATGCTGCTTCAGTTCCTGCAAATCAGTACAAGGCGTCTCATAGACACAATCTTTCACATAACCTCACATGAAATAATCCAACGGAGTTAGATCTGGAGAGCGAGGAGGCCACAGAATGGGACCACCACGCTTAATCCATCTGTTGGGGAAATGCTCATTTAGGCACTTACGTACACACGATGGCCAATGCCTCCACATTAGTTACAGTTCTCTGCTTGCTTTACAAACGGATTTCCTGGGGCTTCGTCGGAAACTTTCATTAACTTGGTCAACCGTCTCACTGCGGACACTAGGCCTACCGGCTCCTCCACGATGTTTCACATTGCCAGTTTCTTTAAACTGTTTCATCCACCGCTTAATTGAATTCGTTGATAGAGGATTACAACCATACTTTAAACAGTACCATTTTTTAACTTTAATGACAGACTTTAATTCTGCAAGCCATAACACACACATCGCCTTCTGCTGTACGGATGACATGACTACTGATTGCACATTTTTCATACATTCCTCATCAGGCCACACCTAGCGCCACCTATTGGATTCTGGGAATAACAATTCTGCAAAACAAAAATTTAGAAACCATGTTAGTAATATGTGACATAGAAAAACAGACAATGCTCATAGTTGTTTTTTTTGTACATAATTTTGTAATGTGTCCAATAATTATCGGACACCCTGTATTTTCAGGATCCTTTTTGGTTGGGGGTTTAACATCCACCATTAGCAACTCAGGGGCTATAAGCAGCCGCCCGTCCCTAATTTAGGACCTCTGGTTCTAGGGAAGGAAGAGAGCTAGTGTCATAAGACAAACACAACATCCATGCCTCACCGGGATTCAAACCCAGACCCATCTCAGATGAATAGTAAGAAGCCATCGTTCAGGGGTAATTTCCATGTCAGATCACCCAGGGCACGTCACCCAGCCATATAAGATTTTTGTGAAAATTGGCACAAAGTATTGTACTGATGAGATGTGAAACCTGTTAAAATTTTAGGTCAGTCGGTCCAGTGGATTTTGAGTAATGACACTTTAAAAATTGAGTAGCTCTGCCTTTAAAGTTTCTGCACTATGCGTTTTCAAAACTACACTGTAGGACAAAAAAACTCACAACTTTGCAACTGTTGCAGCGACATAATTTTTTTATTAAATGATATGCATGATCCATACATTTGGGAATAACTTGTTTCTGCACATTTTCAGAATTAAAAGAACACTTTTTTTAAAATTTAATGACAAAAGACATGGAAAAATGAGGCCACATTTTTATTAAACAAAACATTTTTTTTCAAAATGAGCCCCCACTTCAAATTTGCTAAAAATGTTTTCATGTGTGTATTATAATGTAACCTTTCAGCAGAAGAAAAAAATACTTTGGGCAAGTTACAATAATTTTGGCGAGGAAAAACAACAACCAAAATGGCGTGTTTTACATATGGAACATTCCGACATGATATTACCCAATTTTTTAAATAAGTGGTTGCTAGACCATTTTATACATCCTTTCCCTCCATAGTTTAACCTTATCGGTGAGTAGCTCAAAACAATTTTTATTTTATTTTTATGTGCCACCATCTTGGATTTTTCTTTTCTGCAGCAGGCTAAAATAAGACTTCAGAAAGGTTTTGAAAAAATGCAATTACTTTCCTCTTATTGTAGATTAAAAGTTTTGATTTTCACTACCTTAAAGAGGACATTTTGCGCTTACAGAAAATCTATAGAAATGATAAAAATTTTTTTTTTAACCTTGCTTAAAATGGCGTTGAAATCTGCAATACTCACAAGTATAAATCACCATTTTTGATGGACTGTTAAGGTGACTGGGAGTTGGAACCCCAAGTTGGGAATTTTTGTGTAATAACTATGGCTAGTAGAGTTTTCAACTTAAGTCTGGATTTGGTCCCCCCTCAAAGTTGCAAAATTTTCAACTTTTGCAGTTTTCAAAATATTTTTTTTTAAGTCTTATGGAATTATATTTCAAACACCTTTAACTACCAAGTAACGGTACTATATGTGCAATTTATAAATAAGGTAAATAAAAAAAACCTTACCAGAGCATATTGTACAGTTTACGATTCCCAAACTTTAGCAGCAAGACTTGTTTAGACGTACAGTAAAACCTCAAAAATCTGACATTCAGAAAACCGGCACTGTTCTGATTCCATTTCATCAGAACATCTGATGTTTCACCAATAACCATGGAAATCTCCCAATGTACAGTCTCAAAAACACAACGCGAAATCATCCGATCTCAGCATATGAATTGCTGATAGCCACCCACGTGTAACATTGGGAGGTTTCTCAAATTCATGAGTCATCTCATTGGGCTGCGCTGAAGTGACGCAGACTAATGAAGTACCGAATCGGCGGGTGTGTACCTTTGAAATGTGTGTTGAACGTGTGATGATGATCTGTGTTTGGTGGAGGCAGTATGTGGATTTGATCATGTAATACATCTACATTGGCCTTCATGATGCCACGCGATAATCGCAATTTCGTAAGGCGAAAAACCAAAATATCGATGTAAAATTCACATCGGGTTTTCGCGATGTATCGATATATCACACCGCCCCAGTGATTGGTCCGGCTTTTTCAAGTTTTCGCCTAGCCATTCGACAAATGGAGGAATTCTTTCATTCCACGGAAGAATCTTGTGCCTGAAGACTACAAGAAAATCTTCGCGTAGTCTCAACTTCCGTTTTCGGAAATAGTTGCCCACAGTTTCTTGCTGAAATACGAACATTTATGCAATAACATGATATTTTACAACAATACTGGACATAGACAACATCGTGAGAAAAAAGAAATTATGATTACGAAAAAATCTCCACTCCGTTTAACTTCCGTTTTCGAAAGTTTTGAAAGACAAAATACCTACCTTCCCCAGATGGAAAACCACCCCTTCCAACCCCCCCCCCATTTATCTTCAGTTCTGCGTCAATCTCGAGAATGACCCAAATAATTACCAAAAACAGCAGGATTCCTCTGAAAAATCTCATGTATATCAAAACAGCTGTGGAAATGCAACAGGGGACGTTAAAAATGTGTAAAAGTACGATTTTACTAAAAAAAAATAGTTTTTTTCTTCACCTTAATTAACTATGATGAAGTTATCTGGAAGAAAAAAATACTGCGACCGTCAACTTTCAGAATGCCACAAAAACGGAGAACAAAACGTTGCAAACGCTAAAAAATATGGCTCTTAGGAAAAAAAAAACACATACACCTTTAATCTAACTGAAACAAAGCTATCTGGAAGCCAAAAAAGGAAACTTTTCAACCATCAGTTCCCAGAATGCCGCAGCATAATAAGACCATAAAAACGGAGTAGGGACGATAAAAAATGTGCAAAAGTGATTTTGGAAAAAAAAAAATGAAGAAAACTTCGTAAATCTTACTGAGGTGAAGCCATCTGGGAGAGCAAAAAGAAAAAAAAATTGTATGTTAACGTCCGAAACACTGACAGCCGTGAAAACGGAGGGAAGGTTGAAAACGCTTAAAAAGTATTGTTCTGGTAAAATATTAATCACATATATCTAACTCACACGATGTTATACGGACACTAAAAAAGAAAAATTGCGGCCACTAGTTTCCGGAATGCAGTGCAGGACGGAAGTGGTGGAAACGGAGACACAGTTAAAAAGTGAGCAAAAATATCGCTTCCTAGTTTCATTGTTGAAAGAAAGTAATATTCTTGTTAAGTCAAAGTTACCTGTTTGTAAAACAAGGAGGAAGAAGAAAATTAAAATAACATGAAATAAAACTGAACAAGTGTTACTTCATCATTCTGGGTGGTGTAGTGGCTAGCATACTCAGGCGCTATCCGGGAGAGTGGGTCCGATTCCCGCTCCAGGACGACGAAATTTAAGTTTTCGGATGTTATCTGACTTACCATCCATGTCATATTTACACTAAAAAACGGATTCACATCTTCAAAATTCAATTGTTACTTGATCTATCGACGCACGTCTAGAAGCGGGATCCCACGTTAAAATCGCGCAAAAATTTCCCTTCCTTTGCTTTAAAATTGAAAGGAATGCTAGAAACAATGAATGTTAAAGAAATAGTCAGAAAAAACAGTCTGCCACCTCTCCAAAAAACCTGCGACTAGCGTAGCCGTGTTGCGCTGTTTGTTCCTGGGGTGGAGTAAATAGTTAATGAAATAAATAATATAAACTTTTGAAACTTTGTGAAAGCAATCTTCAAGGATTAAACTAATCTGCGGCACCCGTCACAGTGCTGTATTGACTGAAGGTTATAATTAGAATACTGATGGCTAACTACGAGAGGTTTTTAGGATCGTACAAATTTCCTGTAGGCGGGCTGGAAAGGGGAACACGAAGGGTGGGAGCGCTTAGGAGTGGATGCAGAGACAGAGTAGGGGGAGGGGGCAAATACTGGTCACCTCTTTTGTCAGCAATTTGTACAAACTCGTACCTCCCCAGTGGTTCAGAGGGCAGGTCCTTTTGTCTTAAATCTCACGCATCCTTCCTTCCCTGCAGGCATAGAGAAACAAACAATAAGTGATTGCATCTCATTGGTTCCTGTCTTCTAGGAATCCTAACCAACGGGGGTCATTACGACTTTCTAGACGTAGAAGAGTGGTTAATATGGAGTAGGTGCGCTATTTTGGTTTCACAGCAGTGTGGGATTAATTAGGGCAGGTCCGCGCGCTTTTAGCAGTTTCCATTTTAGGGCGGTCAGGCTGGGATTTTTTTTTTAAATTTAAAGGACAGTAGGGCGCATAATTTTAGCATGAGGGCGGGCAAGGCAGAATTTATCAAACCTGAAGGCGGGCAGGGCGTGCCGCCCCGCGAAAACGCCTAGAATGAACCCTGTGTAGAGTACGAGTACATGGTTCGCTCTCCTGGCAAGAACGTACACGGTTGCACGTGTAGTCGTCTGCACGTGAATTACACGGTGCGGAGAATCTTCCTTTCAACGGAGCAGAGCTTCACATCGCCGCCGGAGCGATGCATTAGGCCTATGGCAGCGTCTCTTCACAGCATCGTACTTACACGTAAATATTATGATAAAAATCTTTAAAAGACATTTCAAATATGAAATTTCTGCACCCTTTGCCATTAATTTACATACTGTAAAATCTGTATGTCGCACTTTTTCCAGGTACCAGCAGTTTTCTGACGAAATAATTTAGGACGCTAATCTACACATTTACCAAAATTTTAGTAGGAGGCAAAAACACAAAATCAGAGATAGCACGTAAGCATAGAACTTTATTTTGAAGTCCTGTAAGGAGGAATGATTGGAGGGGAGGGGGGATCAACATTCATTAGTACTTATGGCAAGCATTTCATTATTGATACAAAAAAATTTAGTTTTTTTTCATTTTCTTAAAAATATTTATGTGCACTGGATGAAAAACTAACTACAAAAATTCCTGTACCTTATTACAACTTTACATTCAACAGGTTAAATTACTTTTATTTGATTGCACATTTAATATGAAAGCAGAATATTTCTCCTTGTTGAGTTTATGTACTATGTACTTACAAAAAAAAATCTGAAGATCCAAAATAAATAATTTTATTTGCTGATCTGAAACATGTGTGTGCATGTGTTCTCAAAGACTTAAGTTCCCCATAGCTGAAAACTACCAGCCACAGTTATTACACAAAAATTCCCAACTTGGGGTTCCAACCCCCACAGTTACCTTAACAGTTCATCAGAAATGGTAATTTATGCTTGTGAGTATTGCAGATTTCAATACCATTTTAAGCAAGGTTAAAAAAAAAATTTTCTATCATTTCCATACATTTTCTGTAAGCCTAAAATGTCATCTTTAAGGTAGTGAAAACCAAAACTTTTGATCTACAATAAGAGGAAAGCAATTGCCTTTTTTCAAAACCATTGTGAGGCCCTATTTTGGCCTTTCGCAGAAAAAGAAAAATGAACCTATATCCAAAATGGTGGCACATAAAAATAAAACAAAAATTGTTTTGAGCTACTCACTGATAGGGTTATACTATGGGGAGAAAAGGAGTATAACATGGTCAAGCAACCGCTTAATTAAAAAATTGGGTAACATTTGTTGTTTTTTTTAAATTGGTAATATGGATTTTTTTCCCCTCACCAAAATTGCAAATTGCCCTAAGTATTTCTTTCTCCTGCTAAAAGGTTAGGTTACAATACACACATGAAAATATTTTTAGCAAATTTGAAGTGGGGACTCATTTTGAAAAAAATTGTTTTGCTTAATAAAAATGTGGCCTGATTTTTCCATGTCTTTTGTCAATAAATTAACAAAAAAAAGTGTCCTTTAATTCTGAAAATAAGCAGAAACAAGTTCCCAAATGTATGGATCATGCAGATCATTTAAGAAAAAAAAATTATATGGCTGCAACAGTTAGTTTTGAAGTTATGATTTTTTGTTCTACAGTGTAGCTGTGAAAACTCGTAGCACGAAAACTTTACAGAGCTACTCAATTTTTAAAGTGGCATTAATCAAGATCTACTGGACTGACTGATCTAAAATAATTATAACAGGTTGCTTACCTTTTACACATTTCCCTGCAAGTTTTATTCCTTTAGTTGTCTTGCTTGGTTCAAGTCCCTGGTGCGGTGTTCCATTTTCATCTTCAGGTTCTTTCAAATGCTGGATGAATGCCCAAGTCCGCGAAGTGCACTGCTTTAATGACTTTAGGTTGCATAAACTGTATCTTCTTCCCTCCCCACCTTTCCCACCAGCTTATAAACCCCAACCTTCGTTGGTTGATTGACATATATTAAAAACCCCAATTCTTTAACTCAAAACCTTTTGGCATCAACAACGAACACAACCAAAAGGTTTTGAGTTAAAGAATTGGGGTTTTTAATATATGTCAATCAACTAACGAAGGTTAGGTTTTACAAGCTGGTGGGAAAGGTGGGGGGAGGGGGGAGGAAGATACAGTTTATGTGACCTAGAGTCATTAAATCACTGCACTTTGCGGACTTGGGCATTCATCCAACATTTGAAAGAACCTGAAGATGAAAATGGAACACCACACCAGGGGCTTGAACCAAACAAGACAACTAAAGAAATAAAACGTGCAGGGAAATGTGTAAAAGGTAAGCAACCTGTTATAATTATAATTGTATCCGCATAAATTACGAACAACCGTGGCCTGTGCTGTAGATGTTCTAACACTGATCTAAAATTTTAACAGGTTTCATATCACACCAATACAATACTTTGCTCCAATTTTTACAAAAATCTGAAATGGGGTGGGTGACATCTCGTGAAAATGCTGGGCGATTTGACATGGAATGGACCTTTAGATCACTGTGCCGGCATTTTCAGAGTCACTGATGACATCTGATCCAATTCACTGCCAAACAATATTTATGTTCTTACAAGTGACACCCAGCACAGTACACAGATAAAAAGTTGCATATCTCTGTAGCATTCAGATGACCGGAATGAGTGTCAGCACAAAATAAAAGGTTCCGATAGCTACAAAGTTAATTTCTCAGAATTGCCAATACCAAAAAGAAATTCAATGTGAAAATCCTTTAAAATTGGCGGCTTTCAACTTTTAAAAGATTTTTTTCTTAAATGTTTATTATATGTTCAATGACCTTTGTGTTCGTTGACTACTACAGTCACCCATCCAAAAGTTTGAGTCAACAGCTCCAGAAATAGATTGAACTATGCTGTAGGACAAACATGCTAGGCTGGGTAGGCCACTTGGTGTGGACATCACGATCTACCAAGCTGGCCCATTTCCAACTGAATGAACAATTCCGATACCTACACCATTGACGTATTAATATTACTGTGAAAACTGAATATGGTAAAAATGGAATAAAACTTGTGCAACACATATTCCTACCAATGGAAATCACTCTAAAGTGTAACATTATCATCACCTATCACTGATAACTTGTAATACAAAACTGTTTTTCATTGAAATTCTGAGTTGTGTGCCTACAACAATCACTGGTACCAATAATACTGTGTAATGTACAACACTTAATTAAAATAAAAAAAGGGGGAGAAATATGAAGACTCTGTCTTATATTACGTACATTCAAGAGTAACTGTATATATATATATATATATCTCTAGAAATAAATTACAACTATGAAAGCAGAATTTACAATTTTCAGGTAACTGTTCATACACACCATTTCAAGGACTGTATCAATTCTTTTCTTGAAAGTGGGTTTCCATTTTACAGGCTTTATATACACATACAGAAGATGTTTTCGAGCGTTATAAATTGATTTTTGGTCCTCGATATTCTTCCACATCACACCAATAATCCGGAGACGGTAAGGTTTCTAACAACCACATTTTGACTTCATCACCACCAGTAGTAGACGAAGAAGACTCCAGGGGAACGTAGTAGTGACAGTCCCTCTCTTTTCCATCATAAGGAGGAGCAAGAATATCTAAGAACGCTGCCGTTCCACCCACAGCAGATATTTCATGAAAGTTGTTTTCGGTAGGCGTCAAGACACATGATTCGTCGTCATTTTCGGAAACGTAAGATTCCGAGTGTTTGTACACGGGTAACAGTGATTCCACCTGAGAGCTCCGAACTTTACGCTTAATATCCTGAGGTACCAGTATGTCCGTCTTGCCCCGAGGATAACAACTGAAAGTGCTGATTTTGACACAACCCTGAATTACTTTGAGGACACCATACATCTGAGGATGATCGTGCAAAGGAATGCGACCCCCGTTTCTCAACACAAATATGCCCATCGTGAATGACGGATTGCTAGCCACCTCGATGTAAGTCACAGGTGCACGGGAACGTAAATTCCGCACATTCGGTCCTGATGTTGCCTCCCGTCGCAGATTCAAATCACTGGCTTTTATCTGCCCCACATATTTTTTCAGTTTTAAAATACATTCGTTGAAAGTTTCATCGGTAAAACTCCGCGAAAATGTCAAGTGCGCCTGCCGCGCAACAACTTCAACAAGCGAAGCCATGAGAGTTTATTAAAGCGTTGCCATATCCTGTCGACAAAGTTTTACCTTCGATAACGAAAGTGGACACTTGTGATCTGAAAACGGATATTTTTTTATTGCACATTCTCGGACCAAAGATATAGTATTCTTTTAGCTTGTGAAGTGTTTTGTTAAACCACTTTTTATTTAAATAGTATAACTATACTAGTGATCCGGATTTTTTGGCGTAGAATAGAAATCAAAGTTTTCAAGCTTTCGCACATCAACCATCTCAATGGGCTTATTCAGTTTGCTGTCTACCTCCCTTTAAAAAGCCATCTGGTTGATGTGCGAAAGCTTGGAAACTTTGATTTCTATTCTACGCCAAGAAATTCGGATCACTAGTATGTATAGTTATACTATTTAAGTATAGTTGGTGTACAGTTCCTTGTTTTTTAATCACTTTTTTTTATTGTATGGAGGTTTAACGACCATCTCAATGGGCTCGTCAGTAGCTCGTCTTTAATTTGGGCTATGAAGATGTAGCAGACACGTGACTTTCAGCATGGCAACGAGCCTTAGTTACGGAAGTGAAGGACAACCAGTCCCCCTTCAAATGGTGGCGTCTTACTTTAAATATAGCGTATACTTTAAAAGTTTAACTTCCGTGTACAAAATGCGGTATCTAGAAAAAATTAAAGAGCTGGAAGGGAAAGATCCGTGTGTGCTAAATGCAAGTATCTTCGAAGGTGAAGCGAAAAGTTTTCCGAGTGTACAAATAGTAAATATTTTCCATTTCTTTGTCTTTGGTCGAACCGCCTTTACCTCAGAACAGTTCGAGGCATATAAACGTCTCAAAGTATATAACAATTTCTCAGCGTGGATATTATTTTACATGGTAATTTAGTGAGTAATTAGTAACTTCAATAGAAAGTGTTTTTCAAAGCTCTGGAAAGCGATTTCCGAGTCTTAGAAAAATTTAAAGCAAAATATGTTTTTTCACGCAAAATTGTGGTGAAAATACAGTAATTTTGATTTGCTCACTAATTTATTTAACCGTAAATAAATTTAGCAGAATAATCACGATCTGTAAACAGACCTAGACACCAAAAATAATTTTATTTGGACAATAATTTTAGCCGTTATTTGCATTTTCCCTCAGAAGTGTGCTTCAGCTCCAGATAAAAATCCAGATATACTACTGTAAAAATAAAATCAACGGTGGTTTGTGGAGGAAATATCATATAGAACAAACTAGCGAAGTAAAACCCTTCAACACCGACAGCCAAATAATCTAATCTTGAAAGTGAAAATACTAAGTAAAAAGCCGAAAACTCGCAAAAAAAAGTGAGGCGCCCCGGTGGCGCAGTGGTCTAAGCGATAGCCTCTGATCATTCGTCCGAAAGGGGACCGGGTTCGAATTCCGTGAGGCATGGGTGTTGTGTTTGCCTTACGGCACTGGCTTCTCTCCCTTCCCTGGAACCAGTATCCCTAAATTAGGGACGGGCGACTGCTTATAGCCCGTTGAGTTGCTCACGGTGGTCGTTAAACCTCCAATCAAAAAAAAAGTGAATGAGGGGGACAGTGTGCTCGAGCTCTCCTAAGAAATCTAGAACAGCCAAAGAGATTTGATTCTGACTAAAATTCAAGTTGGCTAACAAATTCACTTTTAGCTCTATGAAAAGTTTCAACATCCCTCTAGTCTAGATCAACTAGGAATCTTCTGAATAGATCTCCCTGGAGGTGAAAAACCCACGTGCACAGAAGTGCTGATTGGGTAATCCGTCGGTCTTCTCTGATTAAGTCATTCGCTCACTCTGTCGATTTGGGCTAGTGTGTGCGATGTCGATGGCCTAACAGATCTAGCTTTTTCGGTTAATATTGTTCTACCCGCTTTAAACTTTTCTACCCAATTATAATCCTTCCGTTAAATCGTCTGTCTTAATTTCCGCACTGAGCCAATATCTTTCGGTGAATTTCTACAGATTTCATACCATCTTCCCAAAGAAATCTCACTCCGGCGCGTTGTTCAACAGTGGTGCAATTCCGCAGCAGATCATCCATGTTTATTTGACCTTGGCCTCAAATGGACAAAAGGCAGAGAGCTGCGCTGTGGGTGTTCGAACTACCCATAAGCCATTGCGAACGTATTGCATTGCGTCAGCTTTCATCAGTTGCAGTTACGACGTATTTTTTTAAATTGCCTTTACATTTTGATTTTCCTACGTATACACCCCTAGTGCTAGAAGGAAATCTTTGTGAGAGACACACACAGAGAGGTTTCAACCTTTTCCTATTCATTCATTGTTTTGGCGTCAGTAGGGGCGATTTTACGAGGGGGGGGTTGTTGGCTTGAATCTGAGGGCTCTTGGTTTTTGAGTGGGGAAGGGAGGGTATTTGGCTGTTTACCACCGTAAGAAGAGGCTGTTTCAAAGCACCAGCTAAGGAGAATGCATGATAAGAGATGGAGAAAAAATTTAAACCAAAGAAAGTGAGTTGGAAGATTTTTGATTGATTGATTTGATTGGAGGTTGAACGACCACCGTGAGCAACTCAATGGGCTATAAGCAGTCGCTCGTCCCTAATTTAGGGATACTGGTTCCAGGGAAGGGAGAGAGCCAGTGCCGTAACACAAACACAACATCCATGCCTGACCGAGATTCGAACCCGGACCCCTTACGGACGAATGATCAGAGGCCAACGCCTTAGACCACTGTGCCACCGGGGCGGCGTTGGAAGATTCAAAATAACTCCTCGATGCTGTTACGCGAATCCACAAAAAGGACCAGAACAGTAAACTAAAAATTAAATACACTGCTCGAAAGGATTAGGATAGCAAGAGACATTGTAAGTAAAAGCATATATGCGACTCATATGTCTCTTCAAACGGCTATGGCCACCGTGTGGAATGGAATTGATGAGGTTTTGAGGGTAATCTTCGCCCAGGGCGGTAGCTCTGACCCCGACCCAGAGGGGGGAGATGAAGGTTCATCATGGGGGACTCGGTGTTACACCACAAACTAACCTATTCCAGGAATACAAACGCAAGTTTGTCTTTGTTTTTTTCGCTACTTTTGATAATTTAATTGACTAAAGAATAATTTTTCCACAACAAAGAGTAAAAACAATAAAATGAAAAAATACAAAGTATGAAAAACGAGGGGTTGAAAGAAAACTGAACTCTCTTGAAATACACTCTTTGTCAAAAAAATAAATAAATGATACACGGTTCCTATGTGCCTGCGAGAGCACATAGGAACCGTGTATCGAGGAGGGTATGTCAGGAGCAAAGTCGCACGCAGGGACAATTCTGACAGCTGATTTGGTTGCATTAACCTCCGAGGATGCCTAAACCTCGGATCCGTGCACAATACGAGCAGTTCAGCGAGTTTGAGAGAGGACGTGTAGCTGAACTGAGAGAGGCCGGTTGGTCAAGTCGCCGTATCGCCAGGCATTCGCGTCGGAGTTACACGACAATAGGACGATGTTGGCGCTAATGGGCCAAGAAAGTCATAACCCAGAAGAACGCGGTCAGTAGAAGGCCGACGGCAACGACAGAACTCGAAGATCGAGCGATTCTGAGAGCCGCACAAACAGAACCAAGTTCTTTTTTATTGGAGCTTTAACGACCACCCTGAGCAACTCAATGGGCTGTAAGCAGTCGCCCGTCCCTAATTTAGGGTCACTAGTTCCAGGAAGGGAGAGAGCCAGTGCCGTAAGACAAACACAACATCCATGCCTCACCGGGATTCGAACCCGGACCATTTTCGGACGAATGATCAGAGGCCATCGCTTAGACCACTGCGCCACCGGGACGGCCAGAACCGAGTTCGTCGCTCACAATCATCTGATGTCATGTTGCGTCGTGTACAAGTGCGGAAGTGGCCATGCAGACCGTTGCCAGACGACTTGCGGCACGGAAACTACATTCGAGAAGGCTACTCCGCCGCATACCACTGGCAGGCGAGCATCGCCGTCACCGGTGCAGTAATATCGGGCCCAATCAACGTTGGATAGTGTTCAAAGACGTTGTGTTGCCTTCAGTGATGAGTCACGGTTTGAACTTGTCGGCGATCAGCGCATATGTGCCTGAAGCCATGCCAGCCAGCGCCCGGATCCTGCCTTTACCGTGGAACGGAACACGGTCGCACACTGAGAGTGACAGTCTGAGGAGCCGTTTCCTACTATAGTCCGAAACTCTAGGTAGTCCTCCGTACCACCCTCACGGCTCAACGGTACGTCGACGATTCTACAAATTATTGTGTTGCCATTTCTGTCGCAGCATCACCGAACAATTTTTTAATAGGATACTGCCCGATCGCACACGGTGCGGCTCTCCCAGTATACCTTCGTAATATCGACATTCTTCCACGGCCACCAGATTGCCCGGCCTTTCACCGATTGAACACGTTTGGGACATGATGGGACGCCACCTACTCCCATCCCGGAATGTCGGCGAACTTTCCGTCAATTTCGACACCATCTGGCATGTTATATATACCTCAGTACAGTATTCGTCAAATGTATGCGTATATGCCAGGCCGAGTAACCGCTTGTATCCGAGCCAGATGAGGCGCTACAAAGTACTGACTTGTTTCACTCGTGTAGCTGTTTTATCCGAATAAATGGCCCAACTACTCTAGACTTGTAATTTTTTTGGTATACATGTACATACGTTGCACATACCAATTTTCATTTCGATTGGATGCTTCCCTCTTTCCCCAACTTCTAAGTAAGCACTTTGTTTTTTGTTTGTTTCTGTCTTTTTTCTTTGCAAAACCGTGTATATAGAAGAAATCACATTCTCAGAATTTATTTGATTGTGCTTGAGTTCCAGGTTCCTTATTGCTGAATAAACTATACTGCTCGAAATAATTAGCCGCCCCAGTGGCGCAATGGTCTAAGCGATGGCATCTGAGCATTCGTCCGAAAGGGGTCCGGGTTCGAATCCCGGTGAGGCATGGATGCTGTGTTTGTTTTACGACACTGACTCTCTCCCTTTCCTGGAACCAGTGACCCTAAATTAGGGACGGGCGACTGCTGATAGCCCATTGAGTTGCTCACGATGGTCGTTAAACCTCCAATCAAAATAATAATTAGTGAAGCACATGACTTTGGTGACATTATGCAAACCAATCGTGAGATATCTTGCCGAAATGTGGCAAATGTGAGTGTGGCCTAGATAGCTGAATCATGCATATCCTTATGCAAATTAGCGCCTGTGACGTCAGAACGCATAAATCACAGAACGAAGGTTTTTCGGTAGATCCTTTATTCTGCCACGTTTATCGTGACATTTCATTTCTTGAAGTCTTCGGTTCGAACAGTGTCACAGCAACAGGATTTACCGGAGTCAACGGCTTGGAGAGCTATTGGCAGGCTGGAAGCAGGTCAGACACAGCGAATGGTAGCAGAGGCCATTGGAGTGTGACGAAGTGTCATTTCCCGACTACGGACACTATTCCAGAATACGGGTAGTGTTCGAAGAAAGCAAGATCAAGGCTGTTCACGGAAAACTACAGAAAGGGATGACAGTTACCTATTGTTAACAGAACGTCGGAACAGGTGGCAAAATACTGCTCATCTCCACCCAGAGCTTCTCGTGTCAACAGGACGCAAGTTGTCAGCTCAAACTATCCGTAATCGTCTTCACCAAGGTGTCATTTACGCACGTAGACCAATGGTGTGTGTCTCATTAATCTCACGACGCCGTATGGCCTGTACAAACTGGCGTAGGGAACATCGTGATTGGGGTCACGACGAGTGGAGTTAAATTCTCTTCTCTGATGATCGAGATTCAGGCTAGAGTCTGACAATCGACGAGTTCTTATCTGGTGGGAAACCGGAACACGAAGTAACCCAGCTTTTGTGCACGAATCATCTCATTACAGCGGACATGGATTGATTGTCAGGGGAGGCATAAGCATCGGTGAACGTATGGACCTGTACGTCATCTGAAACGGCAGTCTGACGGCCCTGAGATAGAGAGACGAGATTCTCATACCTATTTTCATGCCGTATGTTGCAGCCGTCTGTGGTTCGTTTCTATTCATGGACGATAATGTTCGACCTCATAGAGCTTGGCTAGTGGACAAATTGCTTCAAGAAGAAGGGATCGAGCGTACGAAGATGGTTAGCATACTTTTTACCCCAAAACAATGAATAGGAAAAAGTTGAAAACTCTCTCTCTCCATTGACAATTTCCTTTTAGCACTATTTTCCAACGCCTAGAGTGATGCTTATTTAGCTTCCACGCACATCTCCTTCCCTCGACATTACTTCTTTGCAGGCAATTAACTACATAGAAGTTTCTTAACAGCAGCTTTGCATCTCATAATCACTTATCAAGTTACGAATAGAGTTATACCCGATATTTAATAAAATACGAAAGATATTTACAGTTAAAGTACCCCACTAGCACTTTCGGGGTAACATTACCCCATCATCAGGTGGAACAGAGGATGATAATATGTAGAGGATTTTAAGAAGGAAGTGTCTTACCCCAGGCCTTAAACAACCCTTAGAAATAGGAAGCTAGGAGATTTGGGCTAGATTGCCGGATAGGAAAGTGACATGGAAGCAAAGTAGAAAGGAGAAGGAAGACGCCCTTATTTATTACCGGGGGCCAGTACCCGGGGTCCGACGGCTTAACGTGCCCATCCGACGCACGGCGGATATTTAGTGGACCAAGCGTTCGTACCTGCCTGGGATCGAACATGAGATCCTTTCCGTGGCAGTCACGAACGTTACCCACTAGGCCACCGGCGGCAGGTGGAACAGATAATGATCATATGTAGAGGATTTTAGGAAGGGAGTGTCTGACCCCAGGTCTTAAACATCCCTTAGAAATAGGAACTAGGAGATTTCGGCTAGAGCGCCCGATAGGAAAGTGACACGAAAGCGAAGTAGAAAGGGTGAGGAAGATACCCTTAATTATTACTCGGGGGCCAGTACCCGGGGTCCGACGGCTTAACGTTCACATCCGACGCACGGCGGGTATTTAGTGAATCGAGCGTTTGTACCTGCCTGGGATCGAACCTGAGGCCCTTCCCATGGCAGTCACGAACGTTGCCCACTCGGCCACCCGCGGCCGCAGGTGGAACAGAGGCACTGTAGTACTCCTTTATATAGCTGTGCAACGATGCATTATGGGTATAAGTCAACACACGTCGCATGGGTTGTGACCGTTGCCATTATAACAGCGTAAAGAGTATAATTTCACAAATTATTAGTTTAACATACCAGTATAAGTATTCGTTACAAATACAAGGTTATGATCAATTTCATATATTGTTGGAATTGTAAATATATATTACTATAATTTAAAGTTCAGGTTAGTAATACGCTCTTTCCAAATTCTTGATATGTCCACAGGCAAGTAATCGTTACAGCATCTGTCCCCTAAAGCTTCGATATACACTGACGGAAAAAAATCCCAACACCACGAAAAAATAGTTGTAGAGGAATGAAATGGCGGCAATACATTTGTATAGGTAACATATTTAATCGATTAAGGTTTCAAGATCACAGCTTATTGTAAGCGCGAGAAGAACCATTTTAAATGTGAAATGCTGGTACATTAATAACCGGTGTAACCGCCAGAATGTTGAATGCAAGCACGCAAACGTCCATGCATTGTGTCGTACAGGTGTTGGATGTCAGTTTGTGGGATGGAGTTCCATGCTGGTTGCACTTGGTCGGTCAATACAGGGACGGTTAATGCTGGTTGGAGATGACGCTGGAGTTGTCGTCCAATGATGTTCCATACGTGCTCGATTGGTGAAAGATCTGGTGATCTAGGAGGCCACGGCAACATGTCGACACTCTGTAGAGCATGTTGGGTTACAACAGCGGTATGCGGGCGAGCGTTATCCTGTTGGAAAACACCCCTGGAATGATGTTCATGAATGGCAGCACAACAGGTTGAATCACCAGACCGACGTACAACTGTGCCGTCAGGGTGCGTGGGATAACTACGAGAGTGCTCCTGCTGTCATAGGAAATTGCTCCCAGACCATAACTCCAGGTGTAGGTCCAGTGCGTCTCGGCCGCAGACAGGTTGGTTGCAGGCGCTCTCCTGGCTTCCTTCTAACCAACACACGGCCATCACTGGCACCCAGGCAGAACCGGCTTTCATCAGAAAACACAACAGATCTCCACTCCGTCCTCCAATGAGCTCTAGCTGGACACCACTGACGTCGCAAACGGCAGTGGTTTGGAGTAAGTGGAATGCACGCTAAAGGGCGTCTGGCTCGGAGCTGTCCTTCAAGTAACCGATTTGTAACAGTTCGTTGTGTCACTGTGATGGCAACTGCAGCTCGAATTTCTGCCGCAGACGCAGTACGATGCGCCACGGCCATACGCCGTACACGGCGGTCTTCCCTCTCAGCAGTGCCACGTGGCCAGCCGGAACCCGGTCTTCTTGAGGCAGTACCTTTCCTTGACCACCGCTGCCAACAATCATGCACAGTGGCTACATTCCTGCCAAGTCGTTCTGCAATATTGCGGAAAGAAAATCCACCTTCTCGTAGCCCTATTACACGACCTCGTTCAAACTCCGTGAGCTGTTGATAATGACTTCTTCGTCTTCTTAAAAGCATTCTTGACTAACATCAACACATTACGTCGAATCTCAACGATAACTAACGCTCACGAACGTTACAGCGCGTATTTACAGCAAACCTGCTTTGCATGTTCCGAGGGGCTACACGTATGCGCCGAGCGCGAAATTTGCATAGACCTCATCTTACAGATGTACTCTCACCGCCTACCAACTGTCGTTTATCTAACACAACCCCTTCTTGGTGTTGGGATTTTTTTCCGTCAGCGTATATACTTTCAACAAAATGCAGCGAATGTATATATGCTGGAGTGTCCAGTAGCCTAATATTTTCCCAGTCTGGTTGTAAAATTCCGTTTACCACATTCCTCGATAAAGCTGTGCTATTGCTGTTGGTTCGGATATAGTATTTGTGTTCCTGGACACGGATACCCAAACTTTTTCGTGTCGAGTCTACGTAGTTGTTAACATGTTCTCCTGTTGAGGGGTCCAGCAGTGGAATATTATACACACCCCATTTGTTCATAATATCTGTTGTTGTTCGATCCTTTTTAACTGATGATAGGAGATTCTTCGAGTGGGTGTCGAATTGTATGTTATGTTTTGAATAGATACGAGATAGTGTGTTAGTGATATGGGGGTGCTGGTCCAATGCTCCTATGAATCGTTTATTAGGCCTTGTATCTGGCTTCAGATTAATAGTTCGTTCACTGGATATTCTAGTGTATAACTTATTAATCATTGTCTTGGGGTATCCATGTTTATCCGCTAATTTAAGAATGAACTGTATCTCAGACTGGAAATGACTATCATTTGAAGAATGTAAAGCTTAAATGAATGAAGTTACCGATTCTTTTCATGAGTACCAAAATTATTATTCGTCCTTTCCAAGAAAGAGGGTCATTTCTCGAAAGGTCCACAAAGAAACATCCTGGTGTTCCAGTGGGGCAATGCGCCCCGATCTTTGCATATATATATTCCAAGGGACAGGAAAAGACCCAGAAGAAGACCACATGGGAGATGGGTGGATGAAATTCGAAAGTATGCAGGGGTGACATGGAGGAGACTGGCACAAGACAGACCGTTGTGGAGGAAACTTGGGGAGACCTTCGTCCAGCAGTGGATTGATAATGGTTGACAATGATGATGATGATGATGATGATGATATATTTTACTATGTGCTCATTATTGCCAAATCTAACGATCAAATTTTGTTACAGCAGGTGTTTTTTGTTGTTAATTTCATTTGGTAGAAATATCTTTCTGCTGTACACCTGAGACTAGTAATGTAAAAAAATAGCTAAACGTAATTTACCATAACTAAAAGAGATGTTTTCAAGAAATATTAAATATGATTTTTAAGTAGGAACTCGACAAAAAATGCCAAAGATTAATCAATGTATAAAGGAAAAAGCCCGAAAATGCACTGTCTCAACACTACTAATAAAATTCCTTTTACATGGCATTTGAGGCCTCCCAAATTTCAAAGTTCCTTGCGTACGGGGATCTCCGAAAGTGACTCGAACTGTGATGGTAGTATATCAGCACACGCCAGAGGACACATTTACCTTAAAGCCTCCCCAGTGGCGCAGTGGTCTAAGCACTGGCTTGTGACCATTCGTCCGTGAAGGGCCCGGGTTCGAATCCCGCTGAGGCATGGATGTTGTGTTTGTCTTACGGCACTGGCTCTCTCTCTTTCCTGGAACCAGTGGCCCTAAATTAGGGACGGACGACTGCTTATAGCCCATTGAGTTGCTCACGGTGGTCGTTAAACCTTCAATTAAAAAAAAAAAGAATTTACCTTAAACAACTTATTTAACTCACTAATGTAGAAATGAAGGGTACTTAACTAGACATTAATTTTCACAGTCATGGAGGCAGTTGAATTGAGGAATAGTTACAGTAACATCACCCGTACCATTACCATAAGAAAAAATTGACACACACACGAAGAATATGACAAACTACTCTGTTTGTCTTTCGTAGATATTGAGAAGTTCTGAACTTGGCCAAAATATTAGCTCTCTTTAATGCACACTAATTTATGGCATCAAACAAACTACACTAGATGCACACAACCAGGGAAACGTTCCCCATAAAGGGAAGAAATATCCGAGGGGGCACAACGTAAACCAGACAGGCACTAATTAAGACGTAAGAGCTCTACCTTGTTTGATCTTTGCGAGTTCTTTTTTTCAGAGAATATACTTTATTAAACACATACAACACTGTACAGAAACGTAAATAAAAAGAACAGTGTACACATAAATGCTCACAAAGCGAGTAATCCGAGTGAGGATCAGGAACGGAACAAAAATCACAAAACATTCACTTGAACAAATGACTCAATTCTGGCCTAAGGGGTACAAATCGGGGACAAACAGTATCACAACAAAATCTCAGTACAAAAGACAACTGCAAGGATAAAATCACAACGGTAGTCAAGTTCACGAAGGACAAGACCCTGAATGGCCATGTTTCAAAAAGCTTGGCTACTAGTTAAGTTATATAGGATCAAACCTGAAAATGCTGACGATCCCGCATAATAAGAACAAAAAAAAAAAAAAAAAAACCCTTACGTAATTATAGAAATCAAGCATAAGCATTCCCATGGCATTAGGACGAAACGGTGGAATATCACTAGGAGTAGGGATAGCGTTGAACCTTCGGCTTTCTGAATTCTCTGATACCACACGGAGAGCTTGGTCCAGCACGCCTGACGCACAATTTCGAAGCCTTCATCATTCATAAAGGATTCATCAAAACGAGCTTCATCCACTTCTATCTCCTAGCCATTGGGAAAAGAATCTCGAGTAAGAGGCAACACAGGTTAAGGAGAACGATAAGTCAACATTTCGAGATCACCATGTCTCACGGCGTTAATGAGAGTAGCGCCCCACGACCTGAGTTGGCCTTGCGACTCACCACCAGTTCTATATCACTAAATAGTTTCTGAAACCACCGGGCAATTGTTCATCCCACTGATGTGGAGTAGAAGCCCACAGCTCGAGGTGAACTTTCCACTTACCGCTAGTGTTATATCTCTTGGTGACCTCCGTTTCCACGTGGAAACTGTTCATCCAACTGATGCAAAACAGCGCCCCACGTCCCGAGCAGACCAAGTGACAGACCAACTTTTGTACTTCACGTGGAAAGTTGCGTCCTCCCAGGGAAAACTCTTCATGCAGTGACCAACGGCACGAGCAGACCTTGAGATTGACCACATTTTATACATCAGTTCGTAAGATGCGTCACCCTTCGACCAATTCTTTATCGATCTAATGCAATGTAACGCCACACGTCACGAGCAGATCTTGCGACTGACTACCTTTTCTGCATCACTTGGAAAGTTTCATCCCCTGAGGGACAACTCTTCATCCAGCTGGCGCAAAGTACCGTCCACTGGCACGAGGACACCTCTTGCAACTGACCACCTTTTGTACATAAGTTAGAAAGTTGCGCCATCCAAGGGACAACTCTTCCAGTTGGTGCAATGTAGCGCCCAAAATTATCAACATATACATTTGACATGAAGGCACGTACAAACTCGTGCAATTCATTTTATCAGATCCTCCAAGAATAATAAGATAGATAGAGTACAAAAGCACTGGAGACAATATTTTAGAATTTTATTATAACCACAATTGGCAGCTAAAGGTTCTGTAACCCTTTTGAAGAAAATATCAAAATCTAAACAAGGTTTAGAATAATATCCATTCACTTAGCCTAATAAATTTACTCTTAATTACAGTTAAAAAGAAAATATCATAATCTAAACAAAGTTTAGTAAAATGTCCATATACCTAAGTGCCAAAATAACTTCTAACCGAAATGTTAAGATGAACTCAAGTTACCCAACAATTCCAAGGAATAAAACTCCGAACACAAAAGTTAAAATGAGGCGATTCCCAGAAAAAACCCTAATACTTCTAGTATTTGAATTTAAAATTAGCGAAGAAACTTCATAGCAATTTTTTTACTAGAAACCTTCGATACTTTTTCATTTGAATCCTGAAGCGTTTTTATTAATCGGAGAACGCCATATGAAAACGTTACCGAGTTAACGAGAAAACACCTTGCTGTTAAAGCACAGTGGGCTTCTGTTTCACACATGCGCAGACTACGGTCATGCTAGGTTGCTTAGCATGCCCCCTAAGAAACCAAGGCATGCATGCTCTGTGAAGGAAACCAAAAACATCTTTTGGTAATTAAGTATTTGTATATTGTAATTAGAACTTATTGAATAAGATGTTTTCATCAGTTAACATGAACCAAAATTATAAAAAATCGAAATTAATATATCCACACATTTTTAAAATGGCGTATGTTACGCATATTGTTTTAGTATAACAAATTCTGTGATATGAATGTAATATCAGTCATTATTTTATGCTGAATTAAATACAAAAACATTTTTCAAATCTACTGAGAAATGAAAGAGCTATTTAGAAAAATGTGAAGGAAAATATTGAACTTTTTTTTATATATTCAAATTTACTCACAAGCATGAAAACTGAATGAAAAGCGGGCAGTACTTCGAAAGTGTGCGAAAGTTTACTATTGAATAGCGATTAATAATAACATATTTTTATTTAATTTCTTATTTATTTTAAAGAAATCTAGTGCATAAAGGCATTGGCGGGGTTTTTTCGGCGATCATGCCCGGAGATTCACAAAATTGTACGTCTGAATTTTCATATATCTAGGTGTTTTACTGACTTAATAAAAACGGCAGATCAGTTTGATAAGTTGGAAATTTTTGGTCAGAGTTATTTATTCTGAAGGTTTTTTTTTTTTACCCTCATCGAAATGCGCAAATATCTACAAGGTTTTACATTGAAGGTTTTATGCTGAGATATGCATACAATCTTGTGTCGCCATCTAGCGGCATGAATGTTTACTGCTAACCAAGAATTTGATCATTACAGAATGTTATGCAAATACGTTTTTTAATTATTTTTAAACTGTGCACACAGACTCCACGAAAGTTGTGTAGTTTTAGTGAAGAGTTATCGACTCCGAGATTTCGTAATAGTGCGATAATCAAGTATGAATGAAAGAGCAAATAAAACCAGGGCCCGACTTACACAGAATTGGGCCCTAGGCACAACCCAAAACGAGGCCCCCTCCACTCGACATTTACTTTACGGAGTCGAGTAGGTAGTGTGACCGTTTTGGGCGACTGTATTACAATCCAGCGTAATAATTTAATAAACACAATACATTTATAAGGCTGACATTAAATTACGGTAGTACCTGGTAAAAATATTGTTTTCTCCTAGATTTTTATGCTGTCCTACTAATTTGCATCTGAAAAGACTTCAACCTTCATCGATGAAACAGTTGTGTGTGTGACAAAGCCATATGACGGGTAAAATTCAATTGGACATTGGATTTTTTGCCAGGTGTGTCTAAACTATACGATTACCATATTAACCAGGGGTGTATTTAAGAGAGAGGTTTGGGTGGATTCAAACCCTGCCCGAATTAAGTCCAAAGATTTTTCAAATATAACTTTTGGGAGCTAAAATGTCAAAATGTTTAAAAATTGCTTCAGAACCATGCAGTATTTGAAATTGAAGTATATAGTTGATCTTAGTAAGCCATAATTACAAACATACACATACTGCTAGTTTTTCTTACACAACACGACAATTTTTTGTTTAATCTCACACAAAAACCCTCCCCAAATTATCTGGAAAATGTTACTGATATTAACTAGAAATATCACATATTATATTGCCAGTACTTGCTTGTGTTTTGCCAGCGATTTATATATAGGTACTCCACATCACATGTACCCACGTATAAATATTTTGAAAAAGGAAAGTTTTTTTTTTAACCAAGATTTTGGGGCCCTTTCAATTTGAGGGTCCTAGGCATGTGCCTTGTGTGCCTATGCGTAAATCAGGCCCTGAATAAAACACTTGTGTTATCCGGCAGTGGATTGTAAGCCCAAAACGATTAGAACAAGAGTTTTCGTTTGAATGTGCTTATTTAATTTGCAAATTCTATCATACGCAGGAGATAGAATTTACAAATTAATCCCCTGTATAGGATAGAATTTGTCGACTTCACCAAATTATTGAGGGGCAGGCGTGAAGAGATCTGACGTGGAAGGAGCACGTCTGTTCCTTTGTCTGGAGAAAAACAAAAGTTAAAACGGGGGGGGGGGGGGGACTGGCGGGTTTTTAACGGAAGGCATTGGCAAAAAGATAAACAAACTACGAGGTTCGACTTATATTTTGAAACATAATTGTAATTGCTCATCAGGAAATGAACAAGAAAATTGAAATATTCTTTTGCTGAGTATTAGGATTTTTAAAAATGAAATTCAGCCTGCTATTTTGTAAAAATATCTCGAGAGGTTTTGTTTCCAAACGTTTATCAAAAATATAAAAAAACTAGCGCTGTTACTCAAACAAAGAACGAGAAGCGCAAAAAACAAATAGTTACATAAAGCGCTAAATATTATGCGTTTCTGTATTTCTATTTATTTTATATTTCATTATTGTTTTAAACATTTAAACATCACGAGAACATGTCGAACAAAATACAGGGCTGAAAATGAAGTTTCTTATCAAATAAGCAATAGGAAAAAAGGTTTACTTACTTTGTCATTTATAAATTTTTCGGAAATAAATCGCTTTGGCCTCATTACGTGCAGCTTAGTCCACTTTATAAGGCCAAAGCGACTATTTTATTAAAAAGGACGAAAAATATTGGGTGGGCACTAACCCCCTCCCCCTCCCAGTAAAATTAGGCATGAAGGAGGAGTTAATGACTACCGTGAGCAGCTGTATGCGCTATGGCCAGTCGAGCGTCCCTAGTTTGTGGTTACTGGTTCAGGAAGGGGGAGGGCGGGGGACGGTCAGAAACCAGGGCATAGACCACTACACTCCCCGAGCAGCCAAATTTCTCCAGTACGTAATTTTGCAAAAACAAATAAATGAACATATATATGTAAATAAATATATAGTAACAAAAAAATATATATTTTTTAGAAATTGGATTATTTTATATAACTTCTAAGCATATTCGTTCTGTTTCAGCAAAATAAACGGATTTATTTTTTTGCGGTGGGGCAAGGTGTAAGAAGATGCTATTTATCCACATGGTCTGAGAGGGGATTTGCCTGCCTTAAACGGTGTGCAGGAATTTATCGGAATAGTTTGTTGGATGAATTTTTCTGCTGCTCTTTTAAGTTTCTTTTTCATCACCATAGTATCTGTTGTAAAGTTCGACAGTTTAGCACGACAGATCTGTTTTCAAGATAACAAATACTTAAATTTTCTGTTGTTTTGACGAAAAACATTTATCGAGGAGACAGAAAATTCTATAGTGGCAAAAAACGTAATTTCTGTAGATCTACCAGGCATGAGATGTAATTTCTGTAGATCTACCAGGCATGAGATGTAATTTCTGTAGATCTACCAGGCATAAGATGATTACCATCTTAGTTTCAGGAACAACCATTTCGTAAAAATTTCAAATTTGCGAATTTGCAATTTTCATCGTCTTCGCTGTTAAAGAGGCAGATACCACCGTCAGCTTTTTAGATGTTGCCACGAAAATTATTTTAGCACCTGGTGAAATATGCTTTTTTCAAGGTCTCAAAATTTTTACAGTGGCGATTTTCTTCAGTCTGTAACTTCTACATGACTCTTTAATTAGACACAGATGATTTTGACGTGACTGTTAAATTTTTAATTTGACATGGCTTTTAAATTAGGCACCGAGGATTTTACAAGACTTCCGGTAAATTTATCTGTAACAGAAATATTATTTTCAAAGGTTAGTTGCTTTTCCTTTTTTTTTTTTAATTTTCGGAAAACAGAACAAGAAATTACGAGATAACTGGAAAACCCCGTGAAAACCATAGAATATCTTAAGGGTAAATGGACGATGTTATCGCTCTGTCCACGTTATTATAAAAACAACGCATAGCAACCGAAAAATTGTTCTTCCGACACCGCTGGGATCGAATCCCAGATCTCTCGATAACTAGTCGAATGCGTTCGAATTGTATATTCACATTTCTATCGCCCTTTGGATTTATAGCTGTTGTGTTAAATGCCACTAGGTGACGACATCTCACTTGCTGAGTCCATCCATACGGATTTGTGTAGTCAGATGCTGACTGGTAAACCACGCATGGCGCTGAGAATTGTTGGCACCGTAGCGTAAATGCGAACGCACTCGACTAGTTATCGAGATATCTGGGATTCAATCCCAGTGGTGTCGGGAAAAATAATTTTTCGGTTGCTATGCGTTGTTTACAAAATAACGTGGACAGAGCAATGACATCGTCCATTTACTTTATCTCCACGTATTTGATAAACATTTTAAGGGTATTATTAAAAAAAAACCCGCTTGGGAAAACGAAATTTAATCTCGGGGAAAGGAGATGCTTAAATTGCTGATATGTACTTCCCAGTGTAATTGCTCAATGCTGTAGTCCATGAAATTTCTCAGTTTGTGACTATGTTTCTTTCATTTACAACACCGCATCTTGCTGCGGATGAAGAATTAATGTTAAAATAAAAGCAGTTTCAGAGTGACTAAACCTGTGGGGTAGGAAGGTAGTTTTACGACGGGGACTGAAACCCAATAAACATAAAGATCAATGAGTAGGTTAGAGTACCTCGGTTAGAACTGGCGCACTCGTCACATTGAAGGCATGCCTCTTCCCCGCCTCTTCCCCGAACACTCCCGCCGCATTGACCACTTTCTGTCGCATTGAACACTTTCTGTCGCATTGACCACTTTCTGTCGCATTGAACACTTTCTGTCGCATTGAACACTTTCTGTCGCAAGACATTACTTAAATTAACGATTTTTGTTTGAAACCTAGTAGAAAAATGTTACGAGAGTTTCAGATTTTACGATTAGGAATAGTAGGGAATATTCAGCAGTGGATTTCTTTTTGCAGTCAGCATGAGAAACGGCGTCTATAAAATGTTATCTGTCAGAACGGCAATGAGAATTAGTAGGTGTTAGTACATTGGCTAAGTGTTTAATTGTTATGTCATTTTATTGGCCTACACAGCGATTAGTATATGCATTGTGACCCTGTAACGTACCAGGAGATGTGACGTACCTGCCAGAAGGACGCACTCGACATAAAGGCAGATAGGAATCAGAATAAAATGTCCGCGTAGCTTAATTGGTAGAGCAACTTATTCCGGAATGAGTGGACCCGGGTTCGAATCCCGGCGTAGACCAAAAATGACGGAGAAATTTACTTCGTTATAATGGCGCCCGAACTATCCGGATGACCCGACCGTTCAAAATCTCGCTTTGGTGTGATGTTATTTCCACACCGCGAGATAGGAAAAATAAGAAAATCTCTTCTCCAGCACTTCGAAAAAAATAATAAAAATAAGGGGGAGATGATGTAACGTACCAGGAGATGTGACGTACCTGCCAGAAGGACGCACACGACATAAAGGCAGATAGGAATCAGAAAAAAACGTCCGCGTAGCTCAATTGGTAGAGCGACTTGTTCCGGAATAAGCGGACTCGGGTTCGAATCCTGGCGCGGATAGAAATGACGGAGAAATTTACTTCGTTATAACCCGAAGGCGTTGTCTGAGGGTTAAGCGATTTTATTGCTCTTGGAGCCGAAGAAGGTTTTTTCTTCAAACTCTATTAAATGTCGGTAAGTGGCTTGGGGTATATTAGCCCGAATGCACCCTCCAGCTCTTGAAGATTTGATAGTAGCGGATTCAGCTGTCTGATGCCCCTTTCGACTTCATCCCACAAATGCTCAATTGGATTGAGATCCGGTAATTGAGGAGGCCAAGGTATCAGGGAAAAGTGTCTGTGGTGCTCTTCAAATCATTCGCGTACAGTGTGAGCGCTATGACATGGACCACTGTCCTGCTGGAGCATCTATCTCCATTGAGATAAACCATCAACAGAACTGGTCGCAACGATATTTAAATGCCTTTGGGCAGTCTGACGTTGCTCCAAACGAATCAAAGGGCCCAAACACTCCCACGTAAACATACCCCAGGCCATAATATATTGCCTCCTCCAGCCTGCAGGCCAGTAACAATGCAAGATGGGTTCATGCTTTCGTGCTTCTCTCTCCATATCTTCATCCTTCCATCTGCATGGTGTAGTCAAAAACGTGATACATCGGACCACATTACCCCCTTTCCACTCCTTTACTGTCCAATTCCTGTGTTCCTGACCGAACTAGAGGCGTTTCTTCGTGTTCGTTGCAGATAGCAATAGCTTACTGACAGGCCGTTTGTTTCTGTAGTCCATACGATGTAATGTGCTGCGAACTGTTCGTTGAGAGGCCATCAGATTTGGTCCCTAATTCAGATTATCTATAATCTGATTATCTATATTGCCCGATTGTTGGACTGAAAAAATTTGCCTACTCTCCGCTCAGCTCGAGCATTCAGTATAGCAGTTGACGACCACGCGCATTACTGTCAGACCCGTTTTTTTAAATGCTGGTCCACTCTCTGTAAAATTTAACAGCTCCTGGCTGCCCTCGAACATTTCATAAGTGCAGCCGTTCTGCTAATGCTCGCACCAATGCTTCGAGCGCACGACCATTATACGTTCAAAGACGTTAGATCGCGTCTTTTACAAATAATTCATTGCGCAATGCACTTCATTAGTCTCTGCATGTCTTCAGCGTTTCCTTTTTATATACCGATTCAGCCATCTTACGTCAGCAGCATGTGCGGGATAGCTACTTTGCATAAAATGGTCTGGTGGTCATAATAATTTGGCCATTCAGTGTACATATTTTTTTATTTCGTGTGCAAACTATAAGCACTGAAAACGAAGCATTCTTATGACTTAACTCTCATATTCTGAATGAAAATCCTTTATTTCTCATAAGTCTCTAAATGCCAGAAATTTTGCCTCTACTGGTTTTCCAAAAGGTTCAAACATTTCTATTTAAAGTAGTCCATAGTTATGCGGTCGCCTCGGTGACACTGTGGTTGAAACGTTGCCTTCTGACTGTTCGCCCGAGTAAGTCCAGGCTCGAGCACCGGATGAAGTATATGGCGGAGCGCTTTAACCACGGCACCGGTTTTACCCCACCCCTGACATGGGTTCAAATTAGGAACAGACGACTGCTCATAGGACCGGTGGCCGTTACCCTCCTCTCCCCTCCCAAAAGAAATAGTCACTGAAAACATACTTCTTTTCTCTCACTTTTTTTCTTTATTTCTTCGTATGCATACTTTGAGCTCTGGAGAGTATGCTCAGGTTTCAAATGGCAGACCACTGTCTTAAAAGACAGTTCTTTCGCTTTATATCCACGCGTCGTCGGATACACTTTAGTTTCGATAAATACCAGCCATGGATTAGATGTGGCTAAATGATTTTTAATATAGATGGCGCTAAGATAATTTACTCTTCAATCTGAAGGGCAGTAGTAAAAATAACAGATATGTGAACACGACTGAAAAAAAAAACAAAAAAAAAAAACCTCTCGGTAATTCGTTGAAATAGGTAATCAGCAGCTAAAAAAATTATATAATTTTACACACCCTAGCGAGAAAACTTTGCATTAGAGAAGCTGGAAAAATGCAGAGAAAATCGTGGTCATTTAGGGATTTTTAAAGGAGGGGCGACTAAAAAAATCACGTATGACGTCAATTGAAAATGCAGAATAAAATTGTGTGATCTTGCATTCCAAGCTCAAATCAGGTAATTCTATAGCGCATCGCACATTACCATAAGTTTGACGTAACATTTATAGTTGTAATTTTTTTCTTCAGTAATCCTTCACTGTAAAACATTTTATGAGACTCACGGGCCACTTTCCCTGATTTCTTTCGTGAATTAACGAAAGATATTTCTGATACAACTTTTTCCGTGAAATGATTGAAAAAACACTGAATTTCACGCATTTTTTCGTACGGCAGAAAAATTCTGAATTTTCAGAAACCTTTCCGCAATTCATCTCTCATTTGACGGTTAATTATTGTTTTCAAGATGTGTTAACGGAAAATTTAGAATTTTCAGAAACCTTTCCGCAGTTCCTTTCTTACATTAACGGAAAAACTCCGTTCTCACTTTTTGCGTATCATATGACGAAAAATATCAGGTAATACGAGAGATTCAGAGGAATACCTTAGGGGTTTGATTACCTGTTAAATTTATATAGTCTGTCGAAGTATTTGATTTTGAAGTTCTGTAGCGAGATCGGATATTGTGGATAATACATCGCATGAATTTTGGTTACCGTGGAACAGGATATTTCTTCTCCTCTTCTCCATTTTGTGCACCAGCTACTGTTCCGTAAGAAACCGGGTACTTAATTTATTGTGCAGGTGATTGTACGATGTCTATGTATCAATCTGTGGAGTCCTTAAGACAAAAGCTGTATAGCTATCAAGAGTAAATTTAATAGTTACAAGTTTTGTGAAATAATACTTTAGAACAATACATTTTCCCATTTCTTAAAGATAATTGAAAGTTATTGTCAGTTACAAAAAAAAAAAAAAAAAACCCATCTCAAGTTCCAAAGCTTGCTTCGAAATATCACCATGAAAAAAAAAAAAATACGTAATTTGTAATAAGACCTCCTACAGATAAGATAAAATTATTACAAAAGTATTCAGAAAATAATAAGCTCCAACAGAAAATAAAATGACTAAATCACTTTCATAAATGAAAAAGAAAAATGATCATCGCCCAATTACTTTAACCTTCAACATAAGTCTGATTCCTGTGATTTTCTGGTGCAGTGGTTAAAACGTGCGGTTTCATCCCAAACCTACCCGGGTTCGATCGCCACGACTGCCGCAAAGGGATTCTACCGCGAAAGGGCTGAAATATTTAGTGTGTTGGATTTTGCGGAATTTCTGTCTAAATATGGAAAACCTTGAAACGGTCTTTTTTGAAATAAATGTAGTTACTGACTACGGAAAATCTGTGCAAATACGGAAGTTTCAAAAAACAAACAAACCGGGAACTTTTAAAACCAGAAATTTCGTTAAAAGACGGGCGCTTACCGGCAACTTTGCTGCACGTTAGTTTTAGAAGTTATCGGTGGGGTTCGGACATTTGGGCTCCGGACTTTTGGGCACTTTCCCTTTTAGGGCAATGAAATTGCGCTGGGTAAACAATTACAGTGTTCCTATATTTCTCCCTAATTGACCAATTGCTGTGAACAAAAATTTTTCACTCATATCTCATAATCATTAAGAGATTGAGACATATTTACGATTTTCTGTCTGAAAGACGGGGCGGACATCTGGGCACCGTACATTTGGGCACCCGGACATTTGGGCACAAATGCTTAAGGGGCCGTATAACAATTGCTGTTTCTTGGCCCAATAGTAAGAGTTTGACCGAGAAAATGTTCATCGTAAGGTAAGTGACAATTACTCTTGAATATGGGGAAACAAAAGTACATTCGTGAATTGAAAAAATTTACATTCCACATTTCTTAAACCTTCAACGAAACAAAGCAATTACAGCAGAATTCATACTATGTTTGGAAAAAGACGACAAGGAGGGATTTTTTAATAATGCTGCACTTTTACTTATGCACTAAATATTTACATAACATGCCAAGTTATTAATATTTCTCTTTTACTTAATTAGGCATTAAATTACTATGCCTCATTCGTAGGTCCTTTTGACAGTCTTTTTTCTACCGATGTCATATTCATAACGTTTACGTATCAAATCAAGTTAATAGCATTGTGCTTTTACTTAAGCACTAAATGTTATTTCACAGGACCTACGCCTTTTTAACAGTTTTTGTTCTATCGATGTCACATTCATAACAATTACGTACCAAATCAAGTTACCAAATCAAATACTCTGCCTCTACTTTTTCATTAAACATTTTTTCACAGGGCTTAGGCCTAGGCCTTTTTAACAGCTTTTGTTCTATCGATGTCACATTCATGGCAATTACCTATCAAATAAAGTTAATAATATTGCGCTTTTACTTAGGCCCAAAATATTAATTCATAGGCCTAGGCCTAGGCCTTTTTCACGGTTTTTAATTTGTTGACTCCATATTCATAACGTTTACTTATCAACTCAAGTTAATTGCATCACGCTTTTACTTTGGCATTCAATATTAATTACTAGACTTTAGGCCAAGTGCCAATGAATTAATAATTAGTGTATGATTAAAAGCACAATACGATTAACTTCAGTTCATGCATAAACGTTATGAATATAACATCGTTAAAATAAAAACTGTTAAAAAAGACCTAGGCCTAGGTTATATGAAATAATATTTAGTGCTTAAGTGTAATCGCAATATTATTACCTTGAGTTGATACGTAAACGTTATGAATATGGCATCGGTAGAAATAAAGGTTGTCAAAAGGGCCTACGAATGAGGCATAGTAATTTAGTGCCTAATTAAGTAAAAGAAAAATATTATTAACTTGACATGTTATGTAAATATTTAGTGCCTAAGTAAAAGTGAGGCGTTATAAAAAAAATCCCTCCTTGTCGTCCTTTTCCGAACATAGTATGAGTTCTGGTGTAATTGCTTTGCTTCGTTGAAACCTAAGAAATGTGCTATGCAGTGGCGCCCTTATGAGTACTTTTCGGAGGAGGGAGGGGGCGCTGAGAAAAATCCTTACCTCCTTCAAGGCTGTCAAACATTTTAGAAAATGTACAAGATACTAAAATACAACCAAAATAATAGATACAATCAGTTATTAACAACTTATTATTTTTAAAAATGCTTCAAAAAAAGGTTTCGTCCGTTTAGTGTTTTAAATTTATCAAAAATTTTGGCTGTACCAACGACAGGGGGTCGAGCCCCACCCCACCTCCATGGGGCCCTTGGTGCTATGTAATCATGAATATGATGTAATCCATATTCATGATTATGTGCTATGTAATCCAAGACGACGAAATTTAGAAGTTTTCGGATATTATCCTTGTCATATTTACACCAAAAAAGAAACAAAAAAAAAAAACGGATTGTCATCTCCAAAATTTTTGCATTATAATTTTTTTTTAATTCAATTGTAATTATCGTTTGTCTTACTGGGAACGTTTTCTCCATTCAATTCCCCTCAGAGTGCCAAGATATGACAATTTTTGTACGGCCCCTAAAGATTTGTGCCAAAATGTCCGGATGCCCAAAAGTCCGGGTGCCAAAATGTCCGGGTGCCCAAATGTCCTAAACTCGATATCCGTGAATTCACACCGCTAATTTTTAGTGTTCACATGTGCATATATCTTTTTGTTCCTCTTTAAATCATTCTTTACTCCTTTGTAAATGACTAACTAAGGCATCATGGTTGCTCGAAACAGCTAAAATTGACATGGAATTCGATGCAGTTCATCGTGTGTTCAGATTTCGGTCATTTTTTATTAGTTCAGTGATCCCCAGTTGTGTGGCGCTTTTAAGCGACTTTATAAAGTTTATCAATAAGTTCTGTAATATAGTGGTAATTTGGAATAACCTTTAATAATAACTGTAATGGAACGGGATTGTTAATTTTATGAATTTTAATGTCGTGTAAACACTCAGAAACTTTTAATGGTTAATGCTTTATGTTAAGATGTAAATAATTAAGAACCTTGCATTTTAAGAACATTTTAAGAGTTGAAATCGTGGGAAACTTTTGAAGAATAGATATTTTTGTTCTATTTGCGGGACCAGCAAGTCTCCTAAAATAATTGGGTTCGGCTGACTTCCCTGAGAACGATAACGCACCGGACGCAGTCGTGTTCCGACATCTACAATAGAAGATTGGGAGTTTTTTTTTTTTTTTTTTTTTTGCTTTTTCTTAAAGAGCAATTCAAAAGGAAAGAGCCTACTTCCGTTCTTCCCGTTCTTAGTAAAGATATGCTTCGGACATGCGGTCAGTCCTGGAGGCAAGAGTTTGGTCGTTTTAGACAATGAGAGAGGGATGCTCGAGAAAGAGGAAGAAGGCCGCCCCGGTGGCGCAGTGGTCTAAGCGATGGCCTCTGATCATTCGTCCGAAAGGGGTCCGGGTTCGAATCCCGGTGAGGCATGGATGTTGTGTTTGTCTTACGGCACTGGCTCTCTCCCTTCCCTGGAACCAGTGACCCTAAATTAGGGACGGGCGACTGCTTATAGCCCATTGAGTTGCTCCCGGTGGTCGTTAAACCTCCAATCAAAAAAAAAAAAAAAAAAAAAAAAAGAGGAAGAAGCTGACGTTTTTTGCGGGGCAGTATCTGACAGACAGCGACAGAGAGGTTGAGGTGTTTGAATTAAGAGTTTCGTACGGAAAGTCATGGAGGAAGCAGGCAGTAGGCTTGAGGCCAGTAGAGAATTGACTTCGCACTTCGCCGGTGACCCGCGATGCGTTTAAATAGAGAGTCTGAATAAAGAATTTTATATCAGCGAAAAGATCCCTGCTATCCAATTAGTAATCATTCATGATGTCTACGGTGCTTTTCGAACCCTGCAAATTCTGATTTAACGAAATAACGGCACGTAAAACAAAGAAACAAAACTGCACTGTGATAGTTCCGCAAATCTTCCAATACATGTAACTGATTTAATTGTATCCACTTGTGACGTACTGTAGAGGTGAAACACGTGTCAGGACGCCAAATCTACAGCGATACATTCTGTCGGTGTAGTTTAGTCGGTTAGAACAACTGGCTCCGGAGCGAGAAGGCGCGCCTTCGATCTCAGTCACCGACAAATTTGTGAACTTCACACACTAGCTGATAATTCTAATTTGTGATTAACGTAATTCTAATATGTTATTAGCCCACACAACTACAGGAGGACATTTTTGTTTCACTAATTTAGTAACTTCATTTCTACTGCTCATTATAACAGCTGCTCTACCATATGCGACACAAAAAAACGCGAGTTTTTAAGGAGTTTTTCTCTATTCCGTATTGTAGAGAACACTCGAGTAAAGGATCAAAACTCTCATTTGCAGTAACAATTTCGAATTCTATCAAGTCGAAAAACAAATTTACGCAGAGTTTATTCTACTGTCCGGAATATTTTACTCCAGCGTATAGGATTAAGAATTATTTTGTCCACGTGGTCCACTCGTCAATTATGAACGAAATTTTACCATTAGGCAAAGTAATTTCCTTTGCGAAGTTTTCTCCTTTCATAACTGATGTGATACGGTCCACGCAGGAGCGTATATAGAATTTTTGTTTAGGGGAGGCGACGGAAAATGGAAATATCTTTGAAATCTATCAGGGCAAAATAAAAGCTAATGAAAAATTAAATAAAAAATTAAAGCATTATTGTCTAATGAAAGTTGGTTCATTTTTATTAAATTAAAACATTTTTCTAATGTAAGTCGCATTTTAACAAAAAAAAAAAAAAATGAAGCACTTTCGGGGAGGAGGCCCCTTAGCCCCTCTAATACGCCTCTGGGTCCATGTCAACCCCATTTAAAATTTAAAATTTGTACTTCAATTTCAGACTTCAAGTTACGAAAAGATTTGTTTTCTGCCACATTTATATGCAGTGAGATTTTTTTTGTCCTGATATGAAATCATTGACACCGACGTCACCCCTTCATTACGTTACCAACTAAACAACACTGCAACTGAGGGATTTCTGGGAAAGTACGAGCCCATGTTTCGATAAGATCTGCTAGTTGCTCGTATAAGTAGTTCTGATTGGGACGTACATCTCAAAGGAAGGAAATTTTTCGCCCCTATAGAAAAATAGGTTTTACCAACGGACAGCTGTTTCCAGATTGTTAAGAGATCGAACGAAAAAATCTGGAAGTCCCCTCCCCTCACACAACAGGCACGCACATTTAACATTTCACTTCTTACTAGGAGAATAGATGATGAAAAGAGCTAAATCAATTAAAAAGATATGATGCTCTTACGCTGTCAGTATCAAAGGAAACGTTGCTGAAGGTATTATGTTCAGGTGCCAAAGTAATGGTTGGATGAAAAATGAACTTACGATTGATTGGCTGAATCTGTATGAAAATAGACGTTTAGTTGCATTCCCGCCAAAAAGAAGCATGTTGGTATCGAATGCGATGAATCGATTTCAGGCCCGTAACGTAAAGGATAAAACATAGGTACACACAACCACGGGCGCCCATAGGCTTCTTTTGAGGAGGGGGCAAACAGAAACTGTAACTAAGAATAACATACACTCGCGGACAATAAAATTTGCGCACCGAGAAGGAAGCATCGAATTGAACTGAAATTTTATGGACGTAATGATAGATATGAATAACAGACATGATGGCAAAAACAGAGCTGCAGGATAATTACAGGGGGATCTGTGGCACGCAGTCCGGTCATCTTCAATAGCGCGTCGCACCGCCTCGTGCGGCGATACATGCTGCAATACGGTCCGGCATGGAGGCGAACAGACGCCTGATGTTGTCCTGTGGCAGACTGGCCCACACGTGTTGAACGGTGTGATCCAAATCCCGGGTAGTGCGGCACGGCGGCAGCTGGCGTTTCAACTGGTCCCACATGCTCGATAGGGGACATGTCCGGGGAGCGGGCAGGACAGGGAAGTGCCTGGACATGACGTAGGCAGTCATGGGCAACCCGAGCCATGTGCGGGCGGGCATTATTCTGCTGGCACAGCGCATATGGAATCCCGGCCAGGAATGGGATCACATGGGGCCGTAGGATCTCATCCACATACCGCTGGTCTGTCAATGATCCACGTACCACTACTAGAGCTGATCGGCTATCGTATATAAGCTATGGCTCCCCAGACCAAAATGCCTGAATTGGGGGTGGTGTGGCGCTCGATAGCAAGGTTGGGATTGTACCGCTGACCCGGGGACCTCCACACCCGGGCACGATGATCATCTGTCCCCAAAACGAAGCGGGACTCATCGCTAAACACCACACGTCGCCAGTCTGTGGCGTTTCACGTAGCTCTGGCCTGGCAGCACTGCACACGGAGCCGGCGATGTTCTGGTGTTAATGGCAGCACACGTAAAGGGCGCTGGGATCGCAGATTAGCTTCCACGAGGCGTCGGAAAATGGTTCGTGGGCACACAGGAGCCGTTACATCTGCATGTACAGTGGACCGGTCCCGTGGGATCCGTTCGTGCCTAGCGCATGATCTGTCGATTATCTCTACCGGTGGTCCTCCTGGTCCATCCAGAGCCACTCCACCGTGTGGTAGTGCCGTCACGTGTCTACTGCTCCCAACACAGTTGGACGGTATGGTCAGAACGATCCACATGGCGTGCTATAAGGCGCGCCGACCACCCTGCGGCTTTTAGTCCGATGATCAGGCCTCTCTGGAAGTCCGTAAGTTGCGTAAATCGACGTCTCTGGCGTCTACCCGGCATTCTTGTCATTCTGTACTCTTGCCTGCGTTGGCTGGTTCTTTTCGCTTTTATGGGGTATCGACTACACGCCGGTTTATAAGGCTGCCGGTTCGTGCTTTCAGCGCCACCACAGGGTGTGCGGTCATGCACAATCGCACCAAACGTGGATCATTTGCATACCAGTACGCACTCTAGCTATTTGCAAAGTTTCGCAGTTGTAGCATGTTTTTTTCCAGCTGAGCAAATTTCATTGTCCGTGAGTGTATACAAACACCATTTGCAAATTTCATTGTCCGTGATTGTATACAATCAGCATTTGCAAATTTCCGTTGTGCCTTCTTATTATGTAACTGCCTTTACCACATGCGACGTACCTTCCTCAGCGGTGAGGCGCATGTAAGACGTAAAAAGATAAGCCTTCCTTGGCGTACTTTAATGGGTAGAACAGTCGACTCCGGAGGAGGCAGCTGTGGGTTCGAATTCCATCCTCGGAAAATAGGGCTTATTTTCACAAACACACTATGAACACATAAATTAAATTGGAAACAAAAAACTCAAATGCTACATAAAAAAAGAAGTGAAGTTTGAGATAATTTTAGGACAACAAAGGAATTTCTTTGTCGGTCTTTTGATCCTTTTGGCCACATGAGACACCAAACCCTAAACATTACTCAACTAATCCCCAAAAGATGAAAAAATACCCTAAAAGACAAATTTCAGAGGAAAATTTCGTGAGATCTTTGTCGTGCAGTGAATAGCTGCTTCAGAGGATGATATATTTTTAATTTCTTTGCTTTTCGTACTTGTCCATACTGTACTTACATACGCTGTTCACCAACATGCAATGAAAAATTTAATCGTTGCTTTCTACTGTATAAGTTTCCGCTTTTTCTCTAGAAATTCCCAAACTTTTTCCCATTTTTACTACATCTGCACGCATCCAAAGGTCCTACAGAAATATTAGCTATCAGAATTAGTGTTATCACGAAAATTTATATACTATCTTTCAAGAAGAGAAAGGGCATAATCCCATTTCTAGGGAGGGCAGATGCCCCCTCTTGTCCCCTTATGTGGGCGCCCATGCTCACATAACGGATTTAATTATCAGTCTCAGAGATAGGACGTTTGAATTTCAAGTTTTAAACTTTATTCATAAGTCTTTCAAAGATAACTTTAGGAACAAATACGCAACCTTCCTCATTCCGCATTTCGTTTTTGCGAAATCATCATCATCATCATCATCATTGTCAACCATTATCAATCCACTGCTGGACGAAGGTCTCCCCAAGTTTCCTCCACAACGGTCTGTCTTTTGCCAGCCTCCTCCATGTCACACCCGCATACTTTCGAATTTCATCCACCCATCTCCCATGTGGTCTTCTTCTGGGTCTTTTCCTGTCCCTTGGAATCCAATCTAAAATTTCAGCTGTCCATCGATGGTCTGTCCTTCTGGCAGTATGCCCAGCCCATTGCCATTTCAGGGATTTAACTCTGATCATGATGTCTTCCACTCTTGTCATTTTTCTGATCCACGAGTTCCTCTTCTTATCTCTCCTGGTTACACCAAGCATGCACCTCTCCATGCTACTTTGAGTTGTCTGAAGCCTTTGTATGTCTCTTTTAGTTAAGGTCCACGTCTCTGCACCATACGTAAGCACTGGAAGGATGCATTGATCAAACACTTTTCTTTTGAGACATAATGGCATATTGCTCTTGAAAATTATGCCGTTTCTTCCAAAAGCTCTCCAGGCAAGTTTTTTACGCCGATTAATTTCTTCATCAATGTGACCCTCACTTGATATCTGCTGTCCAAGATATATTGCGAAATATTCACACATATATATCATACATCTATAACAGCTGAATATTCTTGAAAGATTCCATTGACTAACCACAGTGGTGCAAAGGTGACCCTGAAATTCTTCTCGCTATCTTTTTATCAAAATGGTATGTGTTAATTTATTACCACGTTCGTTGAGTCTTTCCCAAGGGAGGCTCAAAACTTTTGAGGGAAGCTTAAGATTACCCTTGTGGCCTCCAAGCTACGGCCCTGCTCGTATTCCTAATCCGAAACCAATCGAGCATACTTGGGATACTTTTGACAGACGTGTTGCAGCCCTTCAGTCCCTCCCCAAAGCCTGCAGGATGATTAGAGTGCTTCAGTAGCTTCAAAGTCTATCTCCGAAGCTGTCTTATTGCCAGGACAGCTTCTGGAACTTCCCAGTTTGAGCTTGAAATGTCGCTGTAAAGCGTGTATTGCTGTAAGGAATGGCCGTACTCCTTATTGACTCATTTTGGCTACCACGTTTTAAGCATGCCATTTGACCAGGTATGCTTACATGCTATTTGTTTTTTAATTAATCAGTTTTTTTGTACATACAATAATAAATACGAAAAAGCGTGTTAAATTACGTTTTCTTCAAATTTCAAATCAAAACTCCTTATTAGTTTTCGAGACATTTCAAAATTTCCATTTGTTTCTTAATTTACCGAAACCAGTGTGTAACAGCACCTACAAAATATAAACATTGGAAAGAAAGTGAGGCAAGGGGTTTAATACCACACTATAGAATGTCTTTCAGCCATTGAATTGTATACCTACAGAGTATAAACATTGGAAAAGAAGCGAAGCAAGGTTTTCAATGCCACATTACAGAATGTATTTCAGTCATCGAAATGGAGAAACTAGGGGATGAAGATTAATGGAGTAAGTTTAACTAACCTTCGTTTGCAGACGTCACAGTCATTTTTGCGAAGTGCCTCGTCAGAGCTGCAGCGTATGATCCAGGAATTTTCCTATGGAAGTAAAGAAGTGGGATTAAAAATGAACTTGTAGAAAAGAAAATTGATGTATAATGCTTTTACAAAAACAGAAGATTTGGAGGTTAATTGGGTAAATGTATCCGAAGCCCACATTTTTTTTATGTAGAAAATTTTAGGAAGTGAGTGAGTGCCAGATAAGAAAGTGCCACGGAAATACGGCAGAAAGAAGGAGGAAGACGCCCTTATTTATAACCGGAGGAACAGTACTCGGCGCCCGACAGCTTAACGTGCCCATCAAATGCACGGCGGATATTTAGTGGTTCGAACGTTCGTACCTGCTTGGGATCGAACCTGAGGTTTTCCCGTGGCAGTCACGAACGTTGACCACTAGGACATTCGCCGCCCCTAAGCCCACATTTACCTTTGACAACCGGTATAAAGCGAGAGTAACATCAAAGAAAAAATTAATGGGCTTGTAAAACTTGGCTGGACTGCATTTTCAAGAAACAGTGCACTTTTCAAGAGCGATATACATATCATTACACTTTAAAAGAAAAGTATTTGATCAACGCATCCTTCCCGTTCCTACCTATGGATCAGAGACACGGACCTTAACTAAAAAAGGCAGACGTACATCATAGGTGCTACCGAAGCACGAAGATATACATGCTTGGTACAATCAGGAAAGAAAGAAAAAGGGACTCGTGGATCAGGGAAATGACAAGAAGGGATGACATCATGATCAAAGTAAAGACTCTCAAATGGCAATGGGCTGGGCATTTCCAGGAGAACTAACCATCGTTATACCTGAAATATTAGACTGTATACCTCGGAAACTACAGACCTATCAGCCTCCTATCAGTAGTTTATAAAATCTTCACTAAAGTTCTTTCACACCGCTTGAAGGTAACACTGGACATGGCTCAACCGAGAGAACAAGCTGGATTCAGGAGTGGCTACAGCACAATAGATCATATCCACGTGCTGAGAGAACTAATTGAAAGAGCGAGGGAATATGAACTTCCATTGTGCATGGCTTTTATCGATTATGAAAAAGCCTTTGATTCGGTGAAACCATCAGCAGTTACAATGGCTCTGAAAACCTGCGGTATTGAAGATGCATACATTAATATTATTAATAACATCTATGAAAATGCAAGTGCAAAGATTAGGCTGTTTGAAAATACAACACACGTAAAAATTGGAAAGGGAGTGAGACAAGGTGACACCATATCTCCGAAGCTCTTCAATGCCACATTGGAGGGTGTTTTTCAGTCGCTGAGCTGGGAAAACAAGGGGATAAAGATTAATGGAGATTATCTAACCCACCTTCGTTTTGCTGATGACGTAGTCATTTTTGCAACTACCCCATCAGAGCTGCAGAGTATGATCCAGGAACTTGCGGACAAGAGTAAAGAAGTGGGATTAAAAATGAACTTTCAGAAGACAAAAGTGATGTTCAATGCTTTTACAAGAAATGAAGATTTATCGATTGATGGAGAAAAGCTGGAGATAACAGACACGTTCGTTTATCTTGACAGCAGATATCAAGTGAGGGTCACATTGATGAAGAAATTAATCGGCGTACAAAACTTGCCTGGAGAGCTTTTGGAAGAAACATCATAATTTTCAAGAGCAATATGCCATTATGTCTTAAAAGAAAAAGTGTTTGATCAATGCATCCTTCCAGTGCTTACGTATGGTGCAGAGACGTGGACCTTAACTAAAAGAGACATACAAAGGCTCCAGACAACTCAAAGTAGCATGGAGAGGTGCATGCTTGGGGTAACCAGGAGAGATAAGAAGAGGAACTCGTGGATCCGAAAAATGACAAGAGTGGAAGACATCATGATCAGAGTTAAATCCCTGAAATGGCAATGGGCTGGACATACTGCCAGAAGGACAGATCATCGATGGACAGCCGAAATTTTAGATTGGATTCCAAGGGACAAGAAAAGACCCAGAAGAAGACCACATGGGAGATGGGTGGATGAAATTCGAAAGTATGCAGGGGTGACATGGAGGAGACTGGCACAAGACAGACCGTTGTGGAGGAAACTTGGGGAGACCTTCGTCCAGCAGTGGATTGATAATGGTTGACAATGATGATGATGATGATGATGATACCGAGGGACAGGAAAAGGCCCAGAAGACCACATGGCAAATGGGTGAATGAAATTGGGAAGCATGCTGATGCGATGTGGAAGAGAATTGCTCAAGACAGAGAATTGTAGAAGAGACCTGAGGAGACCTCCGTTTAGAAGTGAACTGAAATTAATTGATGATGATATACAGCATATACGCTGGGCGTAAAAAACATTTGCTTACCCAAAGTTTTCATGATATTGTACATAAAAAGGTTGATAAATAAAACAAACAATGTATAGACCGCATAGAGGAGAAGATACCCCAGTGGTTGGACATGAAACTACGTTGCCGTCTGTCACGTGATACGGTACCAATGGTTATATAAGCAGCACCTCGGAGAGAGTTGAAAACTCTTGAAAAAAAGAAATTTTTTCAGGGTTACGGTTTCGACTCTTTAGTTCCATGTCGGTCTACTGGCGTGCTGTTCTGATGAGATTTTCGGGAGCCAACCTTGTGTCAAATTGTTGCCATGAGCTTCTATGGAAGATTTACATCTGGCTGCCTTACTCTCTGGTATAGACATTGCAGTATTAAAAATAAATGATACTGAAACCAAAAATTGCGAAAACTCGCGACGTTATTTGTACAAAACATCTAAACAGCAAATTACAGAGAACAAAAAGCTTTTGCGCACCTGTGCTGTTCAATAATTAAAACAAGGCTCACTACTTACTATGTATACCATTGGCATCGATTATCGTCTGAAGACTCCTACTTATGAAATGGAACAGACACCGTTCTGTGTGGTTAGTGAACTAATTTCTGCTTATTTTCTGTTAAAAACTCTTGCTAACTCCGCTTTGCTGAAAATGGGGTATTTTTTTAGTTTTAAATCCAAAAATGGCACACATTTTCGATTACATTAATGTCAGGAGATTGAGAAGGTGTAATTAATTTTCTCTTAACATTGTACATCAGGCATTCATGAGTAACCTCCGCAGTATGCTTCTGATCCTTATCCTGCTGGAGCAAAAATGTATCTCCAATTGCTAATCTGTTAGTACTGTTATGCAAATTTCATCGGGAAATTTCAATAATTACCCGGACATTCATATTACGGTCCATAAACTGCAAGGGTCGTACACACCATTACACCTAAACCATGACATGCTTGCCTCCATGTCTGACTGTAACACTAACGTGTTTAGGATCAAACTCAGTGTTAGATTTACGCCAAACAGATTATTTGGGTCCAGCAGATGCAAAAACACTGAATTTGCTTTCGTCTTTAAATAAGGTAATTTTCCAGAAATCCTAATAATGTCTGTTTAGATACTCCGTAGCAAACTTCAAGCGGTTTTTTCTGTTTATTTCATTAATGTATGGTTTCTTTCTTGGCGGTCCATCCATGGTAATGTGCTTTGCGCAAAACGTTTCTGAAAGTGAAACCATGAACATGTTTCCCCTGTTGTTTAAGCGATGCTTTCTGCCCATGAGCGGGCGCTGGTAGATGGTTGTCTTCGCACTTGTTTAATGACTCTGCGGTGAACACTTTTAGAAGAAATCTTTCTGTACAGTGAGCGAGTATTATTAATCGTTGTATTTCGTTTCTTGTACCTTTTAATTGCAGAGCGAACTGTTGGAAAACATTTACCGTCTTCTTAGGTAACTAAACCTTATCTTGAAAACGTAAAACAATAATATGTACACGTTCAGCTTCCGACAATTCACGTGCTTTTTTTTTCCTTTTTCCGTTGGAGGTTTAATGACCACCGTGAGCAATACAATGGATTATAAAGCAGTCGCCCGTCCTTAATTTAGAGCCACTGGTTCCAAGGAAGGGAGAGAGCCAGTTCTGTAATACAAACACTACGTCCATGCCTCAACGGGATTCGAACCTGGACCCAACTCGGACGTATGGTCAGAAATCAGCACTTAGACCACTGCTCCACCGGGGCGACTCATGTGCTTCCGGAGCAGTTTTTGGAGCTACAAGTCTTGAACTTCTCAATACTACAGCTCGGGAAGAGATGATCATTTTTGTAACTGAAGACATCTGTTAACGACAAGTCGTCATTTCCGTTTGGATTGCGTGATGTAATTTGCATTTTTCATCTTTCTAATCTTTTGTGCAAAAATTCTCTGAAATATGCTGTTTTTTATTTTGTACGAATGGCGTTGCAAATTATCGCCTTTTTTTTGTTTCAATATTGTTTATTGACAGTGCCACAATGTCTGTACATTGTTTCATTTCTCCTCCTTTTTTTCAACAATATCTTGACAACTTTGGGTGTGCAAATACTTTTTATACACCCACTGTATACATATTCGAACTACAGGAAAGATTCGCCTTTAGTTTTTAGGTTCTGTAATGCTTCATTATGGTGCAAGATAAAACACGGGGGAAAAAAATCATAAAGGCATTTTCTTGTGATTTCGTACGTAAGGAGAAACAGAGTGAGGAAGGGAAACGGTAATAATTCTCTAATAAATGATTGGACTTGTCAATAAAAAATGTCCCCTTAAAGAACGGGAAACGCCCCTTCCCCCCTCTTTCACCTATTATGGACATCAAAGTGGCGAAGTCAGAAAGGGCTCCTTTCTGAATTCCGGTATGATACAAACTGGCGGAGTGCACAGGCCGCTGCGTGACTTACTTTTGAGTACATAGAAAACAAATACAATAGCATAGGTATTTGGAACTTATTGCTCGGATTTCTGACATAGAAACGGCTCACAAATACAAAATAGCCACTTGAAACGGAGAATTCGTTTTCGGTTCAAACCTCCTAATTCCCGATCACTGGTGCAATGCCCAGTTCACCAACAGAAAAGGACGCGGAATTTGAATCCCGTGTGTAGTCAAGGCGGTAAGAAAAGAAGACTCCTTCGACTTTTTGTACGCTCTTTTGACTGCTGACGAGCCCAGCTGTGGATCCAACTGCGGAGGTCACACAGGTGTTGACGAAATCACGACTTAACACAATGAGCGGGCAGGGAGGAATAGGGACGGAGTGGGGCAAGCATTCTCCTGGATTTAACTTGCGCGGCTTATGCTCATTTTAGCTACATGAAACCACGGTACCTTTGTACTGTTGAAATGAATTCAGCTTTTCATAACTTGGGTCGACAGCGCAACTGAGTTCTGCATATTCTGCGCCGGGGATGACCTTTCTAGTTGGATCACGGACAAATGCGAACGTAGTGCTTGCTTGAGACAGGGAAAAGTCACAAGGTTACGATATCAGCTTTAGTATCACAAATGTATAGCAAATGCTAAATAGGGTAATATTTTGAGCAAACGAGGGAATGGAACTCAAAAGAATAATACTACCGAGTCTTCTATTTATTAAGTAAATAAAATGTTTTAAGCCCAAAATATTGCAGAACTTTCCAAGGATCACGTAAACTCTTGAAGAAAATTTAAAGCAACGGACACATGAATTCCAGAAACAGATATGTGTTTTATTATCTTCAACTGTAATACTCATTACCGGCACCTAACCGGAAATTTCTTCTATCCTAGGAAGATGGAGAAGCTCTTATTCGTGCTTTCCTGTGGCTAAACCGAAAGGAAATTTTCATGTACGGCTTATGTAAACGGATGACAAATATACATTTCTGCTTCTGGAAGGGAAAACCTAAGGAAAAATTGGAAAACAAACGGAAAATCGTTTGTGGATCTGATCCAAGAAACATTTCCGATCCGGTTCTAAAATGCCATGGGTTCCGTATCGAATGACATAAAAAGGAACGGAGGTTTTCACCTTTTCTCTCTCTTCTCAAAATGTTTTCTAAAAACGCATTCAAAACTATTGTAATTATTGGAAACTTACCACCCTACAAAAGATTTGAAAGCCAAACGGATAGGCTACGTAGGAAAATAATGCAGGATGTATAGGCGAACAGCTGACAAATGCAAGAAATCCTGTCTCGCTTTGGTGACAACAGAAAGGAAATTCACGGGAGCTATTTTAATGGACGCGAAGCAAATAATTTGGATACAGCTAACACCTCTTTCACGAACCAATTTTTTTATTTCAGAATATGACTAATACGCTGGTATTCATCATCTAATTACTTTTTTCATAAAATCTAGATATTTTCGTTTTTTCAGGGTATTTAAAGGTTCAAGATTCCATGTACAATGCAACAAGGGGCCGCTGATGGCCTAGTGGTCAGCGTTCGTGATTGCAACGGAGAAACCTCATGTTCGATCCCAGCAGGTACGAACGCTCGAACCACTAAATATCCGCCGTGCGTCGGATAGGCACGTTAAGCTGTCCAATCCAGGGTACTCCCCCCCCCCGGTAACAAATAAGGGCGTCTTGCTCCCTCTTTCTACCTCGCTTCCGTGTCACTTTCCTATCGGGCACTCCAGCCCAAATCTCCTAGCTTCCTATTTCTAAGATCAGTTTCAGACCTGGGGTCAGACACTCCCTTCCTAAAATCCTCTACGTATGATGTGTACAATGCAACAATGGCACGAGTCAGAAAACTGAGCAGATGACGTCATAGTTGTGGCCCTTCATTGGTATGAAATGCTGGTGATATTTGCTCTCTCTCTCTCTCTCTCTCTATTTTCCTTTCTTCGTTCCTCCCCAAAATTCCAAATATCATTATTAGCGACAGCCGTTTTCTTCAAAGTATCAGAAGCCAATGTTGGTCGAGGTGGTTTGCTGAAGTCTTCAAAACAGGTGATGTAATTAAATTCTCGAGTTCAGCCAAAATTTGTCATAAAAATCATAACTTAAATATCTTGGAGTTTTCTAAAGAATTTTAAGGTTTCTCTCTAAATTGATGTCCAAAAGCTGAAAACTTTCGACTGCTTTTGGCAGGATTTCAGATGTGATGTCGTGCCGAACATCAAGATACTGTTATGATGTTATGATAACTGACAGGGATAAATAAGGCACATCAGATAATGCGGAAAATATTAAATATGTATAATGTCAGCCATGATTTCAACTATTTGGTGAAAAGAAAAATCAATCCAACTTAATAGTGATATCTTTCCAGATACAGTTATGCACTGACTACTTAGCAGAAAAATTGTGGCAGGAAAATTGGAAAATTCTATAGATAATATACGTCATTGCTACAGTTGTCAACTGCAAAATGAGCGGTTTTTTCTCTCGCCCAACCATGCAACTTCTAAAAGCGCAAATATCGGGGTAAATAAGAAAAAAAAAATCGACCTCTTGGCGAAAAACTGTTCAACTCTACATCGGACAACAAGATAAATGGATAGATATGTTTCTCACAATTGCATCTATTCGGTGCAAAAGGTTTTTTCCTGCTTTCATACCTATCGATTAAAGCGTGGATATTATGACAAACATGTGGAAAAACTATGAGCGAGGAAAAGCTAAAAAAAAAAAAAAAAAAAAAAACGATATGTATCATATTTCTCACGGTTGCAACTACTCATCAAAAAATAAATTTCCCAGGCCGATTTTAAGACAAATGGAAATCGTATTCACAGACGGTTGACGAAGTGACTCTAACAGGAAGATATTTTTGACATACATACACTGTAAAAAAATTTCTAAAATTCACGAGCCACTTCCGGTGATTCCTTCCGTGAATTAACACAGCATGTTTCTCATACAACCTTTTCCGTGAAATGACGGAAAAAAAGCACCTGAATTTCATGGATTTTTCGTGCTACGGGAAAAATCTGAAATTTCAGAAACCTTTTTTGCAATTCCTTTCGTATATTAACGGAAAAATTCCGTTCTCGCGTTTTTCGTTTCCATATGACGAAAACATTCCGGTAATAGGAGAAATTCGCGGGAATACTTGAGGATTAACTGTTCAATTTCAATCGTCTGTCAAAGAAACTGATTTTGAAGTTCTGTAGGAAGACTGGATATTGTGGATCGCATGAATTTTGGTTATTGTAGCCCAGGATATTTCTTCTACTCTCCCCTATTTTGTACACCAACTATTATATATTGTGTTACCGTAAACCGGGTATTTAAATTATTGTACAGGTGATTGTACCATGTCTATATATTAGCCTGGGGAGTGCTTAAAACAAAAGCTATTATATCTGTCAAGAGCATAATTTTATATTTAGAAGTTTTATGAAATAATACTATAAAACAGTACGTTTCACCATTTTTAAAGGTAATTGAAAGTTATGTACGTTAAAAAAAGATCTCAAGTTCCAAAGCATTCTGTTGCTTCGAAATATCACGTTGAAAAAAATACTTAAATTGAGATAAATCTTCCTCCAAAAAAAAAAAAAAAATAATAATAATAAAAGAGCTATTGCAAACGTATTAAAAAATAAGCTAAGACATAAAATAAAATAACGAAATCACTGGCATTAATGAAAAAAGAAATCATCATCGCAAGATTAGTTGTACCTTGAACGTGAGTGCAGTTCCTAAGACTTTCAGGCTCAGTGGTTAAGATGCGCGGCTTGTGTAGACCTAACTCGTTCGATCTCAGGCATCGGCGCGAAAGAATCCTCTGGCTTAAGAGCTGAACAACTCAGCGTCTTTGATTTGGCGAAATTTCTGTCTAAATACGGAAAAACTTGAAACGGACTTTTCTGAAATGAACGGAATTACTGACTACGGAAAATCTGTCAAAATACGGAAGTTAAAAAAAAACAAACGCACACTTTAAAAAACGGAAATGTCGTTAAAAGACGGCATTTTCGTTTTTAAAAGTGTCCGTTTTTAACAACTTTGCTGCACGTTATTTTCAGATATTTTCCGTGATTCACACCACTTAATTTTTGACAGTGTACGTACTTGAAATACCGTACTTACTCGAAAATCAGTACAGCGGTCTTTCTCAACTACTTCCCGAATAAACCCGGATGAAAGCAAGAATACGAAGAGAAACCAACATTCTTGCCAATAGGTTATTATTTGACATGCTGTGTGTATACAGGAATTAGATGTAAATCTTTAAATATGGTTTAAGTAATTCTTATGGCAGGTGGTCATATTTTACTTGCTGTGTCATCATTCCAAAAATACCGTTGTCTATGTGTGCCCAGACCGGAGAAACAACAAAATGTGTGGATTTTATAGACTCGGAACGTCAAAGTGGGGCCATTGGATTGCTCGTATGGATCCTGTGAGAAGGAAGAACTATTTGATCCACCGTTTGGTGAATAAGCGGTGCAAACTGTTCAAAATAAGGCGAATCAATTTCAACAATACGAGAGAGCTGACCCTGTCGATCACACTTTTTTTCACTCAATTTATATCAGACTGTTCGTTTTTGAATTCACAGGGCGATCACTTTACTGTTCAGAGTAACTCGACATGGAAAGCAATTTGTACATAAGGAATGACTACAAACTGTCGTAAGTTTCACAGTAAAAGATGTTAATTTATTTACAGATTAAAAGTTCCATCCTCAGGCCGCAAGTGCCGGATGTCCCAGACAGGACGACATATATAGTCGGAAATACAGTTCGTTGATAAAAGGATGACTTCGCACAATACGTCAAATGAAATGAAACTTCACCGTCTATGTACGATATTTAATAAAATACGAAAGATATTTACAGTAAATAACTTTCGTATTTTATTAAATATCGTACATAAACGGCGAAGTTTCATTTCATTTGACGTATTGTGCGAAATCAATCTTTTATCATTACGATTGTTCACCGCGTCTAATCGTATTTCCTTGAGCATTTCAAAACCTTGCAATGTGGAGCGCGGCTTTGCAAGGGTTCCAGTCAAGTCTTTGCAAGGGTTCCAGTCAACACGAATCAAGCTCACAAAGGAGTTGCACTCATTTGGGATTCCTGACCAGTTGCAAAGACTTGAATGTGATCCCGAGTCATCTTAACATCCGTACGGCTCCTCTCTTGTGGCGTGACAAATGCATAATACAAAATGCTGAGAAGAAGCGACTAATAAGCGCCACTAGAAGTAAGAGATCTTTTATTGATTTCCTCAGTAGAAAGTGCAATACATCGTATGAAGAACTGTCGGGTTGTGAAAATCCAATTATTTTGGAAAATGCATTTACTATTACTTCGACTTTCATCGAAAACTCTGTCAAATCATTGGTTAACACCCATATACATAAACTTCGTCTCCTAGTTGACCGTGAAGTCAGTAATAGACAAGTTCGCAGCCACAGACATCACGAAAGTGAGGACTTAAAATCTAATGTTGTTAATCTCAGTAATTACGAATTAAATGAAGTACAGCGTCGAGCTTTGGAGAGAGGAACCAAATTCGCATATCTGAGGCACAAAGTTAACGTCTTCCAGACAGTCCCACAAGTAGAGCATATTATCAAAAACTTAATTGAAGCCGAACATGATGTCGCACTCTTACATACTGATAGACTACTACGAAGAGGCAAACCACAGCAACAACCTAAACTATCATTAATATGTAATGAAGAAAAACAGCAGCTAGCCGAGCTTAAAAATAATAATGAAATTTCAATTTTGGCCGCGGACAAGACTCCGTCATTTCTTTCCACGCCAAGATTCGAACCCGGATCCCCTCATTCCGGAATAAGTCACTTTACCAATTGAGCTACGCGGACGTTTGTTCTGACTGCTATCTGCCTTTATGTCGTGTGCGTCCTGCTGGCAGGTACGTCACAACGGTCAAATTGGATAGCTCATGCTATAGGGATAAATTGCTTGAAGCCATATCTTCTATTCCGCACAAAATAGTTAAGCTTGAACCAACAAAAGCAACATGTGCAGCGTTAACCCGATCAAAGAATTCTTACAACTTCCCTGAAGGTTTTTCGAAAGCTTTTATTCCCCCACGTGGTTGTCGTGTGCCCGATATTTTTGGGCGTGTAAAACTACATAAAGAGGGACTACATATTAAACCTTTGGTCGCGGGCTATGTTAGCCCCACCCGACCGCTTGAAAAAGCTCTTGCCCAATATTTGGCTAAGTTAGCAGAAAGCTCCTCGTATTCTATTAAAATCTCCACTAGGGCAATAGAAAGGATCAGAATGATTCAGCCACATGCTGGCCCTTTCATATTAGACTCTCTAGATGTGGTTTCACTGTACCCTAATGTACCTGTGGACGCCACTCATCATATCATAGAGGCCAAACTTGCTGAAATTAATGTTCCCACCACTGAAATCTCTGCTATTATGAACGCACTTCGTTTAGTTAAACGGCGCTCGTATTTCAAATTTCTTGACAGAATCTACTTACAAACCAAGGGTTCTCCCATGGGATCCCCACTTTCCGCAGTTTTAGCAGAAATCCTGCTACAATACATTGAGAACAAAGTTCTCAATCAATTCTCTTTAGTTTCCAGCTTATACCTTAGGTACATCGATGACATCCTTGTGTTATGGCCTCACTCAAAGGATGATTTAAAACAATTCGCTGACGCCCTATCGTCAGTATTTCCTACTATCGGGCTCACGACAGAACTTGAATCTAATTTCTCTTTGCCTTTTTTGGATTTTCGTTTATTTCGTGATTCAAATACTAACTCACTGTCCTTTTGTGTCTATCGAAAGCCTATACCGATTATGACAACCTTATCCCTTTAACTCCTCACATCCAACGACACAAACATTTTCTGCTATCAAATTTCTTTTTAGAAGAGCTTTCACACATTCTTCAAATGATAGTCTTTCCAGTCTAAGATACAGTTCATTTTCAAATTAGCGGATAAACATGGATACCCCAGGACCATGGTTAATAGATTATACACTAGAATATCAAGTGAACGAACTATTAATCTGATGCCAGATACAAGGCCTAATAAATGTTTCGTGGGAGCATTGGACCAGCACAACCATATCACTAACACACTATCTCGTATCTGTTCAAAACATAACATACAATTCGGCACCCACTCGAAGAACCTCCTATCATCAGTTAAAAAAGATCAAGCAACAACAGATATTATGAACAAATGGGGAGTGTATAACATTCCACTACTGGACCCCTCCACAGGAGAACATGTTAACAACTACGTAGGCTCGACACGAAGAAGTTTGGGTATCCGTGTCCAGGAAAACAAATACGATATCCGAACCAACAGCAATAACACAGCATTATCAAGGAATGTGGTAAATGGAATTCTACAACCAGACTGGGAAAACATTAGACTACTGGACACTCCAGCATATATACATTCGCTGCATTTTGTTGAAAGTATGTACATCGAAGCTTTAGGGGGCAAATGCTGTAATGACTACTTGCCTGTGGACATACCAAAAATTTGGAAAGAGCGTATTACCAACCTGAACTTTAAATTATAGTAATATTTATTAACAATTCCAACAATATATAAAATTGATCATAACTTTGTATTTGCAACAAATCCTTGTAGTGATATGTTAAACTAATAATTTGTGAAATTGTACCCGTTACACTGCTATAATGGCAACGGTCACGACCCATGTGACATTTGATGACTTATACCCATAATGCATCGTTCCACTACTATATAAAGGAGTGCTGCATTGCCTCTGTTCCACCTGATGATGGGGTGAATGTTACCCCAAAAGTGCTAGTGGGGAATTTTAACTCTAAATATCTTTCGTATTTTATTAAATATCGTACATAGACTGTGAGGGTTTCATTTCATTTGACAGTTCGTTGAACCGCGGATAACATCAGTGTTGCCACATACAAGAAGAAACCCTGAAAAATAAAGAATATTAACAGTCTAATCTTCGGCTAAGTCATTCGTGGTGGTGCAAAGCCTCTTGAGAAGTGTAAGCCATGGGCGGGGTAGGAACACAGGCAGGTCTTCGTTACAGCAGCCTGATGAAGCTTTAATGATACATAAACTTTCCGCAAACAGCTGGGAATGTTGATTTGAATTTGTAGGCAAGATAACCGTCTGGTTCCAATCAGGTTTATGAAAACCAGAAGACACAATACGTGTCAGAGCAGTGAAGTCAGTCCAACACGTAAGGCGTACTTATGTTCTGACAGGCGGATTTGAAGCGTACGTAAAGTGGAGCCTATATAACTAGTGTCAAATACCCCATATGTGGTGGAAACAAGCGGCACCCTATAAAACTCCAAACCTAGGAAGAGGTTCAACCGCATCTCTGTCTTTACGAACGAGAGAAAAGATATTTGTAGATCGAACTTCAAAAGCAAGATGAAATTTAGAACAAATTTTTTTAGTACATTGACGATCGGTGGAAAGTACTAAATAGCACCAACATAACGAACAGAAATCACCTTACGTAGCAGGGTAGTAAAATTGAAGCTATTGAATTTGTAGACTAGTTTCATGACAAAGTCGGTAGAACAACGATACATATGGGCAATTTCTAACACTTTTTTTAATTCCAAGGACCGCAGCCGTGACGAGCACGCTTTATAAGAAACCTCAATGCAGCAAGTTTGTGGGTCCAAGGGTGGGCAGATTCGAAAGGAATAAATGCGGTACGAAGTTAGGTTTCTTGAAAAAGAAAATTGCAAACCATTTGAATTTTGAATATGAGATAACTTAAAGTCAAGGAATGGAAGGGAGCCCTGCTCCTCCAGCTCCATCGTAAAAATTATTGTAAGATATTGAGAAGACATAAAGACCATGAAGTCCTATAGGTGAACAACAGTAAAAAGCCAGAATAATGAGATGTCATCTACATATCGCATATATAACAGAGGCTTTAAAGGGTAAGTAGCAAGAACGCGTTTCTCCAGTTCCTGTAGAATGGTTTTTCTAGTTCCAGCAGAATGAATTCAGCTAGGATGGGTGAAAGAGGGGTTCCCATACCCCCCTCCCCCTTTTTTTGTAGATGACATCATTAAACTTGAAATAAGAGCGGGAGGTCACGAGCCTCAAGGCTAACATGACGGCCGAACTCTCAGACGAAGAGAGATTCGGAATTTTTTTTTTTTTTGATTGGAGGTTTAACGACTACCGTGAGCAACTCAATGGGCTAGAAGCAGTCGCCCGTCCCTAATTTAGGGTCACTGGTTCCAGGGAAGGGGGAGAAGTAGTGCCGTAAGACAAACACAACATCCATGCCTCACCGGGATTCGAACCCGGACCCCGTTCGGACGAATAATCAGAGGCCATCGCTTAGACCACTGCGCCACCGGGGCGGCAGAGATTCGGTATGAGTGGAAGTTTGTTCTGAATTACATCAAGGACCAGTGGGATGGGTATGCTGGGGAACAGGTACACCACATCCAACAAAGCCAAGAAAAAAGATGAGGAGAATGAACAACCTTTAATTATATTTAAAGCTTGAACAGAGCTGCGAATGGAGTAAGCAGAAGATCTGGTAAGAGGCAACAGAAACTTAGCAAGCCCCTCTAAAGGCCTTGTAGGGCTCATGTAACTGTCAGCCTTGAGGCTCGTGACCTCCCGCTCTTATTTAAAGTTTAATGGTGTCATCTACAAAAAAAAAGGGGAGGGGGGGGGTATGGGAACCCCTCTTTCACCCATCCTAGCTGAATTCATTCTGCTGGAACTAGAAAAACCATTCTACAGGAACTGGAGGAACGCGTTCTTGCCACTTACCCTTTAAAGCCTCTGTTATATATGCGATATGTAGATGACATCTTATTATTCTGGCCTTTTACTGTTGTTCAGCTGCAGGACTTCATGTCTTCTCAATATCCTACAAATGTTTTTACGATGGAGCTGGAGGAGCAGGGCTCCCTTCCATTCCTTGACTTTAAGTTATCTCATATTCCAAATTCAAATCGTTTAAAATTTTCTGTTTTCAGGAAACCTAACTTTGTACCAGCAATTATTCCTTTCGAATCTGCCCACCCTTGGACCCACAAATTTGCTGCATTGAGGTTTCTTATAAAGCGTGCTCGTCACGGCTGCGGTCCTTGGAATTAAAACAAGTGTTAGAAATTGCCCATATGTATGGTTGTTTCACCGACTTGGCCATGAAACTATTCTACAAATTCAGTAGCTTCAATTTTACTACCCTGCAACATGAGGTGGTTTCTGTTTCTTATGTTGGTGCTATTCAGTACTTTCCACCGATTGTCGATGTACTAAAAACATTTTGTTCTAAATTTCAACTTACCTTTGGAGTTCGATCTACAAATATCTTTTCTCTCGTTCGTAAAGACAGAGATGCGGTTGAACCTCTTTCTAGGTTTGGAGTTTATAGGGTGCTGCTTGTTTCCAGCACACATGAGGTACTTGACACTAGTTATATAGGCTCCACATTACGTACGCTTCAAATCCGCCTGTCAGAACATAAGTACGCCTTACGTGTTGGACTGACTTCACTGCTCTGACACGTACTGTGTCTTCTGGTTTTCATGAACCTGATTGGAACCAGGCGGTTATCTTGACTACAACTTCAAATCGACATTCCCAGCTGTTTGCGGAAAGTTTATGTATCATTAAAGCTTCATCAGGCTGCTGTAACGAAGAACTGCCTGTGTTCCTACCCCGCCCATGGCTTACACTTCTCAAGAGGCTTTGCACCACCACGAATGACTTAGCCGAAGATTAGACTGTTAATATTCTTTATTTTTCAGGGTTTCTTCTTGTATGTGGCAACACTGATGTTATCCGCGGTTCAACGAACTGTATTTCCGACTATATATGTCGTCCTGTCTGGGATATCCGGTACTTGCGGCTTGAGGATGAAACTAAGGTAGTTCTGAAAGATCTCGCCCTACTAAGTTTTTAACAATGTATTTTATTTTTAATCTGAAAATAAATTAACACCTTTTACTGTGAGACTTAAAGGGTTTTCATCGTGCATTCGACAGTTTGTAGTCATTCCTTATGTGTATCTTATTTGGCACGAATTTTCTTCATTGATCATTATGGAAAGCAATTGCTAATAAATAGCTCTTGGTATAAAATCTTAGGACCATCAAGGCAGCAAAACACCTCTTTTTTTCCTTTGATGTACACACCCAAAGGAAAGGATCCATATTTTAACTGCCCTATCAGTATGTTCAGTATCGCCATTTGTTGAAAAATGTTTGAAAACACTAAAGATTCATCTTTCACATGCATATTTTGAGAAATTCTTAAAAACACAACCAAATGGGAAAAAAATCCTGAATTTAAGTTCACAAAACAATGAAAAATCATTGCGGGAAATGAATTTTAACCATACTTTACTGGAGTTCATGAAGCAATTGGAAACAGGTGTTTAGAAAAATTCTTGAATTTTTTCTGAATGTTAAGATCACTCTTATCAGAGTTTGAAAATATTCAGGTTATACGTAATGAAATCTAATATTTTACCGTTAAAATTTTTACCTTTAAACGGTTACAGTAAGTGAAGGCTAATATTTTTATCGTCAAAAACGGGATACTCAAATGGAGATTAAATTTCATGAGAAGTAAATATTTAACATGCTGTCAATCTTGATAACTCTGAACAGAATTGCTTTTTCCGACCCTCGTAAAAAAATTAGAATATGTCCGAATTCAGATTATTTTCCAAAATTATCCAACAATTCCGATTCTAAAATAGAAAATAAACAGTGCAGATAACCCATGTTGTTCAGAATGGAGAATAGGTTTTGAAGAGTCACCTTTGTCCCGCATCACCTATATTGTGTCCAGCTGAAGAAACGCCGCGAAATTTTATTTGCTAGTTACTTAATTTTTCTTACTTCAAAAATTTCCCCCTGAATATCACTCCAACTTTCAACTTCTTAAACCATAGACGAACAAAAAGGTTTTGAACAGTTACGCTCTCAAAAAAAAATGGTGCTGAGCGTTCGAATCGAATGTCAAAAATGTTGACTTCGGATATCAAGAAAAAATGGGTGAATTACAATCGGCAACTTTTAGTGCGTATTTACTAACCGTACTCATTCCCTGTCTTTTCGGAACTTGCTCCTGGTGATTGTTCTCTCTCTCTTGGAATTTTGTAAAAGCGCCTCCGTGGAACACGTCTCAGATACGAAGAACGCCAGAAAGCTTCAATGTGGTGTTTTTCATAACCTGATACGGGCATCCACTATCAGGAACTATTACAACTGGAACAAAGATTTGCTAAGTGCGCTGCACTCGCCAGATATCACGTCGAAAAATACAGTGTTCTTGGAGTATGGGCAATTTCTCCCATATATTCCAACAATATTTCGTGAAGATAAACCCGTTGATTTCCCTTTACACAGGCATCCTGTCGCTTTAAAGTGTTCATACCATCGCCGAATGGAATTGGCGTTGGGTGGAGTTTTCCTAAATTTCGTTCGAAAGTGTCGTTGCACTGTTGCCACAGATTGACTAGCATGAAATTCGAGTACAGCAAAGGCTTTCTCGCTGTTTGAAGCCATCTTACCGACTATAAGACGAAGCCATCTTACCGACTACAAGCCCTCTCGCGGTCGCTAGCGGCAATCAAAGTAAATTTTGAGCAATGCGTGTCTGGTAATATCCAACTCGAGCAGCATAGCGCTAATATTACAGCCACAAAAAATCCCGAAACCGCTCCAATCATTCATAGACCTCCTGTATAATTTGTGACGTTTTGTCAGCTGCTAAAATAGACAAGTTGAGATGTTTTCGCAGTTCTAGGAGTTGTTTCTTCTCTTCTACTGTATAAGGTTACGGGTCCTTGTGTTGCATTTTTGGAGGTTGAATATTTTAATGGCGGTAACCATTCGGTATCGAGTTAAATCTCGTTGGTCAAAAGGTAAGTGGGAGATTATTGTTTCACCTTGAGGAATAAGAGTAATATTTCTGACCCTGGAGTTCAGGAAAGCAAATTTTGAGCCCTTAGATAAAGCTGACAGTTGCAATTGATTAAGTTGAATGTCACTGAAGTTAATGAATCCCACAGAGGTAAACTGTTGTAGGGTTGCAGATCTACGACTTGCCTTGGAAGAGACACATCTGTCTTTTTTACTGTATTGTCGTGACCTACATATCATTCCGAAGTTCCTTACCCCGAGAATTAAACCTAGATCTTGGAGAGACTATCAAGTCCTAAGGAATACCGAAGAAAGAAGACTTCATGCTGAGATTCGTGTTAAACGAGGTCTACTTGTCCACCTATATAAAAAAAAATTATACAGCTTACAGTTGACTAGCGAGTGAGGTCCATGACATTGTACTGGGTGTCCACAATGTTTTGTTACCCTTCTCCCCCTGTAATAAGAAATGTAAGTGAGATATGCATCTGTTGTATGATGTATATGTTGAGTTATGGTCTGTATTGCGTTTATTTACAGATTAGGCACCGGAACCATGTGTGATACCAGCGAATACACCCTGGAACAGCGAATTGTTGTCAGTGTCTGGGTACACGTACTTCCACACACAGGGAAGACAATGCGTGACGTGCGTGCCGATTTCCAACAACGATTCGACAAAGAGGCCCCTCCAAAACAGACCCTTCTGCGGTGGGAACATAAACTCTTCGAAGCAGGCAACATCAAGGATAAACCACGAACGGGAAGACCATCAACCAGAGTGCAACAGTGTCAAGCGGTCGAGGAATCAGTTACCAGGTCACCGACGAAGTCGCTCCGCAAACGATCAGCGGAGCTTCGAATACCACAGTCGGCACTGCATAAGCACATGGAGAATGACCTGAATTTGCACGCATATCTCCCGATGTTCGTTCAGGAGTTATCAGACATCGATTTAAACCGCAGACGGGATGCATGTGCAATGATGTTTCAGACATTTGCCACAATCGCAAAACGTGGAAAGGTCATTTTCAATGATGAATGTGCGATATACCGCAGCTGTCGATCACGGAACGTTGTGTTCTGGTCCAAGGAAAACACACATTATGTCGAAGAATTGGAACATTATCCTCCGCATGTCATGATGTGGGCTGCAATGAATAGTCGATATCTGTTTGGACCGTATTTCTTTGATGGTCCAGTGAATCAGACAACTTATCTGGACATGCTGCAAACCTGGTTTGTGCCACAACTTGGAATTCTGAATGACGTATGGTTCCAACAGAATGGGGCACCGGCCCATTACGCAATCGATGTTAGGGAATACCTTGGTGAGGTCTTTCGGGATCGTTGGATCTGCCGAGGTTCGGCAGTGCTGCCCGCTCCACTTGAATGGCCACCTCGAAGCCCAGATCTCTCAACGTGTGATAATGCCCTTTGGGGTTTCATAAAGGAGGTTGTTGCACAGCAGCGCTACTAAACCACTGATGAACTTAAACAAGCAGTGAGACGTGCTTTCTCTCGTATCACCCCGCAACTGCTTCGGGAAATGTCCCACAGAACATGGCGTAAAAATTATTCTCTGTCACGAGAATGACGGAGCCCAAACGGCTTCACTGGATATTAAAGGATGCCTCAACATATAACTCAACATATACATCATACAACAAATACATAGCTCACTTACATTTCTTATTACAGGGGAGGGGGGGGATAACAAGACATTGTGGACACCCTGTATTCAACCATTATCTTATCGCCCTCATAGCTATAATTGATTCAGAGGTTAATTACACACGCGAAAGACATATCGACAAACTGCGTAGCCTTGTTGCTGAAGATGTAGCTATCACAAACCGAAGTTCTACACGCCCCAGATCTGCAACCCGACAACAGTTTACCTGTGTGGGATTCATTAGCTTCAGTGACATGACCGGTCGTTCTGATATCGAACCGGGGAGCGAGCTTAGTGTGATTTGGTTGAGCTATACTGCACTGCTTAGCAGAACTGACGATCTAAAGCGCGAGAGGGGGATTCATCCCACTCTCGCGATTCTTTCTTTAAGATATAATTCTATTTTATGATGCCTATTTATCAGAGCAGTTACGGACTTAGAAAAAAAAAAAAACCTTCTCTGGGCGAAGTTCCGTTTAGCCCACACAGAGACTTTAGTATCCGATTTCGAGTAAATCGACGTCGTTCTGGTCCCTCTGACTAAAGGACTCTTTGATCCTTGGTCAGACCAAAGCCCGAGCGCCCGGCTTTCTGAGTTTTAGCTTGAGTGGGAGAACCCCAGGGTGCCCACTCAGCACTTAGAATTTTTTTTGTGCTTTTCATCTCTCTTACAGAGATTACCCACAAGGGTAAAGTGATTCCAAAGGGGTCAGCCCCTAAACCGTCTGGGTCAACCCGGACCTTGAAGGTAGCGGCTGAAAAACTACCTAGCCCTGTCGGTAGTACTAAGGCGCCTAGCCCCACTTCCGAGACCAACCGGAAGGTGAAGCCCAGTACCAGGATGAGACCTTCAAAGACTCTTCCTGGGGCTAAGGGCTCTAAAGCCGCTACACCCACGAAGGGAGCCTTCCCTTCGACTGAGTCAACTCAGTCTTTTCTTGGTGAAAGCACGTCTTTGCCACTTCCGCCCATGGCAAGGAAGCAGATGAAAGCGGGCCTATAGAGTATCTGCAAGGCTTGTACCGCACAAGCACATCGGACGGCTTTCCTTGAAGCCAAGCTGTCCGTTCGCTAGGAGCCGCCCTGCAAGGACGAATCCAAAGTGATTTCATATGCCGAAGTGGCTAGGAAAGGGGCTAGTACGGCGAAAGGGCCTTCGTCTGCCCCGACTGGGAGAGATATTAAGAAAAAATCGGGAGACAGGAGACACGTGCTCCTGGTCTATCCCACTGTCGAGAGTACGTCCTTAGAGGACGTGAAAAAGACCAGTTAGAACTACAGTGAACCCAACTAAACTGCAGTTGGGGTCAAGAGCATTCAGAATGTTAGGAAAGGTGGGGTTGCGGTGGAGTGTTCCCGTCTCTAGGAGCTCAACCGTCTTGCCCAGGAGTTGAGCAGCAATCCGTTGACCAAGGATTGCACGCTTCCCACAACCCCACGGAAGAGATTCCCCTGTTGATAGTGTACGGTGTCGACGGGGACCTCTCGAGCAAGGAGTTCGAGGAAGGGGTCCGTGGGCAGAACTCCGACCTCGACAACGGGTTTACAGCCCGGTTCCCCATGAAGGGTAAGGGAGGCAGGGTCCACTGGGTGGCAGGACGTGTAGCCCAAGCACTTTAAACTCTTGATGAGGCGGAAAACACTGAACTTGGGTTGGTCAGTGCTCCGCCTAAAACGTTTTTGCGAGAAGTCAGGTGCTTCCGGTGCATTGGCTTCGGCGATTTTCAGAGCAACTGTCCTGAGTCCGTAGCTAGGTGTGGCAATTGCGGTGAAGTTGGGCACCAACACCACCAGTGTGCAGCGCCACCGAAGTGCAGCGCCACCGAAGTGCAGCAACTGCTCTGCTGCAAATGCTAAGTTCCGCCTGAAACTGGACGTTTCTCACTCCAGCTTCAGTAAGACGTGCCCTAGTCTTATTAGGGAACTTGAACAAAGGAGAATCCGGGTCAACTATGGTTGACAGATGGTGGTACCCTCGGAGGTACGTAGCTCTCGATGAAGAGATTTTTGGTCTATTGATCAAGGTGTTTCAGATGACCCTGGCCCGCGGCCATCACCACAGCACTGGCCCTAGTACTGTGGACCATGTAAATAACTATTTTGTGTGCGTAATGTGATTTTGTGCTGAATATTTGTGAGAGGGGTGCATGAGACCCTCATTCTTCAATGTGCTTGTACCAATTTTATTAGATACCTAATAAAGGACTTTTGTCCCCAAAACTCGCGTTGGCGGGCGATCTCCCTGCCACGAGATGAGATAATTTATTGAAAATTTGCTTGCCCCGTTTGCCCATAGCACGTCGCACACACGGGCTATAAACGAAGGGTGTAAGGTACTGGTACCTGAAGGGGAAGGGGGGGCAGATCCCCACAGGTCCCTGGACCGAATCTGTCCTAGTGAAAGACTGTGGTTTCCGGTGACTGACGGGCTAGCTGTCGCATCGCCGTCAGGGATCTTAACAATCCCAAACTTGCGAGAGAGTTTTTCATTTCCCTGTGGAGTCCGCAATTGGACGGTACAGGTTAATGGTCTACAGCTAGTTTTCAGTGACATTCAACTTAATCAATTGGAACTATCAGATATATCTGAGGGACCAAAATTTGCTTTCCCAAATTCCAGGGTCAGAAATATTACTCTTATTTCACAAGTTGAATCAATAATCTTCCACTTACCTTTTGACCAACGAGATTTAACTCGATACCGAATGGTTGCCGCCATTAAAAGATTTAACCTCCAAAAAATTCAACACAAGGACCCGTAACCTTATAGAAGAGAAGAAACAACTCATAGAACTGCGAAAACATCACAACTTGTCTATTTTAGAAGCTGAAAAAATGTCACAAATTATACTTATGAATAAAGCTGATTACAATAACAAAATGCATGACGCTATTCAGGACATTCAGCATGTCATCATACATTTTCACCCAACGAATGCTACTCTGACTGCGTTAAGTAAACTTGAGAAACAGTTCGATTTTCGCGACTCCATACTTCAGGGTTTGAAACCGGTTCCTGTGGCTCGTGTACCAGAACTCTTTGGTAAACTTAAAGTTCAAAAAATTGACATCCTACACGTCCCCTGGTTTCAGGTGTTGCATCCCCCACTAGACCACTCGAGAAAGCACTTTCTGCTTTTCTTAAGCCACTTACCAATTCCTCTACCTACTCTATTAATGGGACCACTCAAGCTCTTACTTTGATATGACAGGCCCACTGTTTATTCTAGCACCGCTAGACGTGGTTGCATTATGTCCAAATGTACCTATTTCTGACGTTCATGACATTATCAAGTCTTCCCTAATTAAACTCTGCCATCCCCATGAAACTGTTGTTTCCGTTCTTGCTACTTTAAAACTAGTGCAACAACGCTCATTCTTCCGGTTTGACAACATCCTGTATCGCCAAACAGGTGGTGCCCTTATGGGGTCACCCCTGTTCCCAATTCTGGCAGAGATCTTATTCCAAGATCTCGAAAATGAAGTACTACAGAAATCTGATCACCGTCCACGCCTATACCTACGTTATGTTGACGATGTGTTAGTGTTCTGGGACCATGGTCTGGATGAGTTACAAGTTTTCTCGGAACATATGTCATCTATATATCCCTGAATAAAATTCACCATCGAACTTGAAAATAATGGTACTTTACCATTCCTAGATTTCCTCTTGGAACGTAACTCTGACTCCTGCACTTTACACTATTCAGTGTATAGAAAACCTACGTCCGCACCCACCATGATGCCTGCCTATTCTGCACACCCAAATAATTATAAACTCTGATCAATTAACTTCATGCTAAGAAGAGCGTTTACTCATTCTTCTGACAGCTTCAGGCGGCGTTGCGAAATTGAAAAGGTTTTCGACATTGCATGTGCTTATGGTTTCAGAGAATCTACTGTTCAAGCTGCACTCGGGAAAATATGTCGCCAAAGTCAAACTACCTTTTAAGCCGAATGCCCCTGTCGCAATTTTGTGTGCTCAATGGACTATTTTCCAACTATTTACTCAATTCTTAAAAATATTTACGAAACTTTCAATCTGGACTTTGGGATACGCACTACCAATATTTTTACTTTGATGAAGAAAGATCGTGACCGAGTTCCAGAAGCTAACAGATTTGGTGTATACACCATCCCACTGGATAATCTGAATCAAGTTCCCCCTTGCAGCCAATACATCGGTTCAACCAGAAGATCATTGGGGATTAGGATTAATGAACATAAATATGCCGTTAAGAATGGCCTATCAAATACTGCTCTTGCAAGATTAGTGAACGATGGTCAACATTATCCTAATTGGAAAGAGGCTAGAATCATTGTAACACCACGTACCATCTCCTTATTATTCACAGAAAGTTGGATTATCGCTGAACAAGGAACTTCGTGTTGTAATGACAATACCCTTGTTTACGTACCGACACCTTGGACACAACAATTAAAACTCTCCCTCCCATTTGTGGAAAATGTAAATATTTAATATATTTTTTTATATTCTTTGTTCATATTCTGAGTTGGACCTGATTAAGTATATCATCGGGTTATTGTAGGTAAGTTAGGTAAGGTTGACTCTTAGTGTATGAACTCGCCTTATTTTATTTATTTATTCTTTTTTCTCTGTCTTGCTTGGCTTGTCTTGTATGTCATTTATTCGATAATTTGACCACTTGATGTTGTATTCATATATCGATTTAACACTATCATGTTTGTGATTTAGCGACATGATCACCTGTTCAATACGTCACGTTCTGTCAGTAGGTTACTTATATGTCTTCCCATCGAAAAAACTGTTTTAGTACTTCCATCTGTTGATGTTCTTTAGGAAGACCAAAAGTTCTTATAGCTTTATTTTTAACCTTTTAACTTCTACATTAAATAAGTTCTTCACTTCATCTGAAGCCTGTGTACTGTTTTAATTACCGTGCTTTTAAGACTGCTACCTTAAACTTTTACGATTGACAAGAATCTGTTCTTTTATTTTGCATGCAAATTGCACACTTATTATAAACATATATTTAAAATAGTTTAGCCCCCCAATTTTTTAACTATTTAGTCCCGGAATGTAGGATAAAGTGCTCTGCACTCTCTAAATGCAGAGCAGTACTTTTTCAATCGCAAAACTTTTCTGCGTTTTCCTTTGCTTAACGCAATCCCCGATGCCTTAACCTTTGAAATCCGTGACCCCGACGCCTTAACCTTCAAATATGCCAGATCTAAACTCCATTCAAGCAACTCGGGCAGCGATTTAATTGGGAGATGTTTTGTATTTATCGCATTTTTCGCAATACAATGCATTGCGTTACCTGAAACATTAATGATGGAATGTTCAAATAATAGAGCATCTGATAGATCTTGAGGGAATAACAGCAACATGCATATAAAAGAAATTAATAAAATATGTAGATCCAGCAAAAAACTAAGTAATTTAACAATTTTTAACAAGAAAATTGGTTCTTATTAGCATTTTTTAGGCTGTACATACATACATGTATATCCTGCACACGTATATTTGTATGCACTTCTGGTCGAAACCTTAAACTGTGCAAAGCTCTGAATTTAAACATTCAGAGCTTTGTGCAGGAACTCATATAAAAATTGAATAAGCGGTAATAATTCTAACATAAGTTGTGTTTTGCTTTATTCTGATATTATCGGACCTTATGAAAAGCGGGAGCGATAAACGTTTGAGGGATTGTAATAGGTTGAGTTCTGACTTCAGTTCTCCAGTGGATCCAAATTAGGGACCAGCGACATCTTACGGCCTTAGAACCTCACAAGGCTTTTTTAGCCCCTTAAAAATCAATAAAAAAATTAAATGTGATTAAATCACTCCATAAAGGCAGACACAGAATTGCAATAAAAAGAAAAATCTTTAAATCAGTTTTAATTAGTTTAATTATCCCACAAGAACCTGAGTCTAGGAGGAGCAGTTGTCGTAGAAGGCTCAATGTACATTATTATTGAATAATGTATCTCATATATTTACCGAAATGAATCGATGGGCGCTAATAAGGTTTGGTCATTTCGTTCCAATAGTCCACCGGGCCTCTTGTGAGGGGAAAAACTGAAATTTAGAAACAGGAGCAAGAAGCCATGACAGGAAGCAAAAAAGAGTGTGGAAAAAGTTTACTTGTAGGAGTATATTCCTGTTAAAAGCAAGAAGTTTAAGCTCTCATATATTTCTGACATCCAAATTTTATTTTACACCCAGTGATTATCGCATTCCTGCACATCCCTCCTTTTCCACATACATGTGTGTTCATTCCCACGGAATCACTTCCTGATCCAAAAAATTCCCCATTACATCCCACATGATACGAATATCTTCCATACTTAATGCTTTCAACAATTTTACAGATAAATTGTCTTATAAACATCTTTTCGTGTATGTAAGCCATCTTGTACTCTATTCTCATAATTGAGATAGTTACTATGGTACTTCATACATTTTTGTCCAAAGTATTTCCTCTATAGTTCTCATGTCCTCATCATGAGTCAGAAGTTAACACCATCAATGTTAATTTTCACCTGTCATGTATCATGTACGAGTAAGTAACATAGTTCCTTGTTTTCGAAATTATCTTTTGCAGCCTCTCTTTTTTTTATGTCCAGTTTTTCACAGGATTCATTCAGGTAGCTGCAACTGCCCTTTCAACTGCATTTCAAATTGTTTTACCTATTTCCTAGTCTGTTTGTACTGCGCTTCAGTTCACAGCCTCTTAGTCTATTTCACCTATCTTACTTTCTGCTGTATTTCCTGTTCCTCTTCCTTGGTTTCTCCTTTAAGTTACCCTGCTGTGTTTGTGTACTACGTTTCCCAAAATGAAAAAAAAAATTGAAAAAAGAAAAATTGTAGACTGACCATTTAGTCAGTTATTAAAGAATTTTTGAGGACGTGCATTACGATTTATATCTGGAGGTGGACTTAGTGCTATACAATTCATACATTTATAGGCAGCGTCTCTCTGCCCCTAAAAGTCAGTCAATATCATCCACTTGCAAATACACTGGCGTTCAAGGTTAGCGTGACAAATACAAATTGGAGAATATGTCCAAAACGAGATGACCGATTGTAAAGTTTTTTCAGAGACGTGAAAGAGAAAATGCTAAGTCTCGTAGCCAAGCAACATTGTGCTACCACCTATGAAAATATGCAAATGACGACCGTACGTCATCGAGCTGGCACTCATCCGATCTTGATAAACGTGGTTCTGAGCAGGAGAAAACAATTGAAGCTTGTGCTGGACTGTTAGTGGAAGACTGTTAGTGAAGTGATGGCTTCGCACCATCGCTTAGAAGACTCTTCACGGTGGAAAGCGATCAGTAGATTGGAAGCAGGGCAATCGCAAGCTGAGGTATAAGGGGTATACCAAAAGATACCTGTAGTCATTCCTTATGTGCATTTTTCATGTATGTAAGCCATCTTGTACTCTTTTATAATAATAAATAAAAAAATTCAGTTGCTGTGCGTTTCTTAACGTGGAAACAGCGATGGATTTATTTACTCAACCGACGCCACGTACTTAAATGATTTTCACCTTGGATCTCGCCCTTTGTATTATTGCTATAATTATATATAGCCAGTGCCGTTAATGCCCACCAGATGGAGACGTCTCAGTAGCTGAGCCCATCTTACGGATTTATGATGTCAGATGCTGACTGAAAGAGAGAAACACACATAGCACCGTGAATTGTTGGCCGCTGTGGTGTAAGGTTAACGCATTCGGCTAGATATCGAGAGATTCGGGATTCGATTCCCCGACGGCGGCCGAATAACAATTTTTCGGTTTCTGTGCGTTGCTTAACGTGAAAAGCGCGATGGATTTATTAAAGTAAAACTGATTTCATTATGTGCAGTAAAAAATTTATGATCGAAGGCAGCAGTGGGTTAAACAAGTTTAACACGGAAAGTGACCATATAATGGTGAGATGAAAGATTCACTTTAACATAAACTTTAAAGACGCAAGTTCATAAAGAAAACGAAAAGCATTGACATGATAAATCTTAAAATATATATATAACAGAAACTTTCAAATTGAAACTCAGAAACCAGTTCTCTATACTAGAAGGTCTAACAATAGAAGAAGTAGATACCTCCGAAGTTAACAGAAAATGTACGAAGTTACTTATGGAACAGCAACAAAAATAGGTGGTACTAAGAACAAATTGCATATGGAGCAAATCCCAACGGACATCGAAAAAGCTCCGAACAGCTATTGAGCATGAAATCAGCGCCATTTCCACTGACCTCGTGGACCATGTGATCTTCAATTTTTACAACGGTTACGTAATGTCATTGCAGTCGAAGGCAGACACATTGAAAATGTTATGTAAATTCTTGGCATTAAGGATTCCTACACAGTCAGATTCCTCTTTCTGGTTTTCTTCATTCCTCAGTGATATAGCCTTACTCTTGGTAGGCATACTCTGTAGCAAGATGGCTGAATGTGTCGAGGCAAGTGGTCTCCAATCTCTGGGGACACTTCCGGGAAACTGCAACAATATCCAGAAAGCAAGACAAACGGTATTCGTCTCTAACTGCTCGCCGCCACAGGGAGTCGAAAGCCAGGCAATTCTCGCAGGAGCTTCCCTCTGCTACGGGAACCGCGAAATTGAAACAAACAGTTTAAGACTTCACGAGAGAGGTCTATATGCTATAACGAAGTGAATTTCTCCGTCATTTTTATCCGCGCCAGGATTCGAACCCGGGTCCACTCATTCCGGAATAAGTTGCTCTACCAATTAAGCTACGCGGACATTTTTATTCTGATTCCTATCTGCCTTTATGTCGTGTGCGTCCTTCTGGCAGGTACGTCACATCTCCTGGTACGTTACATCATCTCCCCCTTATTATTATTTTTTTTTTCTCTTTCGAAGTGCTGCTCTTATTTTTCCTATCTCGCGGTGTGGAAATAACATCACACCATTGCGAGATTGTGAACGGTCGGGTCATCCGGATAGTTCGGGCGCCATTATAACGAAGTAAATTTCTCCGTCATTTTTATCCGCGCCAGGATTCGAACCCGGGTCCACTCATTCCGGAATAAGTTGCTCTACCAATTGAGCTACGCGGACATTTTATTCTGATTCCTATCTGCCTTTATGTCGTGTGCGTCCTTCTGGCAGGTACGTCCCATCTCCTGGTACGTTACAATGCGAGATGGTCGATGGTCTGTATCCCACTCGCCGAATCGCACAGAAAGGTACGTCTGAATTGGGCACGACAACATCGCCTCTGGACCCCTGATCAATGGGCCTATGTTCTCTTCAGTGATGAGTTGCGGTACAGCGTGAAAAAGGATTCTCGGCGTATGTTCATTTGGAGTGAGATGGTAAGCCGAAAACTTCTTTAGAGAAATCGATCGCCACGGTGCTCGAGGATTCCCGTTATGTGCTGGCGTCATGATGGATGTACGCACGCCGCTGCAAGAATTTTCAGGAAGCACCTTGACTACTGCACTCTATAGGGATGACATCCTAGAGCCCTGTGTACGTCTTTTCAGGGGAACTGTGGACCCCCAGTTCTTTTCCATGACAATAGCGCCTTTGTCCATTGGGCTCAGCTAGTCGACGAATACATAAGGAGTAAGAATAATCACAGAATAAAATGGCCCACGAGAGTGGACTTGTCTGGGATGCCGTGCAAAGAACAATTGCAAGCCAGCAGCCACCTCCCCCAACCCTCCTGGGATTCCGACGCACCATGGTTGAAGAGTGGCCCTTATTGTCCTAAACTCTCATTCACATCCTTGTAAATAACACGACGAGTCGTCGTGCAAGCTGTATCGCTGTTCGGGGTAATCACCCACCCTCTTAGCCCTTCGAAATCCGTGACATTTGCCGCGTCATTTTTGGACTGTCATGCTGTTATGGGTAGGCTATGCTTCCTCCTCATGCGGAGTTGGCATTATTTTTCTGTTGTGTATTGTTGTTTTATCTGTATATGTAAGTCCGTAACAACTGCCATTAAACATGGTTGCGTGGATTTTGCACTATTCATGATTTTGGGCTTGTCATGCTAATTTTGGACACCACTGCATGTCCGATACTCAGTTCAGGACATTACCACCTTCCTGTGAGTTTTCATTGCAGTACAAGCGTTTTTGATTCACTTTTCGAGGACCAAAGTAGTGCTAACTGTTGAAATTTTGTGCTTTTTATGGTTACGAATTATGAATAAAAATGATCAATTTTTATTAACTTCCGTTTCCATCTGTTAAAAGTAATCTAACCAGTGCTAGAGGTAGAAATCATATCTTTGAAGAAGGCGACACAAAAACAAAAGTAGAAGAAGAAAGAGAGAGACAGAGAAACAGAAGGAAAATTTCAAATGACGAAGATGGCACGTACATGAGTGATCTGGATAGGCCAAAGAATCCCTAGACGAATACGGTAAGAAATTAACAGAGCATCATCTGCTAGTGAAGGGCGACTGTACCGGATCCAATGCATTTCCTTGCTTTTGCAGAGCATCACAATCCGCTTTTTTAACAGCATTTTAATTTTTTGATTAACGCTAGTTTATCTTTAATATGAGTGCCCCCGACCAAACCACAGGTGTGGAAAACCATCGGAAATAAATCATTTGCTAAGTGAGCATACTTCATGGCATGCATCCCACAGGAATCACTTCATACCTTAGGCTGCTAAAATGAAGTTTAATATGAGTGGGTCCCGGAAAATTGGCCGCATATGCTTTACGGGGCCGTATAAAAATTGTCCTTTCTTGGCCTTTTTCACCATTATAACAAAAACATATTTTTGTGAATCTGATGTGCGCCATAATATCCTTACCATTTGTAATAAAACGAAAATTGAATCCGAAACTCCATCGAAATAAATAAGTTATTTTTATACCAATGAAAAATGTTCTTCGATACCCGCATCCAGGACGCCAAAAACAGCAAAAAAAAAAAAAAAAAACCCTCCCCTCAGTGGCGCAGTGGTCTAAGCGCTGGCTTATTTATGACCATTCGTTTGAGAAGGGTCCGGGTTCGAATCCCGTGAGGCATGGATGTTGTGTTTGTCTTACGTCACTGGCTCCCTCCCTTCCCTAGAACCAGTGACCCTAAATTAGGGACGGACGACTGCTTATAGCCTGAGTTCCATTCAAGCACTGAACCGAATCAAGACCTTTCCATCTCTGGTCGCGCCATTCATTATGGCTTCCCTGGATGTCACTTCTCTTTACTCAAATGTACCAATTGCACTGGCAAACGAAATTATCGAGAAAAAATTAAATGTTCTGGGGAATTTATCACCGGTAGAAGTTCAGGCTGTCTTACCAGCACTTCACCTATAGTTGGCCGGCGTACATTCTTCCGTTTCAATGATTTTTTTGTACCGGCAGGAGGGTGGCACACCCATGGGCTCTCCACTCTCCGTGGTATAAGCGGAAATAGTATTGCAAGCTCTCGAAAATGAAGTTCTTGCCCGATGTGATTTCGGCCCAGTATTTTACATTAGGTACATAACATACACTGAAGAGCAATTGAATTAGAGACAACTGGCGTTATGCAAATGTGGCGCTGTGGGCGGTCCTGCAAACGGAAACGACATGACGTATGCAGCGATCCGACAATGTAAGGAGCGATGCGACGGGAATCAGTAAAATTCAGATGCAGTATGGGTAAGACGAAGGATCTAAGCGCATTTGATCGTGGGAAAATTGTCGGGGCCCGACGAATGGGTCACTCCATCTCGGAAGTCGTGCAAGCACTGGGATTTTCAAGAGCCACTGTGTCACGGGTGCACCGTGAGTACATCGAATCCGGTAAAACCATTCCTGCAAGGGCCAACTGCCATGGACATCAGCATGTGGAAGAGCGGGGTCATCGTCGGCTAGCTCGCATTGTAACAGCGAATAGACGGGCCACAGTGCAAGAAATCACTCGGCAATTTAACGCTGGTGCACAAAAACGTGTAAGCAGCCACACCATCTAGAACCATCTCCTAGCTGTGGGGTACAGAAGCCATCGTCCCACGAAGGTACCGCTGCTAACCGCACATCACAGGGTGCGAAGAATAGCATGGGCACGAGAATATCGCCACTGGACCCCAGACACGTGGGAAAATGTTGCCTGGACTGATGAGTCGAGATTCACGTGGGCACATGCGGATGGCAGGATACGAATACGGCGTAAACCCATGAAGCGATGGTTCCTTCTTGCCAGCCGGGTACTCTTCAAGCTGATGGGGTGGCATTCTCATCTGGGGACTGTTTACGTGGACTGAAATGGGACCCCTGGTACGTGTGATGTCGTCCCTCACAGGTCAACGTTACCGGGATATCCTGGACGACCATTTGCTCCCGTTTGTGCGTCTTCAACATCCCACTGGGGACCTCATCCTGCAACAAGACAATGCACCGTGCCATCGCTCCCGAATTGTATCCGAATGGTTGGATGAACACTCCACCGACGTGACCTCGCTTCCTTGGCCATCTAGGTTACCTGACTTCAATCCCATCGAGCACATCTGGGATGCCATCGAGAGAGATGTTCGAGGCTCGGACCCCCTACATCAAATCTTCGTGAACTGTGGGAGCTTGTTCGGGGGTCGTGGATCCGAATGGCTTCCCAACGTTTCCGGTGTCTTGTCGAGTCCATGCCGAGATCAGGGCGAAAGGTGGTGCTACACGTTACTAGACAGGTATCTCTAATTCAATTGCTCTTCAGTATATGTAGATGATATACTGATCTTCTGGACTCATTCCCTTGAGTGTTTAAGTCATTTTGCTAAAACCATGTCGTCCAAATTTCCCACCATTAAATTCACAGTGTAGATTGAAACCTCTAACTCTGCCATTTTGAGATATCTTTATTCAGCGTCACCCGGTGTCTCTGGATTTGAAACTCTCAGTGTATCGTAAAACAACGTGCACCCCTGTGATAATCCCAATGTGCTCTGCACACCCAATGAAATACAAATTGGCTGCCTTGCATCATCTAGTTCGTCGGGCCTACACACATTCTTCCACCGTTTGAGCTGCTGAAATCGAGTTAAAGAAAATAACCGAGATTGCTGTTCTGCACGGTTCCTCAGCAGACTGTGTTACTAAATTAGATAAAAACATATGTATGATAATCTCGACGCCTGTCTTGCACAACTATGACGCGCGAAGCCAACGATATCAGGTTTGTTGGTTCTATGAATCATTTCCCCCCAGTTTCTCATATTTTACGAAATGCCTGCCCGAAACACAAATTAAATTTTGGTGAAACAACGGCCTACTTGTTTTCAGTGATTTAAAAAGATCGTGATCCGGTGGCCAACAACTTCAAGTATGGCGTCTATTGCACCCATATGAGAAGCAATGAATCGGATACTGACAACCTGGTGTACATCGGATCATCGGATCCACCCTTCGCAAGTTGGGTGTTAGATTTTCTTAACATATATATAATGTCAGATGTCAGTCTTCTGCCACTGCGCTCTCCCGACTTGTGAGGATGGGCTCACATACTCCAATATGGAAGGACGCCTACATTTTATTGAGCATGAAAAGCAAAAGACTAACTCTCTTCGCCGAAAGTTTATATATCAATATGGCGACAAGTGCTGTAACGATGATTTTTCTGTGTTTGTGCCATTGCCTTGGAGACCATCCTTCGAGGACCCAGAAGGCGGTAGGTATTATTAAATCTCGCCTTACCCTGTTCAGCTTCTGGTAAATAGAACTTTCAAAACATTGTCAATGCCATTGAGTTTGCGCTGTGCTCGCTGTGTTAACGTCACCTATTACCACCGATTGTATATAACGCTCTGACATCCGGCTTTCATCCGCTGTATTTTCCTGATGATGGGTGGGCCGCCCGCCAGAAAGATCTCGAGTGTTTTTAACATAGTTTTTTTAAAATATTAAATCTTTTAACAATGTGTAGTGGTATCTTTGCATGTTTTTAAATCGTGTAATGACAGCTTCATTTTTATGGATCATAGTGTGTTTTACACGAATACTAAATTAAGCATTAAGCGTGCTTATGGCCCATTGAGTTGCTCACGGGGGTCGTTAAACCTCCAATAAAAAAAATGTGCCTTAGGAGCTCTTCAGAAAACATTCTGCTATCATTTGGGAAAAACTTGCCTTGACTTTGTAGACTTTCAAAACTACGGTGCTCGGCGTAGCAACTGAATTATGGCACAAGTCATGTTGCTTTCGGAAAAGGGTGATAAGGCGGGATTTTTTTCCGGACGTCTAACATTGGAGAAACTTTTTCAGTGCCAAATATTTTCTTTGGTAACATGCGCATGACCTCTCTCCGACCAAGAACAGAGGCTTTGGGAACAGCGAAATGTCACACTTTAACTCAGGCACAAAATATTAATTTTAAGTCCCTAGACATGAGCCTAGCAATATTGAATCGGACTTGCTCATATTCATAACGTTTACATAACAAGTCAAGTTAATAATGCTGAGCTTTTACTCAGGTGCCAACTGCCAAACATTAACTACAACGCCCTAGACCTGGACATTTTCAGAACGTTTTAATTCGCCATGCTTATATTCATAAGGTTTGCATAACATCTCAAGTTCATATTGCACTTTTACTTAGGTGTCAGACATTAATTATAAGGCCCTAGACATGGGCCTTTCTAGAATTTTTTAATAAGCTCTCCATTTTTAACTGAATTTATTACGTAAACTTATGAATACAAGCTCGGCGGATAAAAAACTGTTAAAAAGGTCTAGAACGTATTAACAAATGCTTTGTGACCGAGCGAAAGTGCAACCCAATTAACTTGACTTTATATGCGAACCTTATGAATAAGAGCAAGGTGGATTAAAAATGCTAAAAAGGCCTGAGCCTAGGGCCTATTGATTACCGTAATATTATAGGACTTATAATTCAATATTGTAAAGGCTCTAGAGTCTGTTAAAAATGTAATATTATAACCTTGACTTGTTATGCAAACCTTATGGATATGGGCACGGCGGATTGAAAATAGCAATAAAGGCTTAGGCGTAGTGCCTTGTAATTAATGTTTTGTGATCGAATAAAAGCGCAACATTATTATTTTGAATCATTATGTAAACATTGTGAACATGGAAACTGCGGATACAGAATTGCTAAACAGGACCAAGCTGAAAACTTCATATCTTACGTTTTGCGCCTGAGTAAAAGTGTAACACTTTTATTTTCTAAATAAACCTAACTAACATGAGTGATAATTGTGGGCTAAAAAGTTTTCAGTACAGTTATAAGTCTGTGACAGAGGGTCGCCATACCAAATAAGGAAAAATATTAATCTTTGATCTTGAAAGTACCTCGATTGAATGAAAATACTAAAGTGTCATATGAGAATGGAAAACATTTCGAAACTGCAAACTCCGCGCAAAGTTTGACTGATTAGGTAATCGAAAATATAACTGCTTACTGGAATAGAAAAATTAACTGAAATGAAAACTTTTGATTTTGAGAATTTTGTTAATAAAACTCGAAACGAAAAGGAAATCATAAGCGTATCTCTCTATAAGCAAAATAAAAATTAAGCATATGAACCAATGTCACGTGGTTCACATGATGTTCGTATTGGGAAACAGTCAAACAGTCAAATGATCTCCAGAAAACTTGAACATTTGCGTTTACTACAGCGGTCACCATTCCTCGTGCTTCTCTGTTCCGCCACACTGCGATCTCTCTCTCTGTCTGTCTGTCTCTCTTTCTCTATTACATTGCTATGCTGCCCTTTATTTCATCGCAGCCCTGAGAGTTAAAAGGGTCAAGTGATAGGAAAAGATCTGGAATATACAAGTGGAACGAGTTTTATTTCTGCCTTATGGGAAAAAAAAAGTACAAATTTGGTGATGACAACTGTGTTGTCGTGAGAGGTCATTGTAAAAAAAATGCAGTGACGAATTTGACGCATGTACAATTTTTTTACCTTTACATCATTTAAAATCTCGCTAGAGATGCGCAATTTTCGATTGCAATGGAGAGAGAGAGAGAGAGAGAGAGAGAGAGAGAGAGAGAGAGAGAGAGAGAGAGAGAGATGAGAGGAATGTCTGAACTCCGGTTGGAACAGCTATTTAGGTGGTGTCAGTGCATTATCTGGAGCATTAAAAAGGAGAGAAAATAATTATTCTTTCCGCAGATAATACTCCTTTAAAGCTAGAGTTTACCTGGAAGTATTTGATCTGGAAAACTCGAAGAACATCTTTCCTATATAAACAGTGAACTTCAGACTAATGATGAAATCATTGCTTACTAATGTCTATCAATATACACGGTCGAGTAACATTATTGTGAACACCAGCTAATATCCAGAGTAACGGCCGTGTGCAGCGCGGACAGCAGTTGGACGGGCTGGGAGTGACTCAATAAGGTGCTGGAAGGTGTTCACAGCTATGTGGAGCCATGCTGACTACAGTGCATCTGACAGCTGCTGGAGGGTGCATGGCAGAGGATCCATAGAGCGAACAACACGATCAAGGTGGTTCCACAGATGCTCAATTGGGTTTAAGTCTGGGGAATTAGGGGGCCAGGGAAGTACTTTGAAGTCTTCATCGTGCTGTTTCAACCACTCTCGGACATTTCTAGCTGTGTGATACGTCGCACTGTCGTGCTGGAAGATCCCATCCGCCCCAGGGAAGACAATCAGCATGTATGGGTGTACGTGGTCTGCAAGGATGGATTCAGAACGAATTCGGTCCGTAGTGCCTTCCACAGGTATGAGTGGACCCAGTGAATGCCACGAAAACATTACCCAGACCATAACGCTGCCCCCACTAGCTTGTGTTCTTCCAGCAATGGTTGAGGACTGTTTGTTCTCCGATGTTTCTCGCCTGATACGCCAACGTCCGTTCGTTCGATGAAACAGAAAACGTGACTCATCGGAGAAGGCAATCCTTTGCAAATCAGCGGAGGTCCAATTCCGAAACTGCCGTGCAAATGTAAGCCTCTTCTGCCGATGCACCTTTGCTAGCATAGGTGCAGTGACCATCCGTCTGCATCGGAACCCAATACGCAGCAGGGTTCGTTGAACTGTCGTTTTAAATACACTTCTGGTAGCCCCCTGGTTCATTCGGCCAGTGAGTTGCTCCACTGTAGCGTCCCGATCAGCCCTCACGCACCTTCGCAGCCGACCTTCACCTCTCACATCAATGGCACGTGGCGCTCCGCAGTTTCCACATCGCTTATTCGCAATGGTGCCATTTCTCCAATCACGACACGCTTTAACCACAGCAGCACGCGAACAGTACACAAACTGCGCTGTTTCAGAAATACGGCCACCCTTGGCCCGAAAGCCGATGATCATCCCTTTTGGCAAATCGGATAAATCGCTGCTTTTATCTATGACAGCAACGAGTGGTATGCTTTCAGAATGCCAGCTCACAACGAGGGACTTCATTCATTGGCTACGCGCTGTTGACGTCAAAAGTAGGGGATGGTCACAATACTGTTACTCGACTGTGTATTTTCTGATTACGTATGGGTGACTCCTTTAAAATAGGATCTCTGCTATCGTGCCACAAAACGTATCAGAAAGATATTTTGAATTGCAGAAAACCCATGGAATTACCAAAAACAGTGAAATCTACTTTCTTGATTTCAAAGACTACAGTCTTGTGACGATTATACATATTAACAGAATAAACCGTGGTTTGTCACAAATATTTATTTTTTCAAGTTGACCATGGTCTCGCTGTACCCAGAATGTCCTGATGAAGCTAGGCCAATACCCAGTAAAATGTGCCATTCATCAGGATGAATTAGGACGAATGTGCTATTCATCATGATGAATGGCACATTCGTCCAGATGAAGCCAGGTCAATGCCCAGCAAAACCATGGTCGACTTGAAAAAATCAATATTTGTGACAAACCACGTTGTATTCTCTTTGTACAGAGAAATCTAGTTTAAGCATGGAGAAATCAAAATGTTAATTGAAAAAAATTGGAGTTCACTTTCTTCAAGATGAGCAATGAAATGAAACCTAGTACGAGATGAAAGTTCCTCAGCCCTTGAAAAATTGTATTTACCAGGTCGCCTGAGAATCTCAGTACAATTTCATTTGCCCACGAGTTCGATCTAATAAATATTTTGCTGGTTGCCACGATATCGTCTATCAGTGGCTCACGAAAATCAACTTGCAAAGATGAAAAAATTGAAATATATTTTGTGAAGTTGCCTTTCTTTTTCCATCAGATCGAACGCTACACGCAGTAGTCTATCCCTAATTTCGGGTTACTGGTTCCGTGGAGAAAAGAGGGCTAGCTCCACAGGCCAGGGATACGACCCACGACCTATCCGAGACTGGAGCCCAAGGTACAACTCAGAGGATTGACCGGAAGCTCACACCTCTGATCGCTCGTCCTCTGGGACGAAAAACGCTATTTATGTAATTACTACCTTCTGAGTTATTGTTCTTAGAAAGTCAACAGTGATAGGCCTGTACCCTGTGTCTTTTGAACTGGTGTATTGAAAATGTCAATGACAATAAAAAAAATAAACTGTTTTGAAGGCGAACGAAGATACTGTTTCTTGGTACATTACTGTCTTTTGTTTCTGTCGATGATCGGGAGTTTTAAAGCAGCGAGCACTTTGGTATCGTGTTATAACTCTAAAGTATACGTCCGTGAATCACTACTCCAAATGTCTTTTTTTCTTTTTCTTAAATTTAACGACTTTACTGAGTACTTAAGGGTAACAGAACTATCTACTTCCTAATACAGGACTCCTGGTTCTTTGGGGGCCAGGCACAGTGTCGTTCATACGAACATGATATCTGTGTCTTGTGCGGGATTCGAATGGAAACATTCGACCATTAGATAACCTAAAAAACTAGAAACATTCGACCATTAGACAACCTAGAAATAATACCAAGAAAAGAAAAAAACTTCTAACAGAGGAATAACCTAAAATCATAATTACGGGCTACATACGAGTTTTGAGTAAGGTAATCCTTCCGCATTCGAAAAGGTTACGTTACTTTCTTGAGAAACTGAGAAATTCTGAAATCATTAATACTGAGCTTAATAACATATGATGAAAATAGGTTTTAGTTCCTCTGCGCTTAGATTATCATATCTCTTCTTATACGTTTAGGTAAATGTGACGCAATGTTTCCGATGTTATGTTATTATTTATAAGAAATATAGTTTTGCATAGCAGAACAGTAAGTGATCATGAAAAAATTGCGTGTCTGTACTGCAATTCAAATCCAAGTAGCGAAAGTACAAACCGCAGCCAACGGAATAATGCCGAACTCAAGTGCAACTGCGCTAGCCGACTAACCATCCTAATTCATCAAGTAATTCACTTAGCTTTAAAATAATTTTTTGCGGCTTAAGAATGCTGACCCATTCACTTCCTAGAAGTCATCTTGACAAAAAAGAAAAGTTACATTATAGCTGTAAATCATTTTAAAGTCCGTTACTAATGATTAGCATTCACATTCAGAATGACAGTACGACAGAACAAACCGATACTGCCGCATGCAAGTGTGCAGGGGCGAGGCAGGGCAGACATATGGTAGTGAGTCACACAGCCAAGCTTCATTTTACGATTTTTCTGTCGTCGCTAACCGTTTAAAAATGACGCAGCGAGGCTCTGTCGTAATTGTGAATAAGAAAAATTTTATTCGCGAATGTTCAGTACATATTAATAAGATTTTGGCAGAATAGGAGAGTTACTATATAATAAATTTGCGAATCAGGAAATTCACTGCATTTCTTCCCCACAAAACACGTTTCTAGCCACAGTTTCAAGTAGTATATCAGTCGTTGTTACTGATTTTGTATTTGGTAGGAGGGACATTTAAAACATTTAGGATTCCGTATGAATGAATGTCATGCTATGTGATTTTGATAATGCCTTCAAAGACGTTGTTTCAGATTTCTGTTATGTGTGTTCGTGCTCCAGTGTTTGATGGGATTTTTTTCTTTTTTTCGTAAACTTACGTGTATGAAAGCATGCTTCTGGGCTACGGTGTTCTTATTATCACATTTTATTTGAAACCAAATATTTTATAACATTTAAAATGTGAACTCTCAATATATTCATAGAGGCATATGTTTTATTTCATAAATTAAGGAAATCTTGGTTCTGAATTTACTTCAAACATAAGATGGTATGATTTGCTAGAACAACCAATAAGACTTAAAGTTTCGAAAAGTAATGTGAGTTTACTTTACAAACCGTATTTACAGTCCTTGACGAAGGCTGGAAATTCAGAGTTGCAATTATACATAGATTGTGAGCAGTTCATCCATCACATCAGTCAGTCGTTTATCTCTTTGGTATGGCATGAGTTCTGTCTGTATAGGAACAAAACAAATTCGATTCTGAAGGTTGCGTTTGATATATCTGAAAAAGTTTTCTTCTGCCAATAAAAACGTGCACAGCAGTTTCACAAAGCAGACTTCCTGAATTTTGCCTCCGTGACATCTCACAAAACAAGTTGAAGGGAATTTGTTTCACGTATCGTGTGACGAAATAGCTGACGATAGAGAAACAGAACACCGAACTAAATTTTTACTATGTTGTGCTGATACCTCATCACGTGGTTTAATCAGAACGGGGAGACATATTTTAACTATGTCTGTTGTCAAGTGTAAATCACGTGATGGCCTATGCCACAAAGCTACGTCATCAAGGTGTTGACCTCATTGCTTAAGATCAGTGTAAGTTGGGTAGTATGTGCAAAGGTTCATTTTATTATTTTTTCACTTGATAGGACCAAATGATTTGGAATTTATGATTCTTGTGTTTCACGAATTTCAAATATTTTCTTACTAAAAGAAAATATTGCACGTACAGTCGATCCTTTAAACGAAACATTCGATTGTTCCCCCCTTTTTTTGAGTTTGCTGCCTTCCGAATTCTCAAAGCACAGAAAATTTGGTATGTGTAGGTACATTTGGGAGTTACGAGCACAAACGTATTAGGATGTTGTCCTATATCTTTCTATGTACATTTCGCCACCATTTTATTGCACTTCATGTTTTGTCTTTGTGTCATAAGTCAGGCCTCAAACATGGCCAGAACATATTGAGATAATTTGTTGCTAAGTTGACGGCAGACTGTCGGAGGACTCATCTTGCCGATGCTGAAGATCCACTTCCAGCTTCAAGCGCTTAGCAGGGTCGTTACAATCGAGATCTTCGTGATCAGAACTGTCTTCATGCCGAAGCTGCTCAGCCTCAGAATCGTGCTTTTTCTTCGCCGTAGCCATTTCCGCTGCATGCTTTTTCCTCCACTTTGTGCGTCTGTTTTGAAACCACACCTGCAATAATCGTAAAAACAGGAGGAAATAAAGATATTTGTCTATATATATAAGATTTCTACAAGCATGCACAATGAAAAATTTTTTTTGATATGACAAAATATTTACTGATTTAATGAATATAATTTGATGTTTACTCAAACACTTCAATTAGCCTCGAAAAGTGCCCACACTTTTCGAGGCTAAATTGAAGTGTTTGTCAATATTTTTTTCCAGTTGACATACTGCATTACTACAAGTCTTTCGGTTCACGCAAAGGAAAGGTAAATCTTTACTGTATTAGTGAAAGTTTTGCTAGCACTGTAACGTACCAGGAGATGTGACGTACCTGCCAGCAGGACGCACACGACATAAAGGCAGATAGGAATCAGAATAAAACGTCCGCGTAGCTTAATTGGTAGAGCAACTTATTCCGGAATGAGTGGACCCGGGTTCGAACCCCGGCGCGGATAAAAATGACGGAGAAATTTACTTCGTTATAATGGCGCCCGAACTACCCGGATGACCCGACCGTTCAAATTCTCGCATTGGTGTGATGTTATTTCCACACCGCGAGATAGGAAAAATCAGAGAATCCCTTCTCCAGTGCTTCGAAAAATAAATGTGTGTGATGTTGCATTCCACACACCAGATTGACTGGGAGTTCTCAAGTGCACGTTCTACAGTGGTTGTCTGCCTGCAGCGATTCATGGTCACGGCTGATCCGTGGGCCATGCCCCCGGCCCTCTTTCGGGGGGGGAGATGTGACGTACCTGCCAGCAGGACGCACATGACATAAAGGCAGATAGGAATCAGAATACATGTCTGCGTAGCTCAGTTGGTAGAGCTGCTTGTTCCGGAATAAGCGTACTCGGGTTCGAATCCCGGCGTAGACCAAAAATGACGGAGAAATTTACTTCGTTATAGCACGTTTGAAAAGCAGAATTTGTTTTTCTGCGCGAGAGAAACAACGACAGGTACGGTTTTTGTGTCTCCAGAATTTCTCAACTAGTGGCACTCTTCAGTAGATAATGTCTATATGTATGAGACCAACGCTGATCAAGGAAAGAAAAGTGATTTTCCACCTGTTTTCACTTCTCTCATCGGCGTGGGGGAAAATATTTCTCATACGTTAAGTTAACTAATTACATGGCACTTCGAATGTGATGTAGTGTCGGTGCCACATTAAATGGCATTTCAAGTGCCAGTTGCTGAAAGAAATGTACAGAGTTAAAGAGGCAAGAAGGGGTCGAGTCGTGTCGTCGAATCTTCAGTTCCAAAATGCCAAGTGTCAGAGACGCGGGGCTCTAGCTAACCGTCCGAGTAGGAACAGGGGTCAAGTCCCGGATGAAATACGAGTAGTGTGCTTGATCTACAGCACTGGTTCTGTCCTATCGCTGGAATCAGTGGCCCCAAATTAGGAACGGGTGGTTACTTATTGCTGTAGATCCTCTTAGTGGTCGCCAAACCCCGAACCAAAGAAAAAAGAAAAGACGCTGAGAAAAATATTTGTTAAAGTTGCGTCATCATCATCAACCACGGGACAGATGGCCGTCGGAGAGGGCCACCAGATTACAATTGTCTTGTATTTTTACTAAAAGTGCATCGACAGTGATCTCTGTCAGGGAAGAACGATCAGCGACTAAGTGCGTCCAGGGTCGACTTCAGAGGGAACCATCCACGCATTAGCGTCCCCACACCCGTTGAGTCTGCGGAAAACTCCGGAGAATATATTGTCAGCAGGACCGGACTCGAACACCCGGCAGAAACGTCTGCCACCCCACACTAAGCACAGCGCGTTAGCCAACTGCGTTATGCCGGTGGTGAGAATCACCCGAGTTGTGGCCGGGTAAAAATCCCGGATGCGGCATGAGCGGTGTGCTTGTTCTGCAGAGGTGGTTTTTTTCCACTCCTGGGACCATTGGCCGCAAATTAAAGACACACGAATCCTAATTGCGTTAGCTGCTCATGGAAGCGGTAAAATCCCGAAACGCAAATTCAAAATTGTAATCAGTGTAGTTATTCTGAACGGTTACAATTAAATAATCTAGATTTGTTGTCGTCTTCAGTTCTGATGATATTGCGTAGAGAGCAATGCTAACATCTGGTTTCGTCAAACATTGTATTCATTGAAAACAGAAAAGAAAAAGAAAAGTAACATATTATGTTTCTGGCAAAGTTGAACTTTACTTTGCTCATCGTAAGGAGAAAAAAGCGAAAAACAACAACAACTTTATTCCATATTCCTATAGATTTTGCGTCAGGTTGAAAGACCATCTGCGTCAAATAGGATGAAAACGAAAACACCAATGGAAACGACCATCTCTTTTGTTTCCGCTTACACCTGAATTTATAGCGCATAGAGTTTTGGAGAAATCGCTCTTTCCTGACTTGGCTGTCTATATGAATAATTCAGAGCATAGTTTTGTTCCATTTTGGCAAACCCTCAGATACGGATCGCCCAAAGTCAGTCATCACGAGGCTGTGCGCATGACACAGGAACTCCACCCGCCCGCCTATATATGCAGCATGCATGCAAAACCTTAACTCTCATTTTTCAAGCATTCCTTGCGGTCGATATCCGAATATCTCTTGATCTTCGGAAGCAAACGAAAAATTACTTTCATGAAAAAGAGATCATGTCTTTGTTTTTTCGGATGGTAAACATGAATAATCTGCGTGGCTCCAATCAAGTCGTCAGATGTGACCCAAATCGTTTCACGGGAAATTCTCAGGAAAAATTATGTTTTGCTTCTTTACAGTTGAGCTATACATAACAAGAACACACAGCGTATTAAAAAGCAATATCTTTGGATGCTTTATTGGATGTATCACTGATATCATTTCAATCTTCAAGTCAATTAAAATAACATCCCCATGATTTTTATGATAATAGAACACAACTATCTATCTATCTGCGTGATTAACAGATAACGGAGTATCAACTTTCATTATATATTTACTCGCCCAGAAAATTTCTTACTCATTGATTTCGTTCTGAATGCTCATTAAATTCACATGAAAACAAAAAAGAATCAAATCTGTATCTCTTCAGCTGTTACTAGCTGGAAGAAGACAAAACTAGAATGTAGATAATATATAACTACAAGTCTGCTATCCACACTTACTGACATTAGCAAAGATACATGTAGGTGGGATAGAGCAAACTAAGAGCAGAATGACTTTATTTGTAACGGGGGTTCTAATACCGCGGGATCGCCATTAGCGTGCGCTCCGGGGCACGGCGGATTTTCTAGAGTTGGGCACTCGTGCTGTTTTCGAATTCACAGTCATCTGGTTGGGAAGTCGGCTTGTCTAACTATAGGGTATCCGCAGCCCATGTGACCCTGAGCAAAGGATGAGAGACATCTTGCAGCCTTCACTGCTCATGGGGGTCGTAATACCCCGAAAACAAAAATGCTTCTTAAATCTTAATTTGTTACATAAACACTCTCTCTGTAAAAACATTTATTTAAAATAACGAAAGTCTTTTCGTTTCATAAATATACTTTATTAAACATTAATTTCTAAAAACGTTTTCAATTTCAGCCATTTCAATACATAATATGTTCAATTTACTTAGCAGTGACTATGTAAACAGGTTTAGATCCATGCACTTTTGTTAATATTTTTTCTGCATTTCTTGATTTCTAGCAAACAGTTTTTTTGGAATAAGCGCCCCTTTATTTCAAATAAATGGATTTGAAGCCAGTGCATTTGTTCGATAAAATAATAATACTTGCTGAATATTTTTTAAAAGTTCATATCTTTGTTTTTCCCTCACTATTTCCGAAAAATCCGACTGGAACTAATTTTTCAGAAATGCATTTAAAATTATTTTTTACTCACATTTTCTTTGTACACTTTATAAGAAAGGGAAAAGTTCCCTTAAAATTCTTTTAAAGTTTAACACGGTACATCTGTTTTTTGTTTGTGTCAACGTCTCACAGGACTATTTTTGGAAAAATTGCAAAAAATCTTATTCTAATGAGTACAGCCAGAATCGTCATTATCCACCTTGCAGCACTGGTTTTTTAAGCAGAATCAACGGGGTCATCTCTTCTTTTTCATAAAAGATGCAAAGATTTTTGAGGAACGGATTTTTTGAAAACTATGACGAGAAGTTTCTGTGACACTTATGACAAATTCTATCCGCAAGCAAGTGATTAATTAGCGGATTTTGATAAGAAGACACGTGAACAGCTGTCATGGCATCCAAATGACTGCCTTTCTGCAGTTCTTTTCTTCTTTTCTTCCCTTCTTTTGCTTGTCCAAATTATTCTTTCTATAATTTCCCTATGAGAAAGGCTTATCCACTTATCCTCCTTCTCTTGAAAATTCTACCATCAATGATACTGATAAATAAAAAGTCACACTTCTGGCTGATATCGACACCATAGTTTCAGCTTCGTCCCAACAACGTGTGAATTGTACTATGCTTTAGGCTGTTGAAATCAATCAATCTTTTACTTTGTACGACATACTTATCATTGGTCAGGAATTCGGTGCACGGGGAATAAAATTTGTACAATATGTTTTTCCGACAAAAGTCGTAAAAACAATTGAACACTGCAGTCTATATATGCATGAGTCATCCACTTTCCAAATGAATGATTCATCTAAACGTCTGTGAAGCTCCGTAAGCATACATACCTGAGCGAATAAGAAACCAGGTTCGTACTACAACATACATACATGCAGCAAAGAATATTATTACTCCTCCCGACTAGTATTAGAAACTAGGCGTACGCCAGCTCATAACTTTTAGGCCGTGGGAAGAGCGGACGGACTTGCAGACGGATATGAGTGGCTATTGCCACAAAAGCGTTCCCTCATCATAGGTTACCGGTGCATATTTGACCCAAACAAGCTGCGCTATAGTTAAGTTTAATGACACACCGTACATTGCGAAAAAGTTTTGGAAACATTTTGCTCTCGCCACACCATTCAAGACAGTAAATTAACTAGACGAAAAATGTTACAAATTGAACACGAACACATGTATGCATTCATACATGTGCACGAGGAACGTTAAATGAGTGTTTAGTCTCACATACCTGGGACTTGTGATCTGTTTTTTTATTGCACCCTTTACGTTTTTTACATAATCCTCAGTAACTTTAGTGCGCTGGGCCATCACTGTAGCCGAGTGGTCAGATCCGTAGCCATCTGGCTGATCACCCATGTTGGGCTCTGGTTTATGTTCCGGGTGAGAGGCATAGGCACGGTGTTGCCTCTGTCCCTTCCCTGGAACCAGTGGCTCTAAATTATGGATGGGGTCCTGCTTATAGTTTTTGATGCTCATGGTAGTCGTTAAAAAAAGAAAAGAAAAAGAAAACAAGATGGAAAAAGGAACTTCAGTGCAGGTAACCACCCATTAGTAAAATAAATTTATCATGTGATGTGAACTACGCTTTCGTTGTGGCTTCCTGGATCTCTTCATTGTATTGGAACGCGTTCCACGGACCAAGATCTCCAGGATGGCATAAAATGGTAAAAATATCTCCATGCATTCACATGTTCGTGAATATTCCTCGGAGCGTCTTCTGATTTCATCTAAATTGAAATCATTTCCAGGTGCTCACTATCCAGTTTTCTCGTCCATTACTGAATGACTTCAGAAAGCAACTTACTGATATCCAACAATTAATGTAGACTGGCTCTTTATTGGCTTTTACAATTCCAAATGACGGTATGTACACTTACGGACAATGAAATTTGCGCACCAAGAAGGAAGCATCGGATTGAACTGAAATTTTATGGACGTAATGATACAGATAAATGATGCACATGATGGCAAAAACAGAGCTGAAGAACAATTACAGAGGAATCTGCGGCACGCAGTTCGGTCATCTTCAATAGCGCGTTGTACCACCTCGTGCAGCGATACATACTGCAATACGGCCCGGCATGGAGGCGAACAGACGCCTGATGTTGTCCTGCTGCAGACTGGCCCACACGTCACACACATTTTCTCGATAGGGGACATGTCCGGGGAGTGGGAAGGTCATGGAAGTGTCTGGACATGACTTAGGCAGCCCTGGGCAACCCGAGCCGGGTGCGGGCGGGCATTATCCTGCTGGTATAGCACACCTGGAATCCCGGCCAGGAACGGGAGCACATGGGGCCGTAGCATCTCTTCCACATACCAGGAGGCACGCCAATGATCAACGTACCACTACTAGAGCTGATCAGATATCGTATATAGTCTATGGCTCCCCAGACCACAATGTCTGTAGTGGGGGAGGTGTGGTCCTCGATAGCAAGGTTGAGATTGTGCCGTTGACCCGCGGACCTCCACATCCGGACACGATGGTCATCTGTCCCCAAAACGAAGCGGCACTCATCGCTAAACACCACACGTCGCCAGTCTGTGGCGTTCCACGTCGCTCTGGCCTGACACCACTGCACACGGACCCGGCGATGTTCCGGTGTTAATGGCAGCACACGTAAGGGGCGCTGGGATCGCAGATTCGCTTCCGCGAGGCGTCGGGAAATGGTTCGTGGGCACACAGGAGCCGCTACATCTGCCTGTATAGTGGACCGTGTCTCCGCAGGATCCGTTCGTGCCTGGCGTATGATCTGTCGATCCTCTCTACCGGTGGTCCTCCTGGACCGTCCGGAGTCTCTCCGCCGTGTGGCAGTGCCGTCACGTGTCCACTGCTCTCAACATAGTCGGAAGGTAGGGTCAGAACGATCCACGTGGCGGGCTATACGACGCGCAGACCACCCTGCGGTTTTCAGCACGATGATCAGGCCTCTCTCAAAGTCTGTAAGTTGCATAAATCGACGTCTCTGGTGTCTACCCGGCATTCTTGTCACTCTTTACTCTTGCTTGCGTCGGCCGGTGCTTTTCGCTTTTATGGGGCATCGACTAGACGTCGGTCAATCAGGCTGTCTGTTCGTGCTTTCAGCGCCACCACAGAGTGTGCAGTCATGCGCAATCGCACCAAACGTGGATCATTTGCATACCAGCACGCACTCTAGCTATTTGCAAAGTTTCGCGTTTGTAGCATGATTTCTTCTAGGTGCGCAAATTTCATTGTCCGTGAGTGAATATGAGGTATGGCTATTAAATAACAAGAGTGATGCTGTAACTTTAGTTAAATAAGGGACTTTCGTTAAATAATAACTCTTTTCACTTTCAACGTACTCCTTTCCCCCATCAAGAGAATGATGCATTCTGATCTTGCACTGGGCAAAGCACTGATTTAGCAAAGAGGGTGTGATTCCTTTTGTGAGGCTTGGCTTCTTTCTTCTTCACCACAATAATTAATTTAAAACTGGCTCATTTGAATATACAGATTTGACTTTGGGAAACAGAAAACATTCGCATGGAGGCCAAATCTGGCGCGTAGGAGGATGTTGATGCACTGGAATGTTTTTCTAGGCTAAAGCCGGCTTCACTGAGAGCGCGGAATGCGCTGGCGCATTAACTTGTTGAAGGATGTAGCCATTTTTCGACAACTCTCACCTCTCTATTCTGACTAGCTGTCCCAAAGCCACCCGGACCTGTTTTTAGTAAAGGTGGTTCATTGTTGCTTCATCGGAAACTTACTCCGCAAAAGTAACACTTTTAATGTCAGAGAAAACAATTAACATGGCGTTGAACTTGGACTTGATTTACCGTGCTTTCTTTATTTTTGGTGAGATTGGTGTTTTCCTATGTATCGACTGCTTTTTTTTCATTTCAGGGTCATATTGGAAGATCCAGGTTTCTTCACATGTAATAACATTTTGTATTTTGTATATCAGTGGGAAGCGCATCACCCTGAAGTACTAATTCTTCACACATACATGGAAGTCAATACAAATGTCATCATTGTTGGTAGAAATGTGCCGTATCTTCTGAAAACTTGAAAATTACATCGCCTCAGAGCATGAATTGAGCCCGCAACCGTAGCCTTGGAAGACATAAAGGGAATAGAGCTTGCTTTCTTCCTTTGTCTTAAAGTTGAAATAGTTTCTATATTTTAAGCTAGGAAAAAACTGAAGTAAAAGGGAGGGGGGGTCAGAGTCACAGCAAATTCTTCAAAAAGGAAATATCTTTGTCGTACTCATTGTTAAAAGTAAAAAGAAGAAGTTCAGCACTAAAAAATGCCTGAAACTAGAAGACTAATAAAAGATTAATTAGTTTCGTGCTGTCGAAATCCCAAAAGGTACACAATGCCGTAATTTTTGCACGATAATCAAACTGACACCTTTAAAACCACAATTAAAAGATACGTCTCTAATACATAGTCAAAAATGTCGAATAATAAAACACAAATGCCTGAGGTCCTTTTAATCTCACTATGAGATCATGTGAGATCATCTTCAGATGCTGTTCCTAACAGCATCTGAAGATGATCTCACATGATCTCATGCGTTCGTGTTTTATTATTCGACATTTTTTACTATGTATTAGAGGCGTATGTTTTAACATATCACGGCTTTTAATTGTGGTTTTCAAGGTGTCAGTTTGACTATCGTGCAAAAATTACGGCATTGTGTTCATTTATATTGTAGAAGACTAATTGCTTTTAATTCGTTTGTGAATTCGCTGTTTGGAGAATATATATATAAATCATCATTATCATCATTGCTAACCATCATCAATTCACTGTTGGATGAAGGTCTCATTAAGTTTCTTCCACAACTCTGTCTTGAGCCAGTCTTCTCCATGTCACTCCGACATGCTTTCGCATTTCATCGTTTTATATCCACGTGGTCTTTTTCTGTCCCTTGGTACTTGATCTAAAATCTTGGCTGTGTCCATCGGTGGTCCGTTCTTCTGGCCACATGTCCAGCCCATTGCCATTTCAGGGATTTTACTCTGATCATGATGTCTTCCACTCTTGTCATTTTCCTTACCCGTGAGTTTCTCTTCTTATCTTTCCTGGTTACACCAAGCACGCATCTCTCCATGCTCCTTTTAGTTATCTGCAGCCTTTGTACGTCTTTTTTACTTAAGATCCATGTCTATGCTCCATATGTAAGAACTGGAAATATGTATTGATTAAACACTTTTCTTTTAAGACATAGTGGCATATTGCTCTTTAAAATTGTACTACTTCTTCCAAAAGCTCTCCAGCCAAGTTTTATACTCCGCTTAATTTCCTCATCAGTGTGACCCTCGCTTGATAGCTGTTGTCCAAGGTAAATGTAGATATCGGTTATCTCCAGATTTTCTCCATCAATCGATAACCTTTATTTCTTGTAAAAGCATCGTACATCAGCTTTGCTTTGTGAAAGTTCATTTTTAATCCCACTTCTTTACTTTTGTCAGCAAGTTCCTGGATCATATACTTCAATCCCTGAAAAGACAGTTGCAAAAATGACAACAGCAAAACGAAAGCGAATTAAATGATCTTCATTAATCTTCATCCCCTTGTTTTACCAGTTCAGTGATTGAAAGACCCTTTGCAATGTAGCATTGAAGAGTTTGGGAGATATGATGACATCCTGTCTCACTCTCTTTCCGATTTTTGTTCGTGCTGTAACTTAAAAAAGCCGTACCTTTGCATTTTTATTTTCATAGCATGTGTAACTTCTGCCGTGAGAACTGGACAACTTTGGCACGAAAACTGGAGAAACTCTGTACTGGTACCTTTCGTAATGTCTGGAGTTGATGTAATATCCTTTTCTTACAGTCTTAAATAGAAATCTTTCACTCTTCTCAAAATTTCGCCTCTATTTCCTGTATAATGAATTCAGCTTCTTCTACTAGTTGTTGTTTTGTTAATTATATCATGAATAAACTTTCCTGCTAGTAGTGTAGTAATAATAATGAACAAGCTTTTAACTGCTAGTAATGTTGTAGTAGTAATTAAGATGAATAAAGTCTTATGCTGGTTGTTAATAATAACAACTAATGAAATAAACCTAACAGCCAGACAGAGATCTGACAAAACTATGAACTGAGAAAAACGTACTTACAACACAAGCTTTATTCAGAGAAAGTCCTGGTATCCTCCAACATACACGAAGCTCTACTCACATAAACGAAGATCTCTTTACACATAAAAGCTCTCTCACGTAACACAAACAAAAGCTCTCCTCCACATAAACAAACGCTCTCTGGCACATAAACAACAGCTCTCCCTACGCACATCAACAAAAAGCTCTCTGGCACATAAACAACAGCTCTCTGGCACATAAACAACAGCTCTCTGGCACATAAACAACAGCTCTCTGGCACATAAACAACAGCTCTCTTAGGTATCGTTGAACGCGCCTATTTATACTGGCTACCACCACGTCATGACTTACACTCATTGCCAGATCTCATTCAGCGGGAGAAATAACATCTCGTTCAGTAAGAAGATAACTTACATAGTAAGATAAAATAACCAGAGATAGTAAAAATCAAAAGGAAAGTGAATCTAGAGTATATGTGTTACACCTGTTACACTACCATCTTCTTTTCTTAGAGCCATAATCTGTTTTCTTCCCTTACTGAGATGTCCCTTTGCTCTCTTCAGGCTTTGGTTGCTTTCAGCTGCTTTTTTCACTAGTTCACAACTGAATTTCTGTATGTCTTTAGTGATATACATATATATGGCAAGCAAATTTGGCGAAAAATAAAACAGCTCTTTTAAGGGTCAACTATAGACATTTTATTTTATTTTTACGTAGTTTTTTCCGGTATTCTTTTTTATTTTATTTTCCAGATTCCCTTTTTTCTAGCTACTTTTTGCCGATTCTGCATCCTGACGTGGTGCTGGTATGGTAGCGGTTTGTAGGCAGGTAAGTACGTTAGAGCAGCTTATAAATTCAGCACTCAAGGTGGACGTCAAGTAATTTTGCTTCCTGTACATCCAATGGAAAAACTTCTGTACACATTTTCTTCCAAATTAATGCGTTCCCAAGGATGAAAATTTGAACATCGATTAAAATAGCTTCATTTTTATATCTTGGAATACTTAATATTTTCTAAAACATAACCATAATTATGCAATCCAACATTTGTATGTCTACTGACGTCATCAATGTACAGGTCGCGCCATCTTTTTTCTGGTTTCAACACCACCAAAATAAAAGTTATTGATTTTTAATATAATTGTGGTTATGTTTTAGAAAATAGTAAGTATTCCAAGTTATAATACGCAGTTATTTTAATCGATGTTCAAATTTTCATCCTTGGGAACACACTAATTGTGAAGGAAATGTGTACAAAAGTTTTTCCATTGGAAGTATAGGGAGCAAAATTACTTGACGTCCATCTTAACGGTAAACCATGTAATCCTAATACTCTCATTTTTTTTCTTTGGGATATTCCCTATCAGGGCACTCCATTTTCACACCTATTCCTTCTTTTTCTTTCCCCTTCCAAAAGACTTCGCGGGTTGCAGGTCAAAGGGCTTTAATCCTATTTGACGATTTCCTCAGTTCGTCATCTATTATGCCACGGAAAAGCACATGCACATAACATGTATTCTTTCGCACACTTCTCAATTAACATGCGAAAAGATTTCTCAGCTGTTTTCTTTAATTTTACCAGAAATTTCCCATTTATTCGTTAATTAAATCTTGAATTCAGCATTTTCCCACGCACGGCAGATAACACATCATGTCACTGAACTAGTGCAGAGAGTGAGGTGAACTTTGTAATTCCGGTTACGGACAGTTCAAGGTCGATGGCCTCCCACTCACGTTCGAAATAAGCAGATTTTCGTTATTTTACAGCCATACCTCATACATGTGTTTATACAAGCAGATTACATGAAATTCTGCATAAGTACGAGTATTAGCGGGGTATATTTAGAATATTCCAGATGTGTGGTGCACAATCTGAACCAACGGTCTTACATCTGCAATTAACACTGCCACATTTCAGCGTTTGCAACATTGCACAGAGTATCCGTGCAAAGGTCACAGGTCCTGTCTTTCAGAGCTGAGTTCGGGCTCAATTTGCGAAACCCGAGTCCGTACGAGCCCGTGATATATTAGCCGGAGCCCACCCGAGCCCGAACTTTATATTGCAAGATTGAGCTCGAGCCCGAAAATTGGCTAACCTGCTCTACCATTAATAAAAAACATCTCCTTTTTCACACTTTCACTCTCTTCTCCTCCTGCAATTAATCAATGTATTTCTCAAATAGTGAGTGGGGAAGGGACCTCTATCTATTTTTATAATGTAACTGTATGATTTTCTTTGACCGTTCATTTCCACCTGAAATGCTTCCGGCGGCCGGGCATCCAAAATGATCGGGTGCGGCAATTCTATGTTGATCAAATAATGCTAATATTATCGTGCCATAATGTGCTGCAATATATACGTTGCTAAATACAATTAGCAGGGAGCTACTGCGTGGAGATAAGGGGTAAATTATCGTCGCTATGCCATTTTCTACCCAAGCCCGGAATAAATAGCCATCTCGAATGCCCGCTCCCCAACCAGAACCAATTGCCGAAGAACTCCCCTTACCAACTATAAAGTGTCTCATTTGCTAAATCGTATAAATTCTCATTTATATGTAAAAAAACTTATCTCGCTCTCCCTCTCTGTAAGAGCCCGAACGCGTCCGAGCCCGAACCGCAGTAAATATTCTACAGATCGAGCCGCAGTAAATATTCTACAGCCCGGGCTCTGCTTCGGGCTATCGGACTCGGGCCCAGCCCGTCTCAGCCCTGCTGTCTTTCCCTCGTGCGCAATGCTCTTCGCGCTGTGTGACGACAGTAGCTCTTATTAGTGGTATAGCATGCAATGTACTAAGCGAAAGATATAAATTTTATGATGATATCACGATCAAGTTTTTACTGCAAAAAAAGAGAATGGAGTTACCATGTCAATGAAAAAAATGACCAGTTCTTTATTTTTAAATTTTACTGGCCTATATCTGTGTTAATGTATTCTTCCAAGCTGCTGCTTTTTTGAGTTTCCTGTACATATCAATATTATTCATTTTGAATTAAGCCTACATCATCATCATCATCATTGTCAACCATTATCAATCCACTGCTGGACGAAGGTCTCCCCAAGTTTGTTCCACAACGATCTGTCTTGTGCCAGTCTCCTCCATGTTACTCCCGCATACTTTCGAATTTCATCCACCCATCTCCCATGTGGTATTGTTCTAGGTTTTTTCCTGTTCCTTGGAATCCAATCTAAAATTTCGGATGTCCATCAATGGTCTGTCCTTCTGTCAGTATGTCCAGCCCATTGCCATTTCAGGGATTTAATTCTGATCATGATGTCTTCCACCCTTGTCATTTTTTGGATCCATGAGTTCCTCTTCTTATCTCTCCTGGTTACATCAAGCATGCACCTTTCCATGCTGCTTTGAGTTGTCTGCAGCCTTTGTATGTCTATTTTAGTTAAGGTCCACGCCTTTGCACCATACGTAAGCACTGGAAGGATGCATTGATCAAACACTTTTCTTTTAAGACATAATGGCATATTGCTCTTGAAAATTATGCTGTTTCTTCCAAAAGCTCTCCAGGCAAGTTTTATACGCCGATTAATTTCTTCATCAATGTGACCCTCACTTGGTTACATATTACGTCGTAAATATAGAAGACACTTTTCTCACTTTACCGTACTTATAACCATCCAGTGAGAGGCTTCACAACTAACTTGAAGAATGTCCGGATATTTTTAACGTAAGTAATATTTTTTTTCATAAAGCATGTTTCCCAAGACTGTAAATAACACTTGGTAATTATCACTGTAAATATAACTATAGCAATTCCTGTAACTAGATATACCATCTGTAGGGATGTGCTTACAAATAAATAAATAAATTACGTACAGTATGATGATTAGTCAAGTGCTGGTTACTTAAAACTTCATTTCTTTAATAACACACCCAACGATAAATTATTTTGTCCATCCACTTTCGTCGTGTGCGCGAGTATGTGTGTTATGAAAAATTAGAAACATTAGATGGTCCCCATTACTTTATAAAGATATATGTATTAGCACATAATATTTGTTCTATTGTTCCTCATCTATCTTCGGTTCCCACTATTTTCAGCCTGTTATTTGGGAGTGGGGTAAAAAACAAAATCTATCAAAAAAAAAAAAAACAAGAAAAAAACAACAACTACGTTTTTCTCAAGAATTTCATATCAACGCCTTCGAATCTTTCAAATTATTTTTAGGCCTTTTTATACCGTTTTTACCTTCACCCAAATATACTTTCGACACCATTTCCATCGTTTCTCTAACGAACAGTGTTGCCAATGGTTTGATCGTCTACTGTCTCCGTCTCATACGACTTTTTATTTATTAATAAACTAGCGTATAGCCCGTCCTAGGACAATTGTTTTTAAGCTGCAAGTAAATATTAATATATAGGGGATGTTGCCCGTCCTATGACGGAGTGAAATTTCTAATTGAAGCAGAGTGAACACAAATCAAATAAACGCTGGATTTCTGTAAGAAAATATAGTAAACACTTTTATAGTAAGAACTCATTTATGTCAGAACTAAAAATTAAAAATTATATGCTATTTATTACCGTTTTTCAGAAGACCTCGAGATAAGTAACATTCTGTGAAAAATATATTTGTTGTTGTTTAACAATTGTAGATTAGAGCGTTTAGATAGATCGGTATTTTGCAAAATGTGTAATATAATCAGCAGTAAACTCGGAAAGTTGTTTTCGTGTAAACTTACCTTAATAACTTTACTTTGATTTTTCGCGTTAAATTACTTTTTCTCCGACACCCTTCACAGCTTGTCTTAGACTGTCCTATTCGACGGTTAGTTTGAAACTTCATACCGAACCTTTTTCTACAAAATAATGCGACATCTGGTATTAAAAATCGGAACTATGTAAATTCTCGGCAATGTGCTATTAAGCGACGTCTGCTTATAGATGCAACTTGCTCACTTTGACATCTCACGATTTCAGTTTTTATTGTAGGTTAGAGCATTTAGGTAGATCGATATTTTGCAAAATGTTTAGTATAATCAGCACTAAACTCGGAAAGTTAGTTAAATTAAAAAACTAAAAATTAATTAAAGCATACAAGTTATTATTCGAATTGTGCTAATTTAAATTAATATACAAACGCAACTTGGCCTTGATATTGAGATTTTAATTCGCATTTTGTAGATCGGATAAATAGAACTCGAGTCATTGATAATCCAATGTTTTTAAATTAGCACGCTATCACCTTGACATTTAAAAGTGATTGCGGGCTATTATATAGCAGGCAATCATTTTGACATCGCGAGAACACACACGAATTTAGCAATAAGTGATGGCGCAACAATGCAGACGTTGGTGTGACCTCAAGCGTTAAAGAGAGACATACGGATCTGGGTGTTTATATTATTAATAACTCTTGTAGTTTCCGATGTAGCAAATCATTATTTCGTTTTATCTTCATTTTTAATGTCTTATTTTTTTTTATTTATTCATTTTTTTAAATCAGCTTACCTTTACTTGACTTTCTGACATTCCGAGGGCGTACGCCAGTTTAGCTCTCTCTGGGCCTGCTAAATATTTGGTTTGTTCGAAAGTTTTTTCAAGGACGTATATCTGATGACCGGAAAACGTAGGTCTTGTGTGTTTTTTTTTACCGTCTTTGTCCACCACGTTTTGGGCTATAAAGAAAAAAACAGATCATCGAATAAACTATTTTAAAACATAACGCGCTGAAGGAAAATATATGCACAGAAAAATATATTGCGTCTTTTATAATGCTTTAAGTCGCCACATACAAGTTAAAATCTTATGTTGTAAATCCATATGTTGAATAAGTTTTTATTAAAGCTTTGATTTCCCTTTCTTATTAAGATTTGATAAGAAAAAAGCAACTTACCAGTTGAACAAAATTTTCTGGAAAGTTTTAAATGCCTATGGGATAGTGTGGGACATATTGAAACTTTTAAACTTGCTCTTCCGATTGTGAGATATCGTGGAATATTCACCTTTTACAGCAGGCTTCTTGTGTGGTGGGACATCTAAAAGTACACGTTGTTGTTCAAATAACTTTGGGCAGATGCTACTGTACTTCCCGGCTTCTAAGCTGCTGGCCAGTTTTCGTCTTATCTCCGTTAAACATATTAAAATCAACTTTAATCTCACCTGTTTTCAAGCCTTTTGAGATCATTATTTTGAGAAAATTTCCGTCGTACCACCGGAAGTGTATCATTCGTACTTCCACATATGACTTCGCCAAGGAAATGTCTTTGAGTCTGTCCAAACGACTGCATTTGCATGTACCAATCAGCTTCCGCACGGAGGTGATGAATGAGTTTTCACTATTTTGCCTTACAGATTCTATTTGTGAAGAAAATATTCAACAAGCTTCTTTTTATCAGTTTATTGTTTCTAAAGCATAACCATAGGTTTCTATCATCATATTTAAAGTCTGCATAAGGCCATAAGGCCATTTTGATGTAATACATTAATTTACCTGATCCTCAGTTATCTATCAAATTCTGTACATGACCGCTTTTTACATTATTTTAATATTCAAGATTCGGTGACCAAACAGAGAACGATTCTAAATGACCAACAAAGCAAACATCGAATGAAGGTACTTTCGTTTTTACTCTGCTGTAAAAGTTTTGTTATTTGAATTTCCTATAACGTATCAAATGTTCTGGTTCCGATTGCGTGACTTTAATTGCACATACTATAATATATTTTCAGAGAACAAATAGCTGGTAATGTTATGTATTATTATTATTATAGTTAGTTTACAATTCCTTCAGGGTTATCGAAATGCCTACCTACTCATTGTGCTATGGCGTCATTCAAGCTTCGAATGCACAGCAGCCCACCATACCTGATGCTGTCAGTTTTTCATAGCAGCTTTAATCTGTGCTGGTCGCGGATAATTCTTCAGAAGATGTCCCATCAAGTTCCAAAACTATTTCAACATCATCATCAACAACCATGGGAATGAAGCCCGAAGGTGTCTGTCGCCAGAGGGCAGCAGATATCAATCGTCTTATTTTTATTATACAGTACTTACTACCAGCGCATCGACACTCATCTGGCAAACCCAGTCATTCTGGGGAAGAGGGGGACCAAGGACAAAGTGCGTACGAGGCCGACTTAGGGAGCCAACCACTCATTCACGTCCCCAAACACGGGGAGTCTGCGGAAAACTCCGGAAAAACCGCAGACTGGATGAGCAGCAGGACCGGGGCTGGAACACCCGTCAGAAATGTCCGTCTCCCACCCTGAGTTAACCAACTGTGCCGTGCCGGTGGTCAAAACTACTTGATGGGCGATAAATCCGGGAACTGGCTGGCCACGAAAACTGTTTGATGGGCGATAAATCCGGGAACTGGCTGGCCACGAAAACTGTTTGATGGGCGATAAATCCGGGAACTGGCTGGCCACGAAAACTTTTTGATGGGCGATAAATCCGGGAACTGGCTGTCCACGAAAACTTTTTGATGGGCGATAAATCCGGGAACTGGCTGGCCACGAAAACTTTTTGATGGGCGATAAATCCGGGAACTGGCTGGCCACGAAAACTGTTTGATGGGCGATAAATCCGGGAACTGGCTGGCCACGAAAACTGTTTGATGGGCGATAAATCCGGGAACTGGCTGGCCACGAAAACTTTTTGATGGGCGATAAATCCGGGAACTGACTGGCCACGAAAACTTTTTGATGGGAGATAAATCCGGGAACTGGCTGGCCACGAAAACTGTTTGATGGGTGATAAATCCGGGAACTGGCTGGCCACGAAAACTGTTTGATGGGCGATAAATCCGGGAACTGGCTGGCCACGAAAACTTTTTGATGGGCGATAAATCCGGGAACTGACTGGCCACGAAAACTTTTTGATGGGAGATAAATCCGGGAACTGGCTGGCCACGAAAACTGTTTGATGGGTGATAAATCCGGGAACTGGCTGGCCACGAAAACTGTTTGATGGGCGATAAATCCGGGAACTGGCTGGCCACGAAAACTTTTTGATGGGCGATAAATCCGGGAACTGGCTGGCCACGAAAACTATTTGATGGGCGATAAATCCAGGAACTGGCTGGCCACGAAAACTGTTTGATGGGCGATAAATCCAGGAACTGGCTGGCCACGAAATGGTATTGACAAATCGCGATGTATCGATGTATCGACAAATCCGTGTGATGTTCGGGGTACATAGCTCAAGGTTGTCTTGCTGAGACCGGGAACTGGCTGGCCACGAAATGGTATTGACAAATCGCGATGTATCGATGTATCGACAAATCCGTGTGATGTTCGGGGTACATAGCTCAAGGTTGTCTTGCTGAGACCGGGAACTGGCTGGCTACGAAATGGTATTGAATCCGGGAACTGGCTGGCCACGAAATGGTATTGACAAATCGCGATGTATCGATGTATCGACAAATCCGTGTGATGTTCGGGGTACATAGCTCAAGGTTGTCTTGCTGAGACAGGACATCAACCACTGTTGTGATGAAAGGCAGTCTTAGGAATTCCGAAACATTAATGACTAAGTACCGCGCGATTAAAATGCCTGGGGAAGTGGTAAGAAAATACGGTAAGAAAAGGCCTTAAATAATTTAAACGATTCGAACGCGTATAGGCTTGAAAATTCACAGAGAGAAAAAGGAGACTATAAAATTTCTGTTAAAATATCTGACTGAAACATTTTAAAGTATACGCGTTTGTAGGAGAGATAGAGAGAAATAATCTCTTTAGAGTAGGTTAAATTTTCTTTTTTTTTTTTTTTTTACCCAGAATTGATGGTCCCATTTTATTTGTTAATTTAAATCGTTTGAGCGGCTAGGTAAGGAACAATCGATGATCTCACAAATCAATCATTTTACGAGTCGGCATTTTTTTCTTTAATTCAGCAGTGAGATGCCAAATCTTTTAAATATCACCTAGCCCGATCGCGGCTATTTTCTTTTAACAAATCACAAGAGAGAGAGAGAGAGAAAAAAAAAAGAACAGAGAGAGCGCGATACCGTCTAGGCTGCAGGTAGTATCGGATGATGCCCGTGTTGACCTCTAGCAAGTTGTGGCACTCCTAGAGAGGCTCTGATAGACAACAGGGTCGGCGGTTATGAACAGACAAGAACTCTATCAAGCCACGAAAAGTTCGCTGATGCTGTGGCTACAAAAAAGCTGCAGCGTACTTAGACGGAACAGCATGACAATGGCCTAATTCTGAATTCCTGGCGCAAAGGAGATAATGCATTCGCTCTGTAACATGATCGATTCAGCAGTTTGAGTGTCTGTTGTCTTTGTGCTCGACGTGTGAGACATGCTGAATTGGGGTCCTATTTTTCCTCTCCAGTGCGTTTATTCGCTAAAGTCTCGTGCGTATTTGTATTCTACATTGTTACCTCTTAAAATAATTGCATAATAACATGAGTCGAAAAGTTAAAAAGCATTCAGCTAATTGTATGAAGTAACCCAGAAAGAAGGGATCGGAAACATAATTACATAAATCTCGAAGAGATGCTAGATGGGATTCGACTGTGTGAAAGTAACGACTTATGTGCCACTAATGTTTCGCGCAGCAGAAAAAATGACGGCAAAAAAACTACATACAAAATTACTAAGCCATTAGGAGTTAAAACATCACTCAAGATAATGGAAAGAATGTAGAAACTGCTTTTAACCCCGAATAAAACAAAATTGTGTATAATCTCAGAACTATAAAGGAGAAAACTCGAAGTAATTTCGATGTTGTCATGAATTAGGCAATGACTTCATCGCCTGCAGAGGCCGGATAAATCGATTTAGGAAGGCATGGCTTACAGAGTTTATCTTAGTGGAGAAGTAATGTTGATGACGTTACAAATTAGCATGAATTCACGGATATTGTAGAGGAAAGGAAGATGTGTATAAACAAAAATAAACTTTCAATTCTGATTATACTCGTGTGTTTCGGAAAAGAATTCTAAGCGCAACTTGCATATTAAAAAAAGTACCAAACACTCTTAGTTTCAAAACAACCAAGGACAAAATCGTTATCATGCTGAGCGTAAGTGAAATACATATGATGACTACAACCTTAACACATCCAGAGAAACAAAGACTACAACTAAAACTCGTTCATTTACACAAGGAACAACTCTGTTGAATCTAAACTATGTTGCATCTTTTCATTGGCTTTGCAACAAAAAAAGTGATGGAAGGTATTGCATAAAAACCTTTCAACATCTTGGTGAGACACTTCTTTGAGAGTTATATGAAAAATATCACTCCATTTTATTTTTTTGTTATTGATTATTAGCTTCCCAGATCACTCAATATCATTTGCAAATTTCTCTACAGACTTTACAGAGCTGTAATCCTCTCACTCAAAACAACGCCGTTTCAGCAGCCGTTAGATCAAGGCATCATTTCAACTTTTAAGGTAAAATATTTTCTTATTTTGAAACTAGTAGAAGCAACTTGTGGAGAAAAACTGACCGTGCAAGTATTCTGTAAGAATTTTGTCTGAAAAACTTAGGGCTATGTAAAAAAGAATGGAAAGTATAATTATTAATGTGACACCTTGAGACAGAAAAAGACAAAGCACTGGTTCAATATGCAAGAAATTAGAACTGGCAATGAGCTAGAATAGACACACGACAAAAGAGAAGAAAGACTTATGGGTAAAACTTATAACTGAATAGAAACCGATAAACGGCAAGACAAAAAGTAAACATAGAAGTAAGAAAGATAAATTTGCTGCTATTTAAAGGAAAGATTTGAGACGATTTTTATCCAAAAGTGGACTGAAGTGTTCGGCGAATATTGCTACACACTTAAAGAATAATTGTAAAGATACTGGACAGTACAAGTGACACACTCAATGGTAAAATTAAAAAAAGTGTGTTGCCTTATGATAGCCAGGCTCTTTTTAATAAGACCAGGAAAACGGATGTTAACGAGTTATTGGCGCTCACTGACAGCGATAATATGTCAAATGGTGAATTAAAACGAATACATATTTTGTTCGAATATCTAAAGTTAACGAGTATGGCAAAACCGAAATAGTAGTGTGGATATAAGGGTTAGTGAGCTAAGAAAGCAGCCTAGCAAAAATTAGAGATTGATTGTAGGAACTTGTGAATGATGACTGTGATATAGCAAGAAGAGGAAAATGTTAAAGATGATCCAAGAAAATTTGGCTATGAATGAAATATCTTGGATTGAGAAAAGTGTTAATGATCCAAGAAAGTTTGGTTTTAAATGAAATATTGTTGGATTGTGTCGACAAAATAAATCGTCGCCACTGCCAACATAATCATACGCTTCAACAACGCAATTAACTGAACACAATGATCCCAGTAACTAGTTCACCATTCATCACCCACCATCCATTCTGTGAACCACCTTCTATACGATCGAGAAGTTTGTTTCTTTATCATAAGCATAAACTGTTACCTAAAAAAATTATGTTTAGCATTTTCTAAAACGTATCTTGTTAATAATTGAGTTGGACCGGAAGGTTGATGTTTGTCTAAGAACTGAAGTTCGGTTTTCCCAGTATCATCGTTGATATTCTTTTTCGAGGAAGAGAGCACAACTGACATAATACAAGTACAAAACATAGCTTCATTTGTATCTGCCAGAATATCTGACCTTCTAAATGTCCCAGTGAGAAATGATTTTTTCCCACTGTCTTGTAACAACAACCACAATTTTTCATATAATTTCTAGCATTTCTGATTAAAATCTTACTCTTAATGGCTCATATTTGAATTTTTGTTCTTAGATTTCTCAGATTTTACAGATCGGATTGAAAAATTCTTTTAATTAGGCTAGCTCTAATTGCAGTCAATGTAATCCATGTACTTTCTTCTCTGGTAGGTGGACAACGATGTATTTGAAATAGGTTCTATTTCTGGGTTCTAAAAGTCTTATTTGAAAACTTCTGTTTAAGTTGAATATCTGATACCATAAACCAAAGATCTGCAAATTTACCAGATTTTTTGTCCTGTAAAAATTCATTCTAAGTGGTAAAACCCATATGTAAATTAGGTGTTATGTCACTATTCGTAGAAGTAAGATTAGAAAAATTCTTATTATATCGGTCAGCTGCAACCGTCCGCAATATTTTCCATTATTTGACATCTTTTCTTCTTTCTATCTTTTTTAGACACTTAGATGCTCAGTTTTCTAGATAGGTGGCGTAACAGCACATTTATATGCAATACTGAATTTTCTTTAAAGGCCGGATTGGAAATTTCCTTTTGAAGCAGACAACTGACACAGACAACAAAAATTATCAACACATTCCTGACTCTTCTTGAGGGAAAATTACCCAGGTAGATACCACATATATTTGTATATGGTACCAAATCTTTACTTCTGTTTGTCATTTACGATAAATGTTACATATCTGCACGATGGAAAAATCGTTTCTCATCGTACATGTATCGTTTTGTGTCAACCATCAAAGGACATGAACAAGCTTATATACTGCGTTTTAGGGATCACGACTTACGTTCTTATTTATATGTTGTCTTATAAATCGTCAGTGTTTAGAAAATTTCTGATTACACACGTAAAAATGTGCGGCTAGCTCTACTTGCAGTCAATGCAATACCTATAAAATCCTAGGTTTTGTCAAAGTTAAGTTCATTGCATTCAAGAAATCGGAGGCATGCATCTTGGTGAACATGCACTGTTAAAAATTTTGTGTGGTAAGTTGCCCCAAAAAATGATGCAACAACAGTTGCACCACTTTCAGTGAAAAGATACACCATTGTGTGATGCAAACAAAACCCAATAACATGATGGAACCTCGCACCATAATGTGGTTCAACCTTGCATCATAATGTGGTGCAAAGTTTCACCATGCTATCGGGTTTTGTTTGCACCACACAATGGTGTAACTTTTCTCAGAAAGTGGTGCAGGTAGTGTAGCACCATTTTTTGATGCAACCTACCACAAAAATTTTAAGAGCTTACTTTTCACATAGAACAGTTTTGCAACACTTACCTAGTTCAACAAAATATTCTTTCCTGCTTACGGATTAACATGGGAAACTTCTTCGTTTTGTTTTGTTGTGCGTGGATTGCACAAGAAAGTGTTTTTTTTTTTATTTTGACACGTAGCATTATTTATATTAAGATAATACAACGTAGTTTGTCACAAACATTTATTTTTTGAAGTCGACCATGGTTTCGCTGGGTATTGACCTAGCTTCATTAGGACGAATGGTACGTAAAAATTTTTTTATGTGACATTCGTCCTGATGAAGTAGGTCAATACCCGGGAAACCCATGGTCGACTTGAAAAAATAAATATTTGTGACAAACTACGTTGTATTATCTTAATGTATATATAATCGTCACAAGACTGTAGTATTTGAGATCAAGAACGTAGCATTATCATTTTATTTTTCGTTTCGCAGCTTTGTGTTGAATTAAAAGCATGCTTTATTTTCCCAAAAATCAGTTGCACAGAAAGAAAAACATAGTATTTTGTAACGTAAGTGAGAAAACATTCCTCAAATACAATTGAGCTGTCTCTTTCTAGTTCTGAATAAAGTATAACATTTTTTGCCTAAGTCTCTGAACAAATTCTGATGAGTAAATGGAAATCCTACATCAGATAACAGCACGTGGAATCGATTCTCAAGTGTCGGTAAAATGCCACAGGTGTCGTTTAAAAAAAGCTTTGCAATCGATGAACAGAAAATTATCGCGTATTGCCGTTATTCAGTTACCACATTCTTGAAGGCGGTCAAGAAGTTCCGTTAAGGAAAAGAGTAAAAGTCAAGGGCGAAATTAGTAACAGAGAGAGAGCCAAAGCTGTTTTCGGTGAAGAAAGGATGTTAGACGCGATCTTAGTATTTAAAACTCACACTTACAATAATGTTTAAATCGCGGCCGAAGCGAAAAACATCTCATAAATGGGCATCAAGATGCACAAATTAAACTTTCAGCCTTAGCCAGCCCAGTGATGATGATAACATGTACTCGGAGTGCATTTAAATACATAACAACACATTCTGAAGAACTAGAAGGGAAACCATGCGCACCAACCAGAGAATCATCTCCGCGAAATCTTTGCAACGCTAGGAGAGAGAGCTTCAGTCAATTGGATTAAAACGTGCAGCGAATGTCAGAAAATCAGCATCATCACCACTTCGAAAAAGTAGAACACGTATTTATCTTCTTTTGCAGCAAAGAACGAATTCAGAAAGAGCAGCAGAGAACAACAGGACCAAAGAGAAAACCTTGTGAAAATATCAGGATCCACGACTATTTGATGTGAAAGAACTGAGAAGCATTACGTTAGAGAATTCTACATAGTAAATCCGATTCCAGATCTGAAAGTGCGGGCAGAGGGAGCCTTCACCTATTTTTTTTTTTTGAGTGCAGGAATGTCTTCGGTAAACTCTTAACCAATTACAATTTGAAACTGTTACTGTAAGTATTCAAAAATAATAATGAAGGTCACTTACAGCAGAATAAGTAAAAGTAACTTAATCATGAGTAGGCTAAGAAAAGAACGTCAATGTGTCAACATTAAGTCTGTGGAAGTGCATGAAAGAGAGGAAAGAATTGTGTATGACACCTTATACCCTGAGCGAAGTGCGAATGACGAGGGGCGATTTACAGTTACTTGTCAGATTTCAGTTTTCTAGAAAAGCCTTGAATAACTCTTTAAGTGTAGGGCAGAAGAAGAACTGCGAAGTTATTTGTGGAGATATATCAGTGAGCAAAAAATCAATTCACACATAACAAACGGCAGATAAACTGTATCACTTCAAAGAGTTCAGATTTCTGGAATGACGCAGCACTCGTTGACTGCAGCACGCTAAGGACGGAGTACTTAGCGTAGTGCGCATTGGGACGAAAGGAAAGTAGATGCACCCGATGCCGTTAACTTTTGCTCAAGGAATGCGGACAACATCTTCACGTACACGGCCCAAAAGCACGATATTTATGAGTGGGAAAAATAAGATCTTCATATGTGGTGTACCTATCTCAGAGGTGACGCACATGTCAGGACGACAGAATCGCAGCTACAAGCTTCGTCGGTGTAGCTGAATTGGGAAAGCATTCCGCTCCGGAGTTTTTTTAATTTTTTTTTATTGGAGGTTTAACGACCACCATGAGCAACTCACTGGACTATAAGCAGTCGCCCGTCCCTAATTTAGGGTCACTGGTTCCAGGGAAGGGAGAGAGCCAGTGCCGTAAGACAAACACAACATCCATGCCTGACCGGGATTCGAACCCGGACCCCGTTCAGACGAATGATCATAGACCAGCGCCTTAGACCACTGCGCCACCGGGGCGGCCCGCTCCGGAGTAGGAGGATTTGATTATCGTCACTGGCAAATGGATTTTACGTTATACATGTTAAAAGAGAGCTTCGTGAATAAAAATGTGAGAGGTCGTTTGAGCGCAGAAAAATTTAAACGAATAGTGGCAAGTACAATGGAGATATAGAATGCAGGTGATGCAAATTTAGTTTCACTGATGGACATCTTAGGGAAGACAACTTTTTCAGTGTTGCTTTCACGAAGTGATGACAAAGTTGACCTGAAGGGTACTTAAGCAAGTGCTGCACGCAAACTCAGACAGCTATGGACATTGATATTAAGTGAAGTTATAATGCTGATGTGCTTCGTAGTATGAAGACAGAACCACGAGATTGATATTGACGTGGTTGCAAATGCAAAGCTTATCAGCTCTTCATTAGCATATTCTTAGAACCAAAGACCAGCAGTGCAAGAAGAGTAAATGCACCGTGCAAAAAGTAGAATGGTTCCTCATTGGTCGAGTATTTTAGTCTGTGGGCTTCTGGCTTATCTCGTTCGCCAACCCTTGGCTCAAAGCCCATGTAAAACATGAGCATTGCTTACTTTTGCGACAATAACTACTGTTCCGCTTCTGAAACCAGTGGTCAAAAATTAATGGGGGGGGGCATCTCCTTCAATTTTATACTCTAGAGGAGAAGGATGGCGAACGATGTCGTCAAATTTCTGTAAAGTTGCCCAGCGGTGAATTAAGTTGCAGAGATGATCGGTGGTAAGTGCTTCAGATGAAGCTATTAAATAGCTCAAGAAACAACTGATAACAAGGATGGTCTACCCCAAGAGCGAAGTTAACTGAAGAAACAAGAAAGTTGCCTTTTTTATAGTAGTTATATGAACAGCCGAATATAGTCATTGTGTAGTAATAGCCGAGATAGCTGTTTGTTGTAAAAGGTTTGTGGTCAAGGCACAGAACTGACCAAAGAATGCCAAAAACAGAAAGAGATAGGCACAGAAATTTTATGTTCTTCATCAGGTTGAAACACGAATATTCTATTTCGTATATTATTTCTCTCCGCCACTTATATGGACGCATTCACTCGGAGACAATCGTTTAGCAATAATTATAAAAGAGTACCGAATGGGGGATTTAAAAGAGTTATTTCCACTATTTTCTCCGTTTAAATTCCCAAAATATTTTTATAAATCTAAAAGAATTTGTTTTCCTTCTTGTGAATGCGATGTGAAATCATGATTCTTTTTTAACAGTTTAGGCATAAATTTATTTGAACATATTGTACTCTTTTTTAAGATACACAAAGCCAATTTTAAGCTGATTGTTTGTAGTTATTAACATTTTTCAAAGAAATTAACCTTTGATGAAGCAGAAGTAGAAAACAGGACTTATTTTATGTTGCACACGGAACAGTATGTCATTACTATTTTATTGTTTCAAAAGGAAAAAAATATCCTCTTTTACTCCTTACTTTCACAACGCATATATATATATAATTGTCACCCAGGTTTGTTTAAGTTTTTATCACAATCAACGCTGTTGGCTGCAAAGTATGTATACAAGTTCTGAAAGTTCTCTACTACACTTTTCGATGTTATTAGACTACAATTACCGCCGCCAACATGGTCATTTTTTCCCTATTCAGATTCAAATCCTTCTCCAGGAAAGCCAAATTTTCCAGTAATGGAAACGACATTTTCAACATCTGTCGCCCGTCGTTAAATCAAAACAAGCGCATCAGCCTCAACGCTATTTTTTAAAGTAACTTCAGCCGATACGACTCCCTCTCAACAAATATTTTGTAGCAAATAATGTTTTTCTATCGTCCCGCAAACAGTTTGCTCCCTCAGCTTCTGTAGGAAATTTCTCATGATTCCAAAGGTTTTTGGTGATTCCATTCTCTGCGTTGCTTTTCTTTACCTGATATTACACAACTTTTATATTAAAAAAAAAAGTGTGTTTCATTCTTTATCGTTGACAAAGCGTTTTCTTGCATTCCAGTTTTTTGACTTAATCTTTCCAGCGTCCAACATTTCCTCTTTGCAACAGCTATGGCATGTACTGCCACTGCAAGGCACATATGTTCTAATCACCCAGCCAATTCAAACCATTTTCTTCCACTCATTCTTCATTCGCTACAGAAAATCTATCCTTTGTCGCACGTGCCGTCTGCCGTGAATGAAACAAAATAGGAAAACAAGTTAGCTTCATTACCTGACCTTAATTAACTTGCGAGAGATAGTGAAAAGAAAAGTTATTCTTCAACATGTTGCTCAGGTTGTGCAGGTGGAAGGAAAGCCATTTATATCCTCTTTCAGGCGCTAAAAACTCCACAGTGTACAATATTTCGGACATTTATCATTTATAATTCTCAACACCCGAATTTTTAACATAATAATAACTTTGTTGCGGTAGTGGGGCTTGTGTGTTTCGATGAGGTTAAGAGCTATGCTGGCGGTAGCGTTGCTACCAGCAGGGCCTCCTAAGCCAGACAGGTCTCGACTGAAGAGCCAGACTAAGAGTACCTAACAACCATCAAACATGATGAGACGAAACAAAAAAAGAAGTCCATACCGGATCAGTCATTGCCCGGGTCAACAAGAACCGCATCAGGTGCTATGGCACCTGGACACCTGTCGACAAATCTTGTGGGATTTTCGAATTCAAACCGATCGGCATCTAGAACATAATACACCACACATAACAGTCCTAGGAAATCGGAAAGTCTGGATATCTGATATAGCAATTCCTGGAGATGCCAGTGTCGGCGAAAAAGAACTGGAAAAAGCGACCAAATTATATAGAGACCTGGCATAGAAGATACCCCATTGTGGACTAAACACACAGCAGTTGTCCCCTTTGTCATTGGGGCACTTGGAACAATTTCAAAAAATTTATGAATCATTTCAGAAAATTTCAGCTCTCTGATATACCACCCACAGAACTGGACATCATACATAGAATGCCAATACTTGTGTGTTACCTAGGTCTCCGGTGGAAACTGGTATCAGCTCAACAACAATAGTCAACAATAATTTTTTTACAAATTTTGAAGATGACAATCCGATTTGATCGGAAACTTGAAACTTGGTCGTTCTGGGTGGTGTAGTGGTTAGCATACCTAGGCGTTTTCTGGGAGACGCGGGTTCGAGTCCCGCTCCAGGACGATGAAAATTTTCAAGTTTTCAAATATTATCTGACTTACCATCCTTGTCACATTTACGCCAAAAATCGGATCTTCAAAATTTGTATTATATGGCGTAATCCCGTATATCTTTCATGAATAATTTTTTTGTTTATTTTGTTTGTCATAGGCTGTGTGCCGTATATTTCGAATAAAGGAGAATAATAATAACAATAATTCACATTTAAGGGAGTTCGAACTCTCCGTAAGTGGGTTACGCTGTAGTGGTATATGCATCGAAATATGTTGAAAGAACAAAGCTATAGAGTGTTGGAAATGGAGCAACAAAAATAAAATTGAGTTGGAAACTGCGTACCAGCTTATTTTACAGTGGGGAGACTAGATAATATAGATGATATGCTCATACGAATAGAAGATCGTCCACAATTTGGATCAGAACAAAATGTTGAACTTTAGAAATCTAAGTGTAGCAAACATTTTTGTCTTCATAATATAAGACGGAGGCTATTTCAAACATCCTCGGAGTAAAACGTTTGAAAGTTTGTAGGGAAATCTTAAAAGGAAATTCGAGATGCGAACAAAATAATGCGATAACGACAGCTAACAGTATTTTCAAGACAAGTTTAAATCTGATGAACCGAAGGTTTGTGACATGCCTGCCCAGCAGGACACACACGAGATAAAGGCAGATAGCAGGCAGAACGAACGTCCGCGTAGCTCAATTGGTAGAGCGACTTATTCCGGAATGAGGGGACCCGGGTTCGAGCCCCGGCGTGGACAAAAATGACGGAGAAATTTACTTCGTTATAATGGCGCCCGAACTTCCCGGATGACCCGGCCGTTCAAGATTTCGCAATGGTGTGATGTTCTTCCCACACCGCGAGAGAGAGGAAAAATAAGAGAAACCCTTCTCCAGCGCTTGTGTGTGACGTTGCATTCCACACACCAGATTGGCTGGGAGTTCTCAGGTGCACGTTCTACAGCGGATGGCTGCCTACAACGAGTAGCTCAATTGGTAGAGCGACTTATTCCGGAATGAGGGGGCCCGGGTTCAAGCCCCGGCGTGGACAAAAATGACGGAGAAATTTACTTTGTTATAGGTTCCTTCTGCGAAATTCAGAGCTATATGAGGCAAAAAATTCCACCTTCGCTACGAGTACAATATGGCGAACAAGATTGCCATAGCTTGGCGTGCATATTATTTTTCTTGGTTTGGGCATTATTGAATGTCTCTGTGAATACGAGCAGAGTTTTCTAGCTCATGTCGCTCTAACAGTTTTATAACTCCAGATGGTGTCTCTATCAGTCTTGGATGATTTATACTTCTGCCTCATCCCGTAGAATACGCACACTTGGACTGACTAAAATGCTCATTGTACATTCGTCCAGAAAGGGAATTCATGTCAGTATCGCTTTTCAAAGAAGGATCAGATCGATCTATAAATTCATGATCTTCAGATCCAAAAATCGTGTGTTCAGGTGAACGGTGTTTATTGCGCTATATCCAGTATGAATCACACAACGTTTCTTTCCTATTATTGACCCCCGAGGGCATCATCAGCCTGTTTAGTCAGTCTGTAAAATCGGGACAACAGCTACTCTTCGTGACTTGAAAAATAACACCAACACAACCTCTGTTCCTTTTCTTAACAACGTACGGTTGTTTTGCACCCACAGTGACATTTAATGAATTTTTAAATATCACTTTACGTGTTCGGTCTTAGAAAGATTTGCTTAGACATGACTGAAAGTGTGAGTCAAAGTTCTTTGATGACAAAAGCATAATTATAACAGAACAAAATGAAAACTTGAAGAACGCCCGGCTCCAGCACAGATTAACGGGTCAAAATGTATACTCGCAAACAACACAGCATCACGAGAAACCGTGTACAAAAGAGCGGATCAAACAATGAGAGTGTTAAAGTGAGGAAATAACCGAATCACCCGTGAAATGAAAAAATGAAAGTTTGTTAAAACTATATGTATCTGCTTGCATTTGATATTTTTTATTGATATTGTATTCAGCACAATGTCGAATAAGTCATTAAAGGTGGAATATTCAGCCTTCTATGTAGAATGTTTATTACACAGTTCAAAAGTAAAACCTGGAAGCATTCTGGCGGAAATGCGAAGAGAAAAGTGATTCATCTTCTTTTTCATGTGCTTTTTCTATCCCAAGATCTCTTCAAACTAACAAAGCAGCCAGTTTTTATATGGATTTAAAATTTTAAGTTCTTGTGCCCTTACCATCAGAATCAAGGCTCAGAGACGGCGCCATCAGGCAATCATAACACCCATGTCTCAGCCGGGACTCGAACCCGAGCCCATCTCGAACGAATGATACAAAACCAGCTCCTGTGACCACTCGGCCACCGAGGAGGCCAATCGGATTCTTAGAAGCGGAGATACAGCTACAAACAGAAACGCACACTTGCCCAGACAAGTGTCAAAACTGCGCATTATGGAAAATTAAAAAATATGTATGTGCAAAATGTTTCCCAGATGAATGGTATATTGTGCAAAAAGAATTTTTCAAATCGGACCTTTAGAAGCAGGGATCTCGTGAAAAATATAATATACGGGTACGCCTCTAGCTGGAAAACTGCTCCAGCTCTTTGTTTCGGGTCGGAAACTCGACCCAAAACGAGTTGGAGAGTCTTCTCCATCGACTTCAAGAGGAGGACTGCATCCGAAAAAGAGGTTTTGTTAAGTGTATGGTGGGATATCAAGCGGGTAATCCACTGGGAGCTGCTTGCACATAACCAAACGATTAATGTTGACTTGTACTGCCAACAGTTGGACAGGCTGAAAGAAAAATTGAAATCTAAGTGTCCAGCACTGTTTATTCGCAAAGGCGTCATCTTGCAACATGACAATGCAAGACCTAATACAGCTTTAGCCGCTCAAACAAAATAACTGGACATTGGATGGGAAGTATTACCTTACCTCCCTTATTTCCCAGGTCTTGCACCTGTTGACCACCACCTTATTCAATCTCTTCAGAACAACTTCGCTGGAAAAACCTTCGATGAACTTGAAGATGTCGAAACTGCACTACAAGAGTTTCTTGACTCCAAAACGGAGTTCTACAGAAGGGGAATTCAGCTAGTACCAAAAAGACGGCAAGAGGTCATAGATAATAATGACAATTATGTAAAAGAACAAAGATGTTATTTATTAAAAAAAAATGTTTTCTTCTCTACTAAAAAACAGGTAGAACTTTTGCACACACCTAATGTATACTGTGTATATATACACTGGTGTCAAAAAAGTAACAACAAAAAAACTGGGATACCTCTCTAATTCCGCATTGGTCCTCCTCTCGATCGGATAAGGGCAGTTACGCGACGGGGCACAGACTGAAAGAGCTCTCTGCAGTACTATGGAGACAGTACGCACCATGCTTCCTGAATCGCGTCCCACAATTCCGTAATATTCGGCGGTGGAGGATTTCTGGCATTGACGGCACGTTTAAAAACATCCCAAATGTGTTCTATTGCGTTCAAATCCGGCGAACGAGAGAGTCAAGATAGGATGCCAAACTCCGTGGAATGTTGCTCCAGCATAACTGGGCGACTGTGGACGTGTGCGGTGGCACATTGTCGTGTGAAAGAAGTCGCCCCTGTCGGAGTAGTCGCATAACATGAAAGGTGGGCAAATGATCCCCAAGGATGGTTACATATACATAGCCTTTACCGGTCATCAGAACGGCATGCAGATGTATGAGGGGTCCTAATGCGTTTCAGCTGAAAACACCCCACACCATAACAGACCCACCGCCTGTCTGCACTGTCTCTTGTAGGCATGTGGGATCCATTGCCTGGTGTGGTTGTCGCCAGACCCGGAGTCCGCCATCTGCCCGGACCAGTTGATACCGAGATTCGTCGGACCAGGCTACACGTTTCCAGTCATCTTTCGTACAATGGCGGTATTCCCGAACCCAGGCGAGGCCCACAGCTGTGTGTCGTCGGGTCAGCAATTGATCCGGAACCCCATAGAACACAGGAAACGTTGCACTGTTTGAACGCTGATGTAGTACTGGTCTCAGCATTGAATTGCCCTGTGATTTGTGGCAATGTTGAACGCCGGGCGGATATTATGATGCACGCAAGACGCCACTACCTACGATCGTCCAGGGCTTTTCTACGGCCCCACCGGTCACGTACTCTGAATTTTTATCTGAGTTTGTGTTATCCACGTACACCCTTGAAATTGTTGATAGTGTAAATCCAAATTTCGTGGTAATTTTCGAGATGGAGTGACCCATTTCCATGGCGCCGACTATCATATTACGTTCGAAATCGCTTTAATCCTGATAAGTTTCCATCTGAACTGCGAATGCTACTACTTGTGCTTGCGGGGATCTCTGATTCTATGTATATGTCGTTTGCGGACGATACCATTTACCGCATGGGTGTGGTGGCATGTAACCACCACACCCATGCGGTGTGGTGGTTACATATATATATATTTATTCTTCGCCATGAATGCTATCCGTCGCACAAAACGTTTTTCAAACCGGAGAAATAGGTGTAAGGATATGATGTTCAAAGGTGGAAGGACGGACTTAGACAACATAAGCACATACCTGTTTTAAGAGACATGCGAAAAGGTACTCACTCTTTTTACTATTTTTAGGGATAACTATATATACCTTCTCCACTTAAATATCCCTTTACTTTCATATCGCATTTTCCAGTTAGGCTGTTTGATCATGTTTTGAAACTACATGTTTTGTTTCTTTTTTTGGAACATCAATCTTTCCAGGATAAAAGCTTATCTATCCTGCAAACACCCCCATCGAAGTATTTATATATATATAACATAAATGTATGTCTCATTTCTAGTAAGAGCCAAGTCACTATAGCCTTCTGCCCAATTTACCGGAATGCTCTTATTATTCTAAATAGCTCAATTCTTTTTATTACAAAACTTATTTTCTTTAACGCAATTAAATAAAGCTCTGAAACGCCCTCTTCTTTTTTTTCTTCGCGTTTAGGAACAAACCATCAACAAAAGCTAAGCCTGTCGGAAAAAATATTTTTTTTATTGGCTTGCACGCTCATTAGATTGGAACGCGTTGATTCTATACATACCAAAAGTGAGCAAGTTTGCACATGAAAACTCGCAATCTTTTAAAAACAACACTCTAAATCCATTTTTTTCACTTATTTACTGCCATTTATCATGTGCACACAATTTTTTTACACTACTCTATTTAGGGCTTTCCCCTGTGCATTCAGATTTCACCATGTTTAGGAAAAAACAACAACAAAAGAATGAAAAGAAAGAGGGGGAAAAAAGAATTTTTCACGGAAACTACTAGGGGTTTTTCTACATACCAGCAGTATTTAGCATTTGCTTGAATGCGATTCCCAGTGACTGGAGTGTTTCTGCTATTAAGCAGTCTTGACGCTCACTGCATCTCCCAACCACGTGTACTGCTGTTTCAGTATTTCGGTCATAGCTTCCTTATACCCATACGATTTTTTAAATGTCAGTTCAACTCACTCTTCTTCATGCTGCGGGAAATGTTCAGAGAGAGAGAGAGAGAGAGAGACTTTGAGAAGGACACACATACATAGCACCGCTGCTCTTTCTTGGCATTACAAAGCTTTTTCAAATTATCTAATAAAACAGTGTTCTAAATTTCTGAATCGCGGACACTGTTTTACCAGAAAGCTACATTACACTTCTCTAATTCCTTTTTGCTTTGGCACAAAAACTTTCTTGAAATAAAGGAACGTGAAATCAAAACGTTACTATAGAATCGTCAGATCAGAGCTGATGACGGAAGTCTGTCATACTTCTCATACTATAGAATCGTCAGATCAGAGCTGATGACGGAAGTCTGTCATACTTCTCATACTATAGAATCGTCAGATCAGAGCTGATGACGGAAGTCTGTTATACTTCTCATACTATAGAATCGTCATATCAGAGCTGATGACGGAAGTCTGTCATACTTCTCATACTATAGAATCGTCATATCAGAGCTGATGACGGAAGTCTGTTATACTTCTCATACTATAGAATCGTCAGATCAGAGCTGATGACAGAAGTCTGGCATGCTTCTCATGGTAGCTGAGTAGAAGTATTTCGCGATAGATGTTTATATACGATTGTCACATCATTGACTCGTAAATTTATGTTATCGCGGATAGATTGAATCATTCAAAATCTACTTCGGTCATGGTATCAGGAAAAAACCCATCAAAAAGCGTGTTGGTACCATTAAGCGTGTTGGTACCATTACGACCATCTAACAACGAAACGAAAAGGTACGAATGCCTATTCCATGTGATTAAAAAGAATATAAGAGAATTATTCGTTAGTGTCGTTCATTCTTACAAAATACAAACACGTACTTGAGGTGTCAACAGTGCTTGACGTTTGTACGAACACGAGATACCCGGTTGTAAATCTTCGGTGTCCTTGATGTGTCCGGGTTTGAATCCTGGTGAGACATGGATGCCATATTTGCCTTACGACACCGTCTCTCTCCCTTCCCCGGAACCAGTGGCCCTAAATTAGGGACAGGCGACTGCTATTATAGTCCATTGAGTTGCTCACGGCGGCCGTTAAGCTTCCAAATAAAATAAATAAGTAAATAAATAAAGCAATCTTCCACCATCGCGACGGACAGGCGCGCATTTGTCTCTAACATCACCAGTGGCGAAGCGTCAATGGAAACAAGGAAAGCATTGCTTTCCTTTAGTTCATGTACTTTCTTTTGCGTGAATTAAAAATATGTAGCATTAAAGTAAAATAAAAATGTTACATCAACATAACGCAGCCGGCATTTTTTTCAGTATCTTTTATTTTTAAGAAAGCAAATTCACATTTGTATTAAAACAAGAACAAATGTCTCGTACGTAAGTAGCTCGTTGGAAGCAACGCAGATAATGCATCCGGCTGAACCTCAGTAACACGGCATGCCCACCCGCAGCGTGACCAGGCTACAGCCAGTAATGCTATGCATAGAGCGTGGGGAAGCATTCTCCCAAACGCTTCCACGGCGCCGAAGGCAGAACCACACAAGAAAGTTTCAAGGAAAAAGCCACTAACTTGAGCATGCGCTCTTTCCAAACGTTCAGTTACCAGACTCAGCACTCAGAGGACTACCGTAACAATAGTTTGAGGTTGCAATCTGTCAAAAGTTTTCTGTGTTAATGTAATTACTTGATTCAGTTTCATTATTGGCTTATGGTTTTGACTTTCAGTAATTTTATGTCGCACGTTCTTTAGCGGTGACATGTCATTATTTCAGGAATATAAAAGTAAGCATTACTTTTATTAGTGTAGCTATTTGTTTCTGTGATTCTTCTGAGGACTGTAAGCGCGATGGAAGCAATGGACTCTGGCACATTTACAGTACACGGCCACGTGAACTCCCAAAACTCCGAAGACTGCATTCTAGAAAATATACTTTCTCTGTCTTTTGGATCATTTTCATAATCATATAAAATCACATTTATAAATAAAAAAAAATTCTATAAAAAATCACATTTATATAAATGTGATTTTATATGATAATTTATATGTGATTTTATATATAAATCATATAAAATCACATTTATAACTAAAAAAAATTCATTCTCTCACTCTCCCTCTCTCTAAGAGCCCGAGCCTGAACCGCAGTAAATATTCTACAGCCCTAGCCCGATTCGGGCTCGAGCTCAGACCGTCTCAGCTCTGATAGAAGCAACCCCCAATTCTTTTCCTTGTGTGTGGGTAGACAAGTTTCTTTCCCTTTCAACATTTTCACTGAATATTTTTTTATAAATCTTTGCATTTGAACTTCTACATAGACATTTCTTTTTGGTAGTACCCCGCATGGTCACGCTTGGGGGGCGGGGGGGGGTGTCTCACGATGCTTTCTGCCATGCCGTATCGTCAACGTAGCATATAAACTGCGGGTCACTTGCTGATTTTAATTATTATAAATTTTCATTCATATCACTTTTTCCATCTCTTTATCGCATATTAACGGCATTGCTTCCCTAACTTACAAAGTCACGCTTCGCCACTGAATATCACTAATCCCAATAAGCGATCTCTTCTTTCCTGGTGCGAGAAACTGCGTAATTGGTCCTGAGAGTGATGAAAATCGGTCCTCCGGAGTGAAGAAACAAGGTATATTTTATCAGCCGTCTTGTGGCCAAGATCAAGGTCTAGAGATTCCAGCTAATCATCAGAGCTGAGCCCAAGTCCGAGTCTTGGATGAGGCAGGGGTGATCCACTCTTCTGTCCTACTTCGCTGGTTCTGTTCATTTTCTGAAACTAGTGGCCTCCTGGGATGAGCGACTTTTGATAACATTAAAGTAGATGCTCCCAGAGTTCATCAAAATCCGAAAAAAAAAAAAAAAAAAAACTCCGCTTATTTAGATCAGAAGAGTGGATGTGGGTGTGGAATCACCTGCTGTTGTATTCCGTTAAACAATGATGAAGTTTGGTAGAGGTGATGTGATGAGGAGGACTTGTTCCGCATGGTATGGACTTCAATCTTTAGTTATTGCGCCGGGAATCGCGAATACAGAGATGTTTCTTAATACGTATCTTGGACATTTCCGCACTCCCTACGATGCAGTTTCCAGAAATTGTCCTTAACTGAATCATAAATGTGGATGCACAGCAGTTGGATTGGCCGGCGCAGAGTTCCAATTTGAACCCCATGAAACACGCACGAGAAGAATTGGAAAGTTCTTTAAAGGCCAGATGGACATTTCCTAGAAGATTAACTCAACAGGTTCTGGGGAGGACCGTAGGACTTCATCAGCTGTAGTACATTGTTCTTTCATGGAAAGCTTATCCAGGAAGGCGGAGTGTCATAGCATGCAAAGGGAGACTGAAATGCTATTGAATAAATGGGAGTTACGCCTATGTGAAACTGATGCATTTGTGAATTGCTTTTGGACTGTAGTCTGAACAAAACATGTGCTTCAGTATTCCAAGATACCCTTAGGTCATTCACACAATCATTATCATTCTTGAGGATGTTAAGGATTTAAGATATTTTTCGAGCAGCTCTATCTCGTGGTACACCCGGGGGCATAGTTTTATTCCTTTTCATGTGCTAGTGTTCTACATGAAAATTGAACACTAGAACATGTAAAAGAATGTTCACGTATACAAACGTACACTATACAGGAATGGTTCTAGTAAATCACAACAACTTAGGGCTTGTATTTGCGAAACGTTTTCCGAATGTTAACGCATTATTGCTAACCAGAAAAGACATAATTTAAATGTGCGAATAAGGAATTGGGGGGGGGGGGGGTGTATAGCGAACCAACCTCAGCGTCATTTTCTGATGGCCTGACGTTTAGGCTATATTACTAAATTCTCGAGTGTTGTGAGGATGTTATACATTAGTATCTAAAATTTGCTATATATCGTGTGTGTCCAATAGTTGTCTGAGAGATTCTAAACCTTTTCTAATTTTGTTGAATTGCATCGAGTGTAACTATAGCTCTGTCAGACTCTGTGCGAATAATCTAGGTCATGATAAAAGTAATTCGATGCAAAAAACATTTTTATTATTCTTGTCGTAGAATAGGATACATCGCACAAAAATCAGCACTCTGTTACTAAAAGTATTGCCATACTCCACGGTAAGTATACTTGATGAAAGAGAACGCTTAAATGGAGACAACGCAAATAATGTAGACATTCTAGTAAGCTACGAGTATGATGGAGAAACCAGGAAGCACTGTTTTCACTTTCAAATGAAGTACAAAATTTGTAGCATATAAAGCGGAACTTAAAAACTTTTTCAAACGTGAACAGGTCGCCGCGGACTTCTGTGGTATTTCACCCCAGCCAAACGGCATGGAACGTAATATGAAAATGGACTCCTGAACATACGAATATATTCCGGAATAGAACCTCGGCCGAAACACCACGCATATTGGCAGAAAAGAATATCTGCTCTGTAACACGTACTATCAAGTAGTTTTACAAGGAAGCAAACCATCCAGCAAGTCCAAGAGAACGCCGGCGTACTGAAAGGGAGCACAGATTGGTGCATTCATTGGTTCATGGGCCACTTTTCGTCCACAGAACTCTGAAAGGAGGAATTTCATGAGTCAGGTTGAACAACCACCAGTAAGATTATGGCGTTCAGCGGCACGGAAAAAGAGAAATGCTGTCTGTGGTTTCACCAGACACATTCAGTAACACAAACGCAACGACATTTTCGCCGAGAATACGGGGAAACTGCACCGAAAAGGGACACGATTGTAGCATGGTACAAATGATTTAACGAGACCCGATGTGTGGCTAACAGGAACAGCAGCCAAGGCATTTTTTGGCTCATTTTTCTTTGCTGAAAGAATTGTTACCGGAATAACATACCTGGACATGCTTCAGATTTATCTAATGCTAATTCTCAAGGAAGCAATGGAAGAAGGTTTCATTTACCAACAAGACGGGGCGCTTCCTCACTACCACAAGGACGTTACTTTTTACCTCGATACTGGTCCCATTTTGCATTGGTCGCGGCGGCTCAATTGCATGCCCCCTCCCCCTCGATCACCGGACCTAACACCCATAGTTTTGTTAAAGATCAGGTTTATCTTCCTCTACTTGCCAAGTCCTTTCCTGAATTAAAATCAAGAATCACCTCTGTACCCTGCATTAGTCGTTGCCGACATGCTGACAGCAATGTGAGAAGAACTGATTTACAGATGGAACATTTGCAGAGTAACCATAGGGAAGCCACATCAAGCATTTGTGAAAAAACGCAAACTTGGGGTGTTTAACTACACTGCTGGCCACCCAAAGTGCAACACCAAGAAGGACAGGAGATAACGAAGCCAGATTTACTGGACACATAACAACAGATACAAAGATGAAACGATTGAGCTTACAGGCCCGTGCGACTTGCGGAACACGCAGACATCAAAAGTTCGTGTGGCCCTCATGGCTAGCAATAACGGCCGCTACACGCCGCGGCATCCAACAAAAGAGGCTTTGGATGTGGGCTTGGGGTATGTTGGTCCAGGCTGCTTCCACTCGTTGCCACAGTTCATCAGGCGTAGCCACGGGTGGTGCTTGCCGGGCCACTCGGTTGCCGATCAGCGACCAGACGTGTTCGATGGGCGACATATCGGGAGAACAAGCAGGCCACGGCAGCAGTGACACCTGATGGGCCGTGAAGAATTGTTGCACAATGCGTGCCACGTGCGGGCGCGCATTTTCCTGTTGAAACGTGGCCGCTGGCAGGTCCTGCAGGTAAGGGAGGACTACAGGTTCCAAAACGTCGGAAATGCAGCGGTGGCTGTTGATTGTACCGGCGATGCGTACCAGAGGGGAGCGGGTGTCATATCCAATTGCGCTTCAAACCATAACACCAGGCGACGGACCGGTATGGCGATGCATAATGCAGGCGTCATACAGTCTCTCGCCACGGTGCCGTCACACGCGGATCCGACCATCGTGGTGGTGCAGGCAGAAGCGGGATTCCTTGGAGAAGATAATGTTCTGCCATTCCGTAGTCCAGGTGTGGCGTTCAACGGCCCACTGCCGCCGCACTCGCTGGTGGTGTAACGTCAATGGTAATCGGAGCAATGGGCGCCGTGCGTCGAGTCCCCGCTTCTGCAGACGACGTCGAACGGTACGTGCTGACACAGGTTGTTGCGCAACACACCCTAATTCCTGCGCTAACGTTCGTGATGTGGCGGTGCGAGCCGTCAATGCCCGCCGCACAACATGCCAGTCCTCGTGTTCGGTGGTGCGCCGCGGGTGCGGCAATCGCTCACGTCGGTCCGTCCGTCCCTCCTGCACCTACCGAATCCATACTCGCCTCACTGTGGCTGGATGTCGTTCCACACGGTCGCCGATGTCTTGGTACGATAAACCGCTGTCGCAATAAGCCACTATTCGTCCTGTGTCGAACTCCGAAACGTGCTGGAATGACTGCCGCATTCTGCGACGAGGCATCAGGAAGCTTCCCACGCACAGGTCCGGCAGCACACTTCCACTACTTACACCCCGCCTTCTGTGCACTCTTCTTATGGTGCTTCTCGGTAGCGTGCCGGGCGCACATGATTTGCATATGCCCTGCAATGCTAATCGTTTGCTTGTCCTCTCGCGGGCGACGCATGCTGCGAATTTCAGGCCAATCGGATGTTTCCTTTTTGGTGTTGCATTTTGGGTGGCCAGCAATGTATATATTATTCGTACTTATTATCATATGCATCCTTATAACTATGCACAATAAAGTTTTCTTTTTGCCCAACTAATTTATAACCACCCTGTATTATAAGTGCTGGAGGGTATCCACCTTAATAAAAAATAGAATATTTATTTTTATTTCTGTCCCTGTCTCTCAAATGTTCCAAACCTTTGACGCCTTTAAAGTGTCTAGAAAGAAGCCTGGTTATCCAGAAAAAAAATTAAAAAAAATTAAGGATTATCGACGTATGGATGCGGTCATAGGGTGTCCGCATCGGTAAGTCAGAATACGTAAATTCTTCTTACAGAGGAAGAGCATGTCATTCTTGACATACTTTTGCATGTAAATCAGAAGATACAATCATGAAAATCGACTTTGTGGCATACGCTATGCAATGCCTGTAGATTTATTATTTCTCTGAGCAAGTGAAAAATATTCGATTTTCATTCGAGCGACCCGACCACTCCAGCTGAATGGATGAAATGGGCTTCCGGACAAAGGAGTCTTGCAAAACTGAGATAAAATATAACGAAAGCGATGCTATTTATGACAGACTTACATACTCAGAATGTTCTACTATTTTCCATTCTTAACTTCTTTACAGTACAGGGGTTGGACAACGAAACAGAAACACCTGCCCCAAATAGCACTCCACGTGTCACGCCGCTGTACGCGCTACCTGGTGGCCAACCTGCATCTATTTCGCAGTCGATCAACGAGAGCGGAGTGTGAAGGTTGCATTAGCAGAGCAGTAGCACAGCTGGACGTCAAAAAGTGAGATCCACACAGTATAATGGGAGACATATCCGAGTTTCAAAGAGGACAGATTTGTTGATGTGCGTCTCGGTGTATCTCTGTCCGAGACAGCAAGTCTTTGTGGTGTATGGCGAGCCATGGTATCCAGGGTCATGCCGGCATACCAGCAAGAGAGAAGAACCACATCTAATAAGAGTAACTGTCGAGGTAAGAAGAAGCTGTCTGGCAGGGACGTCCGGGTGCTAACACGGATGTTAGCCAAAAAACATAAAACCACACTTGCCGAACTCACCGCAGATTTGAACACGCACCGATACTCACCTGTTTCCATCAAAACTTTTCGTCGGGAGCTTCACCGGGTCAACATTCACAGTCGTGTTGCTATTGTCAAACCCTGGATCACGTGTGTGAATAACAAACGCCAATTGCAATGGTGACAGCAGCGCAAATAGTGGACGTTGGACAACGTGAAATGTGTATTGTTCTTCGATGAATCGTCCTTCAACGTCTTTTCGACAACCGAAAGAGTTTACGTGTGGAGATATCCCTCTCTCACTTACCACCCGAACTGTTAATTGCCCATGGTAAAGCACGGAGGGGTTTGGGCTGCAATATCGTGCAGTCTGTCAGCCCGTTAATTGTTCTTGAAGAGCACATCACTGACAAGGACTATCGGACAATTCTGGAGCACCAGGTGCACCCAATGCTTCAAACATTGTACCCTGACGGTGGTACCATGTATCAAGATGATAACGCACCAATACACAGAGCCAAACTGGTGGAAGAGTGGTTAACTGAGCATGAAAGTGAAGTTGAACATCTGTCATGGCCAAAGCGAAGCCTGCTATTGGAGGGCACTAATTAACAACCCGGAATGATGACAGTCAAAATTCCACGCGAGTTCTGCTTCTTAGCCAGTTGAGTGTACTAAGCATTCTCTCCACAACCACTTTTATATCTTCAATGTCCTTTCACGTCGTATGGTTGACTCTCTGAGGCAGCATCTGATTCCTGCACCATGAATCTGTCGCAACTCATTTTCACTCATCAGACTCGGATTAAAAAATTATAGGGGGGAGAGAAATTCTCTTTCTATGAATAAAAGGTGACTGAGAAGCTTTATTAATTCTGTAGAATGCTATTACAAATGGTTTATACTATTCGTGGATGTGTCGTGCATTGCAAAACACTCGAAGTAATTGAAAAACAGCCTTCTATTTGAAATTCAGTACTGTTATAGACAGAAATAGAAACGAGTACTTCCCCATTTCCAATTTGGTCTCTGAAGATATTTCAATCAAAATAATTTCAAATGAAATGTATTTTTGTTTACTCATGGAATTTAGCAGTAAACACTTTTAGATATTACAGTGACCCTGAATCACCATACCAGTACAGAACCTTGTTTTCTGTTTCAAGCGGTGTTTCCAAGTACAGCTCTTGTCAGTTCAGATGCGTAACACTTGATTCCAATTCACTCTTTCAGAGGACCGAAAACACTGAAAACGAGGAACTTACTGCTTCGATAGCGAATACAGAATTTCATTGTTGGCCTCATCTATCAAATAAAACAACGTATTCAGAGCAATTACAGATCCTACTGCTGTACTTGCATCGGAGCACAGTACGGAAAGGCAGATGCGTACTAAACACCTAACAGCTACGGTGGTCGAGTGGTCAGAGATGCGGGCTTATGGCTTATGAGTTTGACCTTGAATTTTACCTGGGTTAAAATCCCAGATAGGGCATAGATGGAGAATATGTCCTAAGACTTCCCTGCCAAGTAAAAGAGGCCTTGAATTAGGTACAGGTAAGTCCTTATGACTTACATGCTCACGGAAGTCGTTAAGTACTTATCTACCTCTCCCCCTCACACAAAAAAGGATTTTCCTATCGAGAAAATTAATTTTGGAAATGATGCTATGAATTTCTGTATGCGACAGAAGCTGTAGAAAACGTAGTTTCTTGTATCGTAAGCGAACTCACTATGAGGCCAAATAAAGCTACAGTACGATTGTATAGTGTCCGAAATTTCCTGTAGATGCGCATTGCTTTCAGTCAAAGATCAAACTGAGATTTATGTCGCCTTAGACACTTTTTTTGTTTTTCCTTTTTGTGTGTGAGGCAACTAATTAAAAAAAAGGGGGCTAAATATGTGTTTCAATTATGCTACTATTCTATTGGTAGCCCTTCCTTACGCCGTTTGTGGAAAACAACAAATGCAAGATCTTTCTCCGTCTGTCATTGTGTTCGTACGCATCAAAATTTTTATTTTTTTTTATTTTGAGAAATTTGTTCTCTTGCTGATAGTAGGCAAAAATCATATTTTAAATACTTCAAAAATTCGACATTTACCTTTTTAATGTTTCGTTTTTGTTTGTGGGTTTAACGACCACCATTAACAACTCCATGGGCTATAAGTAGTTGCCCGTCCTAACTTAGGACTAGTTCCAGGTAAGGGAAAGATGCCAGCACAGTAAGACACACACAACATCCTTACCTCACAGGAATTCGAAACCTGGCCCGCCTCAAACGAATGATCAGAAGACATCGCTTAGACTACTTCGTCACTGGGACGGGTAATAGGTTTTGTAATACTCCCATTAGGAATCAGAAAGTCGAAATTTTGAATTTTCTGAATTGATGTACCGAAGGGGTTATCTCAATTCAAGCAAACGAGCAAAACTATTGGCCAATGGTTCATGCGAAAGGGGGGAAATTTTGCTTGTTTTTGTTCTCCATCTACTTCTCAAAACTCCCGCTAGGAGCGCTTGAAATCAGACACACTTTTGACTGTATGTTCATAGATAATTTTAATTGCAGCGAAAGCTCCCCCCCCCCACCGCCCTACCAAATAGCAGTTGCAAAGCAAAACAGAAATTAAAAAGCACTGGATATTTTTGTAAACGTTATTTTCCAAATACAGTATGTCCAGTCAGAACTGGAATTCATTCTTCCGCATTACTAATAGCAATTGCTAGTACTAAACATTCTCTCTAAAAAATGTGGCTTTTTAATAACAAGTAGCTGTATTGCCACGTGGCAGTCAGATTTCTTAGAAATGCGAATTTAAATGCCTGATTTGTAATAGTTACCAAAAGAAACAGATTTAAACATAAAATCTAAAACTTTTCTTGGAATGCTGTTAAAAGAATGCAAAACATCTCAGATGCTTTCATATTTCATTTAGAGACATGAACAATAAAAAATCCTACACAAAGAAGTTCGCCTACCAGGAATATAAAGTCAAGCTATCTTTTCAGCGTGTTTTTTTTTCTATACCGTTCCTTTCTCCCAGATAGCTAACTTCATCAACAATCTCGTCACTACAGCGAATCTCTGATTCAATTTTTTTCCCTTAAGCTTTCAATTTTAACACTCACCAAAGTGTTCAAAGCATCTAGTTTGAAACTCTTTTACCAGTCTCCGTAATTCTGTTCATGAAATTGAAATTAACCTCACAATATGATGTGCAAAAGCAGGCCCGTAGCCCGACAGAGGAGTTGGAAGTCGGCTCATAAGTGTGTGTGTGTGTGTGTGTATGCGGCCGGGCAAAAGATATGAAAGAGGTCGGGCACTGAACTGCAGAGTAAATCGGTAGGACGGGCAAAAAGAAACGCAGGTCGGGTAGTCCCCTGGTTTCGACCTGTGCAAAAGGCAAAACGAGAAGTTCTTTCCACCTGGTAAGCACATTTTTTTTTCTAGAAAGATTCTCCTCTAGGAGTGACTAAACTCCTTTTAAATGTCAGAATCCATAAATTTCCCCGTTATGTTCAAAGTCTCAACACCAGCGTTTCGTGTTCTGAAATGGTTATCAGTGCTAACATTTTATTATTTCCCCACATTCGAATATCTTTGTCATTGTTTGGCTAATCTGGTGAAATTCTAATGACAATTTTGGTGCTGTTCAACTGACATCTGATGAGAATGGCATATCAATGTTTTCTGAACTTGCACTAGTCAGTGCCTTTCTGTCAAAGGAATGAACATCAGCATTCATTCCAGTCAATGTTTTTTCTTCAAATGTACATTTACACTGTCCGCTGTTCTGGTCAATCTTAACATTTTCCTTTTTTATTTATGCCATTGTGGTTCTCTCGGATCTCTAGGGAGAAGGAAAACTTCGCACTAGAGATCCGAGAAGGTACTCATTGTAAATTTATATTTTGATTCTGTAAACAAAGGGAAAGTCTCTTAATTTCGTCTAAACCATCCGTGAATAAATATAGGTGTAACAAAAATTTGTAACTCAAGCATGTTTCAGAATATCCTTAGCTACTTCACGTTCATCTGAAGAAGAAGCAGCCAGTAAATAGATAACAAAATGGCTTTCAGTTACGAATGAAGCTTTTGCAGGCTCTATGATGATGAGAATCCATCTCAATTGATAGTCTCTCAAGCTTTCATAAAGAGAATCAGCATTCATGAGTCAATCGATTCATTTAGGGGGATTATATTGAAAAAATTAATTAAAAACATGTTTCATTACTACTTCAAGTGTATTCATTTAGTGTTTTAGGGAGCTGTCTTAATGCCCAGCTCGAGAAGGTGAGTTGCGCAGTGTATGACGACTAACTACTAAGAATAAGCGTTATTCAGGCCTGCTGCAACTCCTGACCTCTTTTTTCCCTGCTCATCCCTGCAGTTCCATCAGTACCTAAACTTATTATACTCTTTCAACTGCGGATGCGGATAACTTAGGTTATCAGAGAATTCTGTTTCTTTTTTTTTTTCTTTTTTTTGTATGTCGCGAGAAGCAGTATTTTGTAAATCAGCCACTTTGATGAAATGTGTTGCTGGATCTCCATTAGCAGTAAATCTGACAAATAATATAATTTCTGGTATTGTACTCTTTCCTCATAAGACAGGAGAAACGTGCATTTTTTTTTTTATCTTTACCAGCAACGAATCAATTATATTTTTTCCAATGCATCGGGCGAAAGTGTGCACGCTTTGACGTTACTTAAAAGTTACACCAAGATTCTTGCACGAGGCGAAACAAACTTCTCGAAGAACTGGAATTTGACTTCGGATTTTGCACTTGTGTCATTTATGTGAAATAGTTCATGCATCTTTTTCAATGTTCCGTCATCAGCACTGCGCATGCTCTTTACCAAAGGCAAATCGTTGTTTTTCTCTTCTTTAGCAATTATTGCGGCCAAATGTCCTGATACATTTTAATGGGCAAGCAAAGATTCTTATTTCTCACTTTCCGTCGAATATTTTCCCCAAATGCATCACACCAAAGGTTTTCATTTGCAAAGCAGATGTTTCTGATGACCTCTATTTCAGCGAACTTTCATTGTTGGATGATATCCAGTTTTGTATTGTCACAATTTTGGACACCATTCACACAAATGCTACTTTTTTTTTGTTGAAAGTAATTCATTTAAGTGGGGGTAACATTAGAAATGATTATGTTGTTCAACGATTCTCCATCTTGATCTGCAATTTACTTTTTCAAAAATGAAAATAAGGGGTTTTGTCTGTGCATTTTTTTAAATTCCTAGAACACTAAAGCACTACGAATACCTCTAGCACTACCAGTACCTCTGATAAGCACTACCAATACCTCTTCAGAGAAACACAGCTAAACATTAATGTCTCTTCTACAAAACGTCTGGATGATGATACAGTATTCCTTAAAACGTTCACCGAAGTTTCCTCCGAGTTTGAAGAAGTCTGACCATGAACAAGGAAACTGTTAGAGTCCTCCCTGACATCAGAGTTTTCTGTTAATGCAGTGATAACACTGGCCAAAGCAAAATTTGTCCCAAGGTTTTTGAGGTGTGTTCTAAGTATACTTTCTTATGCTGAACACAAATACGAAATGAGATTTTCCCTGTCAGGCTGTTTTCTTGTGACCACAGGTATGTATTAGGCACCCTTGACCCGTGAATTCGTAAGTATTATATTGTTAATTTTACACAAGTGTTGTTTTTGGATGTAGGTAAAAACACCCCCAGGAAAAAATACCCCCGGAGAAAATACCCCCGAAAACTAAAAAGCGGAAAAAATGCCCCCGAAAAAAATACCCCCGGAAGAAATACCCCAGAACAAACGGTTCACTGTGAACTGCCACACAGAAACACTGATGTGCGGCAGTGTTCCGGTGTGGCAATTTACCGGCAACCCTGCCACACATCTTTCAGCAACTTGGCTACAAAAGTTTAAAGGGGGGGGGGCTATAAAGATTGCCGTTTCTGTGCCTACATTGATAACTGAATTGGGAAACGAATTTCGCGAAAACGTTCCATGTAAGCCAAGCAAGAATTGTACTTTAATTTGAAGAAATAAATTGCCGAGGATCCGAGGTACACTTGCGGGGGGGGGGGGGGGTCTACCCCGAACTACCGGATTATTATATTCTGGGCCGCTGGAGTCTGTCAGTGTATCCAGGAAGTTCCCCTTGAAGCGTCCGCGAGGTCCATGAGCTTAGGGGGAAGGGGGCTTTCCCCCAAAATGTTAAAATGCACGTAGAGCTGTAAACATTAGTACCATGTTTTATATAATGATTCTGTACACGACCACGGATTTTCAGGAGGATGGGGTACACCCCCCCCGTTTCTAAGAGCTATTCAGGGGTAACATCGAGGATACACTGGATGCACATCGAGGACTCACATCGGATACACATCGAGGACATAACATCGAGGATACACATCGAGGACTCTAGAGGTCCAGAATATAAAATTACGGAAGAAGTTGGGGGTAGAGCCCTCCAAACCAGGCACCTCGTATCCCTCTCACAGGCTTCACCAAATTTCTGGGGGAGGGGGAAGAGCATACATAGTTTACCATTAAACACAACATGAAGCATAGAAATTCCGAGCAAATCCCTTACCTTGAACACTTGTCTGCGCTCTTAGAAACTTGCACCCCACCCTCCTGAAAATTCGTGGTCGTGTACAGAATCATTATGTAAAGCATGGTTCTAATGCTTACAGCTCTACGGTGATTTCAACATTTTGGGGACCCCCCAAAGCTCACGAACCTCGCTGGCGCTTCAAGGGGAACAGCCTGGATACACCGACAGACTCCAGCGGCCCAGAATCTAATATTACGGAAGTTGAGGGTTGAGTCCCCTCCCCTCCCCGCTAAGTGTACCTCGGATCCTCGGCAATTTATTTCTTCAAATGAAAGTACAATTCTCGCTTGGCTTACATGGAACGTTTTTACGAAATTCGTTTGGAGTTCCCAGTTCAGTTCTCAATACAGGCCCAGAAACAGGGAAATCCTTATAGCCCCCCCGAACTTTTGTGGCCAAGTTGCTGTCCCAAATAGTTGGAGTTGTGTGCAACATGGAGGAATGGCACGTGTTCACTGACTCCTTGAAAATGAGCTTTAAAGCGGTACTTTTTAATTACGGAAATAAATTTCCTTCTGTACCTATTTGCACATGCTGCAAACGTGAAAGAGCCATACGACAACACGAAGTTGCTTTTAGAAAATGTTTAGTATCAGAAATATAAGTGGAATATCTGTGAAGATCTAAAGATCATTGCACTTTGGCTAGGATTGCAGCTTGGTAGAAGTCCTAGCAGAAGGGCTATTACTACAAACACCAAATACTGTTTCTTTTTTTTTTTTTTTTTTTTTTTTTTTATTGGAGGTTTAACGACCACCGTGAGCAACTCAATGGGCTATAAGCAGTCGCCCGTCCCTAATTTAGGGTCACTGGTTCCAGGGAAGGGAGAGAGCCAGTGCCGTAAGACAAACACAACATCCATGCCTCACCGGGATTCGAACCCGGACCCCGTTCGGACGAATGATCAGAGGCCATCGCTTAGACCACTGCGCCACCGGGGCGGCGTTCCTTTTTTATGTCACTACGTTCAGAAGGATTGGCCAAAACGTATTTCACTTGCTCCAGGCAAGAAAAATGTTGTGAACAGTCCATCTGTTGACCCTTATAATGCATCCCTTCTTCCTTTGCACATCAAGCTTGTACTTACGAAAAACTAAGCGATAGATAAAATGCAAACTGGATTCAAATACTTGAGAAATAAATTTCTCCGCATCAGTGATGACAAAATTTAGGAAGGAATTTCTGTAGGCCCTCTGATCAGAGAATTGTAAAGAAGTGAGAGATTTCAAGGAGAGTTGAATGAAGCTGACAAAGCTATTTGGCACCGTTTCAAAAGTGTCTGCATAAACTTTTTGGGAAATCAAAAAGCCGAAAACTATCTTGAATTAGTGCGTGACCTTCTTAAGTCTTACCAAGCAATGAGGATGCAACATGTCATTAAAAGTTCATTTTTTAGACTCTCACTTAGACTTTTCCCCTAGAAAACCTGGAAGCGTGAGCTACCAACATAATGAGCGTTTCCATCAGATTTATAAAATGGAAAAGGCGTTACCAAGGCAACTGGAGCCCCAGTTTGCTGGATGATGACTACCGCACTATTAAGAGAGACATTCCTCAGACAAAGTATGCAAGAAAATCAAAGAGATTTTTTTAACCACAGGTTTGTCGTTTCGATGAGATTTCAATGAGTGTAAAATATATAGGTTTTTTAAAATTAAATTTCATGTCACTCAAAAACCTAGAGAATTTTTACAAACATATTTGGATTCAGCACAAAAATAATTATAAGAATCTGGTATTTTCTTTCTTGGACTCTCAAAAATATTTCTTGGGACAAAAGTTTTTTTTTTCGCCTCTACTTAGCTTACCCACGTTTCACCTTTTACTACCTGCTACAACTTATCCTCCATCACACACACACCAACGCACGGTGGGTCATCCACGGGACCAGCAGAGATCTCTGAGAAAGAACAGCAGCTGCTCATGAAGCAAACAGCTTTATCCTATACTTCTTATCTCCCACAAGCACTCAGATGTGCAATACAAGACCAGAAGATTGCATTTCGGATGAGAAGGAAAAGTGAAAACAGTTATTCTAATCTCCTAAATCACAGCTTTTGAATGATAAATATGGAGCTCCAAACCTCTGTCTTAAAAAGAAAGCAATGTCACTTGAATATATCGTAAGATGCAATAGCAGTGCATGCTAGAGCTCTTTCTTTTTCACTGTAAGATTTATACTTCTTACAGTTTGCTGCTTGCTATCGGTCGAGTTCGAACCCTGTATACTGTTATTTTGCTACTTGCTATCGGCCGAGTTCGAGCCCTGCATACTGTTATTTTGCTACTTGCTATCGGTCGAGTTCGAGCCCTGTATACTGTTATTTTGCTACTTGCTATCGGTCGAGTTCGAACCCTGTATACTGTTATTTTGCTACTTGCTATCGGTCGAGTTCGAGCCCTGTATACTGTTATTTTTTCGTTGTGGTCACTGCAGGTGGAAATTTGCAATACCTCCAAATATTTTCCGTTAATGGACTTTTTCTGCGAGCTCAATTTTTTTTTTTTTTTTTTGCTACCTTATCGATTATAACTTATTTTTAATTTTATCATCATTGTATTTCCTGTTCATTGTATATCCTTCCATGACTTAAAAGTCGTTGGTGTTTTAGAACCCTTGAAAAAAGGACAGTAACGGGTGAATGATTGAGGAGCTTCTGTTTAAACAGCAATGGCAGATAACGACCTATATATAAACTTTTTTCTTTATTTCTAACAGATTCCTTAAAACACGTGAAGTACATCTTTCTCGAATGAACTTTAGAGAACAATATTGGTTTCTATTGATACTAATTTTAGCACGATGTAATAGAAAAACAAACAACAAGAACAAAATAATTAAAAAGTGTGAAGGACTTCTCCACAAAATTAATTTTTTGTTATATGTTAACATGTTTTTATATATGGCTGCTTGATTTTTGAAACTGTCAACAATTCTGCCAATCTTGTGAAATCATGGAATCTGGAGGCACATTAAATTCCTGTGAGAAGGAGCTGATGGACGGATTTTTTAACTAATGTGTGTAATGTATGTGTGCATAAACACACCCTTGTTTCCACTCGTTAAGCGTATCACCAGTCGTCCAAGTATATAATGTGGAAGAAATATTCCTCTCATAATACGTGGAAAATACGTCATGATAATTAACACAGCGATCAGACATCTTTGAAAATATTGTATTTACTGTTCTTCACGTGAAATTAATCACATCAGAAAACTTGAACATTTTATCGCCCTGGAGCGGGAATCGAACCCGCATCTCCCAATTACCATCCGAGTGTGCTACCTAGGACGAGAAAGTCACAAGTATATGAGTGCTAAGAGCATAGGTTAGCATACTCGAACGGTAATCGCATACTCGAAACATAATTAACGGTATAGCATACCCAAACGGTAATAGAAAGATACGGCTTCGATTTCCGCTCCAGGGCTATGAAATTTTCAAGTTTTGTGATGTGATTGTTGTTACGTGACGAACAGTAAATACAGTCAATTCAGAGATGTCTGATTGCTGTGTTAGTTATCATGATGTATTTTCCACGTATTATGAGAAGAATATTTCTTCCACATTATATAACCCTACAAGTCTTGTCAGAGACCCTCCCAGATAATAGTTAGGACCTAGAGTATTACTCTGTCGTTAGGCAAGTAAAAATGCTGTTGAGGCGAGAGCCTAAAAATAGAATTTATGAACATTTCTTATTCCTCGCTTTCAGACTTGCTGAAAGCAAAAGTGGCGAATGAAGGGATGGCACCGAGTAGCAATTACAAAAGACAAAAATGCATTTTTTTTAACTCTTTTTTTAATCAGAAATGCTGTATAATCAGATTTGTATTAACAAATCTTTTATTATCATTATTAACAGATCTACAGAATGGACACACAGTGTCCAATGAGGGAACATGTCAATCGGACGTGTTTCTTAGGCACCATTTTCTCCTCTAGGAGAAAATTTTCTCCTAGAGGAGAAAATGGTGCCAAAGAAACACGTCCGATTGTTAATGAAAATGTACAGAGATTCCCGACACGTCTGAGTGAAGTCACGCAGTTTGGAGTTCACTTAAATATCAGTACTCATCTCATTTTGTTTGACATCGTGGCAATTGTAGAAACAACAGAAAAGAGGAAAGCTTGTTGTTTGTAGATCTAAACAATATATAATAATCCAAAATACTTGGATTCTCGTATTTAATGACGTACATAATAATATACAATGTTATTTAGGATAGGTTTTTACTACTCACCTATCTCAAGAAAAACATACGTTGTAAGTTTTTCCTTTTGACGTCGATCCCTCCTTAGCAGGTTAAAACATCGATATTTACATATTAAAACTTTAGCATGTAATACATTAATAGTAAAGAATACTTTTAATAAAATATTCGTCAGTTTTTTTTTCTCTAAAACTCAAGTTTTAACTTATGTTAAAAATTTTTTGAACAACCAAGAGAAAGGTCGATCTCAAACCTGTTGCACCACGCAAGCTTTCGGGGACTTAAACAGAGGCGTAGTTGGGCCCGAATGCCTCGGAACAGCATTCCGGTATACTGATGTCAACCTATCACTATACTTCCTTATACTTTAAATATAAGAAAGTAAAAAAGGGAAGAGGCGGAATGGGTGACAGGTTAAGAAAGGAAAGGTATTGAAGACGAAAGGCACCGCGCGTTCCTGTACTTTTTCAATTAGCACCAAGGTACACAACTGGACTCAAGTCTCTATCATCAGGCAAAACACTTCTCGGCATAACTACACAAACAGAAGTGAGCTCATTTCGAGGTAGTTGAACGAAAAGGGTGTGGTCATCGGTCTAGTCAGCATAGCCACTATATTAGAGTCCTTCAAGCACTACGCGTAGTAGACCGATGACTACACCCTTTTCGTTCCACGAGCTCCAAATGAGCTCACTTCTGTTTGTGTTGCTGTGCAGAGAGGTGTTCTGTCGAGTTTAGGACATTTGGGCACCGAACAACTGGGCACATTCACTTTTAGAGCTACGAAATTGCGCTGCTTAAAAAATTATAGTGTTCCTATATTTCTCCCTACTTGAGCAAGTGGTGTACACAAATCCCCCCCCCCATATTTCATTATCATTAAGAAATTTAAAAATATTTGCGATTTTCTGTCTGAAAGACGGGTGGACATCTGGGCACCGGACATCTAGGCACCCGGATATCTGGGCACAAATGCTTAAGGGGCCGTATAAAAATTGCCGTTTCTTGGCACTCTGATGACAATTGAATCGAGAAAACGTCCCCAGTAAGACAAACAACAATTATAATGGAATTTGGGGAAACAAAAGTACATTCGTGAATATGAAAAAATTACACAGCACATTTCTTAATGGAATTTGGGGAAACAAAAGTACATTCGTGAATACGAAAAAATTACACAGCACATTTCTTACACCTACGGGTTTCAATGAAATAAAGGAATTACAGCAGAACTCATACTATGTTCGGAAAAGGACGACAAGGTGGGTTTTTTTTTAATAACTCTTCACTTCTACTTAGGCACTAAATATTTACATAACATGTCATGTTATTAATATTTCTCTTTTACTTACTTAAGCACTAAATATTAATTACTATGCCTCATCCGCACGCAATTTTAATAGTTTTTATTCAGTCGATGTCCTAACGTTTACCTATGCTGTATAAATTGCTTTGTTTCGTTGAAACCGTAGGTTTAAGAAATGTGCTATGTAATTTTTTTTTATTGTATTCACGAATGTACTTTACTTTCCCCAAATTCAATTAAAATTGTCGTTTGTCTTACTGGGAACATTTTCTCGATGAAATTCTCATCAGAGTGCCATGTTAGGAAATATAGCACAGCTAACGGACAACCTTTTCAGAGGACTAAGTGGAGTTTAGGACAGTTGGGCACCGGACTTTTGGGCACCGGACATTTGGGCACCCGGACATTTGGGCACCGGACATTTGGGCACCCGGACATTTGGGCACCCGGACATTTCGGCACAAATCTTGAGGGGCCGTACAATAATTGCCTTTTTTTTTCGCTGTGAGGGCAATTGAATGGAGAAAACGTTTCCAGTAAGACAAACGACAATTGGGTGTCCAAGGGGGAAGAGACCCCCCGCCGTTAATATAGCCAAATTTTTGATAAATTTAAAACATTAAAATAGACGAAACCTTTTTTAAATGTTTGACAGCCTTGAAGGAGGTAAGGATTTTTCTTAGCCCCCCCCCCCCCAGCAAACATAAAATGTCCGTAATTTCGTATTTTCTTATTTACGATATTTTTCTATAAACTATAACTAAACAAAATCTCTGCTGGTATGAGGAAACCCAGGACTCTTGTCGAGTGTGTGTGCGGAGGGGGGGGCTTAAAACCTAAAATATGAAATATAAAAAAATTCTGGTCCGATCGGGAGATTTTCAGCCATTACAAGCTACAAGTCATCGAATTGTCTGAGGGCATCTGCTGCCTCAGGAAACTAGGGGGGGGATACCAAAAGCGTAAAATTTCAATATTTCTCATTACTCTTCCGATCGGGAGATCTTCAGCATTTACAAGCTGCAACTCGACAAATTTTCTCAGCGCATGTGCACTCTCTGGAAACCTGTCGGCGATTGGGGGGGGGGGGGTTTGGTTAATACCAAAAGTGTAAAATATGAAAAATTCCTCCTCCCATTGGGAGATTTTTGGCATTTACAAGGGGGATACCAAAAGTGTAAAATATGAAGACTTTCTCGTCCGATCGGGAGATTTTCAGTATTTACAAGCTGCAGCTCGAGAAATTTTCTGTTCTGAGCGTATGTGCCAACTCAGCAAACCCGTCCGGGAGGAGGGTAATTTAAAAAGTGTAAAATATGAAGATTTCTCGTCCGATCGGCAGATTTTCGGCATTTACAACTGGACACATTATTTGAGGGCATGTGCCTACTCAGGAAACCTATCGGGCGAGGGGGGGGGGGGTGTTGTAGCTTGTAAATGCTGAAAATCTTCGGATCGGACGAGAAATTCTTCATATTTTACACTTTTGAAATTACCCCCCCCCCACCCCGACAGGTGTGCTCGTTTGCTGAGTAGGCATGTGCCCTCAAATAATCTGCCGAGTTGTAGCTTATAAATGCTAAAAATCTCCCGATTGGGAGAGAAATGCTTCATATTTTACACTTTTGATATAACCCCCACCCCACCCCACCACAAGTTTTCAGAGCAGCCACGTGCGCTCAGACAATGTTACGAGTTGTAGCTTGTAAATGCTGAAAATCTCCCGATCGGACGAGAAATTTTTCATATTTCACACTTTTAGTATTACCCCCCCCCCCCCCCCGACAGGTGTGCTCAGTAAGTTTACGCCCTGAGATAATGTCTCCAGTTGTAGTTTGTAAATGCTGAAAATCTCCCGATCGGACGAGAAATTGTTCATATTTTACACTTTTGATATATCCCCCCCCCCCCGACAGGTTTGCTGAGTAGGCTCGTGCCCGTAAATATTTAGTGCCTAAGTAACTTACGGCGAACATTTTCTCTGTCAATCTCTTACTATTGGGCCAAGAAACGGCAATTGTTATACGGCCCCTTAAACATTTGTGCCCAAATGTCCGGGTGCCCAAATGTCCGGGTGCCCAAATGTCCGGTGCCCAAATGTCCGCCCAGTCTTTCAGTCTTTCAGACAGAAATTCATAAATATGTCTCAATTTCTTAATGATTATGAGATATAAGTGAAATTTTTTTGTGCACACCACTTGCTCAAGTAGGGAGAAATATAGGAACACTATAATTTTCAACGCAGCGCAATTTCATTGCTTTAAAAATGGATGTGCCCAAATGTCCGGGTGCCCAAATGTCCGGTGCCCAAAAGTCCGGGGCCCAAATGTCCGAACCCCGAATGAACTTGTTAACAGCCAACAAACGACAACTCTTATACGGCCCTTAAACTTTTGTGCCCACACTTCCGGGTGCCCAAAAGTCCGGGTGCCCAAATGTCCTGGTGCCCAAATGTCCGAAACCCGTTCTGTCTGATAATGGGGGGAATGAGTCCCCGAAGGTGCTTACGTGGTGCAACAGGTTTGAGATTGGTCTTTCTTTTGGTAATTTACATTTTTTTAAACATAGGCTGGGACTTGAGTTTTAGAGTAAAAAAACTTATGAATATTTTATTATAAGTATTCTTAAGTTTTAATATGCTGAAGTTTTAATATGTAAATATCGATGTTTCAACCTGCTTAAGGCGGGATCGACTTCTAAAGGAAAAATGCATGACATATATTTTTCTTGAGATAGGGGAACAGTAAAAACCTATCGTAAATAATACTGTGTTTGTAGAAGTGCCAGTGCTGAAAAAGGAACAGGCACAAGAAAAACTAGAAAGTTGTGGAAGAGCATTCGAAGACAGACGACTGAATGTAAGCAGAGCAAAAACAGACTACATGTGCTAGGACAAAAAAAAAAAAAAAAAAAAATGGGGAGAGTGCCATTGTAAGTGTTTCATATTAATTAATAATTGATGAAAGACGCTGTACATGTGTGGGAGAAATTATGGAAGAAGACCGAGATACGAGAGTACAGGCAGGATGAAATTACAGGGAGTCTTCCGATGTGTTCTGTGATACAATGATGACTGTAGTATTGGCAATGCTGTATTACAGTGCTGAGACGTGTCTAGCGGCAGGACATTCGATGACGGTGAATGAGCTACACGTGGCGGTGTGTCGTTAATGTGTGATGTGTCGTTAAAAAGGATAAAGTTTGAAACGAGAGAATAAGAGTAACAGTTCAAGCCGGATTTCAGAGAAATCCCAGGAAACAAGACCGAGTTTATATGCACATGCATTAAGGAGTGAACAATGCGTAGCATGTGGATCTATCAACTTTGAGCAGCAAGTAAATAACAAAGCAGTAAATCTAAGATGAGATGGAAGGACTGCTTGAACAATGATGAGAAAAAGATCACAAGAAGTGAGATGGCACATGACCGATCTGAAGGGATAAGAAAGTTCCGCAACAACGATTACATAAAGCTGTGGGACTAAACATGCAGCAGAAAATTTTCATCAGAAATACTTCCTCCTCAAGAGCATGTATAATGTATGCAGAAGCTCATGAAAAAAAAAAAAAAAAAGAGAAAGAAAAAGGAAGAAGGACACACGGAACGCCCGCATGCTAGATGTTAATGCGTTTTAACTAGCGTGTTTTTTTTTTTTTTTTTTCTGCTTTCAAATAATGTATTGCACATGGTACGTCGAGAAGTTTGGTTCACCACTTCTACAAATTTTCTGTTCAGGGGAAGTGTGGGGAGCTTTTTCAGTTAAATGATGGGCATTTTGGAGATTCTGGATAGAAAAGTATTAATGAAATTTTGAAGATGACAATCCGATTTTTGGCGTAAATGTGACAAGGATGGTAAGTCAGATAATTTTTGAAAACTTGAAAATTTTCATCGTCCTGGAGCGGGACTCGAACCCGCGTCTCCCAGAAAACGCCTAGGTATGCTAACCACTACACCACCCAGAACGACCAAGTTTCAAGTTCCCGATCAATTTGAATTGATCGGGAACTTGAAACTTAACTTGAACTTGAATCAATTTGAATTGAGTTTGATTACTGCTGTAATCAAACTCAATTTGAATGAGTTTGATTACAGCAGTATTTGCACTTTCTTCTTTGTCGGCAAAGTTTTTGAAGACAGAAGTTATGAATTACAAAACTGTATGATAATAATCTCTTTTTTGTCTGAAATGAAAGTAAAGCAAATATTAAAGACTTAAAGACGCTGAAGCTATATTTTACTCATTCTTCTGAAACACGACCTAATCGTTTCTCTGCAATAAAAGGAAAATAGTATCGTCTTGCACTATATTTACTCGCAGGTTGATGAAGTGTTTGTGGGGAAAAACACTCGGGAGTTTCGGAGGTCCGGAAACTCTTCTGATAGCGTCAACAGACGTACACGACGTTCCTATTTGTTCAGGTGTCGACTACAGATCATAAAGAGGGAGGGGAGGGGGTAATGGGTGAAGACTAAGGTCGCGAAGTGACCGTCGTACAGTCCGGTTTTCCTTCCCGACCCCTGCAACCCCCTGTTTTACACCGCTTTCCCTCGTTTCCACGTGCGTCAACGGGCAGCCGAAGCTAAGCAGGAATCTTCTCCTCCTCCCATTCACAGGCGTCACAGGGGAAATGCGCAGATGATAAGAGGGATGGTCTCTGCAGCTGTGTATCGCGGTTTGCGGTCATTGACGAAGTCACACACACACATGCCAAGCTTCGGCTTTTCACAGGAACAACCACCCACAATTGGATTGGACATAGATCTTCGCTTCTTGATGGCGGGATGGTTGTAAGAATGTTGGGCTTCGTGCTCAGACAATAAATGTTGCCCAGTTCTGGAAGAACACGTGATGTTCACCCAGGATTTAAATTAACTCTCTGTCGGTGCAGACGAAAAGGGGCATGTTACTCAGCAATGACAGCTACTGAAGAAAAAGACTTGGAGAGAATAAAATAACATATCAAGCACAGTCTGTTAAATGCATTTCAGATGGCATTTTTACGTTTTTTTTTTTTTTTTTTTTTTAAAGAAATTAAAAGCAAAACTTATTGTGCGTAAGAGCACATGTTTTTTTCCCTCCTTCCCCAAAACGTGAAATTCTTCAGATGTAGTTTTTCTTTTGTCCTTGAAATTCAAATGAACAATATTCGGACAAAACCTTCATCGGTAGGGAAATTTCGATGTGGCAGGAATCAGAGGAATAATATTCGGAGAAAGCTTTAATCGGTGGAGAAATTTCGATGTGGCAGGAATCAGAGGAATAATATTCGGAGAAAGCTTTAATCGGTGGGGAAATTTCGATGTGGCAGGAATCAGAGGAATAATATTCGGATAAAAGAATATTATTCGGAGAATGCTTTAATCGGTGGGGAAATTTCGATGTGGCAGGAGTCAAACCAATAATAGAAGAAAACCATAACCAGTGGGTTTAACTTTGATGTAGGGGGAATTAAAAGAATAATATTCGAAGAAAACCTTAACAAGTGGAGAAATTTTGATGTGGCAGGAATAATATTGGAAGGCAATCTACGGAAGAATATTTCTGCAGTGAACATAATGCAGGAGTTGGATGCGCTTGAAACAGGAGTTGGATGCGCTTTGTGATACTCGAAACAGCATTAGATAAAACTAGCGTCGCATGTGTCCGCGTGTATGTATGTGAATGTGTGTATGTATGTGAATGTGTGTGTCTAACGAAATACCAGTGACACTGAGCATGAAAGTTACATTGATTCCCTGGTGCCATCCTGTATGGATTGATCAGATAAATCTCATTTTCGTGGAAAATATCAAGCAAAGAAGTTTTAAGGTTAATTTACTTGGGACAAAAATGAGCCTGTGAAATGGAATAAATTGAAAATAACAAACAAAAAAAAAACAAAAAAAAGTAAATAATGAGTTGCCGTACACACGTATTTATTTATGTTATATGCATATTGTCCAGCTCGAGGGATAACCTCAGCTTTTTTCGAAGCACATTTCTCAGTGGGAAGAGCATTAAGCCACATACAGTACTAAATTGGGAGAAATATTAAAACCCCAAAAATTCCTAGAGCTGTTCCTTTTCTCTCAATCTCTTTTTTCTTTATTTTCTTTTTGGCATATTTTATTATTTTTTGCATGTTTTTTGTAAAAAAAGATCGTGCTTATGTTACCGGTTTGTCCGCCCGTCCGTCTGTATCCACGATATCTCTGCAACTATTAGTCGGATTTGAAAAATTCTTTTTACATTGGGAAGCTTGAAATATGCGAATGATGATCCTTTATTTCGTTTTTTTTTTTTTACGATGTACAATTTCGCCGCAAGAGGGCGTAAATGCAGATGATGTCGAATTGAAAAATACGTTTTATTCCACATGTTTGCTTCTAAACATCCGACTGAAAACATTCTTTTATCTTTCAATTCCATTTTTGTCGAAGAGTATTTTAGATATAGTTACTTTTTAAATTACGCGTATATTTTCCGTTAGGGAGGGTAAAAGTAAATTACATTTTTCCCGATAATTCTTCTTGTAAAACTCCGATTCGAAAAACATTTTCTTCGACGGATGCACCTCCTGGTGGAAAATCGTTTGCAAATAATTTCAAATTTTTGGTAAAGAACACTTTGGCCACCAGGGGGCGTAGGTGTTAATTTTGGTTCTGATGTATTTGCCCCAAAATCTGAGCTTCTAAAATATCGGTTGGAAAATTATTTCGTGGACTGATGCCACTCACATAGATAAACCTTTTTGGAATATTTTCTTCTTAAAATATTCCACAGTTTTTCCGCCAGGGGGCGTAGATGTATATCTTATTTTTGTCAATATCTCTACTTCTAGGAGTCCGATTTAAAAAATTTGTTCTTTGTTGGATAGTGTTTTCAGTGTGACATGTTTTTCACATAATTTCGAAATTTTCAAGTAATTCATAGACTTTCCGCTAGCGGGCGTAGAGGTAAATTGCGTTTTCCCCTATATCTCTGCTTGAAAATCTCCGATTTGAAAAATTCTTTCTGCACCGGATACAGCTCCTGATGGGAAATCGTTTGCACATAATTTCTAACTTTTGTAAAAAATGGTTTGGCCACCAGGGGTCGTAAATCTTAATTTCCTCTTCTGATGTATTTGCAGCAAAATATGAACTTCTAAAATCTGGATTGAAAAAAAAGTCGTTTGTTGACCGATACTACTCATGTCGACAAACCTTTTTGGAACATTTTCTTCTTGAAATAATGTACGATTTCTACGCCAGGGAGCATCTTTTGCCCGAGACTCCCTGTTCCACCCACCGGTTTTTCACAATCCCCTCTAGTAAGTAAAGAAAGTCGATCGCTTTGCTGTCTTTCTTTCCAGTGCAACTGACCTGTTAGATAAGAATCAGAGATTGGGGTGAGTGCAGCTGATCCATGCTCGAAGAACTCGTGAGAGTAGGACAGAAGGCATATGCAACGGAAAAATATGAAGATAAAAATGAAGACAGCGCCTTTCTGAGATTCGAACCAAAGTGTTTGGATTGAGAAGAGTTCATCACGCTGTATGTAAATGGGTTGTCCAAAATAATGGAAACACCTTGAAACAATAAGTGTTACGCACCTAATACGGTGTGGGAGCACCCTTGGCATTTAAAACTGCTTGAATCCTCATTAGAATAGATGCATACAAGTTCTGGATGGTGATTAGTTTTATGTTGTACCATTCTTCCTGGAGAAACTGCTCCAATTCCTTGAGAGACGCCGGAGAAGGATAACTGGATCGCACTCTGTTTTCCAACACAGACCACAGAGACTCAATGATGTTTAACTTCTGTGATTGTGCAGGCCAGGGAAGATGTGCAACTTCATCCTCGTGTTCCTTAAACCATGACTGAACAGTTCGACTTCTGTGAATCGGGGCATTATCATCTTTAAAGGTGCAATCCCCTGACGGAAACAATGTCTGCGCCATTGAATGCACATGGTACAACACAACTTTGATTTGCGAAAATGAATCACGTTACTGCCACACTCGATATCTGAATTCAAGAGGAGACCAAAATGTTGATCATTAAGAATACCTGAAATAAAAGATGTTTGAAGAGTGCATTTGTAATCTAAACTATGGACTAATTTGTTGAAATGATGAACATATGCGGTTAAATAGGGAGCATATATGTATTACAAAATATTGATATGAAACTAAGTCCTCAAGTGCATGTACATTAAATGCGAATCCATTGATACAAGCATTTCGATAAATGTGATGCATGAGCATCTCAAGGACAATTTCCGTCTCGGTTTCTTAAAGATAAAACAACAACAACAACAACAACAAAATATAAACTCTTGCGCTTTAAACAGAGATATATCATAACGTTTTTTAAAGTTTGCATGTATGCTTACATGACGGATAGAAAGAATTTTCGACATAAAACTATTCGGACATTTGCTCAGCTGGTGTAAACACGAAAGACAATAAGTAAAATAATTCCTTAAAATGTTTTGATGTCGTCCAAATCGCGAATCAGACAAACGCAGTAGAAGTCGAGCCCCGAAATAAAAATACTGTTCCAGCCTCCAGAAAATCATGTCATATTGTCGCCCACGAGAGAAGTGAACTTTCTGTTAAAATGACTCTTACGGGAATACTTTAAGCAACACAAAACGCCTTCATCAAAAAAAAAAAAAAAAAAAAAAAAAAAAGACGATGATAATAATACACGGTCGAGTCACATTATTGTGACCACAAGCTATCCAGAGTAATCGCCGTGTGCAGCGCGGACAGCAGCTAGACGGACTGGGAGTGACTCAGTAAGGTTCTGGAAGGCGTTCACAGGTATGCGGAGCCACGCTGACTGCAGTGCATCTGACAGCTGCTGGGGGGTGCCTGGCAGAGGATCCATAGAGCGAACAACACGATCAAGGTGGTTCCACAGATACTCAATTGGGTTTAAGTCTAGGGAATTAGGGGGCCAGGGACATACTTTGAAAGCTTCATCGTGCTCTTCCAACCACTCTCGGACATTTCTAGCTGTGTGACACGCCGCATTGTCGTATTGGAAGATCCCATCCGTCCCCAGGGAAAACAATTAGCATGTATGGGTGTACGTGGTCTGCAAGGATGGATTCATAACGAATTCGGTCCATAGTGCCTTCCACAGGTATGAGTGGACCCAGAGAATGCCACGAAAACATTCCCCAGACCATAACGCTGTCCCCACCGGCTTGCGTTCTTCCAGCAGTGATTGAAGAGTGTCTGTTCTCCGATGTTTCTCGCCTTATACGCCAGCGTCCATCCGTTGGTTGAAGCAGTAAACGTGACATCGGAGAAGGCAATCCTTTTCCAATCAGCGGAGGTCCAATTCCGATAGTGTCGTGCAAATGTAAGCCTCTTCTGCTGACGCACCGTCGTTAGCATAGGTGCAGTGACCATCCGTCTGCATCGAAGCCCCATACACAGCAGGGTTCGCTGAACTGTCCTTTTATACACAGTTCCATTAGCTCCCTGGTTCATTCGGCCAGTGAGTTGCTCTATTGTAGCGTGTCGATCGGCATTCACGCATCTTCGCAGCTGACGTTCACCTCTCACATCAATGGCACGTGATACTGCGCAGTTTCCACTTCGCTTATTAGCAATGGTACCATTTCTCCAATCACGATGCACTTTAATCACAGCAGCACGCGAACAGTTCACAAACTGCGTTGTTTCAGAAATACTGCTACCCTTGTCCCGAAAGTCGATAATCATCCATTTTTGGAAATCGGATAAATCGCTCCTTTTATCCATGACAGCAACGAGTGATATTCTTTCAGAATGCCTGCAGCACACCTTATATACCATTTAAGCCAGCTCACGACACGTGCCTTCATTCATTGGCTACGCGCTATTGACTTCAAAAGTAGGAGGTGGTCACAATAATGTGACTCGACTGTGTAATTTGACGGTACAACATTTAGTCTTTCAGAAAAAACAATCATTGGGCTGAACATCAAATGCTATGGTGATTACTCAGCAGTTAAAAAAGAAACCATGTAATACACCACCAAAGTTGGAAACGGGTAAAAAATTTTGGATCCGGACCTTACGCGGACTCGGACGTCACTTAATTAGAACCCGACCCGGACAAATCTGTTTTGAACTATAAATTCGAAACTCAATTTATAATTATACATAATACACAAGTTTCTCCGCAGTGTATATCGTAGGTTATATGGTCGTAAGTTATACGGAAATCATATATATGTATTACTGAAACGTATAATTTACTCACTTACAGAAAGTGTTGAAACTGTCGTTCTTCACATAAATTAACTGTTTTACACATGTTTTCAAACACATCTGCGATAGTTCCACTTAATTTTGATGGTGCTACAGTCAGAAAGTTTGAATTACGTAACTTATTGCATGTTTAATTTCAGTTTTTACTGCTTTCTTCGTAACGCATCAAGCTTCAGAATATGTTTCAGAGCAACACTAATTTTCACCAGCTTCTAACGAGTTGAAAGTTTCCAAAATGTTGATGTTGATTTCATCATTGCCCCTTAAAAGGAAGGGACACTCATGAAATCAACATTCACATTTTGGAAACTTTGAATTCATCACGAGCTTGTAAAAATTGGTATTGCTGTGCAACATATTCTGGTTTCTTGATGAGACGAAACAACTTTCATCATTCACTCTTCCCCTTTTTGTCCTCAACTAGAACGTATTTGTTCGCCTCGATGCCTTTTTCAATGTCCTTAATATTAAATTCATCCATATTAACAAATAAGTCATTAATTCCGACACGACATGCAATTGAACAGGATGTTAGCACGTCAAACGAAAACCTCTGAATGCTCAATGCAAAAGATGCGATGTAAAAAGTATCTCTCAGTCTTACAATGTGACACGCGGGGTGTGAGAAAGTGAATCAGCAGAGAAGTAGGCGACAAGCATTTTTCTGTATCCTGCTTCGGACAATAGCACTAAAAACAAACGAAAGGAAATATCGTTTTACAATACGTTGCCGTCAGTCGGTGGAAATCTTCTTTGCTTTAAGAAAGAGACGGCAATATTTTTGTATGACAAATCATTTTTCACTCTATAATGTATTAGCTTTATTTACTTTCCGCTAAGCTAATTATTATGAATGAATCTCTTCCTACCAGCTAGCTAATGATATACTTGTACTAAGCTTCAAAATAGTGAATTCAAAAGAGTGTTGTTACTAGTTAATTATGAACGTAAACAAAGTCTCAACGCTGGTTATTTATAGGAATCAAATAAATGTTATAAACCTAACAGCCAGACAGAGGTCTGACAAAAACTATGAATTGAGAAAGACTGAACTTACTGAAAACTTCTTTATTTCTAAGACTCTTGGTCAACTAAGACACACACAACACTTGTAGAACAATAATGGATAATCACTCCTCGAATTATACACGCTCTCGCTTAACGACCACAAGCTCTCCTCATAACAACACACAGCTCTCATAACAACACCACACCAGCTCCCTCGATGAACGCGCCTATATACTAGCTACCACCACGTCATGACTTACACTCATTGCCAGATCTCATTCAGCGGGTGAAATAATATTTCGTTCAGTAGGAAGATAATTTACATAGTAAAATAAAATAACCAGAGATAGTAAAATCAAAAGGAAAGTGAATATAGAGTATACGTTACAACTCAGTTGGCATCAGTGTCGAGCACAAAATTCCACTGTACGCAATGTTCTTTGAAATATTTTTTTCTTTTCAAAAATAAAACGGAAATAAAACCGGGTCAGGAACACCTTGACCCGGCCCGTTTGACCGGCAAGAAATTGTCGACCCATTGACCCGTGATCCGTTTCCATCTCTGTACACTACGTCAATAGCCTGTAGCTCCTCTTTAATTTTGATAGCATACTGCTTTCAAGGTCAAATATATGTGTATATCGTTCTTCACGTACACAAAATTGAAATGCCGTCCTAAATTAAACATACAGCACATGATTAAAATAACACAGCATACACGTTTGCATTGTGTGCATTTGTACGGTGACAATCAGCTCAATACATGTGAAAGCAAATTAACTCTGTTTTTAAGATCTTTCTTCTTCTGATTTTTTGTAGTTTAACATCCTTCACTGGGGAGATAAAATTTCCTTTTACCCTGTACGACCAGAGAATTGCTTAAGCATGCAACAAAACAGATCATGGAGGTAATAATCGAAATTTTTCGTTGTAACCGTTTGATATGTACCATAAATGTTACGTAAATAAGCATTAAACTCTTCTGAGATATACCGCACTAACTGGAAAACGAATCCCGTAAATTTTCGGACAAGAGAATGTTGTAACAAATCCTGTCAAACACTAAGAAGAAGTACCCCGGTTCTAATAGAGTACCATAATTTGTGTTGCAGTCAAAAAAAAAAAATCATTCGTTAAAAAATCAAATGAATTTAATGCGAACTCTTATTTTATTCAGATCCATCGTTTGCAAAAAATTCAGTGGAAATATCTGCAGTTTTTAATGATTAAAATGCTGTCAGAATGATGATTTTGACACTAATATTTTAAGAAACGTCTGTAAAAAAAATAAGAAAGATATTCATTTTGAGGACACGAAATCTCCGCCTTTTGAAAGGCAAAGAAGAATAAGAAAAACGCTGCAGAGGTGGAAGTACTGATTCAGTTTCAGCATAACTTCATACTCTGCTCAAAATAGTTATGGGAGCATTTGACTTTTGCGACATTATGCAAACCAATCTTGTGATACCTTACCGAAACAGGGAAAATGCAAGTAGAGTGTGACGTAGACCTAGCCGAATCATGCATATCCATATCCAAATTAGCGTCTGTGAGGTCAGAATGCAAAATTTCACAGATTGAGATAAAAACGAGGGCTTTCAGGGAGCTGTCTTATTTTGTCGCGTTTATCGTGACATTTCGTTTCTTGAAGCCTTCGGTTTGAACGATGTCTCAACAGCATGATTTACCAGAATCAACAGTGTGGAGAGCTATTGACAGGCAGGAACCAATTCAGACACAGCGGGTGGTAGCGGAGCCATTGGAGTCTCATTTCTCTACTGTGGACACGATTGTAGGATACAGGAAATGTTCGAAGAAGGCAAGGTCAAGGCCATACACACAAGCATTTACAGCAAGGGACGACGTTATATAGTGTAAACAGCCCGTCGGAGCGACAAAATGCCACTCAGCTCCAGCGAGAGCTTCTCGTATCAACAAGACTTGGCTTGTCAACTCAAAGTATCGTCACTAGCCTTCACCAAGATTGCTTTATGCGAAATAATGTGTCGTGCGTAAAGGAAATCTTACGGTGTTGTGCGTAAGGTTGCCTCTATGCACGACACCGTACAGCTCGTAGAAACTGGGTTGAAGAACATCGTGTTTGGGGACACCACGAGTGGAGTCACGTTCTGTTCTCTGAAGAGTCGAGACTCAGTCTGGAGTCCGACAATCGACGAGTTCTTATCTGGAGCGAAACCGGCACACTAAAGAAACCAGCTTTTGTGCAGGAAACATATTACGGCGGACATGGATTGATAGTTCTAGAAGGCACAAGTATCGGTGGACGTACGGATCTGTACGTTATCCGAAACAGCAGTCTGACGAGCTAGAGATACAGAGATGGGATTTTCAAACCTATTCTGATATACTGCAGCCGTCAGTGATATTCGTGCATTTTCATGGGTATTGACGCACTACCTCATAGAGCTCCGCTAGTGGACAACATTCTTCAAGAGGGAATTGAGCGTCAGCACGGAGTAGTCAGCATCCTTCCCTGACTTAAATCCAATTGAGTATAACTGGAATCACCTGGAAGACGCATTGCAGCTCGGCCAGTACCTCCATTAACTCTTCCTGAACTGGTGACTGCCTTCATTGAGAAGTGGCGAAGATACCCCTAAAACCTGTTCGATATTTTCCTCAATTCCATGCCACACAAATGAGCAGCGGTCTTAGCCATTCGAAGGGACCACACACCCTACTAGAGGTCAGTTACCACCTTCAAAAAGGCATTTTTTTGTTGTTGTTGTACAGATATACATATTGTTGTATAACATTCGGCATCATGTTCATTAAATTATAATATTGCATAAAAATTCGCTAATGTGCTTTTTCGTACGAATAGTATGAAATGTTCTACTGTATCTTACATAAAAATATTATTTTACGTTCAACAACGTCAGTTGTACATGATTTTCCTTACAATATCTCTTGCTCCCTGAATTCATTCTAGCAGCGTACACCGCAGAGCACAAATACATTCAATGGTTTGTGTAACGTACGGCCTGAAGTTGTAACATAGAATGAAATCATTCCATGGATTCAAGCACAGCTGTCGTGAGTCTTTGAGTGGCACTTATGCGTCATGACTAAGGATGTCATTTACGTCATACGCGGAAAAGAATGTACTGTGGGATCCCTCATGTTTACCGAAGTGTGATGTTTTCGAGAACTTACTTCACAGATAGGCAAAATATTTCACTGCGTCATTTTCAATATCGCTCATAGCATCACACGAGATCAGGTGATACAATTCTTCTAAGATGTCATAATCAAATTGGCATACTGGTGAAACAAGTTTCTAAATAGCAGGTATTATTTCGTGGTGTCACAAATCGAGATAAATATGCCCTACACGGACGGCGGAGGAAATTAAATTTTACTCGTTCTTCTGAAAACTCAGCTGGATCTTTCGCTAATGTGAGCGCCTCATTAATTTAAATTTCTATTCAAAAATATTCGACGAAAATATTTCAGGAACGAAATTATGTACTTATTTTAATGATACCGTAATGCTTACAATTGAAATTGCAGAAGACAGAAGACAGAAGACTTCACCCGAGAAGCAAACGTAAACATTTCATAAATTAAAGAAAGAAATTCCGCTTCTTTTGCATGTAAATTGCTTACGTAAAGTCGTAGACAATCCTCGAAAGAGGCAGAAGTTTCAAGAAATAGGAAACAGAATTCTGTTGCCCGTTCTCACTTCTTGTGACACAGCTCCTTTGTTATTAGTGATGGCCAGATGCTGTTTCTTTCTCCTACCAGCTCCTCAAGATGGCTGTCAGGAAAGTGATCAGAGAAAGACTAATGATATGGTCCAACAAAGTTTTCATTAGCGTACAATTGCTTTGAAAATTCTGAAAGGTTTTATTTGCTTTACCATGCTGAGCAGGTTTTTAGAACTGGTAGGTCGCGAACGACGATATGACCGTTCCGAAGATATGATGCAATTTTGTTTCGATAAAAATACCTTCCTCCACTCTGGACGTCAGCTATAAATCTTTGACTGTTTTCGGTCGGATGTGCGATTTTCAGAGCGATGAACAAGCTTCTTCAATCAGATTTACAATTTTCTACCCGAAGGGAATGAAAGTTCAAGAGCTCTTAGGACTTGGCACTTCGCATAGTTTCTTTGTTTTTATGCTGGCAGTGTAATCTCAGCGATTTCCGCATACTCTCACTTCAACTTCTTTTAAGGGTTAGTTATCTTTAGTTGCTGACACACAAAGAAATTAATGATCAACTTTTTTCAATGCAATAATTCAATGCTGCGACTTTATATATGATTAGTATCCATGTCCAGTTTGTATGGAACATATCAATTGAGCATAATACCCATGAGAAATAGAGGGAAATAAAAGAAAAAGGAATGACAGTTATGACAACTTACTTGGAGCGTATCAGAAAGAAATAATACTTTGAAATTTTCAGAAGTACCACAGGATGTGCACTCTAGCTGAAACAAGATGAGCAGGAATTACTGGCAAATCAACGAAGCATGGAGAGATGTTCCTTGGGAAAATAAGTAAAAAAAAAAAAAAAAAATATCGGGCAAGAAAACAATATATCGGAAGATAAAGGAAGCGCTGAAATAATCAAAACTCCAAAATGAAAATGGATGAGACATACTGCTAGAAGAAATGATCAGAAATAGGCACTCTGCGCATTTTGCAAGATGGGAATCAGAAATCGGCAGCATTAGAACCATATAGGAAGATGCTTAAGGCATAAGTTAATGAAAGATACTTCATCTGGATTTCCTGCAAACGAGCAAGTTTGCTTATCCTGCAAACTTGCTCGTAACCGAAAGTTTTGTTGAAATTTATCTTGAACGGAGAAGAGAATGTTAAGAATCTAATGAAAGACACTTCATCCAAAAGTCTACATCGAAATCTAAGATTTTCAAGACTTATCATTATGGTCAAGATTTTTGTATGATTTTTATCGAGAAGATAAAGAAGTGTTTTCCAAGCGCTCGTGTGTGTTGATGAAACGGTTTTGAGAAACATAATTTATAAAGACTTTTGTCGCCATGCGTATTTGAAATTTGGGGTGTTCAAATGCATATTTCTGCCGACTTTCTTATAGGTGAGACGTTTGGTCTTCCAGAGTGTAGAAAAATATATAGAGAGAGCTGAAAATATATGAAATATGATTTCAAGCTATAGCTAAGCCTTCAGAAAACTACCATTCAAGGAGAGAATTCCTCAGAGCTCTTGAAAATATTGAATTTCGAGTTTTCCGTAGAATTCTCTGCATGAAAATCAGCTGCTGAAGGCACATTCAGGTCTAGGATACTGTTCTGAAGGTTGCTGTGTGTTTGGGAAGTGAAATGACTATTAATTTCCATATTTTCATATTTCGCATCCTAGGATGATATATTTTTATCTAAAAATACAACTATTTCACAAAACGTCAAGTAAATATGTATGGTGTATGTACGTATGTATATACACTGAGTATTCTATAATGTTTTAGTTAGATATGTATAACTGTGTGAAGAGTCAATTTTCCTAGAACATTATATTACGTGAATATGAAAATTGCTTTAACTGAAACGTTAACTTGATGCTCCGGATAGCTAAAACACAAATATGTCTTAATTTAATCTCTGATTCTCTTAAATGGCCAGTAAATAATAAGTCTGTGCTTACTAACTTCAACGTCTTTATTTGGTCCAAAACTGGTCGCTTTAATGGTTAGCACAGTTCGCCATGTCACTCGTAGCGTGAAACACTCTTCACGCGTAGCAAATTTGACTGGCAATTTAATGTTTCAATGTCAAAGCAATACAACACTAAACTTCAAACAAAAGCGAGCCTCAAAACGAGAGACTCAAAATATCTAATGAGCAGTTCAAAACATTTAACGTTAAACATCAGAATACATCCAACAAGAAACTGCACTCTGACGGAAACAAAAAGGCAGCCAGCTCGAAAGCCAGTTAGAACACCCCACATATACATGGTAAACATCTTTCTTATCTCTGTTGAACTCATACGTCATTCTACTCCCTACCTCAATTCAGGTTGCCACACGAGTATCCATAAAAACCGCTTAAGGAGAACGAACCAAAATTTACATAGATACAGGAACTAAAAAGGAGAGTTATATTAGAGTATACGTCACAACTCAATGAATCAGGACCAGCTTCCTAATATTTCGGAGATCCTTCTTTCTCCCGGAGGGCGGACGCCATCCAGCGTAGTGTCGACACCACGAGGTGTCTGTACAATTGTGTGGGAATCTGCGAAAAAGCTGTTTGTATTGCGGTTCACAGTTCTAGTATGGAGCGGGCTGGTGTCCAACTGCCTCACGACAACACCCATAGATGTTCAATGGTGTTGACACCAGGAGAGTTTGGGGTCCACTCGAGATGTCTCATGTATTCGTCAAACCACTCCTCATGAGGTGGGCTCAGTGACATGAGTCATTGTCATTCTGGAAGAACCCAACCCCCTCTGGGTGGAAGTACGACTTTGTAGGGTGCACGTGGTCTGCAAGCCATCCTTGGTAATGGCTGGCTTTCAGACGTTGGTCCTCACACGCCAGGAGTCTCAGTTCGTACCAGCTGAACATGCTCCATATCATACAACCGCCCTCACTGGCCTGAGTAATCGATACCATACATGAGGGATCCATAGCCTCAGCCTGCTGACATCAAATATAGAGACTCGACCATCGGCAGAATGGAGTACATATCGCGATTCATCGGACCAGAACACCTGCTTCCAATCTTCTATCGTTCAATGTGCATACAGTTGCCACCATCTTTACGTCCATGAACTGATGTTAGGAGAAGGTGTCGTATAGTGTGTCTGTTCTTCTAGTCCATCCGAGCCAGCGCGGGACTCACAGTAGTGTAAGATATAGTTTCCGGTTGCACCATATCATATTGGGTCGCCAATTAAGAAACTTCGCTGCGCCGATTGCCTTGTACAACGCGACACACTTGTCCTTCAATTCTGGAAGTCACCTTTCGCTGTCCTCTGGAGTTGTATTGCCGGTTGGTCGCTTTGCCATTTTGGTACCACTCCTGGTACATTTTATCCACGGAAGCCCTCGAATAACCCACAAGTGCCGACGTTTCCGAAATGGAGGCAGCTACCCTTCGTGGTCCCACAAATTGGCCTTCCATCAATTCCGACAACTCCTTGGTTTTACACATCACGCCCGTAATTTCGCTCTCGACCGAACCTCAGACCTTTTATATACATCCCTTTAGCCCACATGTCACGCTTTCCTCTTTGTTACGTCAATGTCGAGGGAAACTCATTTTTCAGAGCTGTGATCGTAATTCAGTGACCACTCAGTGTATGTACGGGGTAAATTAAAAAAATATTAGGTAAATCCTAACAGCAGATATACGTAAACACTTGGACAGATTTCAGGCATTAAAAATTTTTGACTGCCTGTGCCTTTTCTGATGAAGTCAGTTCCCCTATGGCCATGCTGATCTTACGATACGATTATTTTCATCATTCTTCGCTCACGCTATCGAAACAGAAGTCGTTTAGTTGAGAAGAGTGATCAGACATGCTACAACTGAATAAAATCCTAATATATGCACGCCGGGTGCTTTTTATCTTAACTCAATGTTAAGTAGCAGTGCATGAAGCAGGAAACAGATATCATATCTTTATGCTCCCAGGATTTTACAAATTTGACAAAATGTCAATACTGAATTTACGTTCGCTTTTGTGAAGTTAAAGTCCTTGCTTTATAGATATTGCATAACGCAATTATTGTTGAAATTCAACTGTTTTTCTCCGTAAAAGTTTTAAATATCTGAAAGTGTTTGTTCGTTTTTCTTGTTTTGTTTTGTTTTTCCAAATTTAGAACACGCAAGAAAAGGGTTGCAAATAGGCGGGAAGAGTGGAGAACGGTATTTTGTTGAGAAATTGGCATTTTATCGAAGGAAAAGGCGTTATTTTATATGCATGAAATTACTGTGCACAGAAGTAGGAAGAAATTGGGAAAAAAAAGTAAAAAAAAAAAATAAATAAATAAAAAAGAAAGTGAAAGAGAGAAATGAGCTACACACGATATCCAACGAATAAATTCCGTCTTCCTGATGTTGCTTTCGAAGCTCCTTAGCTCCCTCAGTGGGACAGTAAAATTAGCCCATATGCTGGTAGCTAGAGGAAGTGCTTACATTCGACTGTTTGGCTCTTGTCTACTAATTTCTTCCTTGATGAAGCCTTAGCCTGATATCTGTTGTTCAAGGTATGAACATATTGTAGGTATCAGTTTCTAAATTTTCACCATCGACATCTAAACCTTCAGTTCTTATAAAAGTATTGCACATCAGCTTTGTTTTCTGTAGGTTCATCTATAATCTCATTTATCTGCTCTTATCAGCAAGTTCCTGGATCATACTCTGTAGCTCTAAGGAAGAAATTGTAGAAATAACTTTGTCGTCATAAAAATGAAAGTGGTTAAACAATATTTATTAATCATTACCTCCTTGTCTTTCCAGTTCAATGACTAAAAATACATGTTGCGTTGTAGCACTGAGGAACTTTTTTATTCTTTATGTGCTAGCCAATACTGCAGGATTTCAAAGGCATTACAACTGCTGGTGATTTCAAAGCATTAAAAGCCTCTTTTTAGTAAATAAAAGCAGTACATAAGGAAATTTAATATTTATTAGTTCTTTCAATTTGTCATATACGTATGTAGACGTTACTCCAGCATGCTTTTGAATTCATCTACCCATTTCCTACGTGATCTTCATCTGGGTCTTTTACTGTCCCCTGGTAGTCGGACAATTGTTCTTGCTATGTCCAACCCAAGAGCCTCAAGTGACAATGGGCTGGACTTATTGCAAGATCGCTGGTAAAATAAATCCTTGACTGAATAACAAGAAACCACGTGGAAGATAAGCGGATAAAATTCGAAAACATTCCAGAATGACATGGAACAGAATCGCTCAAGGCAGAGCTTTGTTTAAGACACTTCGGTAGATCTTCCTCCAGCAGAGGATTGAGAATGGTTGATGATGATGGTGACATTAAATTTACGTGTAACAGAAAGACTGGGTTTTGTAGTACGAATGAAATGTTTGTATTTTTGAAACTATGCTTTTATTTTTCAATTAGCATTAGTAACAGTCATTCTCATGCACTTGGAAACGCCGTTGTTTCCCCCCAGATAAACTCCAGCAAAGAAGATTACGAAGGTACCCCCCCCCCGCCCCCCTTCCTCCATATGTGTCGCATGACCAAAGCTGACGATGAATTAAATTTAATTCCACTCATGCTATTTCTTCAGTGGTATTCTTACAAGGCTGTTCTACTTTTAGTGACTTGTCGCGTAGATTCGTCAGGCCTTCGTTTGTAAGAAAAGTAAATAGTTCCGGGCTTTTAGCTCCAAATAAAACTTGCTCTTCTTTCAGTGGTATTCCATGCATTCCCAACTTGATATTGCTCATTATTCAATGCTGTATATGGGGAAGGTCACGCATGAGCTTTGTCACGATTTCTTTATTTTTCGTTTTGTTATGTATACATTGCTCTGTTTCTGCTTATTACATCAGGCGCCTACCTCAGCTACCTCGCTGCTTAGATTTATTTTACAAACTTAGTTTCTGCTTCGATGTTTTACCTCTGCATCCGGCATCGCAAAAATTCTTATTTTCTCTTGTCTTTCCTTCTTTCGTCGGGGTCCCGAAAAAACTCCCGCAGACTCTCGGAGAAACATTCAGATCCTCTCTTCCTTCCACCTTGAAGTGCCAGCTCAAACTCGTGGGCTTCACCCGTCTCTCTAAAATCGCGGGCTGTTATCCACCTAGTCCTCTTTTCGTGTCCTTCTTCCTCGGACCACCTGGTCAGTTTGCTGAATTGCTCATTAATGCGACTCTTCCCATCGTGAGAAATCCCTCATTCAGATCTAAAGTTGTAAGAAAAAGTCATGTGCCCGAAATCTCTCCCAGCATGAACTTTTGACACTATAAAACGATACGATTATTAACCATCCACATTCAGGGAACAATAAAGTAATTCCATCTGAACTTCATAAACGATTGAGCTGGTTTGTAATTGTGCTTCCTCCGAACACGGAAGCGTAGAGGAAATGGTTATCTCCTCTCCCTCATTAACACTGACAGCAGAAAACTAATGAAAGGGTAACAACTCAGTATCTCCCCAGAAACTGACGAAAAATGGGAAGGATTTTAACTGTGATGATATCAAAGACGGTTATTAATGTAAACTTTCGCTGAAATTAATGAACCCAGGGTTACAATATTACTTTGTACTTTTCCCGTGTAACTTCTAGAAAGGTAAGTGGCTTAGCTCTGAATAAGTTTGAGGTAATCGGACATTCATTTTTTTTACTTTATTTTTTATTTATTTTTTCTCTTTGCTTCCTTCTTGTTTTTCCTTTGTTTTCGCGTAAATATCTATTGTTTTGCTTATGCTTTCAAACATCAGGAGGCACATGATAAATCTTGATACGTACTGAATGCCTTCTATGAAGGCCGCGGGTGGCCGAGTGGACAACGTTCGTGACTGCCACGGAAAGGGCCTCAGGTTCGATCCCGGCAGGTACGAACGCTCGATCCACTAAATATCCGCCGTGCGTCGGATGGGCACGTTAAGCCGTCGGACCCCGGGTACTGGTCCCCCGGTAATAAATAAGGGAGTCTTCCTCTCCCTTTCTACTTCGCTTCCGTGTCACTTTCCTATGGGGCGCTCTAGCCCAAATCTCCTAGTTTCCTATTTCTAAGGGTTGTTTAAGACCTGGGGTCAGAGACTCCCTTCCTAAAATCCTCTACATATGATCATGATCATGCCTTCTATGAAGATATATCTTATATATGTAACAACAGAACAATTTCACCGTAATTGCTTCTTTCGTGACATTAGCGTACTTGATATCTTAAAGCGATTAAAGTGTTCCATACACAAAAACAACGACTATCTTGAACTAAAAACATATATAATGTATATACCAAGTAATCAGTGCACATGGACAGGGAATGCGGAGTTAAAAGGGGGATTTTAATATTATTTATTTACATGGCCAGTGATATAACTTTTACTCTATGCTTATATATAGCTTTTACTTCATTCGCTCAGCTCAGAACGAAACCTAACGATTACGTTATGGTGGACAAAACGCTTGTAAGAATGTATGCAAAGAGGTAGATCAATAGATGCCAATTATCGAATTTTAAATTAGTTCAATATATCCACGAAAAGCATTTGATAAGTCCCAAGCGCTCTGCATCATGGTCTTGTAATGTGTGGTATGTTGTACCATAACTTTTCGGCAGTTCTTTCTGATTCTGTTAATCTTGGGTAACAGAAATCATAATCATGTATTGCGACCAGCTTTTGTGCTTCCTCGAGGTTTTCATTTTCCTTGGAATATTCCCCTGTCATGATAAAAAGTTTCAGGATAGCATAGGATGGTACCGAATCTTCATAGATTCCCACCACTGGAGCAAACTGTTTTTTCACAAAAATTAAATCACTTCCGCGTGCTTCAAAACTGCAGTTATTCGTATGATTAGAGATTGACGTAAGAAACAAACTGGTTGAACTACCTCGTTGTTATCTTCTATCAAGACATTATGAAATACTGACAAGCACTATAAACATTCACCTATTATTGCATCACCCTCGGACACAAAATACTGATCACCAAAGAGGCGGATCCAGGATTTTCGTGAGCGGAGGGCGCAAGTATCGGGAATAACCGGGGACTTTTCTGACATTTTTTCTCAAAATGAAAACGTGTTCTTAGTATGTCTATAAGTTCTTCCAATTAATTAAGGAAAGTAATATGCTTTTAAGAAATACTTTCTTTCACAAAAAATACTAAATTTGTTATTAAAACCTATAACAAATCAAAGCTCTTCCTTGGTTTTGAGGGAGGGCACTCGCCCCCCGCGCCCACTTCTGGATCTGCCCCTGGATCACCCTCTGTACATTAAGCCAAAAAAAATTGAAATTGAAGAATCTTCTGTACAGAAGAGGTACAGAAATGAAGAATTCTTATATGTACTATTATCACCATCATCAACCATCCTCAACGCCCTGCTGAGAGCGATTCTCTCCGTCTCTTCAACAATTCCCCGTCTTGAGAAATTCTAGGCCATGCCAATCGGCCAATCGGTATGCTTTTCAATTACACCCCCGTATTACCCATGTGATCTTCATTAGATCTTTTCTCGTTTCTTGGGACCCAGTCTAGTATTTTAGTTTTGTCGTACGGTGGTCAATTCTTCTAACAATATGTCCAGCCCATTGCCACTTGGGGGTCTTTATTTTGATCATAATGTCATCAACTTTTGTCATTTTCTTGATCTATGGGTTACTTTTCCTGTGTTTCGCGATCATGCGTCTCTCCATGCTTCTTCGAGTTATTCTCAGTTTCTGTATCCATTTTTTAGTCAAGACCCAGGTCTGTGAAACACGAGTAAGAACTGGAAGAATGCGTGCGTGCGTGCGTGTGTGTGTGTTAGGAAGTAATATTTAATGCGCTGTAGGAACATAGACATATCTATCTATCTATCTATCTATTTAATCTTACATACCTACACACACAGCCGCCAGCGAGCGCCTTAGACCATAGCTGGCGCAGTGGTCTAATGCGCTGGCTTCTGACCATTCCTCCAAGATGGGTCAGGTCCGAATCCCGGTGAGGCATGGATGCTGTGTTTGTCTTACGGCACTGGCTCTCTCCCTTCAATGGAACCAGTGACCCTAAATTAGGGACGGGCGACTGCTTATAGCCCACGAAGTTCTCACAGCGGTCGTTAAACCTCTAACCATATACACACATGTGAAGTTGGAACTCAGAAAGCGATTCTCTGCCCTGGAAGGTTTAACAAGAGAAGAATCAAACATATCCGAAGATAACAGAAAACGTACCACAGGGACAAAAGTGCGTGGCACTAAGGAAAAAAACCACGTAAAGCAAATATCAGAACAAACAAAAATGCTGATGCAGAAAAGAAGGAAGATGAAGATAAAAAAAATTGTAACTTCAAAGTGGAATATGGAACTATAAAAAACATTGCGAAAAAGTATAACTTCAGACATTAGGGAATTCAATTTCGAACTAGTCGAAAAAAAGCAACTGAGGAAAATCAAAGCCTGAAGAAAACAAAGGGAAATAAATACTCGTTTATAGTAAAAAATGAAAACAAATAATGGCATTCAAAAAAGAAGTTGTATAACGAAGTTAATTTCTCCGTCATTTTTGGTCTACGCCGGGATTCGAACCCGAGGGGACAAGTCGCTCTACCAACTGAGCTACGCAGACGATTATTCTGATTCCTATCTGCCTTTATGTCGTGTGCGTCCTGCTGGCAGGTACGTCACATCTACATCGATAGCGAAGGAGAGCGTTTGGTGTTGTACGGAGAGATTTTGTTGTTATAAGGAGATCGTTTGTTGTTATACTAGAGGAGAGAGTTTCGTTCTATGCCATTAGTTGGATTCTTCATTATTGTGAAACAAGTTGTGTGTGTGTGCTTTGGACGACCAAGAGTCGCCATAATAAAAAAAGATTTGAGTAAGTACGTCTTTCTCAATTAATAGTTTTTGTCAGACCTCTGTCTGGCTGTTAGGTTTATATCGTTAGTTTATTACCATTAACAACCAGCATTAAGACTTTATACATTCTAATTACTACACTACTAGCAGGAGACTTTATTCATGTTCTTAATTAACTAGTAACAACAACCATTTGAATTCACTATTTGAAGCTCAGTAGGAAAGCTTCATTATTATCATTAGCTAGCTGGTAGAAAGAGCTTATTCATTATAATTAGCTTAGCGGAAAGCAAAATAAAGCTAATTCATTATAGTTGGTAATAAAAAATGTAATTACATATATCAGAACAATGAATAAATTGGAAAGGGCGTGAGGCAAAGTAATACCATACCTCTCAAGTTCTTCAAAACCACACTGCAAAGTTTATTTCAAAAATTGAACTGGGAAGACAAGGGGATGAGGATTAATGGAGCTTGTTTAACATACATCCGTTTTACTCATGACACAGTAATTTTTTGCAAGATCCTTCTCAGAGCTGCAAAACATGATCACAAATTACAGTACATAACAAGTGTAAAGAAGTGAGATCAAAGATGGACTTACCGAAAAGGAAACTAATGCACTGTAATAGTAATACATACTTGATAAGGATGTTTAATCAATAATAACTTTTAATGTTATGGGCTATTGATGATGATGTTCATTTTATTAATTTTTAATTTATTTTGAATTCTAAGAAACTCATATTTTAAATAACGTTTTAGAAGGTGTAAATATGCAGGAACCTTTTTCAGATTGCAGATTATTTTTTTTGTTTCATAATGTCCTCTTAATTAGTTCTGATGTCTGATCGAATCATTTAGTAGTAGATTTTTCGGGTAACCTAGGCTTCGAAGTTCAGAGCATAATTTTTTTTATGTCATATTTTTACGCTCGAGTTAGCACAAATGTCTCGACTGATAAAAAAGGCTTCTGTTTGTGGTGGAGAAACTTTTTGTTTCTTCAGATGGGGCTGCTCTTGACTTTATCATAGATAAGAGAGTGGCGCCCGCTTCTAGTCAAAGGAATTGGTTGAAATCCAGGAAGTTGGTGCTGAGCAGTTCTTAACGCGGACCGAGGTAAAAGGGCGTAGGTGGAGCACTGGCGCTCGCGAGGAAAAATGTAAAAAATCTTGTGGTTGAGCGAAAGTGGAATGAAGCTAGCCGTAAATAAAGCTCGAATAAATGTGAACTCGATCAAAAACTAATGAACGGAAATTTAAAGAAAAGTTCGATTATTTTAAGATTTAATTTACCTGATTATCATCCAAATTGTTTAAACTTAGCAATGTTGCTTGAACCGGCATAAAATTGACTGAAATAACCTACTAATGAGATGAAGATCCTAAATTGAAACTACAACATTGTCACAGTGCATGCTTTTGCAAGAACTGAAGATTAGATGTTGATGTGGAGAATTTAAAAGTCACTGATGCCTATTTAAAAGTTACGGACAACAGATATTAAACAATGGCGAAATCGAAGAAGTTAATAATCGGATAAAACATATAGGAGTGCATTTGGAAGAAACAGTACAATTTTCAAGGCAATTTACGATTATGTCTTAAAAAAAAAGATTTTAATGAAATGCATCCTTTCAATTGTTACTTGTGGATCAGGTACATGGACATTAACTACAAAGATGCACAAAGTTTGCGGGCAACTCAAAGAAACAGGCAAAAGTGCACAAAAAAGAAAAAATGAAAAGAAGAAAGAAACAAAAATAGAAAAGGAATTTCTTGGACCAGGAAAATGACAAGAGTTGATAAAATCGTGATTAAAGGAAATACCCTCTCTATATATTATAATATATATTCTATTAAGAAGAGACCTAAGCAAATATATATATATATATATTTTTCTTAATAGAATGTGAATTCTGAATTTTCATAACTGCTGCGTTGCGCGTTTTGATCTTCAGGTTATTTTGCAACTTTCGTTTTAAATTCTAAAGTTTATCCTTAGTTTTCAGCTTTGCTCTTCAGTTATAATATATATATATATATATACACAGGGTGATTCACAAAGAAGTATTCAGTTTCCAGACGCTGTAAAACAGTAACAGCTGAAGACACGGACCACAACTGCGAACCGTTAGGTTGATGTGCTAATAAAGTTTCTGTCCCACTACTGAGGGAAATAACGTAGGCGATAGCGCGCGTGCCACGTGACTAGTCAGTCAAAGTGGCAGCGTCTGCAATAAAGAAGGCGTTTTGTGTTCTTGAATTGAGTAAAATGGAATCTCTAACTCTTGTGCAACGGCATTTTCGATCACGATTCGGAAAAGAACCTCCAACCAGAAAATCTATCTACGATTGGCATAAAAAAATTTTGAAACTGCGGGCTGTTTGTGCAAACTTAATAGTCCTGGACGACCACGTGTATCGGAAGAAGTCGTCGATAGTGTTTGCACCGCCATTCAACGAAGCCCGGGAAAATCAACGCGGAGGGTGAGTCGTAAAGTACAGATTTCACAGCCCACTGTCTGGAGAATTTTGAGAAAGAAGCTGAAAAGGATTCCATACAAGTGGAGCTGAAACAGCGTATAACAGCCACTATCACTGCACTTGATTAGGATATCTTACCTCGCTTTTGGGCTGAAATGGATTACCTGCTCGATTCTGTTACAGGTAACATAAAATATCTTACATTGGGCTGAAATGGATTACCCTACAATTCTGTTACAGGTAACATAAATATCTTACATTGTTCTTGTTTTATAGTGCGTTGAAACTGTATACTTCTTTATGAATCACCCTGTGTATATATATATACGACACAAAATATATTAAAAACACAAATCCAATGATATTCAATTCACTTACCCCATCAAATCAAACGCAATAGCCGAAAGAAATAATAAGCCCAAGAAAAATATGAAAAATAAATTATGAACCAAGAAAAATATCAAAAATTTCCGAAAATTTAGCTGTCATCATCAGGAAGACCCCAGCTAAATATATGGCCTTTCAAAACGACAGCAAAGGCAGACAAGGTCAATACCTGCTGTGTGGGTCCCCTAGGCCACAAATAGAAACAACGATAAACCTAGATAAGACAATATATATATATATATATATATATATATATCATCATCATCATCATCATTGTCAACCATTATCAATCCACTGCTGGACGAAGGTCTCCCCAAGTTTCCTCCACAACGGTCTGTCTTGTGCCAGTCTCCACCATGTCACCCCTGCATACTTTCGAATTTCATCCACCCATCTCCCATGTGGTCTTCTTCTGGGTCTTTTCCTGTCCCTTGGAATCCAATCAAAAATTTCGGCTGTCCATCGATGATCTGTCCTTCTGGCAGTATGTCCAGCCCATTGCCATTTCAGGGATTTAACTCTGATCATGATGTATATATATATATAAAATAAAAATAAAAATAAAAGTAACAATCCGGAGACACACCAAGAAGCAGGAGACGAATCATCAGATAACTCAACAGCCTGTGACAGAAATCCAAATGTCCAACCATGTGACAAATATGCAGTGGAAGAGTGACGCATAACGCCGCGGTTGCAGTGAGGTATATATCTATAATGAGTGACGAGAAAGGTTATAGATAGATAGATGTTAACTATATATATATACACCTTAAACCATAAACAGAGCTAAAAATCAATTTTTTTTTACATGCTTACATTCTGAAGATCATTATTTTTTGTTGTAGTTTCTGCTTTACAGGTTATATATATATATACACACAAGAGCAGAGTCAAAGACTTAATTTACACCTAAGAATTTAAAACCAAATTAGTTAAACATACACTGCCGGACAATTGCTAAGGACGGATGACAATAGCAACGATAGCAACCATAAAATGGAAGGCAGGAAAATGTGGAAATTAGCATAAGTGCGGGATACAGTAAGGCGTGTTGTGCGTATGCAAATTTTGGATTGCCGAACTTGTTCGTGACGTCATAGCGCTGATAAGAGATAAAGGATTTGACGCGTATTGACCGTTGTTGTTCAAACGCAAAGTTGAAAGGGAAAGAATCAATTGACGAACTTGCAATTTTCAGTATGTCTTCCCGACATCACCTAGATGATTTTACGCGTGGCCTTATTATTGGCAAGATTGAAGAAGGGCGAAAAATAACAGATGTTGCCAGGGAGTTCGACGTCAGCCACAGTGTTGTTTCAAGGCTTTGGAAATCATTTCAAACAAATGGAGAGTGTAGCAAACGTCACGGGGAGGTCGTGTTCGCAGTACGACACCTGCAGAAGATCGGTACATAGTGCTATCAACAAAAAGACACCGGCGCAGCACAGCTAGTGAGGTAGCAAATCAGTTTATGGCTGCTACTGGCAAGCGGATCTTCCGAAAAACTGTCGCCAGACGTTTGCATGAAGGAGGACTATACGCCCGCCGTCCTGCTGTGTGCATCCCATTGTCCAGACGTCACCGTACCACCCGTTTGCAATGGTGCCATCAACATCGTAATTGGACTGATAACGACTGGTCTGCTGTCCTCTTCTCAGATGAGAGTAGATACAGTCTATCGTCTGATTGTCGACGACAACTGATCTGGCGTGATAGTGGTACTGCATATTGTCCAGCAAACATACAGGAAAGGGACCGATATCCGACATGTAGTGTCAGGATATGGGCTGGCATCATGATCAATGGCCGTACGTCCCTCTATGTGCTTCCAACTGGGACTATGACTGGCCAACGATACATTAATGATGTTCTGCTACCTCATGTTCGCATGTTCCGTGGTGCTGTCGATGATAGATTCATTTTCATGGACGACAACGCAACATGTCGTCGAGCAGTCGCTGTCCAGGAGTGTCCTGAGAGCGAGGACTTTCAACGCCTCGTATGCCAGCACGTTCTCCAGATCTGAATCCCATTGGAAATGTGTGGGATGCTTTGGGGAGGAGTCTTGCTGGTCGCCAATGCCCTCCAATAAACAAGGACACCCTCATCCGTGCACTGACAGAGGAATGGGATAAATTACCCCAACAGCTGCTTGATAATGTTGTGCAAAGCAAGACACGACGTGTGGAATATTGCATCGCCCTCCATGGTGGCCATATCCCGTATTGACATCTTACGCCGGAACGCCTGCGGACGGTAATTGCATTTTTTTCACGTTTACGTATTCTGCACAAAATGTCCTGTTTGTTCCTTGAACACATTCCAAAGCCTTCTGAATTTCAAAGCACAATAAATTGTCTTTCTTGTAATGTCCTGGCATTCTGACATTATTTTATTTCACTTGGCATCCAACCACACTTACTTTTTTATGCGCTATATAGCCGTTTATGATCCGTCCTTAGCAATTGTCCAGCAGTGTACTATCTGAAGATCATGACGCGCAACGCAGCAGTTATGAATATTCAGAAAGCCAAGGCTCGGCATTCTCGACACTTTCTACATTCAGGCTTGCTATTACTTTATTTTAATTTTTTACTCATGCCTGTTGGGTTTTGAGGTTTTCTTTGTTGTTTTTGTCCTTGTTAAATATTTTTTTTATTACTGTCTCTACTCTGTAGTGTATATATATATTTAAGTCAAAGGTTTTAAATATCAAGTGAAACGTAAAAGTTATGTGAAGACCAACAACACAACACGTTCAGATATGCAGAATGAAAACAAACCAGCACAGAACGAATGAGTGTTAGATAGTAAACGTAACAATAGGAAGTTCTGAGTAGGGCTTGGAAAAGTTTTGTTCGAGGTTAAATGCTCAGAAGAACTTTCGGCGACAGAGCACAAATAAATAATTATCTCTTCATCCGTACGACGTATTCGGAAAAGTCGCGGAGAGTAGCAATGTTTCGGACAATTCCATGCATCCATATGTGGTGGTCCACAGCTCACAGTAGAAACATCAAACAGAAGTCATCGCTCTTTCCACATTTATAAGTGAGTCACGGAAAAATTCTCATTAGAAATTCTATACACAGTAGAAATTCTGTACTCTGGTTAGCTGCGCGTAATAGTGTATGCGGCTAACTAAAATACGTACAAAAGAAGATATTAAAGTGTATAACTTTGTTTTTAAGTTAAAATGTTCGACAAATTTATTCACACTCAGTTCATTTCTATTTTTTACGCTCCTCAGAGTATGAAATTACGCCCCTGGCATGACCATCCTGGGGAAGGGGGCAACCGCTCTCACTGCCCTCCCGGTAGCTACGGCCCTGTACACGCGTCTGTATGCAAATCGAAGCAATTGCATTGCTGGTAACACTTCCAAGACGGCGAAGTTTGCGGGGTGCTCACCCTCAGCCGTAGTTATTACCTTCAAAAAGTGGTCCGAGAAGACAAACCCATGAAACGCCAACAAGGTGTGGCCCGACCAGGGTTTATCAATCTTGGAGGTGAGCGAATGCTATCTCGTATGGCACGAGTCAACAGAAGGGATACTGTGGAGCAACTCGCCGGTAATTTGAACGCTGGTGACTGGAGTAATGTGTCACATGACACACTACAACAAACCCTTGTGAAAATGGGGCTGCATGCCGCTCCGAGTGCCCATGCTAACCTCGGCTCACCATCGAAACCTCCAACAGAGGAAGCGCGAGCATCAAAATTAGGCTTTGAATGATCGAAGGAAGGTCGCCTGGCACGATGAATATGTTTTCCTCTTGCACCATGTGAACAGCTGGGTACGTTTGCGTCGTTTACCTGGGGAAGTATTGGAAACAAGATGCACCGTGGAACGAAAACAAGCCGGTGGAGGAAGTGCAATGCTTCGGGCAATATTCTGCTGGGAAACCCTTGGCCCAGTCATTCATTTGCACGAAACTATGATAGCAACCACTAAGCGAAAAGTTCATCCTTTCAATGCAACGGTATTCCCCTCTAGTAGTGCCTTCTTTTATCAGGATAATGCGCCATGCCACGCTGCCCGGATTGTTAGAGAATAGTTCGCGGAACATGTGGAATACTTCTAGGTAGAGGTCTGCACAGGAGCGTAAGGCCCGAGCCCGATCCGGCCAGCTGGCTGGATCGTGCCTTTGCTCATTTCTAAGTTGGGAAAACGGGGAGGGCCCTGGCCTTTAATATTTAATGTAAAACAGACAAGGGCCGAGCAGATTTAATTTTTTTATGAGCAAAACAATCGCTGTACGGTGCCTTTCTCGTTTGGAAATCTCACAACATACAGCAGCAAGATAAGATTCAATAATTTCCGCCGTTGGAAAAAATAGAAGTTTTACGACATCCTTCCCTCCTACAAAACAATTGGAGTGGGTCATCTATCTCCCTTAGCTTTTCAATGTGAATGTGGTCCCAGCTCTCTCTCTCTCTCTCTAACTTCCACCCTCCTCTCATGCTTCAGGGCAGGCTATTAACTGCAGCATTTCTAAACCGAGCCACCCGCTCGCAGACGATCTTTTTTATTGTTCAGGTAGGCGGCACTTTGTTCTCTAGATGTGGGAAAAGCTTTTGAGTTGTCTTAAATGACACGGGAGAAATGGGCTAGAGAAACTTACTTCTGTGAATAAATCTGTGCCGTATTTCCCCCATTTGAATTCTCAGGCAGCCGTTTTCAAAACTTCAATGACGCTGGTTAGCTGGGCAGTCTCTCATTGTTTTCCCTTAGCATATGCTCAGTTCAGTGTTGCTGATAAATACTCTTCCATACTTATTATGGAGTTTAAGAAAGCGAAAGATTTTCGTGAAAAAATCGCTTACGGAGAATATGTGCTTGTAGACAATGTAAATAGAACGATCGGACTCATAATTCTGGATATTTCGTACTTCTTGAATTAACCCCCCCCCTCCCCGCCCTATCCCCAAAGATATTCCGGGTCCGGCGGTAGGCATCTTCAGGAGTCGAATGACCGAGTGCACCAGGTGTCAAATTCGTGTTTTAGTAATTGTTGAAATTTTACTGGCCTACCCGGGCCTTGGAAACAGGAGAAATATACGGGTCGGGCCGGGTTTTAATTAAAAAAATTTAAACGGGCCGGGCTTTCCAAATTAAGGCCCGTGCAGACCTCTACTTCCAGGTATAGCCCTGGCCTCTAAATCTCCTAGACATCAATATAATAGAGCATCTGTGGTTTGTGTTGGAACAGCAAATCCAATCTACGGCGGTTCAACAGCGTAAATTTCACGAGTTATGGGATCTGGTGGTAATGTGTTGGTATCAGGTACCACAAGCCACCTTTAAAAATCTTGTAACGTCCGTACCTCTACGGGTCAGAGCCATTATTTATATATAGAGAGAAAGATCTTTAATGCCACATTGGAAAATGTCTTTCAATCACTGAACTGGGAAAACAAAAGGATAAAGATTAATGGAGATTATCTAACCCACCTTCGTTTTGCTGATGACGTAGTCATTTTTGCAACTACCCCATCAGAGCTGCAGAGTATGATGCAGGAACTTGCTGACAAGATTAAAGAAGTGGGATTAAAAATGAACTTTCAGAAGACAAAAGTGATGTTCAATGCTTTTACAAGAAATGAAGATTTATCGATTGATGGAGAAAAGCTGGAGATAACAGACACGTACGTTTATCTTGGACAGCAGATATCAAGTGAGGGTCACATTGATGAATAAATTAATCGGCGTACAAAACTTGCCTGGAGAGCTTTTGGAAGAAACAGCATAATTTTCAAGAGCAATATGCCATTATGTCTTAAAAGAAAAGTGTTTAATCAATGCATCCTTCCAGTGCTTAGGTATGGTGCAGAGACGTGGACCTTAACTAAAAGAGACATACAAAGGCTGCAGACAACTCAAAGCAGCATGGAGAGGTGCATGCTTGGTGTAACCAGGAGAGATAAGAAGAGGAACTCGTGGATCCGAAAAATGACAAGAGTGGAAGACATCATGATCAGAGTTAAATCCTTGAAATGGCAATGGGCTGGGCATACTGCCAGAAGGACAGACCATCGATGGACAGCCGAAATTTTAGATTGGATTCCAAGGGACAGGAAAAGACCCAGAAGAAGACCACATGGGAGATGGGTGGATGAAATTCGAAAGTATGTGGGAGTGACATGGAGGAGACTGGCAGAAGACAGACCGTTGTGATGATGATATATAGGCCTATATTTGTTCTGTTGATGCAATTGAAGGGAAAAAATGTTTTTGGATGAATATGTAAGTTACAGCTTCATAATAATAATAATAATAATAATAAAGAACATGTTTAAACGCATTTGTCATATTTAAAAGAATTAATGTACTTTGATTAAGTGCCGAAGATATATTTGTCTAACGGCACCATTTGGCAGAAAAAAACGGTAAGTAAAATATAACTTAAAAAATGCAGTATTTTTTTTTATTTACTGTGATTAGAGAAAGGAGGTTATGTTATTGGAATTGAAAATATTGACTTACGCAAATTATCAAATAACGGCATTTTCGTTTCCGACAAAAAAAAAAAAAGTACATTTTTTTCTAAGTTATTTATTTATTTTGTTGTGGTTTCTATGCCATTTGTGCTTCTGGGATGAATACAAAAATAATTTTTGATTCATTAAATCATCCACATACAAGCACACAGATCCGCTAAGAGAAATAAGAGACTCTTTTTTACGTACCGGGGAAATTTTCTCAGAAATTTATGATTTCTTTGAATAGCTTTTGTGGAGAGCAAAGATTTTTGTATCTTCAATAAAATTTGATGTACAGCTCATTATTCTGCAGGAGAAATTTCTCCCCTCTTTTAGGTAACACAGAAAAAAAACCCAGCGACTCGAGTTGTGTAGTACATCAAAATCTACATGCAGCCTACTTCATTTATGTGTATAAATATAATTAAGTTTGATTCTATTGCTGGCAGCGTTAATTTTAGTTAACTCAAAGAATATTTAGTGCATTTTGTGGAGTGTATTGAAAATTCAATTCGGTCGTTTGATATCAATGCAGTGTTTGATAAATCTGCGACATACGTTTCCACATTTAGGGTTTATAGCTACGGTTGCCGTCGCCTCAAAACATATAGAACTGTACACTCCCAGGCAGGTTCCTTAGTATTTTTGTAGAAAGATGTATATTTTATTGTTTATTCTATGTACTATTTACTGTGAGAAGGAGGGATCCTTGAAATGAGTGACAAGAAGGTGGTTGATGATTTGAAACGAATGTTATCGTGCGATTTTGCAATTTTTTTCTCTCGAGCAGAACAACCAATCTTTGGAGAAAGCTGAAGGTCTTAAAATCTCTAGCACACCGGTAAAAACTAACTTGTGGGTTTTTATATACTAGCAGACGGTATTTTCTTCCTCATTGTTTGTTTGCTTAGAATAAAAACCAATCTGTGCATTCATATGAGAGAGGCAAAACTGGGGAAGAAAATAAGCAAAGTAGGCGAGTTATCAGTTGCAAGACTGGAAATTCGTTTTCATTAAGGTAGAAAAAAAAAAAAGTACGGCAATATCTGTCAGATGTTATTATGATGATGTTGTTACTGCATGCGCACAGCTGAAGTCTAAGGTTTATATGGCGCTTTGCAGACATCGTAGGTCGTGATATTAGTACCACAAATACTCGTAAATTTAATTAACAAGTTATAAAAACCGCGCTAAACTTATTTCTTATTACTACTGCTCAAAATCCCTCGAACGATTAAAAAAATAAATAATAATGGTCAATCTTGTTTCCGTAAATGGAAATAATTAAAATATCAGAAGAAAAATTCTTTGGAATATGGATAACATGCATTAGGAATTACCGTCCGCGTGCTTATAGCGATTCCACAACGACCACGGCGCGAACACCCTACGTCAATGGGGCCATGGCACAGGCTGGCTGTTTACCGATGCACGCAGCAACGTAGCTCTGGAGTGAGTTCAGCTGAGGCAGGGAATTCAATACGCATGTCACATATTATGTATATGACTGGAAACAACGCCGCAGCTCTTGTCAACGGAAATTAATGAATGCCGCTGATACTTGGCGTTTTCAGATGGTTTCTGTTATCTGGTACAGCTCATGTGTTTGTGTTGTACCTGAGAATGCATGCTGGGAAGGGCTACATTGTATATAAAGTACTTCGTTTTTTTTAGGTCTCTGTTACATGTCATAAACTTTCTAGCAGCGTAACGATTGGAACTCAATCAATTATTTAAATTAATTCGGTATAAAACCTTTTACAGGCATTACACGAAATAGATTTACACAAAAACGAACTAATAAATGTGGAATAAAACAATTTAAATGAATGTGCTGTTACTGAATGAATTGAAAATGTCATCATCAGTTATTTAAGTCAGATTCGACCGTGAATCTCTGTAAGTTTTGCCGTAATTTAACTTAGGCTTGATAATGCCGATGTAAGAAAAGAGATCAATATTTTAACGGTCTTTTCACAGAATGCATCACACCCATTTCACCCCCAAAAGAGTACACGATTATTAGAGAGCTTTAAACGAATTAATAAACAACTCTTTTAAAAAAATGTAAGTTTCGTTTATTCTTTGAAACCAGATGTAATTTACTTAGGAAAGTATGTTGGCTAAAAAGCTACTCTCCAAACGTTAGGATATTGTCCAGGAAAGAACTAGAATCAGTTATTCTCAAAAACAAAACAACAAAGATAGCAAAGTGCGTATGTACAGTACTTCATCCCACAGATCACGAGACTTTCGTTCTGGAGTCAAATGGGTGAACCTGGAAATCTCGGCGCATTTCCTAAGAACAGTCACCTGATTTTCAAGTGCATGTTGTCTTCGGCTGCTCATTTCATCGCATTCCTATATGAAAAAAAAATTCTGGAATGGTTTCACGACAAATCTTCAATGAAACTATCAATTTTTACGAAAATTTACCAATAAATCATACTTTAGCACTCTGTGGCTGTGAAAACCTGTCGATCACCATTATTGTTATACAAGAATTCTACATTTTCACGAACTGTAATATATTTGCTGTGAAATGTGCATTCTGTAATAATACCCAAACATAAAACAGAGGAAAAGTGATTTGAATTATAACACCTTGTGCCAGGACGTAGATTCGCTCAAGAAATTACCAGCATCTTTAAAGACACACAGCAATTATGGAAACAGTACCGTAAAAGAACTGAAGTATTTTCATTAGAATGAGCTGTGAATTTAGTACAGACCAAGTTAAACTCAAAGCTAAATAATCTGAGCAGTATTACATCTTTAACCCTTAATCACTATAAGTTCAACACACAACAACGAAGATTATAATCGTTGATATACAAGAATGAAAACACATTTCACCTCGTGAAGTATATTTAAAATTAAAATCATGGATGCCAAATTTAATGCATAGCAGTAATAGTGCTGTTTAATTAGCCACAGACGTCGTTCCTTCCCCGTGATAAATATACCTTTACCCAAGTTTTCGTAACAAATGTTGAGAATTTACATTACACAATGTGAGGAAGAATACCTTCAGAACTGAATGAATCATAAGTTTTAATGAGGAATTCTTAGGTAACTTGATAAAACAACTCTTAAATAAGATTTTTAATGCGACTAAACGTATACTTTGTAACACAAGTAACGAAAAATTGGATCAAAATAGTATAACTATACTAATAGTACGAATTTATTGGCATAGAATAGAAACCATAGTTTCCAAGCTTTCGCACATCAACCAGATGGCTTTTTCAAGGAAGGTAGATAGCAAACTGCAAACTGAATAATAGAATACTTCAACAATTTGAACTCGGTGACTTGACTATAGACAATGAAGGAGTAGATGCGAATGCAATTATTCATTTCAAGAAACGAGGCATCATGCTGGTTGGGCACGCGGCACCGAGGGAGAAACCGCAGCGTTATTTTAACAACTGGTTCCAAACTCGTGACAATTCTGGAGAGACGCTATCATCGCAAGCCTCACTATTGGTAATAACAATCTCTAAGGTTTCGCAAATGGCAGTAGATTTAGGCGCCGGAGTAGGAAGCTAATTTCTTTATTTCATCCCACATAGGATCAGTGGACGTGGACTTGGCTTCTCTGGATAGGGCTGTGGTTACTTTTCCGTCCCTTGTATTTCTTTTACGTTTGTTGAGTTTAATTCTAAAGGAACGCATGGCCATTCCGATGTAGCATCGCTTGGAACCGTGGAGATATTGTAGTGGGAAGGCAAAAACACCCGCCTGATTGAGAAGAAGGGGGGGGGGGGAGTTGCCAATATTTGTCTTAAGCATGGTATATAAAGATGCCGGAGACTTGCCGACACCGAAGTTCATTCTCCTGAGCGCCTTCTTGAGTTGATAGGAAACATTTGGCATGTAGGAAATAGAGCCCAGGCAGCCTAGTTGCGTCATAGAAAGGTTAATACGGCTGGTTCTGGTTCTTTCGTTATTACTTCTGTTATAGTGATAAAGTCCATGTTCGGAATCACATTAATTTTCCAAACTGGATTCAGAAGAAATTTATTTTATCTTTAGAGGACTCAATGCCATTTCTCGGGTTCAACAATTTGTGCGGCTTTAAAGGATCTTTGTTTTTTTATTCTTAACTTAGATATAAATGTAGTAGATATGTGTAGTATAATTATGTGCAAAGTAAACTGACTAAAAGCGGATTTTTATATTACAGACAGCTTAAGCCGTTAAATATCAGTCCTATTATGGATTAACAAAGATAAAACGATATACATCAGTCTGAAAAAAAGAAAGGAAAACGGAAAAAAATAAAATAAAAAGAGAAATAAGTAAGAATTCGGCTTACGGTTTCAGAATATAGACATGTCTGACGAACATAGTTCATACACAACTTCTTTGCCTTTTCACCCGTCCGTGGGGAAAAGAGAACAACTATTCGATAAATATTTTTATCTTTGACATGACTTGCCTACGTAGATTTTCACGACGTCCAGAAATCAAAATCTCTTATTTTTTAAAGACTTGACCTTCCATATGCCTCTGTGTGAACAAACGAACATGCGTATAGGAAAAAATTGTAGAACTTAGCAACATATCCAAGGGATAAATTTAAACACAAATAATTTAGCTAGAACCCGCTCCGCTTAAGCAGCTTCAGGTCATCCTGGATAATTACGCCGAAGATGCAGTTTAGAGAGAGAGAGAGAGAGAGAGAGAGAGAGACATAGAGAGAGGGAACAAAAAACGCGAACACGCGGATACGTGTAGAGCGAGTGGGTGAAGATGATCTTTTGCCCAAACAAATTGTGTGATAATGTGTGGAAATCAGTTGAATAAAATACGGACTTTTAATATCAACAGTGTTTTTGTTTTTCAGGATTTCATGCATAAAAGCGATTTACGCTATCATCCGCTATCTGATTTAGCCGGGCAGACTATCTTAGTAACTGTGTGTGTCTATCGGAAAAGATAGTCTTTTTCTTCATGACATTTGCTCCTCAGGACAGTAGTTGATTATAACACTCAGTATAATCTTAGTTGTTAGATCTTATGTTTTAAATGGTGCAGAAAAATTTGCTTTACTGCCATTAAATTAGAATGAATAAATTTTCGGGGAATAAATTTTCGGGAACAGGTAACTTTTAAAACTTTAAACATATATGCACATAGACAATAACAATAGCCACCCAAAAAGTCATTTTAGCCATTTGACCCAAATCTAAGAACATCTTTTGAAAACATTTTGGTATACAGTGTGTAGAGTTTTCAACGTTATAGCAACACTTCCTTCCGATATACTCATAAAATAATTACTCATCCTCACTTATCTCACACGCCTTTCCGATTAACTGCCATTTAGTATTTAAGAATTAGCGCTAATAAATCTTTACTGGATCAGCTAATATTCGGTATTTGGGGAAAATTCCCGCAAATTAAATTTCGAATGCACTTTGGGACATTTTAACACCCCCGCCCCAACACACAATCTCTACCTTTCAGAAAGGGTTTTGGATGTTCACAAAAAGCTGCAGTCGAAACCAGTCATGGGCCCGCTTTTTCCTATCCACTGACAGCGTATTGCTCCTTTCAGGAAGAGAAAATCTCGATAGACAAATATTTGAATGAAACTTCTGTGAATCGTTCTGGATTTTCGAAAACTACTATGGTTCTTTGAAACGTATATGTCATGCATTCAAGTCGTTTTCCTTTTCCTGAAATAAAAACGACGACGCACGAAAATAAAAAAACTGAAAATCCAGACAAAAGTATTAATTTTGAAGATATCATATAAATATTAGTTATTGTGGTGTATTATTTTGAAATTTTGCATATTTGGTATGATTTCGTCATGTTTGTACATTAACGTAAAAGGCGATAGATTAAAGAAAACTCAACTGTATATTTTCCGAATCTTCACATCCCACTTGTATTTAAATTTCCAGATCGTTGTCACAAATACCTTTCCTGTGCAGAGAGGGTTTCATTGAGACTAAATGTGTTTGATTATTACAGAACTTGATTTACCTCATTTCTCTAACCTTAAACTGAACACGTCAAGTTTTATTGCATGTTCCTAAGTAGGGCAAAGTCTTGGCATTGAAGACAGATCTGATTCACCAACTATCAAGATTTTATTTAGAAAGATCGTGTCATAACTTTATCTTCCTAACACATTTGCAACTTAACATGCGTGAGTGAAAGTGTAATAATTTCAGAAGTGTTATTCATGCACTTAAGTAAAACATTATTTGGAACATCTTTTACTCATATTTTCAGTAGGGGATCCGTTAGAAGATCTTTGTCATGCATTTAATTAATGCATCATTTGCAATTTCATGTTCTGCATTCAAGTTAAGAAGCATTTGGAACGCCTTATTATTTTGTTGAAGTTGTGCATCCTTCAGCTATTGAAGAAAGAAAAACAAACGATTTAAATCAAGCAAAATGAGGGGTGCACAAGCCTACAAATATTAACAAGTTATTTGGAAAGTTCAGGAAATATTTGGAAGCACTTGAAAAAGAGGGAGAAAAAAATTCTACTTCATTTGAAAAGGAGAATGATAATTATTTATATACAGAACATGAAAATGTATTAAATTGCAAACTCTAATGGAAAACTCTGTTGTTTAATAGACTACAACGTTGAAATAAGATTCGTGCACTCTGTTGTAATTCCTTAACAAATGTCAGTCCGTGAGTTTTCTGTTGATGTTAATGAAACAGCAGGTGCCGAAGTTTAGCGGAAAACAGTGGTAGTAGTACGGCATGCTCTTGAATTTGGAAAGAACTGTTAATGAAACGATTGCACACATTGTATTGGTAAATCGAGTTATTCACTCAACGGAACATTGAGCACGTTTTTACATAGTTTTAATAATTTAAAAAATGCTTAGGGACATTCGACTATGCGATTTTTCATTTTGTTTGAAACTCTGAATGCCAAAAGTTGATTTTTTGAATTAATGTGATTTTAAAATATTTCTTTTTTTGTGGGTGTCCTTGTAAACAGAATTTTGCCTGTTTTTTTTTTTTTTTAAGTTTAAATTTGAAATTAGTTTTGGCTTCTGAAAGAGGTAATGCTAAACTCAATTCTTGGATCATATACTTCTGTTTTAGGGGAAAATATTCTCCGCAGAACTTTACTAAGTGTCTCGGTTTTCAAAAATAAAAGGAGAAAATTTCGAGTAACTGCGTCAAAAATTTAGTGTGATTTTGCAAAGCTTATGACTCTTTGGAGAGAGAGAGAGAGAGAGAGAGAGAGAGAGAGAGAGAGAACAATATTTCTGGGACTTGATTATAATTTCTGAATGGCTCATTGTTTGCAACTTAGGAATTTAGATTGCTTTAGTTAGCTTCCGTCTGAGATAATCATTACATAATGGACCAGGCTGAAAAGGAAGACTCGAACTTAAATTTGCGTCTGTGTGCAATACAGTTATTATAGAAACGCAAATGACAAGACTAATATATTAGAAAATTTGACGTTGAAATAATGGGAATAATTTAACTTTTCACTGACCTGCCGCCGAAGCAAACCTATCCCTCCACAAAGCTTGACTTTGCATTACGCTGGGCCAGTAGAGATGCGGCCGGCCGGACAGGTCCCCTAATCCTAATTTAGGACCCCCAAAGTACATCCCGGCGCCCATCCCGAGGCTGAATCTTGGCAAAGCAGCGCTCAAACTTCCCAGGGTTGGTGCTGAGGTGACCACAGGCCGGCTGAGGATGTCGTTGATCCCGTGTGGTGTTCCGGCAGCAGCGCTGCTCATAAGACCCACGGGGGTCGGCTTCAGAGCTTGACTACTGGGATAGCCAGACACTCCATTTGATTTCATATCTGCCATTGAATGCAGGGCAGCCAGAGGAGGACTTCCCAACAGAAAGTTCTGTCTTGAAGCTTCCATGTTGATATTGAGCATTGAGAGCATAGAGCTTGCGGCTGTAGTTGCCGGTGTATTAAACTCAAGCATAATGCCGGAGTTCTAAACGACGATAGAAAAAATTCCGGAGTTTAAAAAAAAAAAAGATATCAACAATAGTCAGGAGAATGATTTCATTTGACCTTTGAACAACATTTAAATTTGTTCTTTGTTTCTCATTCACTAATGAATCTCTAAATCTTTGTTTGCATAACTTTTTCTTTTTCCATCTTCGCTTTGGAAAATAGACTTCTAATCTCAACGATGCACACTATAAACTCGCTCTGTAAATTTTTTTGAGAAATTTCCGTAGAACTGGATACTGAAAAGAAATTCTCCTTACGGCTCAATGAAAGAAACATATATATATATATATATATATATAATTATTATTATTTTGTCTTAAGCTGGGGAGTACCAGTTCTTAGAGAAGATCTTTCTCTGGGTGTTATGGTCTCGTTTTAGTACCCAGGGCACGACATAGGTTCTGTCGCAGTCAGTTAAAACATGAACAAAATATTTGTTATCGCTTTGTATTTTTCTTATTTAAGCCCAACTTTGTATTCTTGATTTCTTTTCTAAGATTTCCTTCATTCTGCTAAATAAATATAAGCAACAAAATCTGCAGTGTCCATAGGTTTATAATTTCTTTCGAACAATTTGAAGTTTCTGAAATACCAATAACTCCTTTGCAGTGCTCGTAATTTGCTACAGCTTGTTTCAAAGAATCCAGAATTCTTAGCCTTCAGAGCTCTGAATAAGAATTCCATGCAGCCGACATCAGCGCTTTTATATCCTCGTTTCCTAAAGGAGATAAGTCTGTTTTCTTCGGCGTATTCCAAAGTTGCGGACACAAAACACAAACATTCAGGAAAACTGTCACTCCACTGGAATAGACTGACTATCAGTTGATGCCGATTTTGTACATTAAATCACAGCGGTTACGAAACTTTTAATTTGTCCGTTAGTAGTACTGAGCGTGGATTTTATTTCAGGTAAACCACGTGAAATGTTTCTTATATTCTGATTTTCCCAGCTGACGACTGATATAAGCAACAATGTGATGATCGCCCTCGTCTTCGTGGCAAGAATGAAGAGCACTTTGTCTCCACTGAATTCGGTGGCAGTAATCTTTAACGACCTCCTCGACGAGGATAGGTTTATGAACTGGTGCTCTCGCAGATCGAAGTAGGCGATTGTCCCAAAAAGGCCCACCAACTAGGTGTGAAATACCAATGGCCGACCAGCGCTTGCGGAGAGCGTGCTCGAAGGCGGAGTCTGCAGCCTTCCTCTCATTGGCCAGAGCTATCTCTTTCCTGTCCAATAGCACAACAACAGTTCTTTGAGGGTTTTCCGAGCGATGGTTGTATCCTCATCTGGACAGCCGAAATTGCGTCTAATGAACCATGTGGACACTCAATAAACAGCCCCCTTCTCCCCCACCCGTTCGCGTCTTGTCGCGTGCCGGCGGCAGGAAGAAGGGGTCACGTGATCGAGTGGCTAAAAGTTTCCGTCCGCATGGGACGAGTGCGATAACAGTCATCCAATGAAGGCCTGCAACTTCCTCAACAGCTGTTGGTGCAAAGGGCTCTTCATCACTCATCATGGAGCAGGTCCCGTTCAAGTAAGGGATCTTCCTCATCAATTCTGATACTGATAAATGCTTAAATTACAGGCCTTTCACATCGTTTCTCATGTGCCAATGTATAACGAGCTAAATATTCCATTGCTTAGTATTAAAGGTTTAACGGAAAATTAAATATGTTTAATAATACAGTCTAAATAAAATAATGTGATTATTCTCAATATCTACACCTGGTACAGAACTCTCACTTGCTTTTGCTATGCAAAATGCCATTAGTATAAGTTTAATATTATAATCGATAAGTGCTGATTTGCTAACCATTAGTATAAGTTTAATATTATAATCGATAAGTGCTGATTTACTAACCATTAGTAAAAGTTTAATATTATAATCGATAAGTGCTGATTTACTAACCATTAGTATAAGTTTAATATTATAATCGATAAGTGCTGATTTACTGACTAACGAGCAAACATCTCTGACTGAGCACACGGAAATTAGAAATACGGAGTTAAAGCTCCGTTATACAATATCTGTAACCATTACATAAGTTTGCTAAATTTCCGATTGAAATAATTATTAAGTCCGTGCCCGTAAATTAGGAGAATACCAGCAAGCACATTACATTCTGGAGAACTTTTTATCATAGAGTAAGTGAAACCGCCAACCTGATTACTAATGAAAAAAATTTTATATGAAAATCCCTGATACTATTTGTTTCAAACTACAAATTGAACTGAAGGTATTACCTGAAAAGAAAATGTATTACCGAAAAGTGCGTTAGAAAGAACGTCAGGCCGAGGGAGAATGGAGAACCGTTTAAAAAGTTATAAGATACTAGTTTTCAAGTACAAAAAGACTTAATATGTATGTTTCAGCAACGCATTTACAGAGAAAAGGAGTTCAAACGCGTTGCTATCATAGTGCAGAGCTTGTAAGACCAAAAATTTGGTAAAGTATAGATGACTGTCATACATCTATATATATATATGTATGCATACACACACACATTTAAAAACTAAGCCGCCCGGGTGGCGCAGTGGTCCAAGCGATGGCCTCTGATCATTCGTCTGAAAGGGGTCCGGGTTCGAATCCTGGTGAGGCATGGATGTTGTGTTTGTCTTACGGCACTGGCTCTCTCCCTTCCTTGGAACCAGTGACCCTAATTTAGGGACGGGCGACTGCTTATGGCCCATTGTGTTGCTCACGGTGGTCGTTAAACCTCCAATCAAAGAAAAAAAAACAAAACCTAACTGCCTTTATGACGAAAAACATGATAAAAAAATGTTAAACCCCAACTGTGAAAAATGTGTACGTTGGTTAACAAATTATGTTAGATTGAAATATGCTGATTCATTGCAGTTTGTTGATTCAAATAGACAGTTAATTTAAATTTTAAATTTACTTTCACTTGTGAATTTAAATTGATAAATACAGTTAAAATTTTGATGGAAGTAATTTGTTAGGAATGTGTAGGTTTACAATCCAAGTGATTAATGTGCAGAGCATTTAGTGTGATCGAAAGCTATCGCGTCTATAATGGGACGACAAGGGATGTGAGCCGCGGGTTCAGTTCAGTCTGTGGGTGCCAGTAAGACGACTTCCCAGAAAATCGAGGAATGTGTTTTTTTCCGTGCTGAGATGCGATTCCAGCGAGGGCGTTATTCCCGTGCGGAGTGACTAGTATATAATAGATTGGATACACAAAATGTTGTTCATTGTTTAACAGGAAAATTTATTTGACAGTGTCGTTTTCTCCCAATATATGGTTCGCCTTCTTCTGAGATAGTCCTGTGAACAAAAAATTTACTGAAATTAGATTGTTTTCTTTACAGCAATTTTCTTTCTTCCAGTATCATATTGCGCGATTAAGTACAGTAGAGATTCGTCGATTATTTTGAATCACCTAAACAGTTTTCTCACGTCATTCCCATAAACATCTACCCCAGGTTTCCCTGTACAAGGTTTATCTTTCAGTTCGTATAACTTTTGACATGTTGGCCAACGCCTCAAAATATCTGTATCCTGACACGCGTTACTAAATACATTTTAGCGACTGTGAGTTTCTACAGGAATATAGGTATTCCGCAAGACCAAATTCAACATCGTGACGTTGTCATTAGGCGCATTGGCGTCGTACATTCTGAGGTGTTGCACCTAATTCCCATCATGTAAAGTGCTCAAGGCCAATTAGGGGAAGTTCATGTGTAACATTCAGTTCAGAGCGTCAGTATTATGCCTTGACCAGCGAATCATGAATTTAATCGGAAACAAAAGTTTCAGGGGGTGACTTGCATACTAATACAGTTGTAGACGTAGTGCATAATAAATTGAATGTTTATAAGTAAAAAGATTATGATCAATGCATTGCCATATGCACATTGTTTTCGTCGACACCGAACAGAATTTAAAGACTCCTTTTCTCTTTCTTTTAGGAAATACATATTAAGCGCATTTATTTTCTTAAATGCGCTAGTATTGCGTTGGAATTTTTACACTTTATTAAACTTTGGAAAAAGTATATAGGAAAAACAAAGATCGAATGTTTTTGTGTTAAAATATTTCTTATAAATAAACAAACTAAAATTTGTGTTCCTCTTATGATATGTAAATTTATTGCGTGCTTATCATTGCATTTATAGGCTGATACTGTTTCGTTCATTTACGTTGTTCAGGCTCTTGCAGAAGTGCATGTAACATGGAATGGAGATGGGTGTGCTAATCTTTCTCTTGGTTTTTTGATTAAGGAGGTTATTAACTTTTGTCATTCCCACATGGACTGAGCTTTTTCTATTCTTTTCTTATTTTTTTCTTTTTTCTTTTGTCAATAATAATTTAACAGAACGGGCAGGATAACCTTTTTATTTTCCTTTATGAATTGCAGGCGCACTTAAAATTTTTTTCTTAAATTTACGAGCCATTTTCCGTTATTTCTTTCGTAAAATAACGAAGCATATTCCTGATACAACCTTTTTCGTGAAATGACGGAGAAAACCTCAATTTCGCGGATTTTTCGTACGCCAAGAAAATTCTGAATTTTCAGAATCCTTTCTACAATTCTTTTTGGTATATTAGCGGAAAAATTTTGTTTTCACTTTTTCCGTATCCACATGACGGAAAAATTCTGTTTTCACTTTTTCCGTATCCATATGACGGAAAAATTCCGGTAATAAGAGCGATTCGCGGGAATATGCTTGAGGTTTGATTAACTATTAAATTTCAATCATTTGTCGGAGGACTTGATTTCGAAGTTCTGCTGCGAGATCGGATATTGTGGATAGCATATCGCATGAAATTTGATTAATGTGGCACAGGAATTTCTTCCCCTCTCCCCCATTTTGTGGTCAACTATTGTATATTGTGTTACCATAAGAAACCGAGTACTTAAATTACTGAACAGGTGGTTGTATGATGTCTAAATGTTTCAGTCTGGTGACCTCTTAAGACGAAGGCTATGTATTATAGCTACTAAAGATTAGTTTTATATTTAGGAGTTTTGCGAAATAATAATATAAAGCAGTACATTTCATCTTTTCTTAAAGATTATTGACAGTTATTGTCAATTTAATAAGATCTCATATACCAAAACATACTATTGCTTCGAAAAATCACGATGAAAAAAAATACGTAATTTGTAATAAGTATTTCCACAGAAAAAACAGCATTTTTGCAAACCTATTCAGAAAAATAATAAGCTCCAAATGACTACTCTCGTTAATAACAAAAAACACTTCGTCATCGAGCGATTCGAGTTCTACCTTATACGTGGCTGGGTCTTTCTGGCTCAAAGGCAGCAAGCGCGGTTCGTGTTGAAATGGTGCTTAGTTCGAAACCCATCATGGGCAAAAGAAAAGATTCGTAAAACGACTGGAAAAGTCAAAATCGAAGATTTTGAGAAATTTTTGCCTACATACAGAAAAACCCGAAACGGACTTTTCTGAAATAAACGGAATTACTGACTGTGGAAATTCTGTCAAAATACTCAAGTTAGAAGAAACGGAATTTTTTTGAAACGGAAATTTTGTTAAAAGGCGAGCACCTACCTGCAAATTTGCCGCACGTCATTTTCAGGAATTTTCAGTGAATTCATATTACTTATTTTTAGCACGTCTGATGTAAAAAAAGATAGTGCTCATGTTATCGGTTTGTCCGTCCGTCCGTCTGTACCCACGGTATCTCTGCAACTATTAGAAACTTCTTTTTGCATTCGGAAGCTTGAAATATGAAAATGCTGATCCTTCATTTCGTTTTTTTTTTTTTACGATGTACAATTTCGCCGTAGAGGGCGTAAATGCAGATGATGTGGAATTCAAAATTACATTTTATTCCACATATTTGCTTCTAAACATCCGATTGAGAAAATTATTTCATCTTTCGATTCCATTTATGTCGAAGAGTATTTTAGATATAGTTTCTTTTTCAAATTACGCATAATTTTCCGCTAGGGGGCGTAAAAGTAAATTACATTTTTCGCGATAATTTTCTTCTAAAACTCCGATTTGAATTTTTTTTTCAGCGGATACATCTCTTGATGGAAAATCTTTTGCATAAATTTCGAATTTTTGGTAAAAAATACTTTGGCCACCAGGGGGTGTAAGTGCTAATTTTTGCTTCTGATGTCATCATCATCATCATTGTCAACCATTATCAATCCACTGCTGGACGAAGGTCTCCCCAAGTTTCCTCCACAACGGTCTATCTTGTGCCAGTCTCCTCCATGTCACTCCCGCATATTTACGAATTTCATCCACCCATCTCCCATGTGGTATTTTTCTGGGTCTTTTCCTGTCCCTTGGAATCCAATCTAAAATTTCGGCTGTCCATCGATGGTCTGTCCTTCTGGCAGTATGCCCAGCCCATTGCCATTTCAAGGATTTAACTCTGATCATGATGTCTTCCACTCTTGTCATTTTTCGGATCCACGAGTTCCTCTTCTTATCTCTCCTGGTTACACCAAGCATGCACCTCTCCAGGCTGCTTTGAGTTGTCTACAGCCTTTGTATGTCTCTTTTAGTTAAGGTCCACGTCTCTGCACCATACGTAAGCACTGGAAGGATGCATTGATCAAACACTTTTCTTTTAAGACATAATGGCATATTGCTCTTGAAAATTATGCTGTTTCTTCCAAAAGCTCTCCAGGCAAGTTTTGTACGCCGATTAATTTCTTCATCAATGTGACCCTCACTTGATATCTGCTGTCCAAGATAAACATACGTATCTGTTATCTCCAGTTTTTCTCCATCAATCGATAAATCTTCATTTCTTGTAAAAGCATTGAACATCACTTTTGTCTTCTGAAAGTTCATTTTTAATCCCACTTCTTTACTCTTGTCAGCAAGTTCCTTGATCATACTCTGCAGCTCTGATGGGGTAGTTGCAAAAATGACTACGTCATCAGCAAAACGAAGGTGGGTTAGATAATCTCCATTTGTTTTCCCAGTTCAGTGATTGAAAGACATTTTCCAATGTGGCATTAAAGAGCTTCGGAGATATGGTGTCACCTTGTCTCACTCCCTTTCCAATTTTTATGTGTGTTGTATTTTCAAACAGCCGAATCTTTGCACTTGCATTTTCATAGATGTTATTAATAATATTAATGTATGCATCTTCAATACCGCAGGATTTCAGAGCCATTGCAACTGCTGATGGTTTCACCGAATCAAAGGCTTTTTCATAATCGATAAAAGCCATGCACAATGGAAGTTCATATTCCCTCGCTCTTTCAATTAGTTCTCTCAGTACGTGGATATGATCTATTGTGCTGTAGCCACTCCTAAATCCAGCTTGTTCTCTCGGTTGAGCCATGTCCAGTGTTACCTTCAAGCGGTGTGAAAGAACTTTAGTGAAGATTTTATAAACCACTGATAGGAGGCTGATAGGTCTGTAGTTCCTGAGATCCTCAATGTCACCTTTTTTTATGTAGCAGGATCATTGTAGCATTGTTCCAATCCTCAGGAATCTTCCCTTCATTAAGGCATCGAGTGAAAATTTGGGCGAGTACTGTTTCAATTTCTCCACTTGCTTCTTGTATGATGTCTATAGTAATTCCATCTTCTCCTGGAGCTTTCCCCCGCTTCATGTTCTTGATTGCATGAGCAACTTCTGCTGGGAGGACTGGAAGAACTCTGGTACCTTTCATGATGTCTGGAGTACATGTATCATCCCTTTCATATAATTTGGAGTAGAAATCTTTCACTCTTGTCAAAATTTCGCCTCTATTTCTTGTTATAGAACCATCTTCTTTTCTCAGAGCCATAATCTGTTTTCTTCCCTTACTGAGATGTCCCTTTGCTATCTTTAGGCTTTGGTTGTTTTCAATTGCTTTCCTCACTAGCTCACAGTTGAATTTCCTTACGTCTTCAGTTATACTTTTTCATGCTGTCTTGCATAGCTCTACATATTCCACTTTGGAAGTCACATCTTCTTTAGTTGTCCTCATCTCTCTTCTTTTTTGCATCAACATTTTGGTTTTTCCTGATAATTTGTTCACATGCAACTTGTTCTTAGACCCAGCTAATTTTGTTGCTGTTTCCATAAGAGCTTTGGTTACTTTTCTGTTAACTTCCGAAATATCCACTTCTTCCGATCTTAGGCCTTCTAAGCAGAGAATCTGTTCTTCAGTTCCAACTTGAAAGTATTATGGTGTTTTTTAAGGTTGTTTATGTCAATACATTTTGTTTGTCTTATAAGCTTGCCACGTTCCAGTTTAGTGTTGAGGTGCATCTTACATCTCACCAATCTATGGTCACTACCTGTGTTGAACTTGTTCAGCACACTGCAGTCTTCGATGACGAATGTTTTGTTACACATAATAAAATCAATTTCACTTGTCGTCCCAATTGGATGTCTCCATGTCCATTTCCTGTGTGGCTTTTTCTTGAAAAAGGAGTTCAAGATGAAAAATCCTTCTGCCTCTGCAAACTCAACGAGAGTATTTCCACGCTGGTTTCTGTTGCCGTGACCGAATTTACCTACTGAAGTTTCATTCTGTTGCCGGTGCCCTATTTTTGCATTGAAATCTCCCATAATTATCTTCAAGTGCTGCTTACCTTTATTATTTAGATGACAAATTTCCTCATAAAATTCTTCAATTTCTTCTTCAGGATGACTTGTGGTGGGTGCATAAGTTTGAATAATCTGAGCCTGGTATCTTCTCGAGAGTTGGATAATGAGTCGTGCAGCTCTGTCAGAGGAACTTTCAACTTCTACCACTTTATCCTTCAGTTTCTTGTTTATTATAAATCCAACACCACTAGTTCTGCCAGTATCTGTCCCACGATAATAGAAGAGATGTCCACTTTTCAGTTCAATGAGATCTTCTCCTTTTCTCCTTACCTCACTTAGTCCGATGATGTCCCACTTTATCCTTTGTAGTTCCTCTTCCAATTTAAGGAGCCTTGAATCAGAAGATAGGGAGGGTCCGTTATATGTAGCCAAGGTCAGCATCAAATGGCAGCCTAGTCCGGTCCTCCGGGGATTCTTAGCACCTTCTGCCTTCATGTCGCACTGGCCGCTGCCTTGGCCAGATACATTCCAGCTGCCGGAGACTGAGGGCCAGGATTTAAGTTGTAGAGTCATTTTGGAGGTGTTTGGCCATAACTCACCACGCTGGCCAAGCGGGTTGGTGAGTGTGGGATAGCATTTCCTCTGATCCCGATGGTATAGTTATACCGCTATTGGCGGTCGTCAGAGACCCTTTAATGGGAACAATATGCACCACGAGAAGGCGGGGTTGACATTTGTCAAGGAGAGGCTGTGATGTTACGCATCACCTGACCTTACATCCCGCTTCTGATGTATTTCCCATAAAATCTGAACTTCCAAAATATCGATTGAAAAAATTATTTCGTGGACTGATGCCACTTCACATCGATAAACGTTTTTGGAATATTTTCTTCCTAAAATATTCCACAGTTTCTCCGCCAGGGGGCGTATATGTATATCTTATTTTTGTCAATATTCTACTTCTAGGAGTCCGATTTGAAAAATTCCTTCTTTGTTGGATAGTGTTTTCCGTGTGACATGTTTTTCATATAATTTCAAAATTTTGAAGTAATTCATAGATTTTCCGCTAGGGGGCGTAAATGTAAATTGCGTTTCTACCTATATCTCTGCTTCGAAACCTCCGATTTGAAAAATTCTTTCTGCACCGGATACAGCTCCTGATGGGAAATCGTTTACACATAATTTATAATTTTTGTAAAAAATGGTTTGGCCACCAGGTGGCGTAAGTCTTAATTTTTGCTTCTGATGTATTTGCAGCAAAATATGAGCTTTTAAAATCTCGATTGAAAAAAAGTCGTTTGTTGACCGATACTACTCATGTCGACAAACCTTTTAGAAATTTTTTCTTCTTGAAATAATGCATGGTTTCTACGCCGGGGGGCATAGCTGTATATCTTATTTTTGTCAATTTCTCTACTTCTAAAAATCCGATTTGAAAAATTCCTTCTTTGTTGGATAATGTTTCCGATGCAAAATGTTTTTCCTATAAATTCAAAATTTTCAAGTAAATCATAGACTTTCCGCTAGGGCGCACAAAGATAAATTGCGTTTTCTGCTCCTAAAACTCCGATTTGATACAAGACGAACAATAAAATGTGGAAGAGGGAGCTTTTGCCACTTTGGCTGTCCTGTTTTAAGTAGTAACATGAAGGTGGGAGGGCGGAGAGAGAGAGAGAGAGAGAGAGAGAGAAATCAACACGATGCAAATACTCTTAGCAGTGATTTGAGTGAGACGACGCAAATAACAAAGACACAACTCTCGTGTTTGTGTATGTGTGCGCCAGACGTAATATGCCATAGTGTTCCTCAAGTGCGTATGCGGTAGACAGAGAGTTCAGTGCGTATGCGGTAGAGAGAGTTTAGTGCGCATACGGTAGAGAGAGAGAGAGAGAGAGAGATTACATGTTTGCAATATTGGGAAAAAAAAACTACAGTAGTACCACCAGCCGAAAAATGATTAAAAACACATTAAAGATTTATCTTCCATTTGTATATTTCATGAAATATTTAGTACAATGTTTATTGAGTAAGTAAATGCTAGGTTTCTCTATTTCCCCCACCTCTTAATGATGTTGCTGTATTAAAACAATTGTTGTAGCAATAAATTCCTACGGGTGTGATAATTTCCTGAAGACGTAATGTTTATCTTTCAAAACTCTCACACAAAATTCTATATTCAGGTCACAAAACTTGGCATAAATTAATTTTTCTGGTGGCTTATAGTGTAACATCACAGACACTCGATCACAACACAAAACATTTATTTCTTTACACAAAAACATAAACTGGAATACACTCCGCGGTACAAACTGAACTTGTTCTCTTAGCCAAAGCTATAGGCATGTCCTCCTCCTTCAATATCTCTCTCGCAACTCTCCTCATCACTCACCACACGCTCAAGTCATTAAATGTCAATGTATCCTTCCGCACTTTTGTGCGTGGAAGTCGTATTTTACAACCCCTCCTCACTCCAGAGGAACTTTTTCCAGTGGTAAAAAGTTCTTGTCATTTTACAATACAATAGTCATAGTTCACATAATGAGTCATAATCCATTTACAAAGAGAAATATATGAGTTAATTTAACAATCATCTTTACGTGTTTTCCAACAATTTCTATGTAGTATATATCACAACCAAAAAAAAAAAAAAATATGTTTTCACTAGCAGACACATAGCATGATCAAGGTGGATCATCTAAAGTTGGAACTCTGCTCAGTCCATCTGCATTTTTGTGCATAGTTCCCGATCGATGAATTATAACGAAATCATATGCTTGTAAAGCAAGGGCCCATCTCATCAGACGAGCATTTGAACTTGCGTTGGTGCGTAACCAAACGAGAGGGTTATGATCAGTTTGTATGAGGAAATTTTGACCATCCAGGTAGCATTTCAGTTTCTGTACCGCAAATATAATGGCGGCACATTCTTTTTCACTGGTACTGTATGTCTTTTCTGCTGTCGAAAGTTTTCTGCTTAGATAGAGTACAGGATGTTCAGCGCCATCTTCTTGTTCTTGCGAGAGGACGACTCCCATTCCTTGATCTGAAGCATCAGTTTGTAGAATAAATCTACGTTCATAGTCAGGGGCATACAGAACAGGAAAACTAGATAAATATTTTTTAGTTCCACAAAAGCTTTCTCACATTGTTCTGACCATATAATTTCCTCTTTACGATTTTTACCCTTCAAGATGTCTGTCAAGGGAGCTGCTATCGAAGAAAACATTGGAATATATCTGCTGTAATATCCCGCCAGGCGTAAGAAAGATCTTACTTGCGTCTTGTTCTTTGGCGTAGGAAAATTGTGTATGGCCTGAACCTTTCGTTCCGCTGGTTTTCGATATCCTTGTCCAACAATATGACCCAAACACAAGACGTGATCTTGAGCAAACTTACATTTGGAAGGTTTTATGGTCAAGGAAGCCCTCTGCAACCTCTTTAGCACTTCTTCAAGATGTATCAAATGATCCCCCCAGTTTTCGGAAAAAATGGCAACATCATCTAGATATGGTAAGGCAAACTCTTCGCAGCCTCTCAAAAGTTCCGACATCATTTTGCTAAAGAAATAAGGTGCGCTCTTAAGGCCAAATGGCATCTTTAAGGGCCGATACGTTCCAAAAGTAGTCACAAACGCTGCCAATCGTTGAGCTCTATAGCACTTAATGGAATTTGCCAGTACCCTTTTGTTAAATCTAATACTGTAATATACTTCGCTCCAGAAACCTTTTCGACTCTTTCTTCTATATTAGGCAATGGATAGAACTGGGTCCTTGTCACTTCATTCAATCGCCTGTAGTCAATACATGGGCGTGGATCTCTTCCGGGTACTTCTACCAAAATCATGGGTGATGTATAGTCTGATTCACCAACTTCTATAATCTTGTACTGCAGCATTTTATCTATCTCGGCTTTAAGAATATTTATCTGCCTGGGCGACATTCTATAAGGCTTAACTCTTACAATAGCATTACTAGCTAGCTCGATATCATGTTCGACCAAATGAGTCTTCCCTGGAATATTAGAAAACATTTTCAAGTAATGGCATAATAGTTTTTTCAGATCCTGAATTTGTTGGCCACTTAGGCGCTCTCGAAGTTTACTGTTCTCCTCGATATCAGAGAAGTTAAATATATTGGGATTTTTTCAACTTGCGGAAATTTAATCTCTTAATCCATTTCACCATTTTCACAACCGGGCAATAAGTTCACAAATTCTGGTCGTTTATGGCATGGTTTCAGCATGTTAATGTGATATACTTGATGCTTTACATTTTTACCTTCAAAGCTTACTACATAATTAGTCTCAGAAATTTTTTTCTCAATTTTCCCTGGTCCTTTCCACTGTTCCGCTAACTTATTTGGCCTGCAGGTAACAAAAACCAATACTAAATCTCCTTCTTGAAATTCACGTTTTACCGCATTTCTGTCATACTAATATTTTCTTTTCAATTGAGCCACTTCCATGTTTTTAATGGCAAGTTCTTGACATCTTTTCATCCTATTTATTAACTCAAATACATATTCAGTGACATAGTTTTCTTCTTCAGGATGACCCATCCATTTTTCATACAATAGTGTCATTGGCGTCCTCAAATTTTTTCCATGCACCAATTCAGCAGGCGTAAACCCTGTGCTTTCATGTGTCACAGTTCTCAAAGCAAACAGCGCCGCCGGTAACTGTTTCTCCCAATCCGGAGCAGACTCAAGACATAAAACTCTCAACATCCTTTTAATAGTTCGATGGAATCGTTCTACCGGATTACTTTGGGGATGATATACAGAACTATGAGTAACTTTTATTCCAAACCGCTCCAGAAATTCTAATGTCAAAATGCTTACAAAACTGGCTCCTTGATCAGTTTGAATTTCTTTCGGAAATCCCATGCGGCTAAAAATGTGTAACAAAGCGTCAACTATACCGACTTGGATCCTATGTCTGGTACTGGTACTGCATCTGGATATTTGGACGACAAACATATAGCTGTAATTATGTATCTATTTCCGCTTAAAGTCTCGGGCAAAGGCCCACAGGCATCAACGTTGATTTTTGTAAAAATTTCAGGAATAATTGGAACTATTTTTAAAGGTGCTTTCTTTTTGTCCCCAGCTTTTCCAGCACGTTGGCATGAATCACAAGATTTTACAAATTCTTCAATGTCTTTATAACAGTTAGGCCAATAAAAATACTTCGCTAGTCTGTCTTTGGTTTTTTGTCACTCCTAAATGCCCCGAAGTTCCCTCATGACACATGTTTTTTATTTGTTCTCTATATTGTTCTGGAACAACAATAAGATCTTCCTCTTCGCCAATCTTGTTGATCTTCTTCTTCACCAACATCCCATTTCTTAGTACAGCATAACCATTTGCCTTTTTAAAATCTGTTTTCTCTATTTCTTTGAGAATTTTTTTCAATTCCAAACTTTGCCGTTGATCTTCCATGAAACTTTTTGAATCCATTTTTACCAACTCTAACATGGCTTTATCTTCATCATGCCTCAATGGCAGAATTTCTTCTTCTAATTCATCTGATTCTTCGGAACATACAGCCTCTCCTTCAAGGGCTTGTTTTTCTTTCTTCCCTGAATCATTCTTTACTGAATTTCTCTCTTCGTTGTTTCGTTTCTGTTTTTCTTGATACCGAGTAACCACAACATTTACTTGTTCTGAATTAAGTGGCCACTCCATATCAATTTTTTTAACAAAGCGGCAGTCTTATTTCCAAGTAAATATCTACCTTGATCTAGCGACTTTCTAATCACTGCAGCCTTAGTTACAATATGACCTAATTCACATTCTAGTTCAACTTCTGCCAATGGTAAACAAACCTTTTGTTCATCCAGAAGATGCTGTACCCACACATGTTCTCCAGTAAACTCACCTGGCGACACATACTCTTGACAAATGATATCAACTGATGAACCTGTATCCCGGAGAATAGGCATGGTAACTCCATTTATTTTTCCTTCAAAGGTATAGGGTGCCAAGAGATCCCCTTCAGTTTCCTCTCCGATTCTATTTACGCTTCCTGAGTTCTGTGATTTTAGCTTTAGGACACTGAGGTCGAATGTGATCATAAGATGCACACTCGTAACATTGAATCTTCCGTCTGCGATCATACTTTTCTTCATTCTGAGATACATTCCGCTTTGACCACCCTTGTCCTACATCTGACTTAACATAACTTTTGTTATAAAATCCATTTTTCATAAAATTTCCCCGATCATAGTTATCTCTAGTTTTTTTCTCACTGCCTTGCATTTTCTTTGAAGCACAAAATTCATTCGACGAATTTTTCTTGATTCCTCCTCTTACACGTTCATAATTGTCCACCATATCAGTCAAATCTGAAGGTGAGACAATATTTGACCATTTATCAATAAAATGCTCCCTTATTTCTATAGGCACTCTCCGCTTCAATTGATCTGTGATCATTAATTTTTTTAGCCCTTCAAAATCGCCTATTTTAAGTCCTGAAATCCATTCATTAAAATAATTTTCTAACTCGAAGGCGAAATTTCTCCAGGTCTTCTCTGATGTACGCATGTGTTGTACAAATTTCAATCTAAATTTCTCTGGACTTAACTTATATCTTTTAAGAAGTAACCTTTTAACATATTCATAGTTTTTAGCATCTTCCACATTTTCTCTGGCAATCAATTGTGATATTTCGTAGGGCAAAAGTCCTATCAAATTCGTGACCCAATCTTCCCTTTTTATTTCTGCTTGTTGTGCTTGCCTTTCAAATAAAACTAAGTAAATACTTATATCACTGTCTTTTGGGTCAAATGTTTTCATCAAATGACGAAGTTCTAATCTCGGTTTTTGAGAATTTCCATTTTGCTCCAAACTACCTCCCAGCGGCTGACGTCCAGCTTCTATTTTGAGTTTTTCAAGCTCAAATTCCATTTGTCTTTCTGTTTCTCTACGCTCTTTTATACCGGCCAAAAGTTCTTTCACGAAATCCTCTTCATAACCTTCAAAGTTGACAATTTTATTTTTTAATTCCAGAATTTTGAGATTTGGCATAACTTCTATATACCCAATTCTTCCGCCAACTGCAGAAGTTCTTCTTTTCGAGCTCTTCCTAAGAAAGCCATTTCAACAAGCTCTACGTGTACCCAATGTTTATTTATTATCGTATATGTGTATACGTTCACAGAAATTTTTTTACAACAATATTCTACATTTACCTATAATCTAGGCTCAAACAGTTGATCTGAATGTACTATTTCTTGACAGAAATTATTTCCTTCTATTTTCGTATATGTGCATACGTTCACACTAATTGTTTACAACAATAATCTACATTTACCTATAATCTAGGCTCAAACAGTTGATCTGAATGTACTATTTCTTGACAGAAATTATTTCCTTCTATTTAATTCCGTGCCCGGAAACTTCTAAAAAACTTGCTTTGATATTTCATTACTTTGGATAATTCTCTAAGAACAACAACAAAACAGTACTTACATAAACATCTAATGTGGTGTAAATCCGATACGGAACAACTAATTTCGAAAAAAACAAACTACAGTCACCATCCTTTGTTCTTCCCAACACAAAGAGGAAAAAAAAAATATCCCCGTCGCGTTGGTTCTTTCGCACGCTTGAAGAACTTTCAACTCATCGATTCCCACGGTCATAAAAAACGCCGCTGAAGTTGCTCAATCCCGTCTCACCGGCGCCTTCACTTCCTGTCTTTCGTAGTTCGAATCTCACAGGTGCCTCCAATTCTATCTTTCGTCTGTAACATCACAGACACTCGATCACAACACAAAACATTTATTTCTTTACACAAAAACATAAACTGGAATACACTCCGCGGTACAAACTGAACTTGTTCTCTTAGCCAAAGCTAGGCATGTCCTCCTCCTTCAATATCTCTCTCGCAACTCTCCTCATCACTCACCACACGCTCAAGTCATTAAATGTCAATGTATCCTTCCGCACTTTTGTGCGTGGAAGTCGTACTTTACAATAGGCGTAGTTTCTTCATCGCATTAATTCGACCCTCGTAGGTGCTGCTGAGATGTTCATCGATTGAACCAAAGAATGCTTCAATTGCCAGCTTCACTAACATGCAAAAAAGGAACTTTTGAATATGGATTTTTTTATTGTGACTCGTGACAGTATAGTCCCTGATTAAAAGCTAGTCGAGGTTGAAGTTGAAACGGAAAGACTACTTCGTTATCAGTGAAAACTCAGAAAAAATGACGAAAAAAATGATGGCATTACCAGTCTAACAGCAGGACAGAGATATCTGCTACAAGGCAGCTATGATGAAAATAATAAATTTTATTCTTTTTGATGGATGTTTGCATACTCTTACCAAAAGATTGTGGATCATTTCTTAGTAATCAGTAGAATTTTTCTGATAAAGCTCGATCTAATTTTGGCAAGGATTCCTCGAGATGTAAATCGGCACTCAGATAATTCTTCCATCAGGAAATCTTATTACTGGAGGTGTGCAGTCGTAATAAAGAACGATTGGGAACAATTCGGCAGGCGTACTCGATAGGATATCTATCTGGGAATGAAGGGGTCACACAGAAAATGTGTGGATTCCTCCAATTACTCATCGAATCAATCACATACAATCCAAGAGTAGTGAGTGAGTGTGATGTGATTCCGAATGCATCCGCATCTGTCGGAATAAATATATGCCATGCAGAAATTAATGTGGTCCTTCAGATCATGCAAATACCCTTTGTATGTAGAACAACGAAATAACGGTATGAACGGACTCAAGCTGCTCTGCTCATACTGTTATTTGGCTATACTCTACACCGTAAAAAAAATTCTGAAATTCACGAGCCGCTTTCTTTGATTCCTTTTGTGGATTAACGAAGCATATTTCTGATACAACCTTTTCCGTGAAATGACGGAAAGAAACTTGAATTTCACGGAATTTTCGTACACAAGGAAAATTCTGAATTTTCAGAAACCTTTCCGCAGTTTCGTTACTTTCGTATACTAACGGAAAAACTCCGTTCTCACTTTTTCCGTATCCATATGGCGAGAAATTTTCGGTAATAGGAGCGGTTTGTGGGAATACTTGCGGTTTGATTACCTGTTAAATTTCAATCAACTGTCGAAGGATCTGATTTTGAAGTTCTGCAGAGAGACCGGATGTTGTGGAGGATAGCATATCGCATGAATTTCGGTTATTGTGGCACACTTCTCCTCCCCTCCTCTCATTTTGTGCACCAGCTACTTTACTCGTATATTGTGTTACTGTAAGAAAACGGGTACTTGAATTATTGTACAGGTGATTGTACGATGTCTATGGATCGGTCTTTGGCCTCCTTAAGACAAAAGTTATTATAGCTATCAAGAGTAAATTTTATATTTAGAAGTTTTGTGAAATAAAACTATAAAATCGCACATTTCCCCCTTTCTTATTTATTTAATTAATTGAAAGTCATTGTCAGTTTAAAAAAATCTCAAGTTTCAAAACATTCTGTTGCTTCGAAAAATCACGATGAAAAAAATTCTTATTTGTCATCAGCCCTCTTACAGAAAAAATAAAATTATTACAAATCTTTTAAAAAAAAATAAGCTCTAACAGAAAAATAAGATCACTAAATCACTCGCATTAATAAAAAAATAATGGCGCGATTAGTTTTACCATGAGTATGATTCAGATTTCCGTGAATTGCTGGCTCAGTGGTTAAAACGCGCGTTTTCTGTTGAATCAACTCCAACGACGAGGATTCAATTCCCACCCCCGCTAAAGGATTATCTGGTGTGAGGGCAGAAAATTTCAGGGTCTTCGATTTTGCAAAATTTCTGTATAAATACAGAAAAACCTGGAATGGACTTTTTCTGAAATAAACGGCATTTCTACTTTTTTTTTCTTTTTTTTTTTTAACCCGTATTTTTGCAGATTTACTACGGAGAATCTGCGAAAAACACGGGTTAAAAAAAAAAAAAAGAAAAAAAAGGTACCTTTCAAAACGGAAATTTCATTAAAAGCCGAACACCTACCGGCAACTTTGTTGCACGTTATTTTCACAAATTTTCCGTGAATTCACAGCACTTATTTTTTACAGTGCCATGCAAGACAACCGGTTGATATTCTAAATCCATAGCTTCATTTTTACTCAGTTGTCAATGCAAAACACCATGTATTGACTCTCGGCCGAGCACGTGACCATCCACCGTTAATCCGTCGTCCAATCTCTGCATTCAAGGCACCTTTCCAATCTCATTCTTTTGTTTCTAACTAACATCAGTGGATTCGAGATATGTCAGCCACAAGCAATATAAATGTCTCAACTCCTTTTTCATCGTTCGTATAGAAGTGTTCCTTGTCTAAGCTGACCTTTGATCTTCACTGTTAGTCAGATCTTCCTGCGATTCCACTCTTACAGAGAGAGAGAGAGAGAGAGAGAGATAAATAGAAAGATAGATAGATAAATAGAAAGATAGATAGATAGATAGATAGATAGATAGATAGATAGATAGATAGATAGATAGATAGATAGATAGATAGATAGATAGAAAGAGAGAGAGAGATAAATAGAAAGATAGATAGATAGAAAGAAAGAAAGAGAGAGAGAGATAAATAGAAAGATAGATAGATAGATAGATAGATAGATAGATAGATAGATAGATAGATAGATAGATAGATAGAAAGAGAGAGAGAGAGAGAGAGAGATAAATAGATAGATAGAAAGGGCGAAAGAGAATTCGGAAATGCTGATGCCTTTCGTGATCAGAGTTATACTGGCTCGAGCTCTGCAATTGATCCTACACTAAACAGCAACCCGTCACCCTGTAATTTTTGCACACGTATCCGTACGAAGTAAAATGTTTGCACACTTTCGAGTCTCGAAATTTGTTAGCCAGGATGTGTCACATTAAGTTAAAGAAGGCGCCGAAATGCAGGCTAGCAGAAAACTTTTTCGAGTTTAATTCAGAAAAAAAAAAAAAAAAAAAAAAAATCAGAATAAAGAAGATTCGAGGGTCTCATTGATGTCAATGAGATAATGAATTTTGATCTTGATTGTAATGGTGCTATTTGATTTTAGTATTTATTTTTAATAATTTTTAAGTTTTCTAAAATCAGAAACCGTGTATTTAGAGAGTCAGTTGTTGCAAGAAGTTCTTTTGTCTTGCAGATCGTCAGCGTGCCGTTTTTCAGCCTTGGTAGTCTGGCAAAGTCCTTTGTTAGGACATTTTATGTTTGGTACGTTCGGCACCGAAGTTTATGGCTATTAACTGTTTTTATGGGGGGGGTCTATGCTGGAGCTAAGCTTGAGAATTAAAAACAACTAGAAATCTTCAGTATGTGGCCGAAAAATGACTCCAAGTATTGAAGAACATTGGGGTTTTTTTTAGAGGTGCGAAGCTTTAGACATCATATTTTGGGAGTTTCTGGGAGTAAAGTTTATGGACGGGGTTGGGCGAAAAACGCTGCGAGAATCGGAAGTTTCGGACAGCAGAGAAAGTAAGACTGAGCGCGAGACATAGCCCTAGACATGCGTGAGGGATCACACTTGTTCGGACAGTAGAAGAAGCAGAAGATTTATTAGCAAACGAAAATGAAGACGAGACGCCTGCCGAATAATTAGAATCCTGTGAATCATTTCAAATCGAATGAAAAATTGTAATAGAAAAGGAGTTCGAATCCAACTTAAACCATCTTCATCCTCAATCATTTCAATCCACTTTTGGATGAAGGTTTTTCCAAGTGTCCTCCAGAACTCTCCTTCTTGAGCAAATCTTTTTCATGCCACTCCGGCATGTTTTTGAATCTCATCCACCCTTCTCCTACGTGATTTTCTTCTGGGTCTTTTCTTGTCCTTTGATAAGCCGTCTAATATTTCAGGTGTCCAAGGGTAGTCAGTTCCTCTGGTAATATGTCCAACCCATTCCGACTTGCGAGTCTCATGATGATATCAGCCACTCTTGTCATTTTATTGATCCACGATTTCTTTTGCTTACGTTTCTTGGCTGCACTAAGCATGTATCACTCCATGCTTCTTTGAGAGCTCGGCATCCCATGTACATCTTTTTTTATTATTGGCATATTTTCACTGTATTCTATGTAACCACTTCCTTCAGAATTCTTGAAAATTTTCATCGTCCTGGAACGAAATCGAATCCGCACCTCCCGATTTCCAGTGGAGCATGCTAGTCATTACACTACTCAGGACAAGGAAATTCGAAGCAACTGAACGCAGATATCTGAGGTCCTTCAGATTTGCGCTAGTCGAAGCTCTTCCTACCCCATCGTAGTGTTACAGAGATTTTATACTGGGTTTTAGGATTTCATGTAAAATCTCAATATTGCAACTTTTATTCCATCTCGTGCTTCTTTAGTTTCCACAAAGCGTGAGAGAAATTTCTCAGAGTCAGTTCCCCATTACACACCGGATGCACGGTTAATTTGCTAAGACGACTGTAAGAGCGGACACATTAACTATGATAAGCCATAATGAACTGAACATTATGCTACTTTTGCACAAAAGAAAAGGACAGACATATATTAAGGGCTTGTGGAGGTGATCAGAATGTTGACTTTATACTGTGTTAATGTGTGCTTTGTTCGACACCAGAGGTAGGGAAATCTGTAATTGTATAATTATTTACGAAACTGAAAACAGAGTACAAAGCCCACGAAGGCAATAGAATGTTCGAGAGCATTTTTCGATGTCGATGGCCTCAGACAAAGAACTTCAGTTTTCGCAAGCCTTAGAAAGGGATAGGCCTTTCCAACGGACTGATAAGCATCTGCAATCATACCGCGACTTCTGCTGTATATTGCCAGCGTTGCACAGACACCTAAAAGTCTGAAAATCCATCCATTTACCTTTGTATATCTATAGCAGTGTATATTGTGTTAATGTAAGGATGTACTTCGGCGGTAGGATTACTTTCTCAAAGGGTGCACTTCCTAATGGATAGATCTGACGGACCGACGGGATGCGAAGGGTGGGAGTAAACACATCGGTTAAGTACGCTTCGCCGACGCCAAGGATCAGCGGACGCGTGACATCAGCGGAGGGACGCTTGGCAGGGGAGGAACGCCACCTCAGCAGGTTGGCGAGAGAGGAGTGTTAACGCCGGAGGCTTCGCGCATGCGTAGTGCTGAGGCGGTGAAGAGCGCCAATCTCTTAGGAGGAATCAGTTAGTTAGTCTGATTTCGTCTAGCGCAGAGCGTAGTTCTCCGGTAAGGAGACGGGAAGCATTTTCCTTCTTGTTGAGCTAGCGGTCGCTCCAAGTATACGTTATGCTCTCAATGATGTTAACCAGCGTACTGTCTTTGCGGAGATAGGGTTTATGTGGCAGTGGCATAGGTCCCGGTCTGGGAATCCCGCTTGCGTTAAAGACATTTATCCACTACAAGATAATTTATAGTACTTACGAAGACTAAGTTCGCAACGACGTTGATGCCCGAGTTAGAAAAGTTGTAACATTCTCAGAGACACAGATCTACCTAATAGTAGGCAGATTCTCTCTGGAATGTCAACGTCTAAAGCTAGAAAATAGACATTTTTCTTGAAGAATGATTCTCGTAGACTTCTAATCCCAATAACCGTCAGATCTAGAATTGAGTAAAACCTGCTTCAGGAGGAGGAGGATTAATCCACCGTCGTCAGAACCTAACTGCCATTCAATAAATGTTTTTTTTGTGTGTTGGTAAATCCTCTCGAGATTCTTCTATTGTAGTATTGATCATTATTCTGCTCGTTCAGACGTTTCTATCCGCCTTCCTGATTCACAGATATTATATCAAAGTGTAGAAAGCTTCGTTTGTTCGCCCGAACAGAGTTCAGGGAGTATTTCAGATACACAGAAATGCTTCCTTGTGACTGTGGGAAGCACATATAGCGATGACACCACCGAGTCATAAGTAGGAGGCGGGGCCACAGCAAGCGACCAGTACTTTCGCTCTCACAGCACAGAAAATATGGCACAGTCGGTAGGATCCTGAACAAACGAACTTTGAGGAGAGAGGCAAGCTGAAAAGAACTAAAGAAGAATTTTTAGTTAGGTAGATAGGAGAAAGAGCCCGGTACCCACAGGTGAAAGAGAAGGTAACGACAGAACTTTAACCGACGACGGGAGGTCCGCAACCAGGACGCTTCTCGCACGCCGTGGTGGACGAGATATCCAGTGCAACGAAGGAGACCTACACCCCAGACGACGGGAGGACGGATAACGGATACCGTGAGGAGAGCTTGCAACCAGAGTGCCTCACGTGCTACAGGTCTCATTCTTCGAAAACGGACGACGAGAGAACGACTACCGTGAGGAGAGATAGCAACCAGAGCGCCTCCCGTGCTGCAGGACTCATTCTTCGAAAACGGACGACGAGAGAACGACTACAGTGAGGAGAGCTCGCAACCAGAGTGCCTCACGTGCTACAGGACTTATTTTGTGTAAAGAGGTCAGACCAAAATTGAGGTGCCCGGCCACCCCAAGATACAGAATGAAGCAGAAGGGAGCTCGAATCGCTTCGGCGGGTAAGTACCACTTTGGAACCGCAATTTGAATTCCTGGGCACTACCTGCAGTATTTTAGCCACCTAAAGCTAATAGAATTCGCGTTAGGGTGCGGTCAGTTAGAGACCATGGGGTCAAAGGATATTTTCAATTGTTGAAGTGCAAAGTGTATTTATGTGTAAAAGTTCGAGGTCACTAGTTAAGTTAGGAAATCAATTGTGTTTTATTATTATATGTTGAAATAGGCATGTAGGAAGGTTATTAGTGAATAGTCTAACCAGTTTGTGAGCATAGGCTGATATCGAAAATTTGAGTGTATTTTTACATGTATATTGATTTTTGTTGGTATTGTATATGAATATTGCATGAAATATGGATCAGCTTTTGGACGGGCAAAAGAGCCAGGAGTACGAAGAGCAGAATGTAGAGGGAAGTGAAAGGGAAAGTGATAAAGAGATAAATAACACCTGAGATTCGAACCAAGAGGTAAAAATTAATCAAAGAAAGATGGAAGGGGATACAGCTAGGTTGGAATTTAAATTTAAATTTAGAATGCTCGAATTGCAGGAAAAGCAAGCGGAAAGAGAATTGAGGAAAGTCGAGCTAGAAGCGGAGAGAGAATTGAGAAAAGTCGAGCTGGAAGCCGAACGGACTGAGAGGATGCTTCAGCTGCCATTAGCTGATAGAAAGGAAGAAAGGGACTTCGAGCTGAGTAAACTACAGTTATACTTAGGAAGTCCGGCTCCGGCGACGAAGGGGAAAGATCAGGTGCGCCTTGCCGATTATATGAGAATCATAGAGAGGACAATTCCAAAGAGTCCCTCTAAGCCCGAGGAAATCCTAGATTTCTTCGATTCCACAGAGAGGGCTTTTCTGTTACATGCTGTTCTAGAGGAGATGCAGGGACGGTTAGTCGTGGCTTTATTAACCGCCGAATGCGTGAACCACTTGTTCAGACGGCTAACCCTGGAGCTGTATGATTGCTACCACACCGTAAAGAAAGCAATTTTGGCGGAGTGTCACTTGACCCCCGATATCTATCTCAAACAGTTTGAGACAATTAAGAGGAATAAAGGAGGGGAAAGCTTCCAGCAATTAGCAGGTCGACCACTGGTTAAATGAGTATCCTTTCCTATGTCCCCCCCCCTGAAATTCTCTCACCCTTCTGTGTGCAACATCGTACTTGTACGGTGGCGCCATCTACTGTACTCTAATCTCACTACAAACTGTTCTGTCAAAGTCGCTAGACTTGCTCTCATTCCTTCCGTTTCTGTGTCCTGCCCAAAAGGCGATCTCGCTGTAGGTGGCTGGGACCTAAACTCTACTCACTGTGGACGGAAGTCCTACAAGAAAATGACAAAAAAATACTGGGTCCGTGGATCAATTAGCAGGTCGTATGGGGCGAGCGCTCCAATACTACGTGGAGAAGAGCGGCGTATCAGAGTTCCAGCAATTAATGAATTTATTAATTTGCGACAAATTCAAGGGTTTGCTTTCTCCAATTTTGAAGACTTATTTGCTGCAGAGGGGTTCCGTGAGGAAATTGGTTTTAGCGCGCGAAGTGGGAGAGCTATGTGACCTTTATGAGACTCATGTAGAAGCTATGCAATTGGGAGAAGGGAGACCAAAAAGTAATTATGCGGCGGGCTCTAATTTTAAGGGGAGTCTGTATAATACGGGAGGAACAACCCAGGTAAAGAGAGATAATCAGCCGAATAATGGGCTACCCCAGAAAGGGAAATTCCCAGCAACCGGATCAGGGTTCCAAAACAGGGGGGGGGTCAATTAATAGACCACCAGGCAACTGTAATTTTGATCAGGGCGTGATTTGTTTTCTTTGCGGTAAGGCGGGGCACCGAAAGGCGCAATGCAATCAGAGAATTACACCAGGGCAGGATAACAAGGGATCAACAGGCTATTGGAGAAATGATGGGAATAAAAAAATAAGTCGCGTACCGACCAGAGAGGAGAGAAGGGAATTAGCAGATAAAGGGGGCGTCGAGACGAAACCCGAAGAGGACTCCTTGAAATTAAATGCTAAAATGAGAAGAATACTGGGATCCGAGAGTAGCCAATGCGAGATAATGGAGATACCCGTAGGAGGACAATTAAGGATAAAAACAGAGGAAGGAATTCGGGCCGGAATAATCGTAGACAGCGGGGCCGAATTTTGTTGTGTAAAAGAGGGTAAGTTAGGGGAAGGAGATGAGGAGGAGCTTGGGCGGATAAATTTAACCGGATTTGACGGGAGGACCGCCAACTTTCCCATAAAACAACTGCAAGTTAGATTGATAGACCCAGGTTTGGAAAAAGCAGGGAAAGAGGTAATGGGTATAACGGAAATAATTCGTGCGATCGTACCCCAGCTCAGTAACGACGTGCTAATTACGCCTTTGATGAGGAACAGAGACTAGAGGCCCTCACAGAGAAGATTACGGCGCAAGGAGGAGAAATAAGAGCTCTCATAGAACAGATGGAATTACGTAGACGGGAACAAGCCTAAGCAGAGAGATTAATTAAATTTGAAACAAGAGAGCCCAAAGCGAGCCGCACTCACACAAAAATTGAGCAAACACGTGACGCATTGAGTCAGGAGTTAGCCAAACAATGTTTAGGGGTTAAAGATAATTTGTTAGGAGAAATTGTGGTGGTCAAGAATCTACAGGCAGGAGCGGAACGGGATAAAGAATATCCGTGTGGCCTGAGAATAAATGTGTTAGTGCAAAATGCAGACCAAGTAGCAGGGAATGTAATTGGTAACCAATGCGCTGGAGAATCTTCAGAGATTGAAGAAAACAGTGCATGTAAGGTTGTATGGGATTTGCAGTTGAGACTTTGCAACGAGTCAGGGCTCAGAGTGAAATGCGGGAAAGAAAGGGAAAGGGATTTGCGCACGAAGGGGAATGAGAAAACTGGGAATGTGAAGGTTGTGGAAGAAAAAGAAATCAATCTTTTCCCGAGTGTGTCAAAGAAAGTTTTGCATGTAGGGTTGCAAGGAAGTGCTCTGATGGGAGAGAACGTTGAGTTCAGTGAGAAGGAAAAATGCAAGAGTTGGGCATCTCTACTGGAACTCGGAGAACAGGAAAAATGGATCATGTTTTGCTATGTTCCATGTGTATTTATGCTACAGGTGTTAAATGCAATAGTGCTTGGGTTCTTTCAGTTCTTGCTATGGAACTTGAATGATGTCCGCAGAAGGGGAGGCTTGCGTGTAGCAGTTGAGTGATAATAATTTTTATCATTCGGCAAGAATTCAGGTTACGGACAGGAATGGAATACGGACATGATTTATAATTTTGGAATTGTAAATAGCATATTGAGTTTGTATAAAAATGTGTTGCATGTGTTATGTAGGTAAAATCTCACGTATGTCACGGAACGTAGGCAAAAGGTTAAATTCGGAAAAGATGGCGCAGGGGCTAGGATTATAATTTTTGAGGATATAATCCGGATGTACTGAATAGCAGTGGTAAGCCTATTCGAGAAACGAGAAAGGTAGTCACGGAGCGCAGTTGTCAGTCGTTCGACCTACCAGTTATGAACTGAAAGAATTTGTTGCGAAATGTATGAGGTCATGGCAGTTATGTGGTGAGAATTTGTTTCGGTTTCGACACGTAACGAACAGTTATGCGCCCCATGCCATAGTCACTGTTCGAGAGAAATTTTCTTGCATTGGAAATTCGTGTACCGTACGCAAAGATTGCTGACTCGTTGCCCTGCCAAGGCAAATGTGCTTGAGATTTTTCTTTTCGTGGGAATGGCTGGACGCCAATACCTGTAGCTATGAAAGTCCGGTCGGTATGGAAAGGAGATGGGAGCGGGGGCACTCGCTTCGCAGTGGTCAGACGAACGATTGGCTATAAAATTTTCTCCCTGGGCATACGACGGTGAGCTAAGGTGAAGATAAGCACGCACCCCCGGAGTTTCGGTTTCAGCATTCCGACGCGCGGTGAAATAAAAGGACACTGGCGGCGCGTCCGAGCGTACTACTAAATTTTCCTTCTCGCCTCAGAACTCAGTGTCTGAATCATATCTCAGCAAAAAGTTTTCTTTCTGGCGTGCACGTGCAAGGGATGCACGGAGGGCAACGTCGCCCTGTAATGAAATTTCAGATGATAAAATATCTGAGTATCAGGGACGGATTGATTCCTTGTAGTTTTTGGAACATTGGCCGAGTGAGAGCTAAAATGTTTGTGTATCTTTTCCTGGTGGCTGTGTAACCAATGATGTTAAGGTTACGACAAAAGCTAGGCGATGTGGTTTTGCCAGGTGTTGGTAATCTAGCTGTCGCGCCAGTGGTTCAGTGAGGGTACTGTGGAAACCCAATTGTTTGAATTTTTTTCCTGATTGCTCCGGGGGTGAGGGCGTTGAGATGCGGAATTCCAGTCAAATAGAAAAACGTTTCTTTTGCTGTGACGTGATATGAACTTGCCCTAGTGTGGTATTTGCTTTTAGTGTTTGTATAGTGCTGGTGTAGTGCTTGTAAAGTGTGTGTACAGTGCCTGTACAGTGCTGGTGTAGCATTTGTGGATTGTGTAGAGTAAGTAATGGTTTAGTGATAGTTTGCTGTGTAGTGCTTTGTACCATAGTATGGGTACAGAAGGGCAGATGTTGTTGAGGTAGGTCAGATGACCTTGGAAAGAATTCAGGTGAGGCGTGTCCAAATTACGGAAGGTATTTAGGGAGGAGCCGTAGGAGCCCGAATGTGAGCGAATGAGGGTTGATTGGACTGATGGTGTTTGATTGAGTTGTTTCCACCTGTGGGAAAAGCACTCAATGGTTGCATCGGGATTTGTTAGGAGCAAAGCGATAGGCCCAGAAGAGGACTTTTGGATTTCTTGAGGAGGGGCCGATGTTACGACCCTACCCCGCCATTAATTCAGTAATTAATGGGCGTGGTGGATGTGTGAAATTAATTAAGTATTAATTATGTTCGAGGCTTGATTGGAGTTGAAAAGTGCAAACAGCAGAGAAAGTTTTATCTGGGGGATAGGGCAGAAAGGAGGCGAAGCATTCCCTCTGGCTGGATGGTCTAGAATTCCTACCGCGCTGTTAGGTCATAAATATAAGGGCGCAGCTGACGGCCAGTCTAAACAGGGAAAGTCGATTGTTTGGGACATTTTCGAGAACAATTGCTCTCTGTGTGGTCCGTGCAGAAAAATAAGATTTCGCACTTAGCGTGAAAACCAGGAAGAAAGTTTAGTCGTCAGTACGCTCTCCGATGTAAAAGGCTGGATGCCTTGGATCTGCTATATGAATTGGGATTAAGGAAACGGAGACGACAACTCGGGGCAGCTGGAGATGCTAGTTTGCCATTAATTCAGCGGAATGCCCAAATCCGCGTGATAAAGCAGCAATTTCTAGGCTGGAGCCTAATGGAAATTAGCGACTGGTTGGCCCAATGAAAGCAAAGTTACAGAGGAATTAAAAAGTCTGGAAGTGGACAGTGGTCATTCCAATGAGAAGCGAAGCCCGGGTTCGAGTTCAACTACGGCAGTGTGCAATCACCATCCTCTCCCTGAAGCGCCGGAGAAAGCGATCTGGTCCTGCGGGGCGAAGCGAGGTCCCATGTGTGTGTGTGTGTGGCTACGTAAGCAGCGCAGCCGCTACGTGTAAGTGCGACGGGATAAAGCCGGTGCGAGGATAATTGATAGCGTAAGAGCGGTGGCTTGGATACCTAACAAATATACAGGTGAAAAGTTAAATCACCAGTTGGATTTATTCTTGACAGCATCCATGTAAGTAGAAACGTTTTGTTTTTATTGTTACCTCTGCTACGCAATTAGTTGAGGAACTGAACTAATATATTGCAAGAACTGAACTGAGAAATAGTAAGACTGAACTGTGGAATTTAAGTTGATTAAAACTATCTCGCGGGAACTGATTTAGGTCAAAGTTGACCCAATACTTATGTTCAGAAGACGGCTAAATTTTATTCGTATGTGCGCCATTGTTATGTTTTCATAGCCAATTAAATATTTCTTTAGGCAGTGAGCGCTGTCATAGAACACATTATTTGTGATTACGCATGTGATTGGTTCAAATTGTTTAAGTGTATGCCCATATAATACAGTTTTCGTGCCAAGAACTACGTCGAAGGACCTCAGAGAAGAAATATACTAATTGATCGGCTACGGTTGTTAAATTGATTGACCGCGGTGAAATAACGGCCGAGGTCGTAACATTTTTGTTGACAGCAGTGGGATAATGACCCATTGTCGTAACATTTTGGTGGCGAGCGGTGAATGCTTAACCTAGCTCGGCCCGATATCGTAACAATATGTTAGTTATAAAGGATACTCTATATTGCTGTTATCATATATTATATCAGCATTTCTTAGGGCTAATTCAGCCAGTTTTTTGCAAGAAATATATTTGGTGCAGAGTAACGTAACAGAAACAGAGAATAAGCTATTGGAGAGATACTTATTCAATCCAGAAAGCTTCAAGGTTCAAAATAATTCAAACCCCACCCAGTGGCCAAGTAAATTCTCAGTCACAATTCAAAATCTACATTAGGCATGAGAAAATTGGTAAAACTGTTATTTTTTTAAATGCACGTTTTGTACCAGATATGAATTAAACATGCTGAAATCATAATGTATCTGTATCCAGATGGAATATATGCAAATATCGAATGCAACATTTTGTTAGACTGTGGGAGTATACACACTTACATCCAATTGTGCCCATCTATCCCTTCCACATATCAGAGTTGTACCTATCAAATAATGAAGCGGAGCAATATTATTGAACCCGTCGCAGGCAAGATGACCAGTTGCTTTGCTTTTCCAGTTGCAGTTTACTAAATTTTCGTTCAAATTTCAGAAATGGAGGAGTGGGAGAAGTTGGAAGTATAGTTTTTTGCGAATTCTTTTTTAACTTGAACTAATTTTCTCTCAACAATATTATTTTTGAACACATATCATTGCCCCTTGGTTTCCATAATGTTTCAAAACCATCTTGATAGCTGTTTACTTTTGGTACTACTGGTTTTGAATTTAATGTTCCAACTCACTGAATTTTGTAGCTGTTTGTTTCCAAATGGCAAGAATAATAGACCAATTTTTGTATTTGCTAGTTGATTCTGTATCTTCAGATTTTTTGAATGAATCATCTTTTCATTTCTAAGCAATTAAATTAGAGAGCCACAAACCAATATTTCTATTCACTGTCGGATTAATACTTTTTCGATTAGGCCAGTGTTTCCTAATTAGCCTTTCTCTGAATTATGGATATCTTCTATTATCAGATTGTTAAGGGCAACAGATTAAAGGCTGGTTCACATATCTACGCTGTGTGGAAAAGCCATGCAAACACTCAGAGTTTGATTGTACCTACCCGGTACAAATAACATTGGGGTGTGACATTTTTTTTTCAGCAATGCATGTATGTCTATGTATATATACACTGGTCACAAAAAGTTAGGGATATTGCATGAAGTGAAGCTACGTAACATAAAGGAAAAGGTGTGTTTACAAAAACAATTTAATGGGTAATTTCTGCACACAAGTAGTACCGCAATATAGAGAAGTGTATATTCAGAGAACGTCCATACTTCCGGTCCAAGGGGTAGGCCAGGTGGTAAAAGTGTAGATTAACGTTCTAAATTATTTCGTCAAAAAAATGTTAGTACCTGGAAACCGTGTGATGTACAGATTTTAGTGTATGGAAATTAATGGCAAATAGTTCATAAATTGCATATTTTAAATGTGTTTTAAAGATTTTTTTCGTAATATTGACCTGTGAGTCTGACGCTGTGAAGAGAAGCTGCGGTAGGCCTAACGTATCACTCCGGCAAAGATGCGAAGCTTTGGTCCGTTAAGAGGAAGGTTCGTTGCTGTGCCAAAATGACGGGTGGAAGAGTAAAAGAGAAAGAGGTTACGTTGTTGGCAGGAGAGCGATAAATGTTATAGTGATACGCTACAGAAAATAGGTCCACATCATCCACCCTTTATTTTGCTGCATCCTGTACGTTGTTGGCAGGAAAAACTGGACAAAACGTCTTCGATTTGCAAAAGATATGTATGAGTAAGATAGAAACTGACCTGCGAACAAGCTATTAACAGGAGAACCAAAAGTGCAGTGACACAGCAAATCAGCTACGAAGGGAAGCCGTTCAAACCAGAACCGAAAGTTATAGTTGCCCAGGTTTCTGTACAACATAGAAAAGCATATTGGTACTTTCTATTTCGAATCGAGGAATCGTATGCAAAAGGGCGAAAAATTTCTCAGCATCTGCTTTAAAAACAATGACAAAACATGAACGAACTATATTGTGTAGCGTATGAGTATAACATTGTTCGCTCTCCTGGCAAGAAGGTACGTGCTTGGACTTGTAGTCGTCTGCGCGTGAATTACACGCCGCAGCGAATCTTCCTTTCAACGAAGCAAAGCTTCACATCGTCGCCGTAGCAATGCGTTAGGCCTACCACAGCGTCTCTTAATAGCATCGCATTCACAGGTCAATATTACGATACAAATCTTTAAAACACATTTAAAATATGAAATTTCTGCACCATTGCCGTTAATTTTCGTACTCTATAATCTTTACGTCGCACTTTTTCCAGGTACTGACATTTTTCCGACGAAATAATTTATGACGCTGATCTACACATTTACCGGTCAGGTAGGCAGCCACCAAATTGAAGGGACGCCAAATTAGCCCACGGATTTGTAAATTTTCTTACATAGTAAAATTATCCGCCAACTTTTTTTTCTTTCATGAGCTGGTCTGTACTTGCCACAAAAATGAAAACTGAAAACTCCTTTGTTGTTTCTCTGGCACGTGCAGAGTTTCTATATATTAGGTGTGCAACTTAATTTTCGGCTCCCAACCTCAAGCGATCATAGAACGTCGGCAAATGCAAATAGCTGTGTGCGATAACGGCTGATTGCAGCGCCATCCAACAGCTTTCCAGGCAACCGTAACCGCTCACAGCTGTAATGACAGAAGGGATGAAAGTTGACGGTAAAAGCAATTTCGTTGGAGAAGCAACATTTGAGACACTGCCTCCTGTGCGCGTTTCAGCTGAAAAAAAGTGCCGCAGAAGCTCAGCAAATGATCTGTGCTGCTTTGGGTGAGGCTGCTGTGTCCTACAGTACGTGTAAGAAGTGGTTCCAGCGGTTTAAGCAGGAAAACTTCGATCTCCATGATGCAGAACGTCCGGGACAGCCACAGAAAGTTGACGATGAGGAAGTGGAACAACTGTTGGACGCGGATCACTGTCGCATACAGTCAGAGCTCGCCCAGGAACTCGGAGTAACACGGCAATCCATTGCAAAGCATCTGCACAAGCTTGGACGGATTCACAAGGAGGGCCGTTGGGTGCCCCACCAACTCACGGCTGCGAACAAGTCTGGGCGCAACGATGTTGCTGTGTCCTTGCTCTCCAGATTCATCAAGAAGGATCTCGTCCAAAAGATTTTGACCGGTGATGAGAAGTGGATCCTCTACGATAATCCTAAGCGGCGCAAATCGTGGGTTTTTTCAGGTCAGCCTATACCACCAGTACCGTCAAACCGAATATCAATGCCAGGAAGTTGTTGTAGTGCATATGGTGGTATCAGCGCGGTGTCGTACACTATGAGTTGCTCAAATCTGGTAAAACGGTCAATGCTGAGCGTTATTGTCAGCAACTCATTCGTGTAAGTGACGCAATAGAGGCGAAAAGGCCATACACCGGCAAGGGCAAAAGGTCGGTCCTGTTGCTTCAAGATAACGCGCGTCCTCACACCGCGAAAACGACTTTAAATACAATCAGTGACCTGGGATGGGAGATTTTGTCCCACCCGGCGTATTCTCCAGACTTCGCCTTGATGGTTTATCACTTCTTTCGCTCCCTGCAACATCACCCGAGTGATACGCACTTCACTTCTGTCGAGGAGGTCCACACAAGTATTGATCTCGAAACAGCCCTCTTTTTTCCAGAGTGGCATTCGGCAGCTCCCTGACCGATGGCTCAAATGTATTCAACACGACGGAGATTACTTCCCTGATTAGGTACGTATTCGATTTGCTATAACTTGCTGTCAACGCGTTGTGCCTGTGGCCGAGATGATCGTGATCATATGTAAAGGATTTTAGGAAGGGAGTGTCTGACCCCAGGTCTTACACAGTCCTTAGAAACAGGAAGCTAGGAGATTTGGGCTAGAGTGCCCGATAGGAAAGTGACACGGAAGTGAACTAGAAAGGGAGAGGAAGACGCCCTTATTTATTACCGGGGGGCCAGTACCCGGGGTCCGATGGGTTAACGTGCCCATCCGACGCACGGCGGATATTTAGTGGATCGAGCGTTCGTGCTTGCTGCGATCGAACCTGAGATCCCTTCCGCGGCAGTCACGAACGTTACCCACTAGGCCACCCGCGGCCCCCTGTGGCCGAGAATTGAGTTGCACACCTAATATATACCCACAAGAAGAAGAAGCATTTTTCAATTCTTCTTGTGGGTGTTTTTTCTGAGAATTTTTCTCTGCTGCTTTTGTTACAGGGCTTGGAGCTGAATTCTATAACAGCACCCTGTGTGGAGGATTCGTTTGTGCTTCCTTTGCCGTAAGTTCGGTATCGGTGGTTTAATCCGTAATTCTTCCAACTGAAGCAGATAAAAACAATACAAACCGTAGAAAAGTGAATCGACTGAAGCTAAATTTTGCAGTGAGGAAAACGTTTATTCAGATCATACGGGGAATGTCACCAAGCTTCTGTCCTTTTCGTGCTTTCATTCTTTCCGTTCTCCCTCAGTATTCTACACCGCCGAAAATCCTTCTCTCTCTTTCCTGGCCACTCAAAAACTATTTCCTCCTCTCTCCCTTTCGTCCCCAAGCATACTGCCCTCCTGCGAAAACTATCTTGCTTCGTCGACCCCTGCCACCGCGTTCCCTCCGGCTACACCCTAAGATGTCTCTTCTCCGAAAATCGCAAGATTCCCTAATTGCCATCTGCTGCGTCGCGTGGGAAAGGAAATACTCTATTTGCCGTTCGTCTAAATGGCGGGAATTGAAAGGAAATGATTCCAATTCAGTATCACAAAAATGGCTACAGAATCTCGCTTCTGATAAATATAGAAGCCCCGGTTACACTTTTACGCGTTTGGGTTTTCAGAGAAAAAATTTTTTAAACATTTTTCTGTTCGTTCCTGATGTTTGTTGACACGGCATTTTCAAGCATAAGGCTTGAGTGACAAGCTTTATTGTTATGTACATCTTGGAAATAAATCCCAAATTCCCACAGCCTGGGGTGAGACGGAAAAAGCACTGTTGACTACGAAAACTGCAACAAAGCTCCTACAGATTGCGAAACCATGTACAGTATAAATCGACGGTTTTCTATCCACTCATTGATAGCGCATTGTTTGCCATTCAGGAAAGTTTTACTCAGTTTCAAAATCTTTTCGATGCTTGGGGTTTCCTTTATAATTTGAAGAAATTGCCTGACAGGGGATTCTTTAAAAGAAAAGTGCATGCAGTTAGTTAAAAAAATTCCTTAAAGATGCTGACAGTGAAGAAAAAGATATCGATGGGGAGCAACTGTTTGACGAGCTGCGGCATTTGCAAGCACTTATGAGCAATTGCAGCTCAGCTACTCCGATAGAAGCTCTAAACTTCATATTCCAGTATGATATGGTTCATTGTTTTCCCAACAGTTGGATTTGCTTGCGAATATTGCAATTCCAGTCTCTGTAGAAAGCGGGGAAAGAAGTTTTAATAAGTTAAAGCTGATAAAGACGTATTTGAGATCTACGACGACGCAGGAACGGCTATCAGCTTTATCCATCATTTCTGTTGAAAACGATATCGCACAAAATTTTTTTGAAGCAATGAAGATGTTTTTGCAAAGTAAAGCCAGACATGAACGTTTCGTGTAAATAACGCGAACAACAATGGTGTAGCGTAGCATATAATGGTGAGTTAGTGACATATCTACTGAATCAAAGTTGAGATTAGAGCTATTTACTGTGTTTGAGTGCTTACTGAAAAAAAAAAAAAAATCAAAGGAAGAGAGGGTGGGGGCGAAATTTAGCACATGCCTATATTGGTACTTACCCTTAGACCGGCCCTGTTTCCAGCTCTTGAAGCATGTTCCAGGCATGGTGACTGACTGCATTGTCATCGAGAAGTCCAGGTGGGTTTTATTTTTTAATTTAACATGGTTCTTCAATAATTTAGCATTGATAAGAAAGTTACATGTGTTACTTATATGAAATCCTGAAATAACCATGAATATATACTAATTTGAGTTGTGTTTTGCACAACATAAAATAGGCACCAGTATGCGTGGCTGGGTGTTAAGAAGAAATCTTCCTCCCTACTTAATGTTGCTGTTACATGTGTTAGCACACATGGTATGTATGTGTGTACCTATCTGTGACTTTCTGGCTGTCCGAAAAAAAAAAAAAAAAATAGAGACAGAAAATGTTGACTGCCATGACGACAGCACCTTCAATAGGTTTCATCAGCGGTTTAGTTTTTTTTTTTTTTTTTCATTCCAGTTAATTGTAACTACAGCTTGTGCTCATTTTGGCTTTTCACTTTACTAGTAATTTGTTTCTCAGTGTTTACTTCCCTTTTCGTTTCTTCTTGCTTGATTCTTAATATATATAAAGATAAATTAAAATTTGGGGGTATATCTTAATATAATTTTACGAGCATAATTAAAAAGTTTCCAGCACTAATTAGGGCAAACTTTTGCATGCGAATTTACATTAACAAATAATTGGGCATTCAAAACAGTTGAATTATCTAAAAAAATTGCCTAAATGTTTATGTTTTTTTCTTTTTTAATTTTACTCAAATTTGGTTATTTATGGCTCTAGTTAGGAAAGTTAGAGATGTTATGCAAAACACAGGTTAGTGGAAATTAAGTACAACCTCCTGTAGCTTTAAAACGTGAGCTTATATCCCTCAGTTCAGTATCTCCGCTCCTCCCAGTAGATCTTTTCTCTGTAGAGTACAACTGGATCACCCTGTGAAAGTCTACCAACTTGGTGACTTCACCAAGCTGGTAGATATAAAATTAGCGGAATTAAAGGATTAAACCATGTGTGAAATTATTGAATAAATAAGCAACATTTATTCACAATTAAACATTTTATTTTAAGATCTACTATAGTTTTGTTCAGGATTTAGCTCGGCTTTATCAGGACAAAAGGAGCATAAACATTCAGATCATTGTAACATCGTCAGCTATCTGATGATCATGGATTTTGGTGAGTTTTCTCCATGGAATTGAAAGAAATAGAATAGATGTCATGTTGTTGACAAGTCAGAAAGAAAAGTCATGGAAACAAGAAATTGGTGCTTTCTACACATGTATATCATGCAGCACACCTATGCTTAACAGAAGATTCCCTGCAGAAAAAGCTAGATTTTTGCCGTCCCAGTGGCGCAGTGGTCTAACCATTGGCTTATGACTGTTAGGTTCGTCCAAGTGGGTCGGATTCAAATCCTGGTGAGGCATGGATGTTGTGTTTGTCTTACGGCACTGGCTCTCTCCCTTCCCTAGAACCAGTGGCCCTAAATTAGGGACAGGCGACTGCTTATAGCCCATTGAGTTGCACACCATATTCAGCAAACCCAACAACAACAAAAGGCTCTATTTTTTTAAACACACAGGATAGAGTCCTTTCGTTGTAGACAAAGCTGTCCAGTAATTTAGGAACTCTCAAAAATTTGAATTTCAAAGTTATTTTCAAATCTATAAACAAGGCGAATTTTTATGGATCAAAAGACTACGTTGAAGACATAAATCCCTGGGGAATTTATCAGATTGCTTGTGAATGTGGACTTTCATGTATAGGACAGGCCCGTAGGGTTTTTAAGTTTTCGTGTGAAGGAACACATGACTTACGTATGGAACTGAAGAAGTCGTCTATAGCCCAACATTATCATGAAAATAACCAGAATTATTATTTTTTTTAAGTGCTACGCTTATTGATAAACCTGATTTGACCATCAAGCTTATTATATTAGAAGCTTTACACATATAGTGCAACTGCTCATGGCTTGTCAACGACATGACATCTACTCCATTTCTTTCAAGCACGTGGAAACAACTCGCCAAAAGCAGTGACTGTCAGAATGCTGATGATGTCACGATTATTTGAATGTTTGCACGCCATTTGTTCTAATGAAACCAAACCAAATGCTCAGCAAAACTACAGAAGATCTTAAAATAAAATATTTAATTGTGAATAAACATTGCTTATTTATTCTATCTCAACATCACAAGTATTGTAGTCATAAAATATATTTGGGAACTACTTGGAGCAGAAACATATCATACAAAAGCATTAACATCCTTTGGAGTGGGAGTTTTTTTTTCTGGTGTTTTAAACTTAAACCCCCACACCACATGTTTATTTGAGGGGGGGGGGTACCCTGCTCGATCTGCAGCATTTCCATTCAGTAGAAATTTTGCTTGTAGCTGGCTTGTTATACTACGCAAAACTCCTAAAGCAGAAACTGCATCAATCTGCAGTGCGCCTATTGTAACACGTCAACAGCCCTATTTCTGTTGTCAATGCTTAAACGTCGTCTGGACATCTCTTCAAGTTAATCCTACTCTGAAGAAAATGCATTCAGCAACTTGTAGTTCAAGCAGTGAGACGACCTGTTTTCCACTTCTCGGAGGTTACTTTTATCGGAGCTCGCACACACACACCACATGCTGTGTCGTCATGATGCTAATTTACGCTGGTAATAACCTATCTCCTGTATAGTCACTAAATATGCATATATCCATGCTCCCCCTTTGAAACCATAATATCCCAAACTTTTTGGGAGCACTATATATATAGATATATAAGCCTTTGATTCGGTGAAACCATCAGCAGTTACAATGGCTGTGAAATCCTGCGGTATTGAAGATGCATACATTATTATTATTAATAACATCTATGAAAATGCAAGTGTAAAGATTCGGCTGTTTGAAAATACAGCACACATAAAAATTGGAAAAGGAGTGAGACAAGGTGACACCATATCTCCAAAGCTCTTTAATGCTACATTGGAAAATGTCTTTCAATCACTGAACTGGGAAAACAAAGGCATAAAGATTAATGGAGATTATCTAACCCACCTTCGTTTTGCTGATGAGGTAGTCATTTTTGTAACTACCGCATCAGAACTGCAGAGTATGATCCAGGAAATTACTGGCAAGAGTAAAGAAGTGGGATTAAAACTGAACTTTCAGAAGACAAAAGTGATGTTCAATGCTTTTACAAGAAATGAAGATTTATCGATTGATGGAGAAAAGCTGGAGATAACAGACACGTACGTTTATCTTGGACAGCAGATATCAAGTGAGGGTCACATTGATGAAGAAATTAATCGGCGAACAAAACTTGCCTGGAGAGCTTTTGGAAGAAACAGTATAATTTTCAAGAGCAATATGCCATTATGTCTTAAAAGAAAAGTGTTTGATCAATGCATCCTTCCAGTGCTTACGTATGGTGCAGAGACGTGGACCTTAACTAAAAGAGACATACAAAGGCTGCAGTCAACTCAAAGCAGCATGGAGAGGTGCATGCTTGGTGTAACCAGGAGAGATAAGAAGAGGAACTCGTGGATCCGAAAAATGACAAGAGTAGAAGACATCATGATCAGAGTTAAATCCCTGAAATGGCAATGGGCTGGACATACAGCCAGAAGGACAGACCATCGATGGACAGCCGAAATTTTAGGTTGGATTCCAAGGGACAGGAAAAGACCGAGAAAAAGACCACATGGGAGATGGGTGGATGAAATTCGAAAGTATGCGGGAGTGACATGGAGGAAACTGGCACAAGACAGACCGTTGTGAAGGAAACTTGGGGAGACCTTCGTCCAGCAGTGGATTGATAATGGTTGACAATGATGATGATGATGATATATATCATCATCATCATCATTGTCAACCATATTCTTCCAAGCTGTATTCTTCCAAGCTGCTGCTTTTTTGAGTTTCCTGTACATATCAATATTATTCATTTTGAATTAAGCCTACATCATCATCATCATCATTGTCAACCATTATCAATCCACTGCTGGACGAAGGTCTCCCCAAGTTTCCTCCACAACGGTCTGTCTTGTGCCAGTCTCCTCCATGTCACTCCCGCATATTTACGAATTTCATCCACCCATCTCCCATGTGGTCTTTTTCTGGGTGGCAGCATATATATATATATATATATGTGGTCTTTTCTGGGTGGCAGCATATATATATATATATATATATATATATATATATATATATATATATATGGGATGTAAGGTCAGGTGATGCGTAACATCACAGCCTCTCCTTGACAAATGTCAACCCCGCCTTCTCGTGGTGCATCCTGTTCCCACTAAAGGGGCTCTGACGACCGCCAATAGCGGTATAACTATACCATCGGGATTAGAGAAAATTCTATCCCACACTCACCAACCCGCTTGGCCAGCGTGGTGAGTTATGGCCAAACCCCCTCCAAAATGATTCCACAACTTAAATCTTGGCCCTCAGTCTCCGGCAGCTGGAATGTACCTGGCCAAGGCAGCGGCCAGTGCGACATGAAGGCAGAGGGTGCTAAGAATCCCCGGAGGACCGGACTAGGCTGCCATCTGATGCTGACCTTGGCTACGTACAATGGACGCTCCCTATCTTCTGATTCAAGGCTTCTTGAATTGGAAGAGGAACTACAAAGGATCAAGTGGGGCATCGTGGGGCTAAGTGAGGTAAGGAGAAAAGGAGAAGATCTCATTGAACTGAAAAGTGGACATCTCTTCTACTATCGTGGGACAGATACTGGCAGAACTAGTGGCGTTGGATTTATAATAAACAAGAAACTGAAGGATAAAGTTGTAGAAGTTGAAAGTTCCTCTGACAGAGCTGCAAGACTTGTTATCCAACTCTCGAAAAGATACCAGGCTCAGATTATTCAAACTTATGCACCCACCACAAGTCATTCTGAAGAAGAAATTGAAGAATTTTATGAGGAAATTTGTCATCTAAATAATAAAGGTAAGCAGCACTTGAAAATAATTATGGGAGATTTCAATGCAAAAATAGGGCAACGGCAACAGAATGAAACTTCAGTAGGTAAATTCGGTCACGGCAACAGAAACCAGCGTGGAAATACTCTCGTTGAGTTTGCAGAGGCAGAAGGGTTTTTCATCTTGAACTCCTTTTTCAAGAAAAAGCCACACAGGAAATGGACATGGAGACATCCAAATGGGACGACAAGTGAAATTGATTTTATTATGTGTAACAAAAAATTCGTCATAGAAGACTGCAGTGTGCTAAACAAGTTCAACACAGGTAGTGACCATAGATTGGTGAGATGTAAGATGCACCTCAACACTAAACTTGAACGTGGCAAGCTCATAAGGCAAACCAAATGTATTGACATAACCAACCTTAAAAAACACCATAATACCTTCAAGTTGGAACTGAAGAACAGATTCTCTGCTTTAGAAGGCCTAACATCAGAAGAAGTGGACATCTCTGAAGTTAACAGAAAAGTAACCAAAGCTCTTATGGAAACAGCAACAAAATTAGCTGGGTCTAAAAACAAGTTGCATGTAAATAAATTATCAGGAAAAACGAAAATGTTGATGCAAAAAAAGAAGAGAGATGAGGACAACTAAAGAAGATGTGACTTCCAAAGTGGAATATATAGAGCTATGCAAGACAGTAAGAAAAAGTATCACTGAAGACGTAAGAAAATTCAACTGTGAACTAGTGAGGAAAGCAATTGAAAACAACCAAAGCCTAAAGATAGCAAAGGGACATCTCAGTAAGGGAAGAAAACAGATTATGGCACTGAGAAAAGAAGATGGTTCTGTAACAAGAAATAGAGGCGAGATTTTGACAAGAGTGAAAGATTTCTACTCCAAATTATATGAAAGGGATGATACATGCACTCCAGACATCATGAAAGATACCAGTACCAGAGTTCCTCCAGTCCTTCCAGCAGAAGTTGCACATGCAATCAAGAACATGAAGCGGGGAAAAGCTCCAGGAGAAGATGGAATTACTGTAGACATCATACAAGAAGCAAGTGGAGAAATCGAAACAGTACTCGCCCAAATTTTCACTCGTTGCCTTAATGAAGGAAAGATTCCTGAGGATTGGAACACCACTACAATGATCCTGCTACATAAGAAAGGTGACATTGAGGATCTCGGAAACTACAGACCTATCAGCCTCCTATCAGTAGTTTATAAAATCTTCACTAAAGTTCTTTCACACCGCTTGAAGGTAACAGTGGACATGGCTCAACCGAGAGAACAAGCTGGATTTAGGAGTGGCTACAGCACAATAGATCATATCCACGTGCTGAGAGAACTAATTGAAAGAGCGAGGGAATATGAACTTCCATTGTGCATGGCTTTTATCGATTATGAAAAAGCCTTTGATTCGGTGAAACCATCAGCAGTTACAATGGCTCTGAAAACCTGCGGTATTGAAGATGCATACATTAATATTATTAATAACATCTATGAAAATGCAAGTGCAAAGATTAGGCTGTTTGAAAATACAACACACGTAAAAATTGGAAAGGGAGTGAGACAAGGTGACACCATATCTCCGAAGCTCTTTAATGCCACATTGGAGGGTGTTTTTCAGTCGCTGAGCTGGGAAAACAAGGGGATAAAGATTAATGGAGATTATCTAACCCACCTTCGTTTTGCTGATGACGTAGTCATTTTTGCAACTACCCCATCAGAGCTGCAGAGTATGATCCAGGAACTTGCTGACAAGAGTAAAGAAGTGGGATTAAAAATGAACTTTCAGAAGACAAAAGTGATGTTCAATGCCTTTACAAGAAATGAAGATTTATCGATTGATGGAGAAAAGCTGGAGATAACAGACACGTACGTTTATCTTGGACAGCAGATATCAAGTGAGGGTCACATTGATGAAGAAATTAATCGGCGTACAAAACTTGCCTGGAGAGCTTTTGGAAGAAACAGCATAATTTTCAAGAGCAATATGCCAGTATGTCTTAAAAGAAAAGTGTTTGATCAATGCATCCTTCCAGTGCTTACGTATGGTGCAGAGACGTGGACCTTAACTAAAAGAGACATACAAAGGCTGCAGACAACTCAAAGAAGCATGGAGAGGTGCATACTTGGTGTAACCAGGAGAGATAAGAAGAGGAACTCGTGGATCCGAAAAATGACAAGAGTGGAAGACATCATGATCAGAGTTAAATCCCTGAAATGGCAATGGGCTGGACATACTGCCAGAAGGACAGATCATCGATGGACAGCCGAAATTTTAGATTGGATTCCAAGGACAGGAAAAGACCCAGAAGAAGACCACATGGGAGATGGGTGGATGAAATTCGAAAGTATGCAGGGGTGACATGGAGGAGACTGGCACAAGACAGACCGTTGTGGAGGAAACTTGGGGAGACCTTCGTCCAGCAGTGGATTGATAATGGTTGACAATGATGATGATGATGATGATATATATATATATATATATATATATATATATATATATATATATATATATATATGGGGTAGTTGCAAAAATGACTACGTCATCAGCAAAACGAAGGTGGGTTAGATAATCTCCATTAATCTTTATCCCTTTGTTTTCCCAGTTCAGTGATTGAAAGACATTTTCCAATGTGGCATTAAAGAGCTTCGGAGATATGGTGTCACCTTGTCTCACTCCCTTTCCAATTTTTATGTGTGTTGTATTTTCAAACAGCCGAATCTTTGCACTTGCATTTTCATAGATGTTATTAATAATATTAATGTATGCATCTTCAATACCGCAGGATTTCAGAGCCGTGGTAACTGCTGATGGTTTCACCGAATCAAAGGCTTTTTCATAATCGATAAAAGCCATGCACAATGGAAGTTCATATTCCCTCGCTCTTTCAATTAGTTCTCTCAGTACGTGGATATGATCTATTGTGCTGTAGCCACTCCTGAATCCAGCTTGTTCTCTCGGTTGAGCCATGTCCAGTGTTACCTTCAAGCGGTGTGAAAGAACTTTAGTGAAGATTTTATAAACCACTGATAGGAGGCTGATAGGTCTGTAGTTCCTGGGACAGGAAAAGACCCAGAAAAAGACCACATGGGAGATGGGTGGATGAAATTCGTAAATATGCGGGAGTGACATGGAGGAGACTGGCACAAGACAGACCGTTGTGGAGGAAACTTGGGGAGACCTTCGTCCAGCAGTGGATTGATAATGGTTGACAATGATGATGATGATGATGATGATGATATATATATTCTCTTATGATTCAGAATACATGAATTGTGTTTGAAGCCTATGAAAATAATGAAATGAATACATGTATTGTTCGTTTGTTTCATTATAACTCTTTGTGACCACCTATGAATTGAAACAGGAAAAGAACTCATACCTTTTAAGAACTTGAAGTTAATGTTATGCAGAAATAAAGAGAAGAGCACAGCACATTGTCCGGGTACAACAACAAATGGCATTAATGAACAACCAATAGAAGACAAGATTTTTTCCGGTTGGCCAAACAATGCAAAGGTTACTCTTGAAATGAGTATATATGTATGAATAGCAACAGAATTTAACACGAGACACAACAAACTAGTTTGGGAGGCTGTTTTCATATCTTATTTGCATACAAATTCTTCAAAAAGGTGTTTCAACATACATAATCAATTCATACCTACAATAAAATAAAGTTCTTACAAGTATTTAAATGCATCGTATTGTGACACAGTAAGACCCTCAAGCGGAAACTAAAAATTTCAATTCCTAAGCACAAGATTTAAACTAGGAACATTACGCTAAACAAACTTCCTCAAATACTAAGACAATTATAACCAAAAATTAAGTCTAAATTCACAAACTAGTGAAAAATATGTTTAAGAACCAAATAAATACACAAGGGTTAGAAAAATATAAAGCAACTAACATACCAAAATAAAAGGCTCCTCTCGGTAAAATTACAGAAAAAATTATAGAAAAACATAAACTCAGATATAAATACACAAGTCTGCAGCAGGAACACAGATAGCCTTTAGCTACACCTAAAATAAAAATAAAAAAAAAGCTGTGAAAGTACTACTTGATTTATCTCCCAGCATTTCACCTCACTTTTCTAATAATCTATCCGAAAAATGACAACACAACTGACTACGTTTAATGTTGAAATACCTTAGATGTTAGTGGTATTAAAATGTCTACTTTATATTACAGGCGTTTTTCCTTGTACGAGTTAAATATGAGCAAATGAATTCCCAAGAAAATTGCGACAGCCACGACGAAGCCACTGAAATGGACTTGTGGAGTCAAAACATAGTTTACGAAGTCTTATACCTTGTGAACAATAGATATCTAATGGTAAGAGATTGTGTTGCACTAGTAACTGTGATAGAAATGCTTTCTTTTTTATAACATTACTAACAAAGTCATCCCTTATAATGCTTCTCCTAACAAAGTCATCCCTTATAAAGCTTCATCAAAAATAAGTGGTTGTAAAATAACTTTTAGAAACAAGAAAAGTTTTGTGAAGGGGCCCTCATATGATGAAAACGATTTTTTATGGCATTCTAAATAAGATAACCCTTTAACACCTCATTAAAAAGGAGTGGAAGTGAAATAATAAAAAGGAGTGGAAGTGAAATAAAATGTTAGTTAATCAAAACTTCTATTATGGGAATTTCTACTAGGAAAATATTTATTTTAATTGCAAATTTTTGGAGAAAACTCTTCTCCTTCAGGCTGTTTTTGTTGCCACTTTTCCCCGTCACCTTGCAATTAAAATAAAAAAAAATCTAGTAGAAATTCCCGTAATGGAAGTTTTGATTAAGTAATTGAATTAAGAAACTAGGAAGCCAATTTTCAACAAGAGCTTTATTCAAAAAAATAAAATGTGCCAAACAAAATTGTGTTGTGAAACTCAATGAGATCTACCTATTTTTCACCAAATATTAGCATTAGTATTTTGGCAAACTGCAACAAAATGTTCTCTTAAAAACAAACTACAACGAGTGAACAGAAATTGTGAGATATCTACGTAGTAGTAACAGGTAAGGCCCACCTTTTGCCCGAGTAAGGGTAGTCACATGACGCAGTATTGAGTCCACTAGTTCATAAAAGCGTTCCACAGGTATTTCTCATACTTGCTTTTAGCTGAGTGTTGAAAAGTTGACAGAGATGCATAAATGTTTCTGGGCTGACAAATACCTATTTTTGGAATTGTTTCATTTCTTAGATAAGAAACAAAGGTTTTTTCCTCAAAAGATGGAAAAAAATCAGGTTTTTGTTTTTTGAAAAAAAAATTCTAGGGGAAAAAGTTGGGTGTATTAATAAAAAATACACCTGACAAACAGCATAAAAATGTATACTGTATGAATTTTTTGAAAGTGAATGTCGATATATAGACTTTTTTTACATTCATTTAAAATGTTTATATATCACTGATCTACCAGCACACTACATTACAAAATCTGCTAAAACAAGAGGAACTAACATTGCCACCCCAGTGGCGCGGTAGTACTGGGTTCTGACCATTCATCAGAGTTCGAATCCCGTTGAGGCATGGTTGTTGTGTTTGACTAACTGCACTGGCTCTTTCCTTCCCTTAAGTCAGTGGCCCTAAAGTGCTTATAGCCCATCGAGTTGCTCACTGTGGCCGTTTAACAAAAAAAAAAAAAAAAAAAAACTTGCATTAATATATCCATTATTAACTGTGTAATGTATGTAGAAAATCTTGAAAACAGTGGTAGATATGTATCAAACATTGGGATTACACCAAGACTCAAGAAAAATACGGGAAGAAGTGGCATTTGTCCAACCTGTAAAAATGTGCACAAAATAAGTTTTCTGCATATAAGCATTCCAATTTTTTTTTAATTTCCCATCTGCAGAACAGAGAGTTTGGATACTCTTATGTGTGCGTCCTTGTGCAAATATTTATAACATTCTTAAACTGGACTTCAAGTTGGCGCAGCTAACATGAAAAACTGAGTAACATTTTCAGATTAACGATGGGAACTGGTGTGAAAATATATACATTGGTTAAAAAAAAGCTAGAAATAGGGAGAGAGTCTAGAAATATTTAAAGTAATCAATAGCTCACACAGAATTTTAATTGCGGTTTCACTGCCACCTGAATGTCCTTCAGTATTTCCAGGAATTTTGAGCAATGATATATTGTAATTCATCCATTATTGTAGTTTTGACAGAATTTTCTGCACGCTAGCAGCACGAGGTGAATGGCTGAACCAAAATTTTGCTCAATACTGCACAATTTTTTGGTTCAATCAAGCTCAGTTAATATTGTCAAACCACTCCGATTTCCCAAGGGAGCTGTGGAAAAATTTTAATCTTTCAAACTTTTAAAACGTTTCGCCATTGGGCCTCTGGGAATGTGTGATTTGACGACTACCTTAAATGAATCAAACATTGATGTGGAAATGTACCTTGGTTTGGTTCAAGGTTGTACCGAAGCTGTAAATAAAAGCACAAAAATGTGGTTCAACCTTGGTCCAAATTTGCAGAAGGGAGCACCAAACCATTGTTCAACTTTTCACCATTAGTTGGTTCAGATGAAAGCATTAAATTATGGTTAAACCTTTCACCATTAGTTGGTTCAGATGAAAGCACTAAATTATGGTTAAACCTTTCACCATTAGTTGGTTAAAAAAAGCATAAAAAATATGGTTCGACATTTCATCATGTTGTGGTGCATGCAGTAGCTCCAAATAATGGTGTAATGTTTAATCATAAAATGGTTGCAGCTAATTTGAACCATTTTTTGGTTCAACCTATCACCAAATTTTTTAACAGTGTGTAATCAAAAATAGGGAAGGTATTTTCAAAAACTAGAGCACAAATCAGCAGAATTCCTTACGAATCCCTGGGCTCAGTAAACAATTGTAAAATGTTTGTAATGTTTTATTTTACTTTAATCAAAATTTAAGGTACTAGACGTACCTTTCTTCGTGCAATAATAATGATTTGATTAAAAACAAAGAAGGAAAAGGACAAATAGTATTTTGATCTGTTTAAGTCTCATTATTCTTTCTGTACGTATTGTATTACATAAATAAACCAAAAATGTTGCTAAAGAGCAAACAGGAAACATTGTGTTGATTTTGTATTTTTTGCCTGTTTTATGTATACAGATATGTGCAGCTTTTGAGTAGTCAGGTAGAGGACATACCATACAGACGAAACTTCGTAACAGAATAAACTGTATACCAGGAAAACATTAAACTTCTTTTTAAATTTTACTCTTTTGGAACAGATATATCTAAAACTCATTTTCTTTTTTGGTGAAACTGCTTTCGTTTATGATGAGATATTTTGTAAAGTTGCGGTCAATGCAAAATGAATCAACTTTTGTAACTTTGCTTTCACTGTTAGTTTCTATGCGACTTCAGACTTACGTGCAGATTTGGTACATCTATTTCTTTCCGAAACTTCCAAACGCTTTTTCGAAATTTCGTTAGAAAAGCACTTCCAGGAAGGGCCGTAATAAATCATTCTAAAATATCCACGGTCTTTGTCAACGTATTAAAATAATAAGATTAAAAAATGAACGTCGAAATAATAAAACCAGTGGGGAAAAAAAGAATGGCAACACTCAATTGGTCTGTAATATGGGAGCCGAGCGATCGTCGTTTGCCGACCGACGGAGTTCTCTTCTTCCCATCATCCCTCACGAGACACTCAACAAAGAATACAAAAGCAGCAAATGATCTCCAAAGTCTGTGTTCGAAAGGAAACGCGACTGGCAATCAAATGATGCGATAGTGTAGAATGATATCTTGGAGAAGTTTAGAATGAGAAGTGCTGCAGGGAGGCCGATTCCCGAAGGGAAAGGGGCATCCCCTCCGTAACAGACGACAAATAAGCCTAGTCTTTCCCTATTCTTCCCAGCTCTTTTTAAACGCCAAACACACACACACACACACACACACACACACTACACACACAAAAAGAGCAAATCCTCTTTTAGCACGTCTAGCCTGGGTAAAAAAAGAAAAGAAAATGCCTTGTGAGCCTTGCCTTTTGTGCTTTCCGCTGGGGAGCCCGGTTTTGTGCCTAGTCACCGAGGCAGGCAATAATCTCTTTAACACATGCGGCCAAGGTATCATGCATTTAAGGCCTATTAAAGACTGCTATCAGTCAAGGATCGGTGGGAAGCACACAAAAGGCGTTGACTGCACCCCTATTCTCTATTTACGAGCACGCGGAAGGTACAGAGTGTCGATAGAGGGGGAAGGGTGGCCAGTTTTTCGTTGTTCGCCTCATCGAGCTTTGCTGCGAGCAAACGTTTTTCTTTGCGAATACAGACCGACATTCGAAGTCAATGAATTGAAAGTTCACAAACATTGTGTTTCTTAGATGATAGACGACGTCATTTCCACCGCTGGCAACCAAAATAAAAGATTGATTCCGTTTCTCTAACAAAATGGACACCAGAGCCACTAAATGTTATTCTACAAAAGTGAGCTTTTGGTCTCCTTCGTTTCCTTTCTTTCATATCTTGCATCTTTCTGGTACAAAACCTGTGTTGTTGTTTTTTACTTCATGTACCTTCCGTCTTATTTGTTTGCTTCTGCCACCTTTGGGTGAGATTGGAATATTTTCAGTAAAGTGACCTCTGTTAGCTACAAGTCAATCAATGATTTGTTTCTACTTAATTATATTTCACTACGCATTCACTAACAGAGTCAAGCGAAGTAGGAGCAAATGTGGAAGGTATACTGCGAGAGGCAAAATCGGAGAAAGAACAACCGATTGATAACAACGACAGCGCGGAAAGTACTTCATAGTGAAAGCAACGCGATGGAGAAAGAATTGTTCAAATATTATATTTAGAAGCAGGCATAAAGAAAAGAGTTTGCAGATGTACACTCCTTAGTGGGAAAACTATGCAGTAAGTACTTAAATTGGATGTTCGCAAATTTTACCATAGAGACTGATATGCAGTGAAAGAAGAATTTTTCAATTGGACTTTCAGAAGCAGCGATAGAGTTACAAACAGAAAAGCAAACTGATGCCCCATAGCAGCAGAACTGTGCATTATGAAAAATTCGACAATATATGCAAAGTCTCCGATGTTGAATGATATCCAATGTAAAAATAATTTTCAAATCAGACTGTTAGGAGAAAGGAAATCCAGGAAAATATGATATATATTTAAGACCTCTAGCAGGAAAACTGTGAATTGTTTTTGCATGGAAAATATGTACAAAATTATTTACATTCTAAGAAGTATCTGACGAAAAATAAGTTTTCCAGTCTGATTTTTAGAAGAGTGGAAACGGCTGTAAATATATTATAAACAGATATATGATTTTACACCATTGATGAAACATTTTTTGTTATGAAAAATTAGAAATTATGCGCAAAATACTCTTCACCATAAACGCTATACCTCGCAAAAAAGTTTTCCAAATCGGATTTTTCTAAGACGAGTTATCGGAATGAGTTCAACCCACATTTATGCTCTTATCCAGAAAACTGAGATTTTTTAAAGTAGATAGATACTCTATGCAAAATATTCTTCGTAGTGATGACAAAATTTTTTTTTTCCAATCGGATTTTCAGAAGCAATCATATGGAATAAAATGTATTTTGAATTCAACAACATCTTAATTTAAGCTCCTCAGAGAAAAGGATATGTAACATAAAGAACGAAGAGAAACAATCCACGTTCTCAAATTTAGGTTTCCCAATGAAAAAAGAATTTTCCTTATTGGACTAATAAGTGCAGAGGTATGATGCCCACAGAAGGATGAACGGAGAGACAAACATAGTGGTACTATGAGCAAGTTCTTTGCTTTCTTTTCAAAAAAAGATCAAGTTGAGATGCAGTAAAACAAGCAGAACATGTGATTATGAAAACCATAGCTAATACAGCATGGACCTCCCTAAAATGGCCACAATATAAAGTAACTTACAAAGTTTCTGGGAACTAATCTAGAGGGTCAACTGAAAATGAGATTCACATGAACACTCAGTAAGTTGGATGCAATGATCCAAATAAGAGAAATAAAACGAAGGTGCTTAATCAACGTAGAAGATAATTCTAATACTGATATGGCATTAACTAAGCGTTTTGCTCTTTAAGAACGTGTCTTTTTTATGCGCCACTGAGCGCGCAGCGGGATTAAATCAACAGATGAATTCCCATGTGATTGACGATCTTCAATCTGTTGAAACGCTTTCCCCAGTTATCAACCAACATTTCAACTAATCCAAATTTTTACCTGTGTGCATAGATTTCAAGATATGTTTCTCTCCAATATCAGAGACAAAGGGTAGGAGGAATTTATTTTAGAAATGTTACGCGAAAGTGCCGTTCTGGTTTTCTCTTTCTCTGGCTCTGTGTTTTTTACATCTCATTTTTCACTGGCATCCCGAAAAGGACAAAATAAAGAAGCCACCGCCGACTTTAAACTCCGAAGTGGATGGAAATGATGAATAAATTTCAAAATTTCGGACATTTCAAGTAGAAGAAAAGTTGCAACAAATAGCGGAAATACCGTTCCAAAAACTTTGAAGATAATTTACAAAATCTTTGAAATTCAGCATTTCAAGTGTGTTCATAGGCCAAAAGTACTTTGATTGCGCATGCAGGTACTTGCTTTAATACAATTAATTTATCTGTTTACTATTTTTCAGGCTTATCCTCAGAGAGAGAGAGAGAGAGAGAGAGAGAGAGAGAGAGAGAGAGAGAGAGAGATTTCTTCAATTCTGATTGCCTAATTGTTATTAGAATTTTATTTAAAAATATATTATAAAACGTCCTTCCACACAGAAATTTTTTTTAATAAATACGAAATCTCTCACATCCTTGTAATTTGGCTCATTATTGGTATTAAATTTAAATACTTACAATCGATTTCAAGTCAAATTTTTCTTCAGTGCACTGAGATTGTGAACTCGTCATTTCCAAAATAACTGATTTGTGATTGTTGCTTTTAAACAGCAGTTCAAATATACTCTGCTCGACATAGAAAATGCCACATTATAAAGGAATGCACTAAACAAGACGAAACTACAATACATGTAGACGAGTAGATGGGGAAAAACTGATTAATATCGGAGGGATTACATAAATGTATAATGTGGACTGAGTTAGGAGGAAGTCGTATGATCACCATGTAAGGTTATGTATTCGGAAACACGGCGTGGCATCTAGTAGAAAAGTCGCCGCATGGTGTCCTGAGTCATGGCAGACACGTTTCTTTGACCTGTGTTCACAACGCATTGACAAGCGAGGGGATCGGACCCATACGTTCTGTATTAGGGAGAAGTCTGGAGACTGCGCTGTCCAGGACATCATCTGGACATCTGGTAGGCACTGTCTGTTGATGGTGGAAGTGTGCTGGAGATTGAAATCTTGTTGAAACTGGGTACAGGTTAAAAATGTTTGCTGGTGTTGGCACTGTGCGAGCAGGCATTATTTTGTTAAAGCTGGGGATCAGGAATACAATGGAGATACAGCTACCAAACAGATTGCCGAACCTCAGCGACGCATCGTTGTGCTGTCATTGTACTCACTCTGAGTACGAACGGTGAACGGTTCATGAAACTGATAGCGCCTCAAACTGATTAGCCGCATGACGCTCACGGATTGATTAGCCGTATGACGTTCACGGATTGATTAGCCGTATGACGCTCACAGATTGATTAGCCGTATGACGCTCACGGATTGATTAGCAGTATGACGCTCACGGATTGATTAGCCGTATGACGCTCATGAATTGATTAGCCGTATGACGCTCGCGGATTGATTAGAAGTATGACGCTCACGGATGTTACTTGGTGGCCATGTCGTCCCCAGACTCTCAATCGGCGATCGTGGGACTAGAATAGAAGCGAAACTCGTTGTTAAATTCGACACTGTTCCGTTCGTCCTGCCCGCATGCCTTTTATGGCACCACGGCGACCTTGCGCGGTGATGTGCTACGGTGAGTGGTAGTCGTCGCAACGGCTGGCGAGAGCAAAAGCCTTCTCAGCCAATCTGCGATTCACAGTTTGTGTCGATACGGGAATGTCCATAGCTGGCTGTACATTTCGTTGAATGTCATCCGCTGAGTATTATGGAGTTGCTACAGCTTAACATCGAATGCGGAGATCTGAGGCATTCGAACGTGCGTCGTCGTGCACCAGTCGCGTTGCGTTACCTTCCTCCAACCACTGTCGCCACATACTCCTGACATTTGTTGCATCCCGAAGCGTTTCCACAGCGTTCCAAGGCAAGGAACAACTAGTTGCACATAGCCTTAAAATGAAGCCTCTGATAAAGGTGTCAATGTGATGGGATGGTTGGATTCCCGATTATGTCCACCAGGCATTCTCACTCCTTACCAGCGCTTTGCCCACCAAGATCACTCCGATGCATTGGTCCACAAACTCGTGTGATAAAACGTAACTTCTTTTGTGATGAAAAAACCCTATATATAATTTAAATATTAAATTCAAATTGGAAGTAAATTTCTGACATTAAAATACGTTTACTTGGAGGCGTCTGATTTATCTGGGTTCATGGTGCTGTAATATTTAAACCCGCTTCTGGAACTGTCAGTTTTGCTCTAGAAAATCGCTATAAAATCACCTCGAAACCCTTTGCAGTTGACAAATTAACAGAGTTCTACGTCTGCAAAAGTGAGTCCCTGAACAACGTTGGAGACCAACCAGCGAGCTTTTTCTTCTCACAAAAAAATTACCTCATCCAAAAGAAATATCGGGCGTATGATAAAACGTGATCTGCCAAAAGGTAGCGATGTAAGTAACGAACGATCACATTTGCAGTCTGTTTACTACGCAGACAAATAGATCGTAGGGTAACATCAGTGCGAAGTTTGACTTCCATTCGCAGCAATACCGGAATGAATGCTATTAGGAAGTGACTAAAAAAGGAAGAAAAGAATTTTAACAATGTTCTAGTCTATTGTCCTTTATATTTGTTGCACTTCGACGTGAAGAACCGTTAACGTTGTGAGCTAGGGTCGGTTCTGTACTCAGACTTCGTTTCCTGTTGTCCCAGCTGTGCTCAATCTGCGGTTATTCCAGCTACCGGGCTACCATGATAACATGGAAACAGCTTATAGACACTGTTTAGCAATTCCTAAGGCATGTATGTGGTCTGAACTTACGGTCCTGAAATGCGGGGTGGCATGCTTTGAAGGTGTGTCTTAAAACCACACTGAGAAGGGTAAAAAAGAGGAAAGTTGAAGCACAGGGTTGTCCACATAGATCCGGGAGGTTAAAGATCTAGATAACTTTCTATGACTACAAGAGATGATCGATTGTCTCAAAAGATGCAAGTCGCACCAGGTTTCCAGTATTGTGTACTGCGCGATGCTTAGGGATGCACGATGTGGAAGTTCTTCCCCCGACAGGTCGTCGCACGCTAGTGCAAACAGAGTTGTATCTCAGAAAGATGAAAGTTTCACAGCTAAAGACCATATTTCTTCATTCATTATCCCACTCTGCTCTTTCGTTGCACCTCTGCAATATTCAAATCAGCAGTATGTAGAAGAGAAGACTCCTCACTCGCATACCAGCTTCATTCAGGCGTCGATGAGTAGGTTTGACTGATACCAGCGGTCTCTATCAGTCGTCATGTCATTGGATATCTGTTCAGCAATCGCATTTTTAGTATTCACAGCCATTCGCGAATCTACAGTTCTTCCCGATTCATAGTCACCCCAGGAAAACAGGATCCCGAATGACGAAATGAAACACCTTCTCTCATTATCGTCTTCCAGAAGGGCAAAGTGTTGGCTCATTGCATGTGCTGCAGTTTGTTGTGTTGACCATCCTGCTACAAACAGACCTATGATACGACCTCACTCAAACTAACTGAGTTGACGGAACATCCGTTTATGAAGTACAAACAGTATTACCTTTCGACGGTAAGCAGATTTACAGATCAGGTTTGGTTTCTTCAAACCGCATTGTTTATTTCTCCCCAACAATTAACCTTCCCTACAACTAACGAAATTTTAATGCAGCCCAATCCACGATTTTTTCTTCACTTGCATTAATCACTGCCATCCACTTCCTTATACGTAGCTCTACTGCTTCTTTGTGAGGTGAGACATTTTCTTTTCTTTTAATGAAGAGTTTACATATAGGGCGTTTTGGCCAACTTTGGAAATATGATCTAAAGCCACTTTCGAATAAAGGAGAAGGCCATATAAACATAGGACCTAAAAGTTACAATTCGTCCCAAAAACGGTTAATTTCATTGCACATTTTAAATTGCGAGTATGCACAATGAGAAGGTAACAATTAGAGTACTGTACAGAAGAAATGAACGAGAAGAACGACTACTTGCAACTGCTTCACAGCAAATGTTGGAAAAGGGTTTCTGTGAGCAGAAATAATATCGGGTGTGTGCAAAAGTTCTACCCGTTTTTATAAGAGATGCAAATTGCGATCGGAGAAGTTACGCCATAGATGACGCTGCGACGCCCAATTTTCGGCCAATAAAAAGTGGACCAGTAGAGCATATAGAGGCACTAGGTTTGTTCGAGTAAGTCATTCGTAACGGAAACCACGGACGGTGTAGCATGGCACGCGATAAGGAGCACATTAGCTATTGTTTACTGTACGAGTTCGATAATAGCAGTACTGCAGCCGCGGTTTGCAGCAACATCTGTCAAGTGTATGGGGAGGATGTAGTTGATGATAGCCCATGTCGCTGTTGGTTTCGGAAATTCCGGTACGGAGGCAGAAGCTGTAAAGGTCAACCACGTCCTGGAAGTCCATTCGTGGTTTCTGACGAGGATGTGGACCAAGCCATAACAAATGACCCACATCCCGCCGTTCAGGAATTAACGAAAACGTTGTCGGTACACAGAACAACCGTCGAAAGACGGATGCACGAGCTTGGGTTCATCACCAAGTTCGATAACTGGGTTACGCATCAGCTTTCTGCAAAGCAAGGAGAGCAGATATACGTACCTTAAACTATTGAGTTGCTCACGGTAATCGTTAAACCTCCAATAAAAAAATCTGTACCTGTGTTTCTTTGCTTTCTCGTCACAGAAATGAACCGTTTTTGGGACGAATTGTAACGGGTGATGAGAAATGGGTACTGTACCGTAATGTAAAGCGTCGACGGACTGTGTGCCAAGGTGCGGAGACTGCTCTATCGACCTCAAAAGGAGGACTGCATCCCAAAAAGGTTTTGTTGAGTGTTTCGTGGGATGCCCACGGAATAACCCACGGGGAGGTGTTGGCACCAACCGAACGATAAATGCTGACCTATACTGCCAATAGTTGGACTGATTGCTAGAACAACTGACATCGAAGCTGCCAGCACTCGTCAATCACAAAGGCGTGATCCTTCACCATGATAACGCCAGACCTCATGCTACTTTAATTACCCGGCAAAAATTACTTGACTTTGGTTGGGAAGTGTTACCTCACCGGGCGTATTCCCCTGAGCTGTCACCTACTGACTACCACTTTTCCCGATCATTACGGAACGCCTTCGCTCTCCAAATCTTCGATGACGTGGACGATGTGGTATTACATAACTTTTTTTGCTCTAAAACATAAGAGTTTTTCCAGCGTGGAATTCACCTACTCATAGATAGATGGCAAGAAGTCATACGGAATGATGGCACTTATGTGAAATCCTAGGTACGTTATTTCTTATGTTCCCCTCCTTTCTTTGTACCCTACGAAAACGGATAGAACTTATGCACACACCCAATGCATGCCGCTCAGCGTCAGCAGAAGAGATTGCCATACACGTTACACAAGTCCCGGAGTATTCTGCGCATCTACGATTCTTTGGATCAGAGCCTATGATTAGGCACCGACGAAGCATAAACATCGGCCTTCATCTGTCTCATATAAAGAAATCCAGTGGACTGATACACAGAGATCTTGTTGGCCATGCAATAAATAGGCCCACTTCTACGTATTCAACGGTTTCTAGAAGTTCGACGAAAATGTGCTGGCTTTCGATCATGCATAACCACATGCACCTGCATGTTGATAACAGAACGTCTTCCAACAAAGCCGGTAGTTCCTTCTCGGACAAGTACAAGTATCGGTATTGCTGAGCGTTGAGTGTCGGTGGCAAGAGCAACAAAATGATGGGGCAGTATCCAATGATGCCGATACAAACATTCACAAAAAATCTTTGCTGATGCCGAGACTGCCTGATTTTATGCGGAACGTCCCGCGTCCAGTGATGCATGTTTCGAAAGTTCACGTCATCTAGGGTGACTTGCAATTCAACCGAAAAAAGCACATTATGTTCAGCGCATTTTTGGTAAATCACTTGAAAAAAGCTGACTCGAAGGAGAAAATCGGCTGGTGAGGGTGCGGGTTGCACGTGGTAAAGATACAGTTGCTCCTGATGACAGATACCTCATACAGTAGAATTTAGCACCTACCACTGCGGCTACTCCTCTTGTGCAAGTTCCGGGGTCCTCCATCACTAACTTTAGCACTCGTTCCTCTAATGCAGGCGTTTGCACATGTCTGAGTCGTCCTTGGACTGTAATGCGAGGCGTCTTCGATCCCGTCTCTCGCAGTCGCTGATGGAGGCTACAAAATTAGCTTTAGCGAGAAACCTTCCGCTCGGAGAAGCCATGCTGCAGAGGTGCTGCGATTTCTGCAATTTTCATTCGCTCGTCTTTACGTGAAATGAACGTCAATGTCAGTCCATTCGTCGTTGGAAGACGGAGTCGGCATGTTTACAGTTGCACAAGCCTTATCGACAATAACACCCACGCAATTCTTTCACTTGCACGTAACGTCGTCTAATATGAGTGCTTGCTCAGTGAAACGACTGCCGGTTCACTTATCGCACATTGGAGGTGCCAGATTTAGCCACACTTCTGTATTCATGCCGAACGCCGAGTGGCGTGCAAATGATGATCATTTCCATAGCACCGTGCCAGCCGCAAAATTTCCATACACAGGACAACTATATCTTTGTATATAGTATAAATATCTCTGCATACAGAGATTTGGCTCGTACATATTTGTACACAGAAATTAGTTACTGTTTACAGTCTTACGTTTATATGACGTTTTTTTTTTTTTTTTTTTTTTTATCAGGATCAGCGGTAGGACAGGTTCCTAAAGTTTGTCGAAACATTTTAGAAACACCTTGTATAGGAACATGAAAATATGTGCAGTCGTACTTTGACATCAAATCATCTCACTATATCTACAGAACTAGACGGGTCTGGGCTCAAGTTAATTCATATTCATTTCTCTCCCTCTCTTTTTTTGTTTTAAAAATCATTTAAGCATGCAAACAAAATCTGTTTTCGCAGTACAAATCGTTGAACTTAGTGGTTAGGCTGCAGTTTCCTTTTTCTCCTCTTTTATTGTAAATTATCGTTAATTGAGTGTTCACGTATATTTCGGCACTCAAAAGAATTCTAAATGTTTTATATAAGGACTGTACGTTTCCATAACAGAACGAAAATTAATCGTAAAAAAGTATTTTGGAGTGTAAAATTTATTGTTCTATCTGGAACATGGAAATTTTCAGTGAACCATAACTTCTACTGGGCACATCTCACAATAAATCTGTTTGCCACCGCTAGATGTGGAGAGCTAAATCAGAATATTTCCTGTATATTCCCCACCCTACTCTATCTACATAACAGTGTCACTGATCCAGCTGCATTCTCTATTTTAGATATGTCTCATTATGTTAGTGAAAAAAACTAATGAAATGGGACTCATAGACCGAGCGTCAGTGAGCTGCCCCTGTGGTCGAGTGGTCTGAGGCGCTCAGGGTCCTTTCCTTAGAAACAGTGGCCCTAAACTTGGGACGGGCGCTGTTTATAGGCCTCAGAGTTGCTGGCATTCATCATATCCCCTCTCCCTTTTTGAAAAATGCGTCAGTGATTGCGTCACAGATATTTGCATCATTTCTGGAAGGTTAAGTCGAGTCGAGGACTAGCAACGACCAAAGGATGCAAGGAGAGGGAATATGTTGGGGAAATGAGGGCCAAAAGGTTTAAAGTTTAATATGTTGGGGAAATGTTGGGGAAATGAGCGCCAAAAGGTTTAAAGTATGCAACGATCGATTCCAGCTGTGGCCTGCACTTTGCTTCGTCCCCTCGAGTGGAATAAACAGGGATAATGATGGCCACTTGCATTGGTTTCACTTTTGATTTCGATTCACAAACTACGAGCACGGAAATAGTAGGTTGTACCGATCTGAAGTCTGACCTGGCTTTCATTTCAGCTTTCGTGGTGGCAATAAGTCAGAATGAGCCAGAACTTTTTTTAAAGGGAAAATTGATGAAGGCGAATATGTGGTTGTAATGAATAAACCCGGAAATTAAGATGTTCGAAAATGTTTCAAGTTAATAGTTACATTAGACACTAATAAAGTCGATTACGTTCACTACATGAGGCACAAGCCATGTTAAGGTATATATGTTTGACTAGATCTAATAAAATTACTCAACACTCTCTGACGAAAATAATACAAATGGAAACAGAACAAGATGCTCCATTTCCCCTTATTCGTATGCCGGACATGTGCTACAGGTTTGAACCCAGGTAAGCACCTACATGAACATCGACCTGACTCGTGCTTTTAAAATCACCACCGGAGTGGCGCAGTTGGCCAACAGCAAGCCTCACATTTGTGTGGCAGAAGACTATTGTGGGTTGTAATCTCACTGTCGACCACCCAACCCGCGGTCTTCAAGGGTTTCCGTGAACGTTACGCGAATGCGTGGATGGATCTCTCAAACCATCCCTGGACGTCTTGAGCTATTTATGGCGGATGCCCTTTAATATACGATTAGGGATGAAAAGGAATGTCACCCCAAAGATTCGCATTTCGTAGGGTATTAGTCATCACAAATGGTGACAAATCGCCTAGATCCTTGATAAACGAGGCTTCTGAACAAGATTACATGGTTATCTTTCCACACGCAAACATCTGTATATACATTCATTTATACACTGTCCTACAATTAATGACAGGAAACACCTCTATTGTTAGTGAATTAGGTCATACGCAAGCTCCACGTCCCAGACCCAACTATTAATATATTTGTAGAGCCATCATAAGACAATAGCTGTGAATGCAACATTCCTTGATTGATAGTTAGCTAATTTCTAGTGGGGATTAATAATAGGAAGCAACGTAAGTAATTAGCAGATTGTGTAAGTCATTAGCAGATTGTGATCGCTCCGTACGGAGCATTTCACCGCGCTAAAAGTCCCTGGGTCGACTTCTGGTGATGTTATACGCCAATAGAAGCAAATTGGTGATGAATCTGTTAAGAAACGACCCGGTAAACCTCTGAAATTACCAGAACGTGACAGGAGAGTTCTGCAAAGGACTGTCCGCTCTGAATACAAATCAACATTGATTCAAAGCACGCAAATCGTATGGGAAACTATTGAAACTGAAGTTAGTACCAGTACAGGGGAGAAGAATTCTGCATGCCATAGGTTAGCACAATCAAACACCCATACACAATCTGCTAATGACTTCGAATAATACCACACGCTTGTGACATACTACAGAGGTGAAAACATGTGTCAAGACAACAAATCTGCAGCGAGACATTCTCTCTGCGTAGCTCAGTTGGGAGAGCGACTTACTCCGGAGTGAGGGGGCACGGACGAACTTGCGTTTTCATAGGCTGTTTAAAGTGCTGTAAGGAACGTCAGTATCGTACTATAGATCAATGAGAAACTGTGCTTTGAAATGACGAGTGACAGACAGCATACAGTTTACGAGCCTGATGGTCGCTCCTGGATTAGGCAGACGCAGGGAGAAAGGGGCCCTCCTGACTGCATCGTCCCGACAATGAAGTTTGGTGGTGGCAGTGTGATGCTATGGAGCTGTTTTCCGTAGTTCGACTTGGGCCCATCAGACATTAACAGAAAACAGTTAATGTTATGCTCTACCTAGACCTCCCGAACAGTTTGCACTACCAGCGTTGCGTAAGTACTTTGGGGAAGGCCCATACCTCTAGCAGCAGGACAACACACTACATTATGCTGATCGCATTGTTGCAGATTGTTTTAAGGACATGGACTTCAAAATGTTGGAATGGGGTGCCTGGAAGAATAAATCACCCAACAAACAAAGCTGAAATGGTCATTCCTGTGAAAGCCGAACGGCGGAGCATATCGGCGGACATTTACAAAAAAACTAGTGAAGAATATTTCGCAAAGACTAGAGGTCATCATACAGGCCAAAATTGTCAACACACAATATGAAAATGAAAGTTTCTTTGAATAAACCTTCTTTGTAGACATGCAGGTGTCCGCATATTAATGGCAGGTCAGGGTATATACAAATGGAAAAATACTGCACGAAGCATGATTACGACTCGGCTTTTTCTAAACATTATAACACTGCATACGTTATATACTCTTTGCCAGAAATAAAAAAAAAATTAAAAAAAACGAAACCCCCTTAGAAAGTCGTTCGATCCTATGAAACTCCTTACGCAAGTACCTCAGGACCGAATATGAAAATGATTAAAAACTAACGACCAATAACTAAATAGTGGCCTGCCACAGCGCATGGAAACCGCACATCGAGGAGGTATATCAACAGCAAAGCTTGCACGCAGAGACAATTGTGACAGCTGATTGCGGTTGCATTAACCTTCAAGGATTTGTGAGGATACTCGACGTTGGATCCGCGAACAATACGAGCAGTTGAGTGAGTTTGAGTGAGGTCGTATAATTGGGCTGGAAGAGGCCGGTTGGTCAAGTCGGCGTATCGCCAGGCATTTGGGTCGAAGTAAACCGACAATCGGACAATATTGGCGTCGATGGGTAGAAGAGGGCACAACCCAACGACACGCGAGCAGTGAACGGCTGAGGGCTAACGCAGAACGCAAGGCTAGAGCAATTGAGAAAGCCGGAGAACAGAACTAAATTCGTCGCTCTCCACCATCCATGGCCACGTTACGTCGTCTGCAAGTACATAAGTAGCAATCCGAATCGTTGCCAGACGACTTGGGGTACTGGGACTACATCTGAAGTGGCCACTCCGCCGCCTGCCACTGACCAATGAGCATCGCCGGCACCATTTGCCTCCTGCCACTGACCAGTGAGCATCGCCGGCACCATTTGCCGCCTGCCACTGACCAGTGAGCATCGCCGGCATCATTTGCAGTGGTGTCGCGTCTGATCAACGTGGGGTAGTATCCAGTGGCGTCGTGTTGTCTTCAGTGATGAGTCCCTGTTTACACATGGCGTCGATGACCAACGCGTACCTGTCTGGAGGCGAACCTGCCAGTACACTGCTCCTGCCTTTACCGCGGAACCGCACACGGATCGCCCACGGGGAGTGGCTGTCTGAAGAGCCATTTCCTACGATATCCGGATATCCCTGCTAGTCCTCCGTATCACCTTCACGGCTCAACGGTGCGTCGACGACATTATGTTGCTATTCCTGTCGCAGCATTACCGAGCAATTTTTCAATAGGATAATACCCGGCCGCACACGGGACGGCTGTCCCAGGCTTCCGTAATGTCGACACACTCTATGTCCATCCCGATCGCTCGACCTCGCACCGATCGAACATGTTTGCGACATGATGGGACACAGCCTACGCCCATCGTAGTATGTCGGCGAACTGGCTTGCAATTTCGACACTATCTGGTATGCCATAACTCAGGACAGTATCCGTGAACTGTAGCGTCTATGCCACGCCTGGTAACTGTATGCGTCTAGGCCACGCCTGGTAACTAACCATACCTCAGGACAGTATCCGTGAACTGTATGCGTCTATGCCACGCCTGGTAACTAAGCATACCTCAGGACAGTATCCGGGAACTGTATGCATCTATGCCACGCCTGGTAACTAAGCATACCTCAGGACAGTCTCCGTGAACTGTATGCGTCAATGCCACGCCTGGTAACTAACCATACTTCAGGACAGTCTCCGTGAACTGTATGCGTCTATGCCACGCCTGGTAGCTAACCATACCTCAGGACAGTATCCGTGAACTGTATGCGTCTATGCCCCGCCTGGTAACTAACCATACCTCTTGACAGTATCCGTGAACTGTATGCATCTATGCCACGCCTGGTAACTAACCATACCTCAGGACAGTCTCCGTGAACTGCATGCGTCTATGCCCAGTCTGGTAACTAACCATACCTCAGGACAGTATCCGTGAACTGTATGAGTCTGTGCCACGCCTGGTAACTAACCATACCTCAGAACAGTATCCGTGAACTGTATGCGTCTATGCCCCGCCTGGTAACTAACCATACCTCAGGACAGTATCCGTGAACTGTATGCGTCTATGCCCAGCGTGGTAACTAACCATACTTCAGGACAGTATCCGTGAACTGTATGCGTCAATGCCACGCCTGGTAACTAACCATACCTCAGGACAGTCTCCGTGAACTGTATGCGTCTATGCCACGCCTGATAACTAACCATACCTCAGGACAGTATCCGTGAACTGTATGCGTATATGCCACGCCTGGTAACTAACCATACCTCAGGACAGTATCCGTGAACTGTATGCGTCTATGCCACGCCTGGTAGCTAACCATACCTCAATATAGTATCCGTGAACTGTATGCGTCTATGCCACGCCTGGTAACTAAGCATACCTCAGGACAGTATCCGTGAACTGTATGCGTCTATGCCCCGCCTGGTAACTAACCATACCTCTTGACAGTATCCGTGAACTGTATGCATCTATGCCACGCCTGGTAACTAACCATACCTCAGGACAGTCTCCGTGAACTGTATGCGTCTATGCCCAGTCTGGTAACTAACCATACCTCAGGACAGCATCCGTGAACTGTATGAGTCTATGCCACGCCTGGTAACTAACCATACCTCAGAACAGTGTCCGTGAACTTTATGCGTCTATGCCACGCCTGGTAATCAAGCATACCTCAGGACAGTATCCGTGAACTGTATGCGTCTATGCCCCGCCTGGTAGCTAACCATACCTCAGGACAGTATCCGTGAACTGTATGCGTCTATGCCACGCCTGGTAGCTAACCATACCTCAATATAGTATCCGTGAACTGTATGAGTCTATGCCACGCATGGTAGCTAACCATACCTCAATATAGTATCCGTGAACTGTATGCGTCTATGCCACGCCTGGTAACTAACCATACCTCAGGACAGTCTCCGTGAACTGTATGCGTCTATGCCACGCCTGGTAACTAACCATACCTCTGGACAGTCTCCGTGAACTGTATGCGTCTATGCCGCGCCTGGTAACTAACCATACCTCTGGACAGTATCCGTGAACTGTATGCGTCTATGCCACGCCTGGTAACTAACCATACCTCAGGACAGTATCCGTGAACTGTATGCGTCTATGCCACGCCTGGTAACTGCTTGTTTCCGCGCCAGAGGTAGCGCTACAACGTAGTGAGTTGTTCCATTCGTGCAGCTCTTTTATCGGAATAAATGGCTCAACTGTTCTGGAATTGCAATAATTTCTTTTTTTATGCATATACATTGAACGTACCAATTTTCATTTTAATTGAATGATTCCTTCCGCTTGCTTCGGCTATTTATTTATTTATTTATTTATTTATTTATTTTTAATTTTGCAAAGAGTGTACTTCCCTTTTGCGAAATTGTATTTTATGGGTTTCCAATCTGAGATGTTTTAAAGACACTTAGCTTCCTCTAGAATAGGAATGTTCAGAGGTTGCGTCGATCAGCAGTTTTGAAATAAAATGCGGAATCGCGAGAAGAAATGCGTTGGTGCAAGACAGTTCTTCAGTCTGTGTCAAATTGGAGTTAACAAATATGAAACCAGTTCTGTTTTCCAGCCTCAGGACATAAAATAACCAGTACCTTTAGAAAAAAAAACTGAAATCGCTAAAGGTTAATGTCTTCTTTTAGGGCGATTCACATGGTTTGAAATGCGTAAGAAAGTACCATAAGCATTTGATTTTGCAAAAGCAAAGGCCCTAACGGGAGAGAGATATAAATAAGAGAGACTATTTTCATCAGTTATTTAAAAATTGATTATGTAGACAGCGACATTCAAAGAGCTTACACACACAAAAGAAAAAAAAAAAAAAAGATAGACGAAATGGTTTAGGAAATTTAAAATATCCGTAGGAGAAACAGAAATTGCAAGGAGAAAATCACAGATCATTATAGTAAAACAAAATAAAAAAGCAACTGTAAATGAAGCACATCAAGCTCTCCAGATCATCAGAAAATCGTTGGAAAAAGAAAAGGCTCCAAAAGTCTTATGAGAAATTTTATAAACTTCAGCGCCAAGTGCAAAATATCATTGGATTCTGCTGTCAATACTCCGTAATGGATAAAGCTGTTTCGGATGATGTGTACTTTTTTCATATTGTTACGACCCACCCTCGCCATTAATTTAGTAATTAATGGGCGTGGTTGATGTGTGAAATTAATTAAGTATTAATTATGTTCAAGGCTTGATTGGAGTTTAAAAGTGTAAACAACAGAGAAAGTTTTATCTGGGGGGTTTGGAAAGAAAAGAGGCGAAGAATTCTCTCTCTGGCTGGGTGGTCTCAGAATAGCTCTGTTAGGTCATAAATATCAGGGCGCAGCTGACGGGAAGCCTAAGCAACACGGAAAGGGAAAGAGGTACATTTCGAAGAGGGGTCCACTTGAGTAAATGAATGAATGAAGATGGGGACAAAAGGTTTAGCGAATAATCGTAAATTCGTCGATTGTTTGGGGCATTTTCGAGAACAATTGCTCTCTGTGTGGTCCGTGCAGAAAAATAAGATTTCGCACTTAGCGTGAAAATAAGGAAGAAAGTTTAGTTGTCTTGTACGTTCTCCGATGTGAAAGGCTGGAAGCCTTGGATCTGCAAAAGTGAATTGGGAAAAATGAAGCAGCGAACCTCCCCGCATTTGGTAAGAAATGGAGACAACTCGAGGCGGCTGATGGAGATGCCAGTTTGCCATAAAGACAGCGGAATGCCTAAATCCGCGTGATAAAGCAGAAATTTCTAGGCTGGAGCGTAATGGAAATCAGCGACTGTTTGGCCCAATGAAAGCCAAGTTACAGGCAAATTAAGAAGTCTGCGAGTGGACAGTGGTCATTCCAATGAGAAGCGAAGCCAAGCAAAGTCGGGTTCGGATGCCAACCACTGCAGTGTGCAATCGTCACCCACATTCATCCCCTACTGTGGAGGAAGTGAAGAGACGCGCTTGTCTTACGGGGCGAAGCGAGGCCCCACGTGTGTGTGTGTGTGGTCACGTAAGCAGCGAAGCCACTACGTGTAAGTGCGACGGGATAAAAACATGGCGAAAGAAAAATATGATCGTAAGAGCGGTGGCTTGAATACCTAAGAAATTTACAGGTGAAAAGTTAAATCACAATTTGGATTTATTCTGGACTGCATCCATGTAAGTAGAAACGTTTTGTTTTTATTGTAACATCTGTTACTCAAGTTAGTTGAGGAACTGAACTAATGTATTTCAAGAACTGAACTGAGAAATAGTGAGACTGAACTGTGAAATCTAAGTTCATTAAAACTATCTCGCGGGAACTGATTTAGGTCAAAGTTGACCCAATACTCATGTTCAGAAGACAGCTAAATTTTATTCGTATGTGTGCCATTGTTATGTTTTCATAGCCAATTAAATATTTGTTTAGGCAGTCAGCGCAGTCATAGAACACATTATTTATGTGTACGCAGGTGATTAGTTCAAATTGTTTAAGTGTATGCCCACATATATTACAGTTTTCGCGCCAAGAACTCCGTCGAAGAAGATCAGTGAAGAAGTATACTTATACCAATCGGCCCGGTATCGTAACATTTGATTGACAGCGGTGGGATAATGACCCACTGTCGTAACAATTGGTGGCAGCGGCAAAATTTCGTAACATTTGGTGGTCAACGGTGGGATAACTAAACTACCCACGGTAGATCTGATCAATTGGTGGCGAGCGGTGGGATGATTAACCCAGCTCGGCCCGGTAGATCGGATCAATATTCATGGCGCTTATATTCATGGTATGTATGTAATTTCGCAAAATTCATTGAAACATAATGTACCGCGTGTGATGTGTAAATCTTAACAACTCACCTGTTTTATTAAATACATGTTATAAGGACTCTTGTTATAATATTGTGATTTCTTTTCCTGTACATATTAATGCCAGTTGTACTTAAAAAATTCGTTAAGTTGTAACTGACGCCAGCGCAGGAGCAGCGCTGAGTCGAACGGTCCCGTACACCTGCGGGCATACAGACGCTCCCGAGGTGAGAAAAACCAGATTGGCCTTGAGGAAGATTAGCGCGTTAGACGCCGACTCGAGAACACGGTTCGGGCAGAAGGAGCGCGGGTCGAGTAATGGCTGCATGTAACATAAAAATATGCGTGATATGATATCGATGTATTGCGATCAGTAGTTAGGATCGCGGAATAAAGTTGGGTTTTATTTTATCTCCGTGAAAGATGTTTATTATGGATATTGCTAGATAATGGTTTACCAATATCTACTTAATGAATGCTGTGGGGACACGACAGCACGGACAGCACAAAGGGGACCTAAAAGTAACCAGGTGCCCTACACATTTTTTAATACGTAAATGCGAATTCCACAAAAGTAATTTTGGAATTTTTTTCTTTCAGATTATTAATGGTTCTTTAACATGATAAAAATGTTTAATTTCATGGTATGCTGCAGAAAATTCAATAACGAATCTAAAAGTTGAAAATTTCTAACGCTTTTAAAGTTTAGGCGCTTATAACAGTTTAAATTGCCAATCACAAGAGTGTGTCTCATAAGCGGCCGTCACTGTTCTTAAAGTAATTTTGACTATTTTCCGTCCCTCTGTGCTCGAGTTTACAAGACGCTGATTCCCTCTGCTTTCTTTTGCTGTAGTGGAGATCGAGTTTACAAGACGCTGATTCTCTCTGCTTTCCTTTGCTTACAAATCCGATAAACAGAGATCTTACATTTTACTTGGAAAAGGATGTGCTGTGTTTACACTTCAATTTCCTACGACTGACAAGTACGGTATTCAGCGAAATCATCTAATTTCTGCAAAGACTTCCAGATATCACTTCTGCCCGATATATTTGCTCTAGGAAAAATAGACAGTCTAGTAATAAAAAGAAAAGAAAGAAAGAAAGCGAATAAAACTAAGATTTCAGGAGTACCTTACCGCTTCCTTTACCATTATCTACAAGGTAAAACACTATAGGGTTAAGGTCAAACATTTGCAGCTAGACCAAGACTTGTCTGATCTTCGATTTGATATTACTATCTAGGATACCAAACTGTCAGCTGTGCCCTGTGATGCTAGAGGAAAAAATAGATTTTATGAAACTTTTCTGCAACGGGGAAACTGGACTGTGGTTATGAATTCGCTATTTATTTTGATGGAAATCTGAAAAGTAGAAACTCACAAAATAATCGATCCTGCTTTTTTCAGTTACACATTTCTTTCGGTTCGATAGCGCAAATTTATTACTGTATATGAAAAAACAGCAAAGAAGTTTTAATGAAAGAACAAAACTAGGGAACAGAACGGCTGGTTGGCTATTAGCCCTAACAGGATGTAATTTATGCTGCACGGAGAGTAAACGTCTCAGGCGAACTCTCATTGGATGTAGAGAAGTGATGTCTACGCAACTGATTTCTGAAGAAAAGTACCCTTCTGTTTTCGCAGCAAAACCGGGAAGCCCCGGTAAAATAGCGTACAAGCTCCAGAGTATAGTGTGCAAGAATTATAAAGAATTGCGTAAGGAAAACAATGAAATAAAGAAAGAACAAAAGAAGAAATAAAAAAAAGAAATAAAGAATAGAGCAAAATAAATGTCGAAAGCAAAGCGAAAAAAAAAAAAAAAAAGCAAGTAGGCTCAGTTTTAACTGAGGCATCAGTTTGGAACGTAGGACTACGACGACTAGCAGATCGGAGAGTTCAAATGAGCTAGTCGAGTATGGTTTGAAAGCATTTATTTAATTTTTATAGTCAACACAGGTCTATGGTATGAACAGTAGCTTACATAATTTTTAGAAATAATGCTGGATACATTGCGAACACAAAGCAGAGTTCGAGATGAGCCGGGTATGGGCTCGATCGGTGTATTGAATTTTTGTTTGGCGGTGGCAGCTTTCAGACGTTCTCGATACTCTCTAGTTCATCGAGCTGCATTCTTCTTGGGCTTCTTACATTCCTCATCACCTTCTCTTGACTCTCGTTCTGATTTTCTCCACTTTTGCATGCGTTCATTCTGCGGATTCCGCGGCATTGTCGAAAATGTTAACCGGTTCACACGAAAACAATTTTTAAAAATTTTAGTTTAAACAACTGCGATATGTTCTTATATATTTGAATAGATCTAGTCGAGAGCTTTAAATTGCCACCACGTACGATCGTTTTGCACTCGCAGTTGTTCAGATAAACCGCGATATTGACAAACGTGTTCACCGGTTCACAAGAAAACAGGTTTTAAAATGTTCAGTACAAACCACTGCGAAATGTTCTTCATATATTTGAATAGATCTCGTCGAGAGCTTTAAAACGATACCATGCACAGTCGTGTTTCGTTCACGGTTGCCGAGATAGACTGAGTTAAACACTGCGTCACACCCAGAAATATTGTATCACCTCCCCCGCGCACCGGGAGCGAGGGGAGCGTCGCGGCATAATGTATTGCGCAGTATGCGAATTGGACTCCATTCTGGCTGTTTACAAATATGACAGCACGATTAGTGTGCGGCACGTATTTTTAACGCTATGATGATTTCAATTGGGACCAATTTTAATCGCAGGCTACAGGCCGTAAGTCGACCCATACTATCCGCGGAGTTAGACGTAGTCCTACGTCAAAAGAAAGCAAGAAAGCAAAAGTATAGTAAAAGGAAACAGAAAAGTCACATGACCGATTCAAAATTATAATATTCCAATATCCAGATATTCGAATTTTAAAAATGTCCAGATTACGGATCTCGAATATTCGACTATCCTTATATTCGAAATCCGGATGTTTATTCTGCATTCATGCGTAAACGTCAGTTGGATCAAGATTACAAAATCTCTGAAAACGTCATTGAACGTATGTGGTTTACATCGTATCCTATTCAACAAAGAAAAGGGACCAACATATTTACCGATTTTGGGATGTTTGATAGCAAACAATCAAAAACTGCTGAAAACATTAAGAGCGTGACCGCAGATGGAGTAATGTTTTGAAACATTTGAGTGGTAAGAGAACCATTCGAAGTGACATCAGGACCAAATTTCTTATTTAACGGTCACTGTGAGATACCCTAAGGGCTATAAGTAGTCTCCGACCCTAATTTAGGACCACAGGTCCTAGGAAACGGAAACAACCAACACTATCAGACAAACACACCACCCATGTCGCATCTGAGACCATCTCGGAGATCTAAAAGTTACGTCGAGGCTGATGGGAATGTTATGACTCAACAATAGGCTACAGATGAAGAAGTTGCCCTCTCTATCACGGCATCTCAAAACTGTGACCTAGAGAAATAAATCGAAAAGCCAGTTTTTTCATAAAATTATGCTATCGAAAGTTGCAGCTAAATCACCATAGAAATTACGGACTTTACGATCTTGTTTTTTCTGGCTTTTTCTGAACTATGACTAAAACAATAATTTACATGAACTTAAGTGACATCTAAGTGATTGTTTACTGGAATCTAAAGTGCAATAAAACGAATGGTGCTTTTTAAAAATAAAATTACACGTAAACACTTGTACTTCTGCCATGGGCGTCGCTGGAAAATTTCAGGGGAGCTGAAGCCCCCCCCCCCCAATAATCTGGCAATGATTTCCAAATACGTTTTCCGTTTAATTTAAAAGATAAAGTTTTAAAACTTTACTAAGTTCGGAATAGCATAATCATTACTTTAAATCAATAGGTAATCATCCAAAAATAAATAAAGAAGACAAAAAGAAGTCAATGTCAAATTTGCATTTGATCATTAAATGCTATCGAAAGATACGTAGGGAACCGCTTCTTTCTTAAGGATATATCTATAGCCGATGATTTGTGTGTAAATATATTTTTCTTTTTAACAATTGTTTTTTTTTTCAAGAGTTGAAAAAACTGTATGCGCCTGGTGGACGTGGAGATCAATTGAACGCTCAAAGACTTTGGGGCTTCTATGAGGAATTTAGTGGTACAGAGCAAGTTTTCTTGTTCCGCTGTGGGTCTCCCTCCATGTTGCCTAAAATTGCCCTTAACAATACTGCATCACTGCTCAATACTGAGCAGTACTGAGCAGTACTGCTCAGTACTGCTCATCGCAGCAAAACTCTGTCTGCAAAAGCCTGGCCTTCCGTGGCGTGGCCAGCACGCAGAGAACGCATAGAATTCACTATTCACTCTGTCCCATGTTTGAATTATGGGGGCTATAAAATTAAATGTGTGGCTCCTATACTCTCTGCATACGCACTGGTGGAAATGGGAATTTTTCGCTGCCCAAACCCACCGTACAAGTGAATGCCATAAAAATTTGATGTGCACAAACCCATTTGCAGTAGATATAAAACCATATAAGGAAATTTCATTATTAAAATTTAAAATGAAATACTCACATTTAGCTGAAACCAGAGCTGTTTTCTTCATTTAGAGGCAAACAATTTATACAAGAGGGCGTCATTAATCGAAATGTATAATGAATTGCGAAATGTTTTATTTAAATTAAATGCTCCTTTACTTTTGGTGTCACATCGCTCCCGGAACGGGGTTCTGCTGCGTTCCGACCCCACTGTGCATACGGAATATGTTGCTCGTTCTAACAAAGTTCCACAAACCAAAATCCTCCTAAACAAAGAAAGGCCGAGCAGACTACTGTAGAGCTCAATACTCCTCAATACAGCGAAACCACTGGGAGCCATTTCCATATTGTCAGAATCTTACAGAAGATATAGAAAAAGAACAATATTTAAATCAAAGAGGGGGAACCTACGGCCTTCTAGGCCATTAAGTGCTGTCTTTTGAGGAAATCTAAATTTTGCAGAACAAATCCTTTTACTTTTATTAATATGCTTTCATTCATCTTTTATTATTTTCATTTTAATCTTAAATTTTGCAGAACAAATCCTTTTACTTTTATTAATATGCTTTCATTCATCTTTTATTATTTTCATTTTAATCTTAAATTTTGCAGAACAAATCCTTTTACTTTTATTAATATGCTTTCATTCATCTTTTATTATTTTCATTTTAATCTTAAAATGGCCGTATTTAAAATATCAAAGAGTAAAAGAAGATTCAACGAAATAATGCTCCCCGACTCTCGGCCATGCACAATTAAAACATTAGAAAGTTATAAGGGCTGTTTTGACACCTGCTAACCTCATGATTTCGTTCTATGGGTCCTAAAGAACTACAGATGGAATTGATTGAGATCTCAGAAGATGACATTTTAAAGACCTGATTTGACGCTAAGATGAAGAAATGCAATAGATACCCACGCCTTCGGCAACATGCACGAAAAATGCTTTTTTGTTTTTTAGCCACTATTGCTGCGCATTCTCCTACTTAATCCAAATCAAGACGCCCTTAAGGTTACAAATGACTGATACTTATCTATAGGATCAGCTAAAAATGCTAACCTTTTTTAGCTGATCCTCTAGATAAATATCAGTCATTTGTAACATAAAAGCAGTCACAACAAAGTCATTAAAAGGTTAGTTAACTTTGGAACTTTTTTTTTAAATTTTTTGAAGTTAGTTAGTACATATTAAGATTTTTACAAAATAGCGTACATTTTGAAGTAAATCTAACTGAAGTTTTTTGAATGTGGCCTTGTTAGATTACAGCTAATTTAATGCGGCCTTCCAACATGAAAAGGTTCCCCACCCCTGATTTAAAAAATAATATTAATGCTGTGCTATTAAATTAATTCTGAAACTGAAGATCTAGGGGTTACACTAGTTGTAAGTGAAATTAATTAGTTAAATTAAAAGTGACGACTATCAATGGTGTGAGTACAAGGTAGGGAAAAAATAATTAAACCCTGTGCAACCCCCCCCACCCCCGGTGTTCTTAGTAGTCTAATTCTGCAATTTCGGAAGGTGGTCAGTTTCGTAAATACTGCTCGGCACGTTCTTACAATACAAAACTCACTCCTAGTCAGAAAATATTTTTTATTTGCAATGGATATATTCGTATATGTTACGACTCAAAATCTCTTAGAGCATTCTTTCGTGTGTGACTTTTCAGTACAATTATGTACCGCTCTTGGTTTAAATAACCGAATCAGGTTAGCTTTTATCGGTGATGATACCAGAAGTCAAACGAGTTAATAATTGTTGCAAGTGTGGTAAAACTAAAAGCGTTAAACGTAGTCAAGCTTTAACTGATAGTTTAGAGCAAAGTATCGATACTTTGAACCATTCTTTCTAATGCGAAAGAGTTCGAAATACAGTTTAAGTTGAGGAGAGGTTCCTCTATATGAAGTGTACTTCAGTCTGTCTATCCTTGTCAGTGTCGAAGGCGAAACGATTCGGCAGTTATTGAAGAAAATTCGGGGGCTGTATTTGTTTATTTCTCCCAATGTCGGATAATTTTCGTTCATAGTCATACTTGTTCGGTTGATGTTATAAACGTTGCCTTTGTCGAGAGACAAACTGTTTATCGTTAATGGGAGGGAGGGAAATTCACTCGTTTGACTTCTGGTATCATCACCGATAAAAATCCATACGCGGGAAAATACTTAATTTTGTTAACGCCCCATTGAATACGCTCCCACCCCACAGCTTTTTCCCCGGCGTAGGGAAATCTGAAACGCCCATCTTCGTCTACTTGGAGCTGTTGCTGCATCAGGGAAGAGCTAGTTTCTCGCCGAGTGACTGGACGAGAGATTAAAAACCACCCGAGCATATTCTAACGCACGGCGGCCATGTCACATTAAAGGATCACTTGGTTGGGATTGAAAGTAATTGATGGGAAACTAATCAGATGAGAGTGAGAGACTCAGAGGCCTCTGGTGTTAGCAGACGTAACAAAATGCCTATTTGCCTTTTGTGTCCGCGTAACAGTTCTACGGTACGTTATAATTCAACGGGACAAAAGCACAGCACGTAGCCACACAATGGGGCACATATTATCAGACGTGGGACAGCCCTAGCCTTTATTTCGTTTCCTTTTCCCCACCCTCTCCCCGCCATTCTCACGCCAAAAAGCTCACCCCGCAGAGTTCCTCAACAAATTAATCTTGTTCCCAGAGGTGTCAGCCTAAAGTGGCTCTGCGTTTAGCTTCCGTCGGCAATTGGATTTTCCGCCCAATCGCCTGTGCTCAAGATCCAGAAAGCCGCTCTGCTCTGTCCCTAGTCAGTCGGCGGTTAGACTTACTTGTCTTCACGGCAAAGCTTCTCCTGACCCTACGTGCAAGGAAGGGAACTACATTTTTATTTTCCTTCCTGCTTTTCTTTATTTTCTGAGTGCTTTGGCTTTTAACTTTGGCTTCCTATTCGAGTAACAATGAATTGCGTACTTATTCAGGGCCTCCTCTTTCTATATCAACTTTTACCTTTCCTCTATCTCAAAAAATCACCGTGGTTGTATTCGCATCGACAATTGGTACTGTATTCATAATGGAAGCACTCCTTTCGGAGATAGATTGCCTCAAAATCGTGGTAAAACATGGTAAAGTGTGCCAGGAATAATCAAATAAATAAATACGAATATACAAAAATATTTAAATAAATGAATTGTTACGAGGGCTGAACGAAATGCCGTCTATTTTCATTATAAATTATTATTTCCAGTTTTGAATTTTGCAATTTAGGATATCTCTACAGCTTTCAAACTTAGCTTGATACTCCCCACTATTACCATTTACGGCATCAGGACCGGCTTTAGCATTTATGGCGCCCGGTGCTAAAATATTTGTTGGTGACCCCACAAGCATTGTGTATGTGCGTGTGAGAGCGCGCGCGCTGTGGACTGTATGGTTTTTTAGTCCCACATGAAAGGTGTACAATGTGAAGGGTTATTCTGAAATTCCGTGTAAATAGGATGGGGAATGGAGATTAAAACTCTATCAGTCAAATATCACTGTTCCATTTGATAGCCTAAAATAGTACATATATTTTGTCTAGAAAATTATTGTTAATTGGTTGGGCCGTAATTTTTTTACCATAAATTTACTTCTTGATCCCTCGCTGAAATTCGACCGGAGTGTTCATTAAATGCTCACGGAGCTCTAAGTGTAATGTCATTAAGCACTTCGTTTGTTGAAAAAAATTATTTTATTCTATGTGTGCCAAACCAAACAGAAATCATAGCTCTTTCCACGTTAATAAGTGCGTCTCGGAAAAATTCTCATCGGCCGCCACCGGGAATCGAACCCAGGGTCTTCCATTTAGGCGCCGGACATGCTCCCACTGCACCACAGCGGCCTCGAATTCGCCAGACTCACATGACCACCGTGAGCAACTTCTTATAGCCCATTGAGCAACAATGGGCTATAAGAAGTCGCCCGTCCCTAAATTAGGACCACTGGTTCCAGGGAAGGGAGAGAGCCAGTGCCGTAAGTCAAACACAGCATCTATGCCTCACCGAGATTCGAATCCGGTCCTCTTTCTGACGAATGATCAGAAGCCATCGCTTAGACCACTGCGCCACCGGGCTGGAAGAATTTTAAACAATATACACAAAAGTTTTTAAGTAAATCAGCCATCCGCACTTTCTTTCTTCACCATTTCCCAGTGTTCTCATCGCAAAGTTTTTTTCTTTATTTTAATAAATGGCATATGTTTTTGCACATAACAGTTAGTACGGACATACACACACATACACTGTATTGACAAAAGTCACCGGACACCTAGAAGAGAAACACAACATAGCATTTATTGGCATACATTAGTAAGGTGTCGGTCCACCTTTTGCCTTAATGCATGCCCTGACCCTTCGAGACATGCTTTCGACAAGGTTTTGGAACACAGCGATAGGTATGCGCTTCCATTTAATACACAATGCTGCCGCTAAATGTTGCTTAGTAGTAGGCCTTGGTTTCAAACTTCTTATGCGGCGCTCTAATTCATCCCATAGGTGCTCTATGGGATTAAGATCAGGACTATGTGCTGGCCAGTCCACACATGATACGGAATTATCGTCAAATTCACGCCGTAACAATCCTTGATTTATGGCTCGGTGCATTATCCTGCTGGTACCAACAAGGCTCGGTTTGCCACAGGGTTGGAGCAGTTGGTGGGGCATAATCGTCCGGAATATCGAATTAGACGTACTGGTCATTGCCACAGAGTTAGTAGGGCATAATTGTCTAGAATATCGAAGTAGACGTGCTGGTTAACAGGTTTGTCCACTATAACCAATGGGCCGGTTCCATACCACGAAAAACACCCCACAAGAGTACACTGCCAGCTCCAAACTTGACCGTAGGAACATTGTGGCAAATATCGTTCCCCAGGTTGCCGCCATATCCACACACGGATATCAGACGGATGGATCGTGTATCTGGATTCTTCAGTCCATAGGACCCGTTTCAATTGATAAATGTTCTTTACACCATGCTAAACGACGAGTAGCATTCTGAATGGAGATGAAAGGCTTATGAGCAGCCGCACGACCACGGTAACCCATGGAATGAAGTTCTTTGTGAATAGTACGTGTACATACCGAGGTTCAAGCATTTTTACTCACCTGTACACTGAGGTTTTGTGCAGTACTCCGTCGATTAGTTGTAACGACTCTCCTGAGGCTTCGACGTCCTCTATCACTGATTTTCTTTGGTCTGCCGGTACATTTTGCTGCTTCAGGCACGCCATACGTTTTCCGCTTATTCAGTACATCCAAAGCAGTTGACTTGGGTAAGTTTAAACGCCTCTCAGTTTCTTTTATGGACAACCCACTAATATAACACCCAACAACCATTCTTTTCTCAAAGTCAGTTCTCTCCCGCCGCGACATTTTCACTCAACGTCACAGTGCAATATGATCGCGGTCAGCTGCAGGCTTGTTTTTATACCGTTTGCAGCTGTACCGCGCATCTTAACAACGCAGCGGACCCGTTCATTTGCTTTTGAAGGCGTGTCCGGTGACTTTTGTCAATATAGTGTATATTGATAACGTAGCAATACACTACAGAAAAGGAATACCAGCCTCTCGTGAGGAGGAAGTATGCCCACGACAACATGGCTGGCCAAAAGTGATGCGGCAAATGGCGTGGATTTCGAGGAACTAATAGGGAGATGATCACCCCTATCAGCAATACAGCTCGTACAACGAGCCCTCATGCTTTGTACAAGGTTGTGAATGAGAGTATCGGGAAATAAGCGCAACTCCTACACCATGGCGCTTCGGAGTAAGGGAGAGTTCTGGGAGGAGGCTGCCGGCTTGCAATTTCTCTTCTCAGAACATACTAGACATGCTCTAACGGGTTCAGTTCCGGAGATCTTGCAGGCCACTACATCCTGTGTATGTCCCACTCTCCATGTACTCGTCAAGTAGACGACCCCAATGGGAACGGGCATTATCGTCCATAAAAAGGAACTAGGAGCCAGAAAAGTACATAGAGCTCTAGGATATCATACCGGGTGTTCGGAAAGTCACTGTGCACCTAAGCTATGAACGTAGAAAAAATGTTCGAAGTGATCTCCACGAGCGTCGATACAGCGCTGAACCCGTTTCAGTTTATTTGCAAACACTTACTGCAGCTCTGCTTGTGAGATGTTTCTGATGAACGTAGTTATTGCAGTTTGTAATTGATCAAGCGTGCGTGGGCGATCACGATACACAGCAGATTTTGCTGCGCCCCACAGAAAAAAGTCTGGTGGAGTAAGGTCCGGGGAGCGAGGGGGCCATAGGTTTTTTGAGATGACACGTTCGCCGAAAACCTCATTCAGAAGTTTCAAAGAGGTGTGAGCTGTGTGCGCAGTAGCGCCATCTTGTTGAAGCCAGATGTAGGTCATTTCGTCTTCTTCAAGGCGGCCGACGAAGTCGTGTAGTTTGGAACAGTAACATGCACTATTCACGGTGTCCTGAAAGAATAACGGCCCGACAATTCGCCGTTGCGATAGCGCCACCCACACTCCGATTTTCTGGTCATGCAAGGTTCGTTCCGACACAGCATGAGGAGTCTGTGGACCACAATCGTGTGTTTTGTGCGTTAACATACCCAGAGAGGTGGAAGCACGCCTCTTCTGTAAAGAAGGTGACATCAAGAACAGCAACAGTTTTCGTTTGAATAAAATTGTTAAACCATTCACAGTACCGGAGTCGTTTTACGTGATCCGCCGGTTGCAATTTTTGTACCGCTGTTACTTTGTATGGGTAGAGGTGCAATGATTCTCTCACCGCTTTATGCGCTGTCGCAAGCCCGATATTTTCCTCTTGCGCCAACTTGCGCAATGATTTTGATGGACTCCTCAGCAGGGAGTCAGAGATGTCCATCAACTTCCCATCGGTAAGTTTAGTTGGTCTCCCGCTTCGTTCGGCGTCGAACACTGAGCCTATCGCACGAAATTTCTCAATAAGTCGACGAACTGCATTACGATGAGGTACAGGTGTGTCTGGGAATTTGGCAGCAAATTGCTGCCGCACTAAATTGGTGTATTCAACCAGAAACACACGTTCCGCAATTGAAAAAACCATAGTGCGAAAAACTGAACAACAACAGCACACACGATAACTTGGATAAGTACAGCAACAGCGACTCGTCTCTGTTGACCTCTGGAACTCAACTGCCGCAATGCGGCAACCGACGCTTCGAGCAGCTTGCTGCGCATGCGCAGTGAACCCCATGGGTTCCCGCGATCGGCTGCGACTGGGAGAATCCACTTTATTACGTTCCGGTGGCACATACTGCACTTGATAACTGCGAAAACAAAACGGTAGCCTAGGTGCACAGTTACTTTCCGAACACCCTGTATATGCAACGTACAGCAGCCAGGAGATCTCCTGGAAAGATGTGCAGCGGAGTGCATCCATCCATCATGATGCCAGCCCAAACCAGGAATCGTAGTGATCAATTTCCCTAACGTTGGAGGAAAGATTTCGGCTTCCCGTCTCTCTCCAAATGTACACGCGTCCAGAATGAGAGTTTAGGCAGTACCGTCACTCGCCACTAAAGAAACCGTGGGCCCATCGACCAGGGGTAGTAAAGGAAAAGGGACAGTTCTAGGACAGGGACAGCCCCCCATAGACTGTGGCTGGGGGAAGCCTCGGGGATTGGCTGTCCCCGAGGCTTTCCCCCAGACGCAGCAGAAGGAGCCAGGAGCAGGAGGGAGCGTGGCATGGGTGAGGATGCGCAGTCTCCCTTCCGTAGGTGGCGCTAGTGTGTTTGGTCGATGCTTATGTGCTGCTCCCTTGAGGTGCTTCTTGGAACTTTGTTATTTTGATGGATCTTTGATTTTGAGGGGTGGCAACGACCGAGAGGGAAAAGGGGGTTGCATAGTTGTTGGATATGTTCATGCTTATGTGCTGCCATCTGGTGGGAGTCGGAGGAATTTGGATTTTTTTTTATTTCCTCGGGAGATTTATTGGACTTTGACAATTTTTTTGGGGAAACGAAGCGGAAATGTGAAGTCTTTCGCCTTCCCAATATTTTTTTTCCCGTAATAATTAACACAGTAATCAGAAATCTCTGAATTGACTGTATTTCTTATTCCACACGTAATATCAAACACATTAGAAAACCTAAAGATTTTCATCACCCTGGAGTGGAAAACGAATCTCCCGATTACCGTTCGAGTATGCTATCCGTTATCCATTACAATTTTCAGGTTTTCTGATGTGATTGATATTACGCGTGGAACAGTAAATACAGTCAATTCAGAGATTTTTGATTGCTGTGTTAATTATTACATTATTACGACGTATTTTCCACGTATGAGAGGAATATTTATTCCACATTATATATTTTTTTCCCTCGAATTTATTTTATAAAACTTATTTTTTTAGAAATTCCCTGATGTGTTAGTAATTTCATTTCAGCAAACGTTTGCTGAAATGAAGTCTGAAAAACAAAAGTAGTTAGTTTGAAAGAAAAATAATGCTGCGCAGTCACTGCCCTTAAAAATAAACTGAAAGAGCATTTTAACACCATGAAAAAAAAAAAAAGAAAAAAAAACATACATCTTCACTTTTCAACCACTTTTCCCAATGGTCCGATGGTTACAACGTGTGCTTTCTGAATGAAGGATTGCGAGTTCGAATCGCGTGGGACCATCAGAGCATTTTCATGCACTCGGGTGGGAAAAAATGTCCTCACGTGACATACAAGGCCTATAAAAATTTCTAACACATCAGGGAATTTCTAAAAAAATAAGTTTTATAAAATAAATTCGAGGGAAAAAAATATTGGAAGGGCGAAGGACTTCACATTTCCGCTTCATTTCCCCCAAAAATTTGTCAAAGTCCAATAAATCTCCCGAGAAAGTAAAAAAAAATTCCTCCAACTGCCACCAGAAGGCAGCACATAAGCATGAACATATCCAACACCTATTTAACCCCCTTTACCCACTCGGTCGTTGCCGTCCCTCAGAATCAAAGATCCATCGAAATAACAAAGTTCTAAGAAGCATCGCTAGGGAGAGCACATAAGCATGAACATATCCAACACCTATTCAACCACCTTTCCCCACTCGGTCGTTGCCATCCCTCAAAATCAAAGATCCATCGAAATAATAAAGTTCCGAGAAGCATCGCAATGGAGCAGCACATAAGCATCAATCAAACACACTAGCGCCACCTACGGGAGGGAGACTGCGCCTTCTCACCCATGCCACGCCCCCTCGTCCTTCTGGCTCCTTCTGCTGCGGCGGCTGCGGCTGGGGAAGCCTCGGGTACAGCCAATGTTAAGTCTATGGGGGGCCTGTCCCTGTCTTAGAACTGTCCCTTTTCCTCTACTAGGGGTACATACAGGGATAATGTTGCCGGGCCCAATTTAGACGGACCCTTCTATGCATTGCGGCAAATGGGATACATACCATTGACTTTCTTGCATACAGATCTCTCTCGTGGTCTTCTGTAAATTGTTTGCCTCGATATCGCGGTTCCCGTAGCAGAGGAGTTCTCCTGCAGGAGTTGCCTGGCTTTGGACTTCTTATATGCTGGCGGCGAGCTGTTAGAGACAAATACCGGTCGTCTTGACTTGTGGCTTATGAGCATTCCTGCACCGGCCTTCTATTTTCTGTTAGTGCTTTCTACAACTGTAGATTGGATATCACTTGCCTCGACACATTCAGTCCTCTTGCTACCTCAGCTTACGATTGTCCTTCTTCCAATCTACCAATCGCTCACCTCCGTAAAGAGTCTTCAAAGCGATGGTGCGGAGCCATTCTTCCCCTAACAGTGCAACTCGAGCTTCAGTTGTCGCACACCGCTCAGAACAAAGTTTATCAAAGTCGCGTGCCTTCCAACTCGAATACGTACGGTCGTCACTGGCATATTTCCATAGGAATCAGCACAATGTTGCTTGGGTACGTCGATTTAGCGTTTCCCCTTGCACATGTCTCTGAAAAGTCTTTACAATCGGTCTTCTTATTTTGGACATATTCTCAAATTTGTTTAATTTTGGACACCAGTGTATCTAAAGAAAATTTCATGTGCTCAATTTCAGGTGGTATCTATAAATGTAGAATTCAATTTTATTTACGCCACACTGCTGGGGATCAGCTGTATTGTACAAGGAGGCTGATGAGGTATCGTGATAAGACTGATGACAGGTACCGTGATGAGGTCTCAGACTGTGTTCTAGTGATGTGATTAATTAGGGCAGCACCGAATCATCTTCAATTTCTTTGTCAATTGAAGCCAAAGTGGCGTCTAACTTAAAATTTATAGAATCTTGAGACCCCTCTTTTTGGTTAAATATACCTTTTCAGATAATACAGCAAATCGTAAAACATTTTCTCTACTTTCCTCTTCCGATTTTGTTTTCCTGATAACCTTGGGGGTGGGGGTATTTTTCAGAATAATATTATCAATTAGTCTGAAAAATGTGTAAGGGTTAGACAAATGTTAATGTATTATTAGAAGAACGGTATCAGTTGCCTGGCACAAAACTTCTCACATTATCACTTTATATCAAGTGCAAAATATCTCAAGATGACTCACGAACGGTCTGTACCCTCGTTATTCTCGAGGAAGCACCCACCAATTTTTCGAGGGGTTTGCTCCCACAGTAGGGTTTAGAGGTAACTACCTATGTCCCATGCAGGACCGTAACAAGCTTTTCTTATCTTGGAGGGAAAAACTTGAAATTACGCCTCTTCGAGTTCCACTCAAATAATACGTGGTTTTAATTTTCTCACTCATCGCCATAATAGGAAAGTATTATGATCGTTCAAAAACTGCACTTCACCTTTTTGACGTAACTTTATTAAAAATGTAAAAACTAGGTAAATACCCAAGAACCACAGGTTGCAAGTACGAAGTAAAGCGGAAACGTTATGCAAACGCTCACAGTACAACACTCCACAGAAATGCAGAATGAATACGATAAGTTTGGATAGTGAACGTAACAATAGGAAAAGCTTTAGGGATAAGGCTTGGAAAAATTCCGTTCAAGGTTAAACGCTCAGAAAACTTTCTGCGCAGAGCAGAAAATTAGCTCTGAACTCCAACGACATGTTCAGAAAGGTCATAGAGGTTAGGCATATCAGCATATTGTTTTCTATGCCTCCATTTACTATTTTGGAAAATTCCTTCCATGGATATGAGATGTTTACATCTCATAGGGTATGTTGCTCTGTATTCTGGTTAGCTGCATAGAATACTGTATGAGACTAACTAGGGTCTTTAAAAAGAAAATACTGAAAGGCGTAACTTTGTTTTTTTAGTTGCAATTTTAATTTTTAGACGGATTCACCAAACGTTAAAATAAAAAAAAATGTACGTTTGGTGAATCCGTCTTTACAGGTACATTATCTTTTCCAGAGTTATCAGATAATGTCATTTAATAAATTATACAGTTTTCGACTATAACTGTTTATGCATGAAAGTATACGTATATGCTAATAAAAATTCTGATTTAATTACCTTACATTTACGTTCCCATGATCATGACATTCGTGGTAATACCAGTTTTTTAATACTTAGAGCGCGTACAATTTTTTATTTAATAATATTAACGTGACCTTCCCTAAGTCCTGGAATGGGTGGCCGCTTTGGATCAAGACGGTGACGCACTATTCGGTATTTTTTTAAAAGAGAGCTTAAAATGTTCTTAATTAATGGTTGGTCATATATTATGTATTATTACTTCAATTTACTGTATTACGGTTAAATTGTTCCTGGACTTGACGATTTAGATTCTTTTTTGGGGGACTAGGGCTCGTCAGGCTATTTGTCAGCCCTTTCCCCTGGTTCCCTTGCCACATTACATGCAACGATTTGTTATAAAGAATCTGTTGCGGTGCTTCAATTTATTTAAAACTAAAAGATTATAGGGTTACTTTGGTGCTTTGTAAATATTATTTACTTTGGTTATGCTCCCTCTGGTGAGACAAATGTTACTTTCACAAATGTTACTTTCGTTAGTATATATTTCATCATGTGTATGTCTCAATGAAAATATGATGTTATTTGTAAAAATCGAATTGTATGGAAATAGTTATACTTTTGAAATTTTGGAATAGTTATACTTTTGAAGTGCTGCAGTTTTTTTAGTTACTTTGGTTACATTGCATGCTACGTGCAATCGTTGATCTCTATGATATAAAAAGCCTCAGTTTATTAATTCTGTTTGCACATTTATATTACTATTGGTATTACGGTATTCTTGAACTTTCGTTGTTTATTGTGATTGTAGATGTAGTGCCGGGTGTGTATAGACTAAATTCTGCTTTGTTGTGGAGTGGCATGAAATTGTAGTTAAATAAATAAATAAATATTTTTTACCATTCCCAAAACATGAATTTAAGACGCCTGGAATGACCACTCTGAGAAGACAAGCTCTCCCTGCCTCCCAGTAGCTACGGCCCTGGTCGCATGGGACTTTTGTGCTGTGTATCAGAGCAAAGCTGCGTTGTATTGATCCTAGGAGCTCCTTGGGTGCGGGGGAAGGTCGAAGGTTAGGGATTCCGGGCAGTGGCGTTTCTAGGATGGGGGTGGAGGGGATGGGCTTGCTTGTGGTTCATTCAGGTCGAATGCCCCAGGGCCGGCGGCTTGGAATGACCGCTCTGGGAGAAGAAGCCCTCCCTGCCTATCAGTAGCTACGGCCCTGGTAGCATGGGACTTTTGTGCTGTGTATCAGAGCAAAGTTGCGTTGTATTGATCCTAGGGGTTCCTTGGGTGCGGGGGAGGGTCAAAGGTTACGGATTCCGGGCTGTGGCGTTTCTAGGATACAAGTGGGAGGGGATGGTCTTGCTTGTGGTTCATTCAGGTCGAATGCCCCGGGGCCGGCGGTTTGGAAAGGCCATCCTGCGTGCAGAGGATATTTGGTGGTTCGAAGAGCTCAGCCGATCCTGCGGACATGTGGTCGGAAGGGGTTTGTTCCAGTGGCGGCTCGTGGTGTAAAATGCTGGTGAGGCGAACGGTCTTGATGTAAATGTAAAACAGTAAAACATATGTTATTGAAAAATATATAAATTCGTATAACGTTATACGAATATATATATATATATATATATATATATAAATTCGTATAACGTTATACGAATATATATATATATATATCAGTGGCGTAGCAGGGGGGTCGTGGTTTGCACCCCCTTATTAGGCGAGACAGTTAGCTTTTTCTAAGTACGTTTTATAGATAATTTCCCTATTTAAATTCTTTGATTTTTATATAACTCGGAAAGCAATGTAATTTCTTGATAATAGAAGAGAAAGTAAAGCAAAGCTGCCAAAGAAGTTGCTTTTATTAAATTTTTATTTAAACAACTATAATTTATTGTATTTTCTTCATTTTATTAAATTAGCTTCATTTTGTATTAATATTCAAGATGTGGGTACGTACCAATAGGAAAACATTTGTCGAAGCGCCCCCCCCCCAAATTTTTTATATGTACTTATACACAGTTATACAGCAGAAGTGCAGAACCCCCCCCCCCCCCTTCAAAAAGTTTCATGTCAAAGGCAGTATCCCCCATTGGATATCTTTGAAGTCTGGGTTCGAGTCGGCTGAATCATTAAAATCCGCTGAGATTCGGAAGTCTCGTTAAGCCATTGGTCCAGGGTAGGCGGCGCCTTGTTATTAACAGCTGTAAACCCCATCCCTTAGGGCTCCATCCCATGCCATTTAGCCCTTATATACAAATATTATTCAACAGTAATGGAATAAATTTATAGAAATATATGAAACACGGCGTGGGGAGTCTTTCTTCACGAAAAAATCCAAAAATTTTAGAGGAAAAATGTACATATACCTCTCTATATATGTGTGTGTGTAATATACGCTACTTTTGCAACAATATTTTTATGAAAACAATTATTCGATAATTTTACAACAAAGAAAGAAATATTTCACCAGTATTCTTTTATGTAATACACTTGAGCGAAAATACGCAATTTGCGCGGTTTCTTTAGCTAGTCAATGCGTCACTCACATCCCAACGCCAATCGGAGATCCACTTCTTAAAAAATTCAAAGTAAATCATTTGAATAGAATTTGTTTTCTCACGAAGTGTTTCTTGAGCTTGAATAAAAGTCACAGTTCGATTGGCATATTGGTGAAGGTGCATTTAGCACGGGTCACAAACTGAAGTCCAGGCTCGTGATAACTATGTACAGGAGAAGTCAAGCTAAGGAAGCACATTTCTATATAAAAAAAGTATAAAATAATTTAAACCTGGAATTAAAAACAGAGGAATACGATATTAATTTGCTTTGGTCTCGAACAGAATGCTTTCAGTTTATTTTTATAAAATAAGTTCAATTCTGCGATCCTTTTTGGCTGCAAATTTGTCTATGATCAGATCATAAAATATTTGAGTGGACATTAGATGGTTCAGCAATTATTTCTCGTTTGAAATTTTAGCGAGTGAAGACAAACGATCTTGTGCCGTTGTATTACGGAGGTAAGTCTTAATTCTCTTCAAAGAAGAAAAAATTCCTTTCAGCAGAAGAACTTGTTGACGCTAGTGTCAATACAAGAGAAAATAATTTGTAGGCTTCTGGCAACACATCTTTCAGCTCGTTTTCTTTCATTGTTTTCAAGGTTTTCTGAAAACTGAGTTCCCTGAAGTTGTGATCATTATATAAAAAATCTAATTCGTTTTTTAGTCGTTGTGTGTCCGTAAAAATGTTTGGATAATTTTTTTTGAGAGTGTTAAGGGCACTGGATGGAAATGACTCTGAATAACTATGGTATTTTGAGCTGTCAACTAGCTGCAGAAACTCGAGCTTTCCCTTATCTTCAAATCTGGTATTTATTTGGACTTTTATATATTCATGAATACACTCCATTAAATCATTCTGTATCGTTTTAGATTGTCCAGAAAATAAGCTTCGTATTCAAAATGTGCTTTTAATTCTGGGGTGCTCCTACGAAATAACATTTGGAACATTTCCTTGAAATTACCTTTATTTAATGAGGAAACAGATTCATCATGTCCTCGAAAAGGCAGTTCTTGCTTGCTTAGAACGACAACTAAATCGATTATATGTTCCATAAAAAGCCTATTTAGTCTGACCTTTTCATTAAACTTGACTTTAGGAAGAGCAGCATTTTCTTTGAGCATATCAGAAATAGTGTTTGTTTTTTTCCATTCGTTTTAGACCTACGTGGTTAGTTCTATGCTCTTTAGAGCTTTTGTGCAATTTTGCACTACGAGAAAAGTTTTTTTAGATCAAAATAACCCGTTGTATTCCACACATTTTTCTTATTGCTCAAAAGTAAACATGGCCAGCAAAAGAGAGTTTGCTTGTAATAGCTACCAGAAAGCCAGGGGAAAATCTCGTACCATGATTTATTGAAAGACCTAAAAAACCATTTACCGCACTTCTTATCTTTAGATATTGAACTTATTATAGGTGTCGGTCTTCCAGATATGAGAACATAATTGTTATCATAATCTTTCCAGTGTTTAAAAGGAATTTCTTCCAGAACACAAATCACGTCGTTTGTTGGGCCATTCATATTTTCCAACCAAAATCAAAATATGCTGTTTAGTAACAATAACAAAATAAAAAAAGAAAAACTCAACATTACTATGAACTAGCAAACACCCGCAGAAGAGAGGATTGAAAACACACTACAAAAAGTTAGATTCAAATACACTCTGACGAATAGTTAAAGCTACGTAGAAATCTTCGTATTCCAAAGCGTATAGAGGCGAACGGCGTCATCGCCTGTGAAACCACTTTTCACAAGGGTCATCTGCTCATTTTCCCGCGCCCATTGGATACACAATCCTTGGGTTCTCCAATAACAGCGGAGATGCGATTCCAGTTTAAGCGAAATGGAGGGTCGCCTCAGAAATTTCCTTTCTCTTACTGGAAGTCCGGCACCTCTTTAGGTAGACCTCGGACCGTGGGGTGGGGGGTGGGGGGGGGTTCAGTCTGTAGGGCTCTTCTCTGATCCCCAGTTCCCAAAACCGGCTTCTCATCGAGACGATTCAGCCGGTCGCCTCTGAGCGCTTAAAACATGCAGCTGCTTTGCAAAAATAATGATTCATTCCTCTTCTCGAAAGCCTTTCTTTAACCTAATTCATGAATCACAATGTGAATTTCAGTGTTTCATTTATCCTGCAAAGTTCTTATATCTTTGTTACTGACAGAAGGTTTTTTTTTCTTTCCCTTCTCATTCTGCGGAATTTCAGGTGAGGCGGCGCCTCACTTGCCTCATCAGACGGGCCGCCACTGGTTTGTTCTAACCACTATAGGCCCTCCACACCCGTGAGAAAATGTCTGTCTTTTCTGTCCGCTGTTAGGGGCCCTAGATTTCTAGAACTTTCGAGATGCCCGGCGCCAATGCCAAGTCAGAAGCTAGCTACCGTTCATTTGGCTCGAAGCACGTTACCTGGGAGACGAAATTTCTGGAAGGGTGGCAGAAGCGCGCCTTAATCCCAAAATCAACGCCAAAAAGCAGGGCTCGTCATTTTGCATTTAACTGTAACAATACCCTATTATGTTAACATGAGCGAGACCTTCCATCGTCTCAAATCATTATCGATCATCGTCTCGAATTACGTCTCGAATTACGTCTCGAATTACAATACTTGAAGAATACTTTTTCTTTTTTTGCATATGCTCTACCATTTTATAAAGAAAAAAAGACAAAAAAGTTTCATCTCGGCGACTCCCTGAGCTTGGCGCCAGGTACCGCCGAACCGCTCGCATCTTCCTAAAGCCAGTCCTGTACTGCATATTAAACTCTAGTTTTTTATAACAAATTTTGTCTGCTTATTTCAACTTTTCATTTCTGTCTTCCTTCTTTTGCACAGGCCTGTACAGTGATCATCATAGGTAGAACCCGCAATCCTGTTTACGGAATTTTATTATTCCGCTTTGGATTCTATTAGTGTCGGCAGAAAGCAGTCAATGCACTTGTGTCTTTTCTTTGATATTTATTATTAGCCAAGACATTCTATTATACTGGTTGCAATTTGTTCTGGAACTGTTTTAATTATGCGGTTAACTTAAAATTAATTGTACTTTCTTTTTTTCAACTTATGATTCCTTCAATATTTTCTCTTTCTGCACTTCCGTTACACCTTTTCATCCTATCTCGAGAACCATGCTCATTGTCTGTTCGTCTTCTATTCCGTTTGGTAAATTTCTCTCCAACTGCTCTGTCCGACTTCCAGATTACCTTTTTGTTTCGCAACCCTTACTATCTGAAGAAAACGTCTAGTGACGCTTTAAGAGCTGTAAAACAGGCGAGTTAAGTTGATTGATTTCAAATTCGTGCTAGAAGTACAAGTAATATTAAATTATTAGCCGTAATTGCACGATCTGGGACTGTGGATGAAAAATATTAAAATCCATGATGTATTAAATGGCTTTAATTTCAGTCATAAAACCACAAATTTGCAAATTAAAACAATACATGTGAGACCTTTCGGCAATCCTACTGTAGAGCCATCTTCAGACATTAAAGCTAACACGGTCACATGAAACAAAATAAATACATGTACTGTCTAGTTAGAGTTCAACTTGTTAGAAGAATTACCAATATGTGTCTGTTCGAAGTTCTAGAGGACGATAGATGTCGTTGCCGCACTGGGCGAAACTCTCTGGCCCACTCCTACAAGCGAAGTGAAGCTACAGTTATTCTCCTCTCTCGTCGCAACGAAAGGTTAAAAATGGAGGTGTGTGTGCTTGTCTTATATTATGTAAAAACCAATGTGAACTTATGTGTGTGTTAAATCAACCTGCAGTAATCAATGAACAATTAAGATGTTGTGAGTCCACTTAATGTAAAATAAAATTTTGGATTACTTAATGAATGGTGGTAAGTACTCTCTCTCTCTCTCTCTCTGTTCAGTCTTCCGTTCAGCGAAGTGGAAAATTCTGGTTCTTTCGTTAGTCGGCATTTGAGATCAGTGCGCAAAGCGTTATTGAGGACACATTATAGAGTATTACATCACTAACACAATGGACGTCATGTCATGTGTCAGTACATGTGTAATAGATTCGATGTGAAACCGACTAAAAATATTTGTTATAAACCACATAGTGTTTCATTGATACTTTAACTCTAAGGGATGGTAATTATACAATATGATATTAACAACAACACTATCACTCATAATTACATATTGTATAATTACCATCCCTTAGAGTTAAAGTATTAACAACAACACTATCACTCAACATGGTGAAGAATAGGGGGAAATTATAAAATTTGCTTCCAGGTTTGCGGAATTAAGAACGGGGTGTCATCATTACAAACAGTATTTCCCAATTTATATATGTTCAAACTTTCCGCAAACAGCGTATGGAATTTTGTGGATGGTGTTGATAAGATCGTAGTGCTTTTCCAATGTGGTTGGTGAGTTCCTCGACTGACCATACGAGCAAGAGCTGTCGATTGAAAATTAGTTTTTATTGTATATCTGTGTTCGGACAGCCTCGTCTTGATTGATCTTACGGTGGAAACAATATATGCTTGATCAGGGAAGATCCATAAATGGGCTTTGAGGGGATGTGGTAAACCCCATAGTTATTACCTACGCTAACCCTGCCTCCTTCGTTCTTTACCGTGGATACAACATTTCTTGTTCGGATTCCTATGTCTAGTTGGTTCTTGCGGCAACAGTTTTTAAAACATTAACGACTTCAGGTGTGTAGTCCATGGAGCCCGCATAGCGTTTTTGGGTGTGTTCCCTTTGTAGTTTGGCAAGTGCTTGTCTACGAATCTTATTAACAATTTTAGATGTTGTACATTTTGGGTAACCGTATCTCCAAACACGTTCATAAATTCTGGAAATCTTAAGGCGACAAAACTTTGCATTAAATGAGTGCGAATAAACACGACAAATCATGAACTAAAATGCCGATAGTTTATGGTTTATGGGATGTGTAGGAGACATGGGTATTAATGTACAATTAAAAGAAGGCTTCCTATAGACCTCATAGGACAATTTTTGGGTGACCGGATGTCTATGTAGTTTCAAGTCAGGGAAAGATAGGGAGTGGTCATTTTCCTTTTCTATAGTGAACTTGATTGAAGGGTATTGAGTGGATAATATTTATGCAAATGCTTCAAGTTTACTCATAGAAAACTCCCATAATATCAACACATCATCTACATAACGAATATATAATGAAGGGAGGCCTTTGCACTGTGCAAAAACACTTTCTTCTAATGTTTGGAGCAGTAGTTCAGCAAGTATCGGGGATAATGGTGACCTCGTAGGGGCTCCTTCCAATTGTTGATAGATGTTATTGTTAAATCTGAAGTAACATCTTTTTTGAGTAAGTCGTAGGGCAGTCATTATAGCTTCAATTTCAGATTTTAGTACACTATCTTGAGTAATGAGTTTTTCATAAATAATGCCATGGACTCTACCTATAGGAACACTCGCGAATAGCGCTGTAGCGTCCAAGGAAGCCATGAAGTAAGGGTTACCCAAATTGTCAAAAACCTTGATTCTATTAAGAGCTTGGGTGAAACTGGAAATAGAATGAGTTGAGTTTGAAATTAAGGGCTCCAAGTAATTAGTTATGGCTTTCACCAAGGGTCTGGTAGGGGTATGATGCCCAGAAACTATAGTAGTCTCATCGGCTGTCCTTCTTTATGTAATTTGATCTTGCCAAAAATTTCCGGAATACGTCGGCCTAATGGAGGGTGCATTTCAGAGGATACAACTGGGAAGGTTTCCTTGATTCTTTAACCTGCTGATGGCGGTAATCGTTGCTGCTCTAGGATCAAAGGTGAGAAGTTTATGGGGTATGTCATCAATAACTTCTTGCATCTTGTAGATATAATTGGAACGGTTTAAGATTATAATTTGTGAACATTTGTCAGCTGTGTTGATGGCTAGATTAGGGTTATTTCTCAAGTTCCTTAGTTGCTTGTTTTCTTCAATGATGTTGCCTGCATTTGGTAACTTTTACGTTTAAGAGATCTAATAGCCTTCACAACCTTATACCTTGCAGGATCCCTATCCCGAGAGGGGAGGGATCTAATGATATTTTCAGACTGAGTAATTAGTTGAAGTTTATTAACTCGAGTTCTTGGATAGGAGTACTTAAGTCCTTTTTGTAGAGCCGCAGTTTGATAGGAATTGAGTTGAACATCGCTGTAATTAATGAAGTTAGATAGTTGTTGTGACTGTAGATTTCCCGAATACCTTGTACAAAGGTTTCCTTGACTTTAAACTACATAGGTATCCGGTCTCCCAAAAATTGTTCTATGAGGACTATAGGAAACCTTGTTCTAATTGTACATTAATACCCATGTCTTCTGCACATCCCATAAACCATAAATTATCGGCATTTCATTTTATGATTCGTCGTTTTTATTCGCACTCATTTAATGCAAAGTTTCGTCGCCTTGAGATTTCCAGAATTTATGAACTTGTTTGGAGATTCGGTTACCCAAAATCTACAATATCTAAAATTGTTAATAAGATTCGTAGACAAGCACTTGCCAAACTACAAAGGGAACACAGCGAAAAACGCTATGTGGGCTCCATAGACTACACACCTGAAGTCGTTAATGTTTTAAAAACTGTTGCCGCAAGAACCAACTATGACATAGGAATCCGAACAAGAAATATTGTATCCACGGTAAAGAACCAAGGAGGCAGAGTTAGCGTGGGCAATAACTATGGGGTTTACCACATCCCCTTAAAGTCCATTGATGGATCTTTCCCTGATCAAGCATATATTGGTTCCACCGTAAGATCCATCAAAACAAGGCTGTCCGAACACAGATATGCAATAAAAACTAGTTTTCAATCTACAGCTGTTGCTCGTATGGTCAGTCGAGGAACCCACCAACCACAGTGGAAAGACACTACGATCTCATCAACACTATCCACAAAATTTCATACACTGTTTGCTGAAAGTTTGTACATACATAAATTGGGAAATAATATTTGTAATGATGACACCCCGTTCTTAATTCCGCAACCTTGGAAACAAATTTTGTGATTTCCCATTATTCTTCACCATGTTCTGTATTATTGTAATTATGAGTGATAGCGTTGTTGTTAATATCATATTGTATAATTACCATCTCTTAGAGTTAAAGTATCAATGAGACACTATGTGGTTTATAACAAATATTTTTTAGTCGGTTTCACATCGAATCTATTGCACATGTACTGACACATGGCATGACGTCAGTTGGACTCTAACTAGGGAGTATTTATTTTGTTCCATGTGACTGTGTTAGTTTTAATGTCTGATGATGGCCCTACAGTAGAATTGCCGAAAGGTCTCACATGTATTGTTTTAATTTCTAAATGCGTGGTTTTATGACTGAGGATATGTGAAAGTCATTTAATTTATTTAAAGTCATTTAATACATCATCGATTTTAATATTTTTCATCCGCAGTTCCAGATCGTGCAGTTACGGATAATAACTTAATACCTGAGCTGTAAATAAATTTTGTGCTCCGGCATCACTTTCGCTCACAGTTCTGCCGATTGCTGAAGTCAGAGTTAAGGTGACTTCAATAATACTCTTAGAGTGAAAGGGCTTCCCTAACGTACAATGCTGGATTGCTCTGTGAAACGCTTACTGAACTGTTCCAAATGATTACTATCCCTACTAATGTATCCTTGATAACGGTGTTGAGAAGTTCCTTCTTTCCGATTGCAAGATTGTGTCAAAAGGACCAACTACATACAGTGCGTATATTCTCAGTAATGAGTGTTTCCCAATATCTACGTAACACTACGTGCTTGTTTCCCTGTTTGTCTCTTTCTGCATTCTTTGCTCTGGAAAAATTAGGCCGATAGTGCCCTGATGAGATATTCATCAGTGAAGTTGCTGTGATGTTCGCTCTGTTTCCAGAGAACAGTTCCGACATTCCAGTGATATGTATGGGAGGAAATACTTAACTTAGCATTGACTTTTTTGATCCGCTTAAGCTTTTGTTACATTGACATAGGAAAATACTCGCTACCAAGAATATAATACACAATACTAGGTCTCTTTGTCACCATCTTACACTCAGCAAGAAGAAACTTTACAGTAACGCTAACAAGGGCACATCAGCAACGCTAATGATCATTAGAAGCCGCACTAAAGCTTTTCTCAGAGCAATCGAGCATTGTGTGTTAGGGGAGATCTTTTAGCTAAAAGTTTTATTGCAGTAATTTTAACTGTGACTTCAGCGAACAGTAACACGGTGAGTGAAAATGATCCTGGACTACGTTATTATTTTACAGCTCTTATGACGCCAGATGTCATTTTCTTCAAAGCAGGAGAACTTGAGGAATCTAGAGGAAGGAATTGGGGAGAATTTTACGAGACGAAGAGGTAGACGGGAAAACAGGAAGTCTCCCGAGATGAGGTACGTAAGAACATAGGAAGTGAAACAAAGAAGATTATCGACGGAATAATCAGTTGAAAGTGGGAAGTAAAGGAATTGTAAATTAATTGCATAAGTAAGACGATTCCAAAACAAACCGTCACCAGCATAAAAGGCCTTACCTAATAATAAACAGTAAAGTCATAAGTGCGTTTACTGCTTTCTTGGTATTACACAAATTCGAAAGCATGCCGGAATGACATGGAAGAGAAAGGTTCAAGATAGAGAATTTGGAAGAGACTTCGAGAGCGGCCTTTATGCACATTGGATTGAGAATGATTAATTAATATTCATATGTGGAATGGCTAGGGGACAAAAATTAATGCAGGTTATTTAACCCTCCTTCGGTTTGCTGACAACAATGTCATGGTTGTAAGTACCCCGACAGAGCTGCGGAGTGTGGTCCAGCATCTTGCTGGCAAGAGTAAAAAAGTGGGCTTAAAGATGAACTTATAGAAAACAAAATTGATGTACTAGGATTTTATAAAAACTGAAGATTTAGCGATTGTGGAAACAAATCCAGAAGTAATCAATGCCTACATTTACCTCGGACAACAGATATCAAGCAAAGGGCCATATTGAGGAAGAAATAATAGGCTTCCAAAACTAGGTTGGAGAGAATTTGGAAGAGACAGCGAAATTTTCAAGAACAATTTGCCATTATGTCTTAAAATGAAAGTGTTTAATTAATGTACCCTTCCAGTTCATATTGGTCAGAGATACTGCCCTTAACAAAATCGACATTTAGAGACCGCCAACTACTGAAAGAACTACGGAGAGTTGCATGCTTGGTATAACCAGGAAGGACAGGGAGAGAAACTCATGGATCAGGAAAATAACGGGAATTGATGACATCAAGATCAAGGTCAAATTCCTGAACTGGCAATAGGCTGGACGTATAGCTAGAGAAACTGATCACAGTTGGACAACTTAAATACTAGACTGGATTCCAAGGAACAGGAAAGGTCCCAGAAAAAGACCATATATATAGAAGATGGGTGGAAGAAATTCGAAAACATGAAGGTGTGACATGGAAGAGACTGGTTCGAGACAGAAAGCTGCGAAAAAACTTGGGTATCCAGCAGTGAATTAATAATAGATAGTTGATGATACAAACATACACGTATACAAACACACGAAAGCGCACTCATCTCTGATATCTGTGAGATTACAGTGCCCCCAAGCGTGGGACTTCACAACCAAGTAGCTGTTATTGACATCTTTCGTGCGAATGCACATCATTCTCATGAACTTGCTCAGTTTACTTTTACCCATTTCAAAAGACTACTCAGTATTCCAATTTCGCTTTTTAAATGGTCAGTGTTGCTTCACCGTTCTGCTCCTTTTTCCGCTGCACTTGGGTTTTGATTTTTGTTCACTATTTTGCCTTGTACATTGTTCTGTCTTTTCTGTGCCCAGTTATTGAATTACATACTTTTAATAATTTTTTTTTCTGCAAAAAAAAAAAAAATGTTTTATTGTACCTCCGTTTTTATATCAACAGATTTACGTTTGGGTTTTTATAGCCTTCATGGGTTCCTTCATTAAAATGCAACTGCTGAAACTAATCACACACTTGTGTGTTGTAAATCTCCTGAATATCATTGGAACTATTCGTGTAGCACACTCTCTCTTTTTTTCTTTTTTTCAATATCTCCTACAAATTTTTATAAGTATTGCAGAAAAGTAAACCCTTCCCTTCCAAAAAATAAAATAAAAATAAAATAAAAAAGTTGATACACAAACATATAGACAGTGTTTTTTATAGAAAATCAGAGCCGGAAACTACTTAAAGAGCGACCAGTAAGCTAAGGAAAGGAACTCTTGAATTAAGTACAGTACAGAAGTTACAAGTACCCTCATCAGGTCAGAGACACTCCAATGGAAAATAGATTGGCCATATTACTAGAGGAAAAGACAGCATTTGAACAACTAATACTTTACTGAATACCCAGTGACCTAAACAGAAAGAGATAACAACTGGAAAGTGACCAAGTGGCTTAAAGACATATGAATTAGAAGAATGTGCAAAAGACTGACAAGGTGACTGAAGGACACATGAATTTGAGACATGTGCAAAAGAACTGACCAAGTTGCCGAAGGACGTATGAATTAGCTGCAAGTGCAAAAGAACTGACTAAGATGGTACAGCAGAAAGCAATACGTGCCTCATAAGAGCGAAAAAAGTCCCCCTTGGTGAGAGAATATAATGCTTACAAATTCAAAAATCATGACAAGACGCGGTCCCATGTATAGTTCTTCCAGGGGCCGAATTGTTCAAAATAAATAAATAAATAAATAAATAAATAAATAAATAAATAAAATAAAAAATATTGTTGCCGGAACATTTACCACAATTGCCTGAGCTGACTTCGTTTGAATTTTCATGTTGTGAGACTGGAAAATCTCCTACAAACAATTTCATTTTCAATCGACTGAAGATATTCAGTGCGATGTTAAAGCGACATATTTTTAGTTTTTTTACGCATTTTGTTTCAGGTATAAATCCGTTACAATTATTTCCATAAAAGAAATTTCAACAATGTAGTAAGACATGGTTATGATTCTAGATGGGATGACTGTGAAGCGCTTAAAGCTGGCAAAACAAAGACGACAGTTGCACCTAAGCACTTAAAAGTTAATGATTAAATATTTTTTTTACAAAATTTGTGCAATCTATCGTTAGGTCTTATATTTTTAAGCAATTGCCAGAATGTTTGCGCTACGCCCAAGAAGAGAACTATGGTTATCCCTAAAGTTCTAATAAATGTGACAAGGCTGAATTATTGCTTTTGCTTGATGTCAATATGGAATACATGTGAGGCAGTAAAATACGGGGCGCCCACCTCATCTTACAACTTTTACAACACTGCGCCCCAGAGTAAAGGATTTCATCTCGTATCTGTTGTTTCCCTACGGATCTTGGGTTCCGCGGTGGCCACCTATTAGGTAAACTTATGTCTGTGATCGACCATGAAAAGCCCCATCCCCCCTCTTCTTCCTCCTCGCACTGCTCACTCACAGACACGCCTCTCAATAACCGCTATAGCGCAGTGTACTGTAACCTTGTCAAAACCCCGTGACACTAAAACGCCAGAGGGCATTTCTAAGACTGAGCGCAATGATTGGAAGACAGAAAAGTGTGTAGCCCTTATGGCGGAAAATGCACGAAAAGACCCAAGAAAAAGAGAAATAGGAACCCCTCTTTTTCTGAAACAATCGAACAGCGATGGGCCTCTGGAGGCTCACCTCGAAGGAGATGAAGAAACCAGAGACTCAGTGAGCCGAAGATGGACGAATAGGTGAGAACTTTTTTGTTTCTTTCCCCTCGTGTAGATGAAAGCCAGTGGAATAGGAGCTAAAGCCGTTTTATGGGTGGTGTTGGGTCGTAGGGAGGACCCCAGGGTCTGATTCATGCCATCGATGAACCTTGCTATTGTTTTTAATTCTCCCTCGAGCGACGACTTCGCAGGTCTTTGTTACTTGTCGCAGATTGGATTGGAAGCCTTATTGCAATGTAGCCCGTTTTTCTTGTTTTCACGCTCATCCCCTCGTTCCTTTTTCATTTCAGATTATTTCTGAGATGTCGACAGTTGGCACGGAAAAATACAGAAATTCAACGTGCATTTTTTTCTTTTACGAGGGCATACTTGACGATTGCAAAGCTGTTGTAGCCATTTCCGATAGTGCACAGTGACTTTCTTTTAAAACGAATACGCTGCAAAAAATTGTCGGCATGCCAAAATATTTCGTTCTAGCGTATTTTCTTATAAAGAACTTTATAAAACAGAAAAAAATATCATTACTTTTATTTACTTACGAAAAAAATATATGAAAAAATAACTTAAAGGTACCTTTCTATCGCAAAAGAATGACAATTAATTTCTAAGCAAACAGCATGAGCGGGTTTATCATGCCATGCAGCTATCAATGGGGAGAGCGAGGGCATAATTACAATGATGATGTTGCTGAGCATGATGGTGGTGGGATATTATGACGTCGTGAAGTCTGGAGCAAGTTATATGTTGAACGAGCAACAGAAGGAATTTGTTACTGGTTTCACGGATAACAGTAACTTACAGGTATTGGACAGAATAATGTGAACACCACGCTCAGAGACGTGACTTTTAATGCAGCTGCATACGTCGCAATACGGAAAGGTATGCACCACTTTTTGGTTGTACTAGCTCTGTTTAGACCTCAAGGTCCTGTTTCAGTGCATTTAAAGTGTCTTGTTCTAAAATTTCTTTCAGAGTGACGACGAATGGAACGACCTAACGGACTTCGAAAGAGGGCAAACTGTTGATGGCCAGCTAGTTGGTGTCTCCGTGACAACAGTCGCCACTGTAATGGGGATATCGAGAGTTACTGTCTCTAGCGGAATGACAGCATATCGTGTTCGTGGAAAAACGTCGTCTGCGAAACACAAGAGGTGCCGGAAAACGACCGTGATTGATAGAGACAGAACAGCATTAAATAGGATTGTTACACGTAAAAAGAAGACCACGGCGCCGAAAATTAGTGCGGAGCTCAATGTGCACCTCCAGACCCCAATATCAACGAAAACAATGCGCAGGGAACTGCATAAACAAGATATTCATGGTTGAGCTGCTATTGCAAACCCTTTGGTGATCCGAGTAAATGCACAACGGTGACGGCAGTGGTGCCAAGAGCATACAACGTGGACTGCCGATGCATGGAAGTGTGTAATGATGTCGGATGAATCCACATTCACACTATTCCCCATCGCAGGACGTATTTACGTGTGGAGAACACCGTCAGAGTGTCTTCTCTCCATACATCGACTGTTTGGAGTATCTTCGTCGGAGTGTCTTCTATCCATGCATCGACTGTCTGGAGTATCTTCGTCGGAGTGTCTGCTATCGCCCAGACTGTCTGCTCCCAACAGTGCAACATGGTGGCGGCTCTGTCATGCTCTGGGCGGTCATATCGTGGTTTTTAGCAGGTCCCCTGATCACCTTGGAAGGGCGGATGACTGGTAAGGAGTATAAAACCATTTTGGCCAACCAAGTCCATCCATTGGCTCAGGCATTGTTTCCTACAGAGGATGCCATATATCAAGAGGATAACCACCCAATTCACAGAGCTCGGAATGTCCAATCATGGTTTCAGGAACACGAGAACGAACTTTCACACCTTCCGTGGCCTCCCAAAATCACCAGACTTAAACATAATCGAGTCACTGTGGTCTGTGTTGGAAAACAGAGTAAGATCCCTTTATCCTACTCCTGCATCTCTCAAGGACCTGGAGCAGTTTCTGCATGAAGAATGGTGTAACATCGCAATAACCACCATCCAGGATCTGTATGCGTCCATTCCAAGGAGGATTCAGGCGGTTTTGAATGCCAAAGGTGGTCCCACACTCTACTAAGCACGTAAAACCTTCTTTTCCTAGGTATTCACATTATTCTGGACAACACCTGTATGATGGCAACACAGCCTCAGGGATTTCGTATGACTTGGCTTTTCTCATGTGAAGATAGAAACATATGCTATTTTAATCTACATGAACTAAATGTTAGGTGTTATTAACTGGCCACAATATTTTTTTCCTTGTCGACAGATGTAATATGAGTTGGAGGTGGCAACGCCACTTCGAGGTACGCCTTAAACTCGGACCTGAGGATTCGGAACTCATCTGCTCTGGAATATTATGAGGAAAGGGAGATAACGTGCGTAAAAGCAGAAGAAACACTTGAATTAAGTAAGAATCTTCCATTAAATTTCATATTTTGTAAAATTATCTAGAAAATTCCAAAGTTACTGAGATATATAATTGCTGTCAATATCTTCATTTACTGTTTCTGTTAAAATATGTCACTGAAACAAAATTTTAAAATCGTGTACTTAAAGAAACTGCAAAATTTTGACAACGTTTGCGTCTTTATGATACAAAAATAACTGTTCTTATCAGTTTTGTGGCAACTAAGACATCGTGATAAACATAGCATGCGATTAACCATTCGACCGTAAAATGGTTGAATTTTACGTCATCAAGTGGAAATCATTTTGCACTGAAAAAGCTAGAAAGTGGAGGAAAAAATATTGTCACGGATAATGGAATGGAATGCAAAATCAGTTTTTCAAAAGTAATTTTTAAAACCACAAATATAGTTCTATGTGCAATTTCTAACAAATTTTCCGGTTGCACTGTTTCCCACAGCGCGAAAACATTACAACCTAAATTTTAGATATCTTAAGAATGTCACTAATCAAGTGCACAGTTAGCTGATATCGAGCAATTTTTTAAAATCAGATCCTCAAAAGCTTAAATGTTGTTGAAGTAAACATCTCAGGCTGCGCCTTCTCCCTACAAAAAGTTTAACCTCAAAAAAAGGATGAAACATCAGCGAACATTTTTAAGAGTAACATTCGAATGCAAAAATAAATTTCAGATCTGCATCTTAAGGAGAGGGATATTGTGCCAAGTGGAAGTACACATTTGCGTCCGCCAGTAGAAATACACGTTTTCACAGTTATGTACTTATCGGCACAACTGTGTATCATGTAAAGCAAGAAATGCATGGAAAGTTTTTCTCCTAGTTTCAGCTACAGTATAAAGCGGAGGAAGAAATTTTACTGTTCGACTTTTAAAATCCAAATGCAAAAATACGCCTACGCCGCTCAGAAAAAACCGCATTACCTAAATTCGAAAGAGCAGGAATAATCTCCTTCGCTATCGGATCCAAATAAAAAAGAAATTGTGGCAGCAAATGAAGAAATACGAAGATATCATGACTACAGACGGACGATCAGGATGATGCAATAAGCACGTCTTCTGTTGTTAAAATACATGTTCAAAAGATAAGTCAGAGATGTGGCAACGCTGCTTTGAACTGTTCATAAAATAGACCAAAATTATGGTCCAAAACACATGTTTCTCAAAGAAGCTTCGCCGTGAATTTGTGTTGAATATTTTGTTTAGTTTTGAAGGAGATTCCGTTCTTTTCTTGTTTTTTAAGTACTGTCTTCAGTTTAGAATCGCAATGTGTACACCGTAAATAGGTACTGAAACTATCACGGCTTTTTTCTCAGTGAAAGGAAGAAAGGGACAAACCCTCAAATTAATTTAATTCATTTACGATGTGAAATTTTCATAATTAAAGTATAGATCATTCTCCTTCGGTGAGTGTAACTTTCGGAAGTTCGCTCCCTGCGACCTATCATCTCGATGTACTGTAAGCTCACGGCGTCCGTATCTTGAAGGGAGCAGGGTTTTAATAAAGTTGAGCACCTTCATACAGGAGTCTAGCAGTTCATAGATTTTCTACTGAAAATGTTGTCTGTAGATTATTTTACTTTGACGTCAGTACTGTGGATCCGGAAGGATCCACAGTACTGCACAAGAACCCTCTAAATTGTTGGATTGCTCAAGTGCAAAGAGTTGCCAGGCTGACAGCTATCCCCGGACGATCTCAAGAAAGCCATCAAATTACCTCCATGCTCTCAAATCCCGAAACTCTTCGGAAGACTTAAACATCACAAGCCCGGCAATCCATTGAGACCCATCGTGTTAAGGAGGTCCGCACCGACATGCTGTTTAGAGAAGCCTGGCTAATCATCTCCCTGAATCGGACTTTATAATAACTTCAATTCTAGATTTTATCATGAAGTCAAGCAAATTTCTGTTAAACAAAGCGACATTATTGGCAATTTCATCGTCGTTTCTCTTTACCCTTCTGTACCCGTGCCGGGAAGCCATGGGGACGTTAAAAGAAGCCATAACTAATTCGTCACTTTATTCACAAGAGTCCTGCCTCAGCAACTTCAAGTTAATGGACTTGGTCTCAAATTCCAGCTACTTTAGTTTGCAAGGACAAATTTACAAACAGATAAATGGCGCTACGATGGGATCGTCCCTTTCAACAGTCCTCGCGGAAGCAATACTTCGCCTAATTGAGCAGTATATATTCACCAGCATCAATCCAAAGCCTACCATCTGGCTAAGATATGCGGACGATGTGTTTTTCATATGGCCTCACGGAAAGGAGGCCATCCCGCTTTTTCTAGATAAAATCAATGATATTCACCCTACTATCAGTTTCACTATGCAGCTCGAACACAATTGCGCCTTGCCTTATCTGAATGTTTTACTGAGTAAATTACCTGAGAATCGCCTTCGCACACAAGTCTATTATAAACCCACATCCACACCTAACCTGATGCTCCGCAGCTCGTTCTGCTCCGCTGACTACAAGACAGCTTTATTCCGTTCTCGGATCCGAAGAGCCTTTGCAGTCTCCTCAGATGTTCCTTCTAGGCAATGCGAATTGAGAAACGTCGTCGAGTTGGTCACTGAGGCATGATACACCCCGAACCTGGTACATCGCTACACCGAGAAACCCCGAAACAGTCGTACTGATCTTTCTATGCAGCAGCTACGCTACCTGGGCTCAATTCCCTATATACCAAATACTTCCTATCAGCTCAAGAACGCGCTGAAAAAGATGAACCTTGGTGTTGGCCTTAGGTCTCCGACATCTATATATAACATGCTTAAGGGAAACACTGACAAGACCCCACCTTCCAATGAAGTAGGTGTTTATACCATTTCTCTACTATATTTAGGCGGCTTCAAGCAATGCTACATTGGAATGACTAAACGTTCATTTAGAATTAGAATCAACGAACATAAAAGGGACATAAAGAACGGAAAAGTAACCACGGCCCTATCTAAAGGAGTCAAGTTCAAGTCCGCTGCTCCTATGTGGGATGACGTCAAGAAATTAGCTTCCTACTCCACCCCAAAATATACTTCCATTCGCGAAACTTTGGAGATCATAACAAACAGCGAGTCGTGCAATGATAGCGTCTCACTGGAATTGCCACGAATTTGGAACCAGTTCTTCAAATAGTGATTACCTCTTGATTTTCCTTTCATGATTTCGCGTGCTAAACGAGCATAACGCCTCGTGTTTTTGAATACCTGATTACGTTCGTATCTCTTCGTTATTGTCAAGTCAAGTCACCGCGTTCAAATTGTTTAAGCGTTATATTATTCAATTTGCAGTTTGCTGTCTACCTTCCTTGAAAAAGCCATCTGGTTGATGTGAGAAAGCTTGGAAATTTGATTTCTATTCTACACCAGGAAATTTCGGATATCTATTATAGTTATACTATTTAAGTAATTAATTTCTGTTTAGATGAAATTTTGAATTTTGTCCTTAATAAAACTAAAGCAAACAAATACTATGGAACTATTTTTGATGAGACTACTGATATTAGTCGGGGGTCACACATGCCCATAATTGGGAGATATTTTGATGAAAAAGAATATCAGGTTTCGGAAGATTTTGTATCATTTATTGATATTCATAACGAAAATTTCGAAGACTTCAAAGAAGAACCTGTTGTTAGTGGAAAAGTACTCGCAAAAACTGTACTTTCGTTTTTGCAAAAATCTGGCATAGATTTTGATGATTGTGTTGCTATAGCCACTGACATTTGTAGAGTTATGTTTTCAGATCAGAAAGGAGCTGTCTTGGAATTGCAGAAGTCTCTAAAAAAATGCTATTAAACGCCCTTGCTACAGTCATGCTTTAAATATATCACTTTCGAAATCAAATTCCGTCCAAAATGTCCGCGCCGCCCCGGGGGCACAGTGGTCTGCGCGATGGCTTCTGATCGTTCGTCCGAGATGCGTCCGGGTTCGAATCCCGGTGAGGCATGGATGTTGTGTTTGTCTTTCGGCGCTGGCTCTCCCTCTTCCCTGGAACCAGTAGTCGTAAATTAGGGACGGGCGACTACTTATAGACCACTGAGTTGCTCATGGTGGTCGTTAAACCTCCAATAAAAAACAAAACAAAATACAAACAAACAAGATGTCCGCAATGCTATAGACACAATTAAAAAGATCATAAATTTCTTTAATGTCTCGCCAAAGCGGAATAAACTTCTGAAACAAGTTATGATGGATGAAAACTCTGGTCACCAGCAGCTGAAGAAATTGTGCGAAACTAGGTGGGCAGAAAGTCATGAAGCGGTTTTGAGATTTAAAACATTATAACGAAGTAAATTTCTCCGTCATTTCTGTCCACGCCAGGATTCGAACCCGGATCCCCTCATTCCGGAATAAGTCACTCTACCAATTGAGCTACGCGGACGTTTGTTCTGACTACTATCTGCCTTTATGTCGTGTGCGTCCTGCTGGCAGGTACGTCACAACATATTTTCTCGAAATTGTCAGCGCGTCGGGATTGGTGGCCAGCTGGAAAGATAGCCAATCATCATCTTCAGCTCAAACCCTGTTGAATACTATGCTTACTACAAATCGTATAGCTGCTGTCTATTGCTTGTCTTTTACGCTGAACTATACTCAGAGTGTGAGTAAGTTATTACAAGAGAAAACATTTGGACACCAAAGTACAAAAGAACTGATCCAAAATGTACTATTAGTGTTAAAGGAAAAGAAAGAAAACGCAAAACAAACGTTCAGCGTTCTATGTATATGTGGAAATTACAAAGCTGCATGAAAAGTGGGATTTATCCGTTTTCTTCCTTAGAAGAGTCAAAAAAAAAAAAAAAAAAAAAAAAAATAGGTGCAACGTCATCACTGATAATGCCGAAGATTACTTCAGAATCACCAATTACATCCCTTTGTTAGAAAACGTGATTTAAGACCTTGGTTTCAGATTCCCCTCTGCTATTTTCAATTCTTTAGCATCTAATTCGCTATTACCGTCAGAAATCGTGAAAAAGTCAAGATCGGAAATATCGACAATTGGGGAACACATTTCTAAGTATTTGGCGCCTTTTGTTGCAAAAAAAAAAGAAGAAATTCTAGTGTCCAAAATGTAGTCGGAGATTGACCTGTGGGTTGAAAAATGGAAAAAATGGAAATCTGAATAATTACCAAGTAATGCCGTTTGCAACTTTTTCTCGTTGCGATAAAGATTTATATACTTGCATTAGCACTGCATAGAAATTACTGTGCACCCTACCAGCAGGGCCGGATTAAGGGGGGTCTATAGGGGCTATAGCCTTGGGGCCCACCATAACCAAGTGCCCAGGAGACATGCCTGGGCAAGTAATAAATAGGTAGGTAGGTAGGTAGGTAGAGAGAGAGAGAGGATTGTAAAATAGTTTAACTTTTGTCTCGTATGATTTCCACTTGGTCAGAAACCAAGGCTGGAAGACGAACAGATTTCAAGGCAGTGACTCACCAAGGATAAAGGTTTTATGTCGTTGTGTACAGCGGAGTCGGCGAGACAGTTTCAGCATTTTCACTACCATCCACCCATACCTCTCAATTTGCGATTAGAACCGTTAATGGTCGAAGTCCCCTGTGGCTTCACATTGCATAACAAAACAGACGCACTTAGAAAAGTGTTCAATGGTAAACCATTAAAAACATGAAAAAAAATGTATGAATTTTAAGATTTTAACTCATTTTCTTGTGAGAACAATGAAAAATACAGTTACTTTTTATGAAAATTCTACAGATAATTTATTAGCTTGAAGAATGCACTACGTATTATGTAATTATCACAAGCATATTGCTACAGTTTCGTGTCTTAACGGATTTCACAATGATTCACCGTCATTCTTTTTTGAGGGCCCACTCAAATATCTTAGCCAAGGGGCCCCCCTGCCTACCAGTAAGCACTGCTTCAAGAGAAAGAAGTTTTCCAGCATTAAAAAGGTTGAAAACGTCTCTAAGAACAACAATGGCGCAAGAGAGATTGGTTGGTCTTGCCGTTCTTCATGTTCATCGAGATATCTTCATATCAGTGAACAATGTCATTAACAGATTTGCAAATATGAAGAACCGAAGACTGGAATTCGTCATTTGATTTTATTTGTGTGAATAAACAGTAATAATTTTAGCAATTAATTGAATTAATTAATATTAATTTAATTAATATAATTCAATTAGAATATATGTATATTAAGCAATTTTAATTTAAGTAGTTACATTTCATTAAATATCAGTTATTATTGCATGCTTTTACATAAGCTTATCAAATATCATTACCCTCTCCCCCAGACTGCAACTCTAGAACCGCCCTTGCCTCCACGTACAAAAGTGGAGGATCCCATAGGTTAACATTGATCCTCCACTGGCGTAGAACAACCCTTTCCTACACTACTTTCGTAAATTCTGAACTCAGCGCCCCTTTCCTCCAAAATCTGTGATCTGAAGAATAAAATAACCATCTGTTGAAGTTTCTGCCTCTCCAGTTTCCAAAGCAAACATTCATTACAGCAAACAGCTTGAAACAATTTAACAATAAGTATCAAGACGCTTCACGTCCTCTATGCCGAAACAGTAGGACTTTGTTGACTTCTGTGACTGGGACATACATTAAAAGCTAATGTGACTTCCTTCTCTGTCTTCTTACGACCACGCCTGAACCTGCCTCATATCTTTCAGGTTACTGAAGTGAGGTACTTTGCTCTGAAATGCTCATAGCCCTTAAACCATCCACGAACTTCACGAGAGTAAATATGCGATCATGCAGGTTTCAGTGTTTTCTCCTTGTAGGAGTATAACAGAAATTCGACTTAGCGAATTAATGTTTTCCCTCATTCACATATAAACCTGTGATTTCAGTGTTCTCTCCTTTGACCTTCGGTGAACTTCCCAGTTCTGGCCAATTAATTGTAGATATCTACAGTGGATCCGATCGATGTAAGTTTGCAAACCTGAAAGAGGCTGAGCTTTGGACGTTTGTGTTTGGGCCAGCTCGAGTTTCTCAAATTGAGGCGGAGCATTAGTTCTGTATATTCACATTTTTGAAAATTGGGGTCCTTGCCCATGAGCACGTTTGGGAACATAATGCTTTTGACAACCACTTTACATTAATTTACCTGTATTATAAAAATAGCAGCATTATCGTTTAACTAGATTTAATTTTGTATTAATGACTTAATAATCTTTCCTTTTACTCATATTCACTTGTGACGTCGTATCAAACTGTAGTGCTTTAGTTACCGCCTACTGATATACACTGGTGTCCAAAATTAATGTGACAAACACCCTGAAAAACGCAAAATCTACACAACAGAGTTTAACGACAGTTGACATGGACATACATGTATCGACAACGCAGCAGTAGGCAACAGAAAAGGAATGCCATCGCTGCATGAGAAGGAAGCATGCGCATGCATGAGAGTATGGCTATCCAAAAGTGAAGCAGCAAGTGGTGCGAATTTCGAGAGGCTAATAGGGCGTGTGAACCAGAAAACGCCTTCATCGAACATGATGCTAGCCCAAACCAGGAGCTCTCCACAACCATAGCAGTCTATTTTTTGAATGTTTTGTTACAGGAGTTTCAAAAGATTTCGGAACTAATCCATTTCCAAGTAGGGAATATTCAACAACAAGTCTTTTTGTCGCCAGAATAGAAAATCGTCTTTAAGATGTTATTTATCATGTCACAGTGCTGTTTTAACTCTTTCTTAAATTACTGAAATAGGTTTGAATCAGAATATTGCAAGGTTCCTTGAGCACTGTACACATCAATAGAGTAGTAATAGTTCATTCAACAGAAGCGATTTGGCGTTTGATAAAATCCTTTATTTTCGTGATTTTGCTTACTTAATTATTACTCCGGGTCACCTGTGATTAGACCATCTCTCATGTTCTATAACTCATCGCTATTCATTCATGGTTACCGCTCGTACGCGGAGACAACCTCCTCTCTCCAAATTTACACCTTCCCTGAAACGTCTCGCCACTTCGCTCTACTCACGTCAGGCGCCTTCTCCCCTAACACATGTCATCATTCTACCTCTAGAAGTCGCGTTCTCTTCCTGTGTCTGTAACTACTTCTCAAAACGCGTCTCCAGCCTCTTTCGAACACCTCATTGCGTCTCCATCTCCATTCCTAATGACCACCTGAAGGACGGAAGTCCATCCTAATGAGTCACTTTAAAACTAAAAAGCCTTCTTCTATAGTAGCTCTCTGTACACGAAATCCTGTGTTTTGTCCTCTCCAGGAAGTACGCCGATAAACAATCGTTTCCGGTGACTTACTGGCTCTCCCAAATCGAACTCAAAAATTGTATCCTTAAGAAGTTTCCTACGATTACTTTTAAAATCTTCTGAAACTGCCAGGATTCTTAATTATTTACATATTCATTAAAATTCAACAATAAAAAGAAATTTACGTTACATTACATTTCATAAAATAAATATTCCCGTTCAATTACGCTATTAATAAAGGTTATTTACATTTACCACTATTACAATCAGGTCGCCAACGGTCATCAGCAGATTTGTAAAAGCAGCAGCGTTTCCCATGGATATCGAATTCAGCACGTGTACAAAGTGTTTTATGATTTTATTGGCCTACGCAGCGATTAGTACATTGTGATCCAAAGGTGCTGTCTCAGGGCTAAATGATTTTATTGGCCTACGCAGCGATTAGTACATTGTGATCCAAAGGTGTTGCCCAAGGGCTAAATGATTTTATTGGTCTACGCAGCAATTAGTACATTGTGACCCAAAGGTGCTGTCTGAGGGCTAAATGATTTTATTGGCCTACGCAGCGATTAGTACATTGTGATCCAAAGGTGTTGCCCAAGGGCTAAATGATTTTATTGGCCTACGCAGCGATTAGTACATTGTAATCTAAAGGTATTGCCTGAGGGCTAAATAATTTTATTCGCCTACGCAGCGATTAGTACATTGTGATCCAAAGGTGTTGCCTGAGGGCTAAATGATTTTATTGGCCTACGCAGCGATTAGTACATTGTGATCCAAAGGTGCTGCCTGCTAAATGATTTTATTGGCCTACGCAGCGATTAGTACATTGTGATCCGAAGGTGTTGCCTGAGGGCTAAATGATTTTATTGGCCTACGCAGCGATTAGTACATTGCGATTCAAAGGTGTTGCCCGAGGGCTAAATGATTTTATTGGCCTACGCAGCGATTAGTACATTGTGATCCGAAGGTGCTGCCTGAGGGCTAAATGATTTTATTGGCCTACGCAGCGATTAGTACATTCTGATCCGAAGGTGCTGCCTGAGGGCTAAATGATTTTATTGGCCTACGCAGCGATTAGTACATTGTGATCTGAAGGTGCTGTCTGAGGGCTAAATGATTTTATTGGCCTACGCAGCGATTAGTACATTGTGATCAGAAGGTGCTGTGTGAGGGCTAAATGATTTTATCGGCCTACGCAGCGATTAGTACATTGTGATCCGAAGGTGCTGTCTGAGGGCTAAATGATTTTATTGGCCTACGCAGCGATTAATACATTGTGATCCGAAGGTGCTGTCTGAGGGCTAAATGATTTTATTGGCCTACGCAGCGATTAGTAGATTGTGATCCGAAAGTACTGTCTGAGGGCTAAATGATTTTATTGGCCTACGCAGCGATTAATACATTGTGATCCGAAGGTGCTGTCTGAGGGCTAAATGATTTTATTGGCCTACGCAGCGATTAGTACATGGTGATCCGAAGGTGCTGTCTGATGGCTAAATGATTTTATTGGCCTACGCAACGATTAGTAGATTGTGATCCGAAGGTGCTGTCTGAGGGCTAAATGATTTTATTGGCCTACGCAGCGATTAGTAGATTGTGATCCGAAAGTACTGTCTGAGGGCTAAATGATTTTATTGGCCTACGCAGCGATTAATACATTGTGATCCGAAGGTGCTGTCTGAGGGCTAAATGATTTTATTGGCCTACGCAGCGATTAGTACATGGTGATCCGAAGGTGCTGTGTGAGGGCTAAATGATTTTATCGGCCTACGCAGCGATTAGTACATTGTGATCCGAAGGTGCTGTCTGAGGGCTAAATGATTTTATTGGCCTACGCAGCGATTAGTAGATTGTGATCCGAAAGTACTGTCTGAGGGCTAAATGATTTTATTGGCCTACGCAGCGATTAATACATTGTGATCCGAAGGTGCTGTCTGAGGGCTAAATGATTTTATTGGCCTACGCAGCGATTAGTACATGGTGATCCGAAGGTGCTGTCTGATGGCTAAATGATTTTATTGGCCTACGCAACGATTAGTAGATTGTGATCCGAAGGTGCTGTCTGAGGGCTAAATGATTTTATTGGCCTACGCAGCGATCAGTACATTGTGATCCGAAGGTGCTGTCTGAGGGCAAAATGATTTTATTGGCCTACGCAGCGATTAGTATATTGTGATCCGGAGGTAATGTCTGAGGGCTTATTGCTGTTGGAGCCGAGGAAGCCATTGACTTCAAGCTAGGGGTCGAGACAGGGGAGGAGAAAAGTGGATACGGTAGGAAAGGTGTATGACAAGGGAGAAGTTTTCGAGCGAGGGATGAAGAAGTACATGGGCGTCCGGATGGCCGGCGCGAAAGAATTAAACGTTGCATAGAATTGGACTTGATGAAAAAGAGCGAGGAATTAAGAAATGGGATAAATATCTAACGAGATGAGCAAAAGCTTCAAGAGATAAAGAACAAAATAATTCTAGAACAACTTTCACTGTAAGTTTAAAATAAATTAATTAAAACTGTAACTTTTCTCATCCATTACTTCATTATATACGTATTAACTGCAGTCAGATGCAATTCGGACTAAAAACCCAACCCGAACGGGGCTTATAAACGAACGACAACAGCCCTATTACAACGGGAGGGAATATTTCTGCTTCCCGCCTATCTCCAAATGTACACACGCCGAGAATCTGTGTTTAGGGTGTACCGTGACTCGTTACTGAAGAGAACACAGGCCTGTTGATCACAGGTCCAGGGATGATACTCTCCAAATGAACACACGCCGAGAATCTGTGTTGAGGGTGTACCGTGACTCGTTACTGAAGAGAACACGGGTCTATTGATCACAGGTCCAGGGGTGATACTCTTCAAATGTACACATGCCGAGAATCTGTGTTTAGGGTGTACCGTGACTCGTTACTGAAGAGAACACAGGTCTATTGATCACAGGTCCAGGGGTGATACTCTCCAAATGTACACACGCCGAGAATCTGTGTTTAGGGTGTACCGTGACTCGTTGCTGAAGAGAACACAGGTCTATTGATCACAGGTCAAGGGGTGATACTCTCCAAACGCACACACGGCGAGAATCTGTGTTTAGGGTGTACCGTGACTCGTTACTTAAGAGAACACTGGTCTATTGATCACAGGTCCAGGGGTGATACTCTCCAAATGTACACACGCCGAGAATCTGTGTTTAGGGTGTACCGCGTCTCGTTACTGAAGAGAACACGGGTCTATTGACCACAGGTCCAGGGGTGATACTGTCAGGCCCAATTCAGACGAACCTTTCTGGGCTATGCGGAGAGTCGGATACAGGCTGTTGGCCTTCTTGCGTACTGACCTCTCTCGTGGAGTCTTCTGTAATCATTTGCGCCGATGTCGCGGTTTCCGTAGCAGAGGAGAGCTGCTGCGAGGGTTACCTGCTGTCGACTCCCAATAGCTGCGAGCTGTTAGAGAAAAGTACCGATCTTCTTGACTTGTTGAGACTTGTGGGCGACTTTGTACCAGCCTTGTGGTGTGACGTACCTGCCAGCAGGACGCACATGACATAAAGGCAGATAGGAATCAGAATACATGTCTGCGTAGCTCAGTTGGTAGAGCTGCTTGCTCCGGAATAAGCGTACTCGGGTTCGAATCCCGGCGTAGACCAAAAATGACGGAGAAATTTACTTCGTTATAATGGCGCCCGAACTACCCGGATGACCCGACCGTTCAAAATCTCGCATTGGTGTGATGTTATTTCCACACCGCGAGATAGGAAAAATCAGAGAATTCCTTCTCCAGTGCTTCGAAAAATAAATGTGTGTGACGTTGCATTCCACACACCAGATTGACTGGGAGTTCTCAAGTGCACGTTCTACAGTGGATGGCTGCCTGCAACGATTCATGGTCACGGCTGATCCGTGAGTCATGCCCCCGGCCCTCTTTCGGGGGGGGGAGATGTGACGTACCTGCCAGCAGGACGCACATGACATAAAGGCAGATAGGAATCAGAATACATGTCTGCGTAGCTCAGTTGGTAGAGCTGCTTGCTCCGGAATAAGCGTACTCGGGTTCGAATCCCGGCGTAGACCGAAAATGACGGAGAAATTTACTTCGTTATAGTGGTTACTGTTTCGGTTACCCGGAACTGCCTCCAGAGATAAGAGATGACTTGCCTTGAGACATTCAGCAGTCTTGCTACGTTAGCTTGCGATTGCCCTGCTTCTAATCTACCGATAGCTCTCCTCCGTCTTCCCATTAACAATCCTACTCAAACTTCAAAAGCCTCCTCCCGCTGAGGACAACGTTTACCAAAGTCGTTTGCTAGCCAGCTGAATGCCGTAGGTCGTCATTTGCATGTTCTCAGAGGAACAAGCAGAATGTTGATTGGGTACGTCGACTTAGCGTTTCTCTTGCATATGTCTCCCAAAATTCTTTACAATCGGTCGTCGCGTTTTGGACATATTCTTGAATTTGCATTTGTCGCGTTAGTTTTGGACACCAGTTTATATACGCACCATAAACTCACCTGATTAAAAACATCATATATAACAGTTTGAAAAAATATATATATTTGCACCTTAAACTCGCGCGATTAAACACGTCGTTAATAGCAGTTTAAAATAACCACCCGGATTGTGACACGAATTCGTTAGAAATAGGGATAGGTTTGACCGAACACCATTAATTTCTTCGAAAAAGCTACCAACAAGGGTTTCAGCCTGTGACTAATTAATGAAGATCAGAAACATGTTCGCGACATATTTTATTGCAGCGCCTGTGGCCAACAGACACTCGATGAATGGGATGCGACGAATCGACGCTTGACAACCTAAGTATAACGAATGAAAACTCATCTAAATCGACCCTTCAGAAAAGACCAACGAATGGAAAGTTGACGAACTGAGCGCCCTACTCCGTAGACGTCGGTAAAAACCCTCATACTTACTTTAAGCTGCCCAAAGTATCTTAAAAGCACTTGATCATTTATTGGTGTTGAATTTTATACACAAGTTCTAGGCTTGTGATTCTTGACAATTTATTAGCGTCTACAAACCTGAATTTTGTTCAAATGCTCAGAAATCGTGCAAAAAAGCTTTCCCCAATAGTTTATACGATGTTTTAAAAGTTCAATTGAACTATTTTTTATTTTCTTATTTGTGTAAATGAAGCCGAAACATTACGTGTCTTGAACTGTCTATGTACAGTATTTGGGCGTGCGAAGAATCTCGGTGCGTGTTCTGTAGTGTTCGGCTGTTTCTGCGGAAAATAAAATAAAATAAAATAAAAATAAAAATAAAGTGGATTTTATTGTTTATTTCATCTCGTGTTTTTCATTATGTAAGTATGTATGCATGCTACAAGGCGTTTTATAAAATGAGAACTGTGGGTGAAAGTTCTTTGAAATGCTAACCTCATTTGAAACCGTACTTTGGTCGACTTCAGTGATTCAGGAGGGAAAAGAAAACCAAAATTAAAGCAGAACTGAGCCACTCTTTCTAAAGAAGAAGATGCCATTTGTTCGAGACTAAATTATAGTTTCAAAACGAAATCGAAATCAAAACCTTTTTGACACTCGGTGCTCTTGATTTAAACGCCTTTAATGTATGTTTTTTGTTATTCGTATGCGGGGCCATGTTGTCGCAGTTAATGCGGCACCCAACTAATGGGGCTATCGTTTCTTTTAAGTCAAGAGGAAGTGGTGGGGAGGAGGAGGCACGGGGTACAGTGGCGGGGGAAATGAAGATGGGGGTCGCAACTCGTCGTCACCATGCGCTCGAACAAAAAGCATCATTAGGGGATCTATCAGTCGGTGAAGATGGCCGGAGTGCTTTTACATTGAATTAAGTCCCCGGAACGTTAAAGCGTGCGATGGCAGGTGATTTTTCATGGAGGATAATGCTGTTAAAAAGCGAGATCACCGTCAAAACTGAAGAATGCTTCAAGCGCTATTATTAAGTTTTCAATTGGGGCGAAGAAAAGGCAGAGAGGAGGGTTTTAGCCAGAGAGGGAGGGTAAGTTTACTGAGCAAAACGACATTTAGATGGATCCGCCTTTCATTTTCCTGCTTTTTTGACACTTTTAGCTCGATTGCTGTTCGGATTTTATGCCCATCCTCCACACTTACGCGCGCTCTCTCTCTTACTTTTTTCCCCCGATAAAAACAAATGAGCTATATCCTATGTAGGTCGTTTCTGAGAATATACAAATTTAACAAGCACAAAATGTGCATGTCTGGAGCTGCAAAAAAGTGTTTTATTACTGATATTCTCCAACTGCGCTCTTCCTTCCATCGCTGTCACACAGATTCTTTTTCTTTTCTGACAGTACATGTCATTTTCTTAGAACAGAAATATTCGTCAGTGGAATTTATATATTTTTGGCGTATCATATTTAATGGAATTTATATATATTTTTGGCGTATCGTATTTCATGGAATTTTTATGTTTTAGGCTTATCATATTTCATATCCTATTATGGTTTTAACTTTTTAGGATAACTGGCGAATGAGTTATCCTTGCGCGACGTATTTCCGCAGTACCTTAGCTTCCTGAAAAATATGACTGAACCCTTTCAGGCTTAGTTTCCAGCACAATAGGACTAAAATATTTTAATCATACTGTACTAAAATATTTACCCGCAACTTTCGACCACATTGCTTGAGCAGGCCTTGTCACCAGCAACTAACTATCTGAAGTTGTCTCCGTCCGGTCTTAACGTACTAATATGTTACTACAGACGCCTAAAACAAGAAATCCTAAGCCGGAAGTAGGCGGTGACTCAAAAAAATACTGAATACGACGTTGAATGCCGTCATGTCAAAAGTCAATATGTTTTTTTTTTGTTTTTTTTTTTGTATTGGCGAACAGCCAGTAAAAAGAAACACTGACTCATGAGCATTACTGCTGTCAGCTAGTAGAAAGAAACTGGCTGACAGCAGTGGTGCTGATCGTTGTTAGATAACTTCCTAACATGATCAAACATGGAGTATGCTGAACATCCATTCCGAAAAAGCGGTTTCTCAATTACTGTTTTCATGACGATATTGTTCCTTTTCCGACTTCTTACTGAGTTAAATCTATGACCATTTCAAGTCACGAAAGTTTTTGAAGAACATCCCTTACCAGGCGTAAAACCACTTTGCACGTTCTTTACCTTCTCTGATGTCAAGCGACGTCTGTTATCAATAACGTTCTTTTGAAACACTTTCTCTTGTACACTCAGCAGACCAATACTACGTTAGTTCTGACATTCAGTTTGATAACTTTTTTTCTTACTCTGAGAAAAAAACAGCACCTCTGCAATCCTAGGGTCAACTCCTAACTCCTAAAGCTACCATCAATGATGAAATCGCCACAATATTTTAATACAGTATACACCATATTGACAAAAGTCACCGGGCAACCCTTCAAAAGCAAATGAACGGATGCGCTGCGTTGTTAAGATGCGCGGTACAGCTGCAAACGGTATAAAAACAAGCCTGCAGATGACTGCGATCATATCGCACAGTGAGGTTGAGTGAAAATGTCGCGGAGGGAGAGAACTGACTTCGAGAAAGGAAAGATTTAAAAACCAGAGGTTGTACTTTCGTGCAACAAGTCAAAGGAGTAAGTAAGGCTGTCAAAGCACGATCAGATTAGTCTTAATATAGAGCACAAACACCACACCTCCCAATCACTATCTAAAAACGTAGGTTAAAAAATGTCTTTATTTACAATTAAAAGGGTGAGTTTAAAAGCTCTAGCGAGCACTTTCGCGAACCACTATGATCGCATCATCAGGCTAAGGAGTGAAATCACTATGAAGCGGTACGTGACTTATATAGTAACAGAGATGAGCACATGATTACAAATATGTAAATGAGATGAGATAAAAGATATTAAATGTCAATCACTACAAACTATTTACAAAATTACCTAAATTATTTTGAGGGATCTTCGCTTGGATATTCCAATATGAGATCTCTCCAGGCACTAGGAACATAAACAGGTATATCCTCATTGCAGCACTTAGGTCCCAGTTTTATAACGTGAAGACTCTCAGTAAATAACGTAGGACTTTTTGTCGAGGCTGTTGATAGCAAGTTTGCATTGTCCCAATACGGTTTTAGGTCTCCCTCAATGACAGTTTTTGACAAAGTCGAAGTAACTGCTCCTTTACGAATTGCATATTTATGTTCAGACCATCTGATTTGTTGGGTGTTTTATTAGTAGGTTGTCCATAAGAGAAACCGAGAGACGTTTAAACATACCCAAGTCAACTGTTTTGGATGTACTAAATAAGTGGAAGACACATGACGTGCCTGAAGCAGCAAAACGTACCGGCAGACGAAAGAAAATCAGTGATTGAGGACGTCGAAGCCTCAGGAGAGTCGTTTCAGCTAATCGACAAGACCTCAGTGTACAGGTGAGTAAAAATGTTGGAACCTCGGTATGTACACGTACCATTCGCAGAGAACTTCATTCCATGGGTTACCGTGGTCGTGCGGCTGCTCATAGGCCTTTCATCTCCACTCGGAATGCCACTCGTCGTTTAGCATGGTGTAAAGAACATTTATCGTGGACAGTAGATCACTGGAAACGGGTCCTACAGATTGATGAATCCAGATACACGATCCATCAGTCTGATGGCCGTGTGTGGGTATGGCGGCAGACGGGGGAACGCTATATACCACAGCGTACTGTTCCTACGGTCAAGTTTGGAGCTGGCAGTGTACTCGTGTGAGGATGTTTTTCGTGGAACGGTCCCGGCCCATTGGTTATCGTGAAAAAACCTGTTAACCAGTACGTCTACCTCGATATTCTGGACAATTATGCCCTACAAACTCTGTGGCAATACTATGGAACCGAGCCTTGTTGGTACCAGCAAGATAATGCACCGAGCCATAAAGCAAAAACTGTTACGGCGTGGTTTGACAATAATTCCGTATCGTGTGTGGAGTGGCCAGCACAGAGCCCTGATCGTAATCCCATAGAGCACCTATGGGATGAATTAGAGCGCCGCATAGAAAGTTTGGAACCAAGACCTACTACTAAGCAACAGTTAGCGACAGTATTATGTACTGAATGGAAGCGCATACCTATCCCTGTGTTCCAAAACCTTGTCGAAAGCATATCTCGAAGGGTCAGTGCGTGTATTAAGGCCAAAGGTGGACGGACACCGTACTAATGTATGTCAATAAATGATATGTTGTGTTTCTCTTCTAGGTGTCCGGTGACCATTGTCAATATAGTGTTTATGTCCTAAGAAGCCATCTACTGCAAGAGCCCTACCAGTTTGAAGATATTTTTATACCTTTGTAGACCTCCTGTATTGAGATTCCTATCGCATTTGTTTCTTTCTGTGATATTATCTGCTTCTACCCAAGTTCAACTTTGCTTTCATTTTTTATTAAATCGCAAAAGTATTCACTCCTGCTTTAGCTTGTGTAGGTATACGAGCTCTGGTGGTTAAAAACCGCATAAGATACACACAACCCATTCTCTATCCAAACTTCTATTAATCTTTCACCATTATCATTCACACTAAGATGATTAAAATCACCTAGAGTATTGTCATAGATATCTCATTCTCAGCTCTGATTCTAGCATTGAATTTACCTGTTAGAATAACTCACTTTCTCTTTCACCCCAAACTGGCCCAAGAGAACTAGCTCATCCCAGAAATCATTCTTCTACTCTGAAGGTTTAGAATAACAAAGAGTACGAACTACTACTTACAATTCCTGTTCTCCGAAGTTCCGCTTTCAAACACAGCTACAAAATCTTCTCACTCACACAACTATCGTGAATCAAGTTGTTCTTCATTTTTGCTTAAAATCACACCTACGCCTGTTTGATTTTTTTACCATTCATCACTCCTTACCACACACACAAGTGCATTCTCTTTTTCTATTCCGAATCTTTACTTTTTAGCTTCATTTACACACACATCGCATTTGATCCATGATTATTCAATTCTTCGACCTCTATATTGCATTGTACAAATCATTCATCTAGTATTCGATACATTAAACTCACACTCACTGAGCCGAGATTTTATTTGTCATAGGCTGTTAATTCCAGTCAGATCGTTTCAGTGGTGACCAGATTTCTGAAGTGGCGTAGACCTACCATATCTCACACTTGAGTCCTTTGATATCTTACTTTGAGTCTCAAACTTAGAAAAACATATCAGTGTGGGGAATCAACCCACAGTCGTCAGTTCTAGTTGGTCATTCCGCTTAAGGATTCTGGAAAGAAACCCAGTGAGCTTGAGAGTTTTAACCATTATCACGCAAAACTACTAGGTACTAAAATAATATGTGTACTAATCCAAATTTGATATCAGCCACTCAGATTCACGAAGCCCCTGTCCTACTTAAATATATCTGATTTATCCTACATAAAAACAGAACGGGCACATGTGTACAACTTTCGTTCCTGTCGTTCACTCTGACAAAGTGACTACCAAAGGCACATGGTTTTGTCAACAAAAGTACCTGTGGAACTTCAAGTTATGGGAACTTTCTTCTGGGATACTAACCAATATTTTGTTATATTTCCTTAACTGGTGTTCAAACGTTAAACTTAGTTAAAAAAAGACAATTTAGAACAAACGAAATGCAGAAGATGAGTAGTAAATTGCAGAGTCGTGGGAATATGCAAATATGGAAATCACGACGTAATACCATGTGACCAACAATAATTGGCATAAAAGGAGAAGCAGCACATTTGTGGAGTTCAGAAAGAGCTGCAGAAATATGAAAAATGACATTCCTTGTCGTTATCGCGCCCTGCCAGTGGTAGCATTTCTTTTTATTTAAACAGTATGACAGAAAGACGGCAGGTGGATATGTTTGCTCGTGGTCGGACTATCGGAATATTGGAATCCTGCCAAACGCAGATTAATGTTGCCACAGCCACTGGCGTGAATCAATCCATTGTATCCAGACTTTGGAGAAGGCACCAGGACTCAGGAGATGTTAATCGTTAATCTGGGACAAGTCGTCCACGGATTACAATGGCTCAGAATGTTACGTATGTGGTACTAACAACGAGACGTAACAGGTAGATAGCGGCAAGAGCTATTGCTTTAGAGCTGTGTGCGGCTGGTGGACCAGCTTTTTCCAAGGTGACAGTATAAATATGGCTGGTGGACCAGCTTTTTCAAGGCGACATTATAAATACGGCTGATGGACCAGCTTTTTCAAGGCGACAGTATAAATACGGCTGATGGACCAGCTTTTTCAAGGCGACAGTATAAATACGGCTGATGGACCAGCTTTTTCAAGGCGACAGTATAAATATGGCTGGTGGACCAGCTTTTTCAAGGCGACATTATAAATACGGCTGGTGGACCAGCTTTTTCAAGGCGACAGTATAAATACGGCTGATGGACCAGCTTTTTCAAGGCGACAGTATAAATACGGCTCAACGAATTATACACGAGAACTCTTGCAATTTGCATTACACTCACTATGTCAGCAAGAAATACCAGGGTACTGTGGTGCGGACAACATCGGGAAGGATAATACTATCAATGCACCAATGTCCTCTTCTCCGATGAATCCAGGTTCAGTCTTGAAAGTGAAAACCATCGTATTCTCATCTGGAGAAAACCCTGGAGCCTATTATTCTCCTAAAAACATCCGAGAAATGCACCATTGCAGAGGTGATGGCGTACTTGTCTGGGGCGCATTTTATCTAACGGGCGCACGCAGCTCTATGTCTATTCTGGTGGAACCTTAACAGATCAGAGATGCAGAGACCAAATCCTTGATCCTTACGCGTGGTTTTTCTGGGGTGCTATTGGCCCAGATTTCTCGTTCATGGACGATAACGCGAGACCTAATAAAACTGCTGTTGTTTTTGATTATGTGGAAAGTGAAGATATCCATCGTATGCCATGGCCACCGGATTCTTCAGACCTCAACCCAGTAAAGCATGTGTGGGATGCAGTAGGAAGATACATTGTAGGTCGTCAACCACTTACCAGGACTCTGGAGGAACTCCAATTTGCTCTTACCCAGGAGTGGGATTTTCTGCCACAAAGTTTTCTTGTTTTTCTTGTCAACAGCATGAGACATTAATGCGACACTTGTATCGCTGTAAAAGTTAACCATACGCGTTACTAGACCGTAGTACAGAACCAGAAACGCTTCTGGAAAATTCCAGCAGTTTTCACCGTTTTGAACTTTTACCTGGTTAATTTTTTAATGTGATTTTCTATTGCCCATTTGGTTTCTCAAGAAGATATCTATGTAGAGTAAACAGCCTATTTTCTTGTGCTTTCTCGTTTTTGCAATTTACACTCTCTTTTTGTTGATTTTATTTAACTTTTGGACACCAGTGTGTTTTATTTCCCAATTCTGTTGACTCATTTATGTAAAATTTTAGTTCTCTCTCAACTTTTTGGTTCTCTTCTGAAAACTCGATTAAAAAAATTCTTCCGTGAACCGATACAGCTGAACTCGGTAAACCTTTTGAGATTACTTTCTCCTTAAAATAACGCAAATTTTTTTCTGCAAGGGGGCGTAGATATATTAAGGGTATGCAAAAGTTTCTGACGTCCCCGCTAGCGGGCGCTGTAGGGGTATAACCGGCCGGCGACCCGTGATGTCAGTTTGTACATGAAGCTAAGCATGGCGGTCGATAAAGCTCATTTGCGGCATTGTTTGTTATTCATGTTTAATTTAGGGAAAAGTGCAAGTGAAGCATACGGTTCAATAAGCCAGGCGTATGGCGAAATGGTTATGGATGAGCGGACGTGTCGAGAATGGTTTGCCAGGTTTAAGAAAGGTGATCTAAACTTGGAAGGCAAGCCACGTGCAGGTAGACCGCAGGAACTCGCAGACGAGGAGCTGGAATCGCTGTTGCAAGAGCATGCCACACAATCGGTCCTGCAACTGGCGAAACGTTTGAAAGTGGCTCGAACGACGTTGGTACGGCGTCTACAGGCCTTGGGGAAGATCCAGAAGATTGGTAAATGGGTTCCGCATATTTAACGGAGCTTAAATTTTTCAACGATTTGTCAGTTTCGAACGGTTTTCCATACAGTAACACAGAGAGCACTCAAGTATTCAGGCAAAGCTCACTAGAGGTCAAAGCGGCCAGAGCGCATTGTACAGCCCTTCATCAGTCGTGTATGTCTCACGGTGACTGGTCATCAGATCAATGGACAAAGGCAGTGCTTACAGATAAAATCGGCTGCAGCCTTTCGTATGATTCAAAGCGAAAACTGTTCTGGTGAGAACGTGGGACTGCTTATGATGTTAGGATCATTGTTGAATGGGACAGCTGTGGCGGTCGCAGCGTCATAATATGGTCCGGCATTATGGTCTATGGATGTTCCGAAATGAAGGTGATTGATCAAAAAACAATCACCAGGCAGCGATACTGCAGTGATGTGATTCTTCACCACATTCGTCTGTTCGGTGGTGCAGTAGAAGCAGATTTTATTTATATGGAAGGAAAAGCCCGTCCTCACCGCGGAGCAGCTGTGGATGAAGCATTGCTAGTAAAGATATGGGTCCGATAAAGTGTCCTGCGTGCTACCCTGATCTCAATGCAATCGAACATGCATAGGGGCTCTGGAGAGACATTTTGCGCGAAGGAGTCCCTCACCAGCAACCATTTCAGCATTTCTCAGGGCTCCCAAGCAGGAATGGAACAGTTTGCTTCATGATATCCTAAATCACTTGGTGCTAAACATGCCACTCTAGTGCCAAACTGCACTGCGGCACGAGATACACATATCCGCTACTTAAGACTTCGTCCTGTAGCGGATATGTTTGTGCAGGGCTGTTAGAAAAGTATCGCTGGGCGACACGTAAGTCTGTTCCTTCTTCGTAACATTTTATTCTGTTTTTTTCAATCTCTGTTAAATATTATTTACAAGTTTTGATGTCATGCATTTTATTTTATTGTTACTGTTACCGTAGATACGACTTATAGTCTAAAAACAGTTTTTTTTTCGATTTTGACTGGTAAAAACGTACCTCATTCGTAAGTTTTGGATAGCATTGACACTGCCCATAAATATACACTCATGTCCATACATTTATTCTAATAGGATGTGGATGAAAATATTATAATACGGAGTAAACAAGATGAAAAAGATATGTACACACATAAATAAGCATGCATTTCTGCTTGTTAATACAGAAAATAGATAAAAGAACAAAACATATCATTTTCTGACTTTGGCTCACAATAACTAAAATTGGCAAATCATGGATCATTTTAATAGGGTATATGTCCGTCCCTGACCGCAATTCGTTACTGATATCGGTGGGCCATTCTTTTCAATAGATTGTCCAGAAGATCCTGAAGGAGGTTTCTCCATTCTTCTTTCAGAGGCATCACCAGGTTTTTTTTTTTTTTTTTTTTTTATGCCAGGTGGAGTATCATGTTCAGCAGTACACCTTCTCAGAGCGTCCCAAGCATTTTCGATGGGATTCTCCATTCGGTTGATTCCCTCTCTCTCTCACTCTCTCTCTCTCTCTCTCTCTCTCTCTCTCCAACAGTTCATTTACACATGATAGTCGATGAGGATGGGCGTTATAGTCCATAAAAACTAAAGAATTTTCTACAGCACCACGAAACAGCCTTACATGTTTTAAAATGACCTCCTCAAAATAACACTGGCATTCATTGACTCTTTCTCCAACTCTAGGAGCTCTGTACGTATACGCCCATTGGTCGTAATCCCAGATAAGACCAGTATTCCACCATCCCTGTAATGGTTAACTTATACGACGTTTCTGGCTGAATAAACAGTGTGAGGTTCTTGCCAGATATATTGGCGCCTAGAATCAGACGATAAACAAAATTGGCTTTCCTCTGCGAACAGAACATTGACCCATTGCTTTTGACTCCATGTCTAGTGTTCACGACCCCATTGATAGCCAGTTATTTTGCGCACTGGAGTGAATGGAACACACTATCCAGGATTTCAGGCATACAATCTGAAATTATTGAAACGCCTTGACATGGTTTGACGCGATATTTTGATACCCGTGTTTGATTCCAGCTGTTTTACAAACTTATCAGCAGTTATTCAGCGAGATCTTTTAGCCGTCACAACAAGATGACGATCTTCTGATGGAGTAGTTTTGCGTGGTCGACCACTACTGAACCTTCTGGTAGCTATTCCATGTTCAGAAAATTGTTTCTAGATCGGTGATACTACGCTTTGGGCAATTCCGATCACCTTCGCTAGGTCTCTCGTTGTTCGCCCTTCTTCCAGTTTACCAACAATTCGAATTCGGGTAAAATCATCCAGATGAGTTCGTTTAGATGTACTACAAGTCCCCATAACAACCAAAAAGGCAGATCCACCCTTCAATACCTACGAAACAAACGATTTCTTCCCACTCACGCTTCAGCTTTTATCGCCCTGTCACACGATTTCAGCTGTCACACGATTCATGACAATTTACATATGACCAAATACTCTCACATAGCTTGCTCTTACGTGTTTCGATGACGTCAGAGTGTGTTTACTGATAACCAATGGCTTGCGAGTCCGAAATTTAGCCTTTTGTCACTGATCCTTAATTTTTGGACATGATAAATTAGGACAGATAAAGGCAGATAGCAGCGGAGCACATGTCCGCGTAGCTCAGTTGGGAAAGCGACTGACTCCGGAGTGAGGGGACCCGGATTCGATGCCGGCGTCTGTGTTTTCACAGTGTATATACTATATATAATGAAATCTGAACAACTAGGTTGCATACTATTAAGGAAAGGAAAATAAAAAAACTCAAAAGATCACGAAAGCATGGTGGAGTGACATGGAAGAGAATTGCTGAGGACAGAGAGTTGTGGAAGGGTCTTAGGGAGACCTTCATTGACCAGTGGATTGAAAATGGTTGTTGCTAATGTTTTGATAATAATGGTGACTCATAGAACAATTTATTGCATGCACATACCCAATAACGTGTGGGCCCACCTTCCGCTTTTACCACAGCAGCAACATATCGTAGCATGAACTCCATTAGGTGTTTGAAATGTTCGGGGGTACTGTGCGCCATGATTCCAGGACAGCAGTCCGTAAAGCGACGAGAGTTCTCAGTGGTGGGCTTCGGGCCCGACTGCATGAATTCACTTCGTCCCACAACTAATAAACTGTGTTCAGATACGGAGAGCCGCCCCGGTGGCGCAGTGGTCTAAGGCGTTGGCCTCTGATCATTCGTCGGAAGGGGTCCGGGTTCGAATCCCGGTGAGGCATGGATGTTGTGTTTGTCTTACGGCACTGGCTCTCTCCCTTCCTCTGGAACCAGTGACTCTAAATTAGGGACGGGCGACTGCTTATAGCCCATTGAGTTGCTCACGGTGGTCGTTAAATCTCAAAAAAAAAAAAAAAAAAAAAAAAAAGATACGGAGAGTGGGAAAATCACTCGAGGGCTGCGAACTAACTTATATGCTCCTCCAACCGGTCCTTTGCCCAACGGGAGCGATGAGAGGGAGCATTGTCTTGTTAATGGAAGGCCTTATGGGATGGGAAACGAATAACCATGAGCTGATGTAGATGGTTGAAGAGTCCGTCAACGTAGCCTTTTGCAGTAATGGGGGTCTTCAAAGGTAGAAGGACCCCCAAGGTTGCCAACGTAGATATCCCCCGAACATTACATCGCCTCCACAGGTCAGTAAACGCTCGACTTGACAATTGGGTCCACGGCCTCTTGTGGTTGACCGTACGCGGACTCCCGTGTGTTCGTGTGTTGTATTTGGGACCGCGATTCATCGGATCAAGATACCCGTTTGCAGCCTTCCGCGCGCGGTCCAGTGGCGATGTTCCTTTGCCCTCTAAAGCATCGTAGCCCTGCCACGTGATGTTAACAATGAACTGGATGTGCACATCGGATTCTACACTGGTTTCCATAAATTAAGGGAAAAAACTGAAAAATCACGATTATTTGTGACAGAACAATTGAAAATATACGAAACGTGAGTACATGATGTTATGTGGAATCAGGATATCGTATGAAAATGAGTGGCAATGGCATCGGTTTATGCAAATGAGCCGCAGCATAAAAGGGGCTGTTGCGCAGGTGTGGATCACATCGTTTGCGGCAGGTAAAGTAAGCATTTTGAGATAGCAGATTAATTGTGTTGGCTGCGAGACATCATTTAACAGATGAAATGAGATGGAGATCCATTGAAGGACTAGAGGCAGGCCAATGTTAAGTAGAAGTTGCAAGGTAGCTTCAGTGAATCCTTCTGTGGTCCACAGACTGTGACCCAATTTGAAAATACACAATTAGCTTTCCGAAGGTATAGCGAAGGAAAGGCTAGGGTTACAACATCCGTGAATGACCAATATCTCCGATTAACGGCGCATAGGAACAGTACATATACCGCGACACAACTGCGATCTGACCTTGCTGCAGCTATAAGAACGGTGGTATCGGCTTTCAATGTGCTCAGAAGGCTTCATGAAGGAGGTCTTTATGCTTGACAACCAGCACTCTGCAAGCTCCTTACCCTGTCAGAAAGGGGGAACGTTTGAATTGGGCAAGACTTCACGTCAATCGGAATGAAAACCAGTGGAGATCAGTACTCATCACAGAAGAGTCCAGATTTGCTTTGCAGAGCTATTCCAGGCGTGCTCTGATCTGGATAGGACGAGGGACACGCTATCATTTTTCTATGATGAGTGAATAGGACAATTAGGGCGGTGGTAGCGTGCAGGTTTGGAGCGGCATCTCGTTAGGTGGACCCACAAATCTATATGTACTTCCAAGAAGAACCATGAATGTTCGCCTCTATACGGGTCATGTCCTGGATCCGTATGTTCGTCCTTATTCAGGCGCCATAGTAGATACATTTCGCCTACAAGACGAGAAATTTTGTCGCCTCCAAGCAAGGCTGGTAGAACAATATTTTAAAGAGTAGAACACTGTCCGTATGGGAGACCAGTCATGTATACCGACCTTAATCCGACAGAGTATTTTTTTTTTTTTTTTTTTTTGGAGGTTTAACGACCACCGTGAGCAACTCAATGGGCTATAAGCAGTCGCCCGTCCCTAATTTAGGGTCACTGGTTCCAGGGAAGGGAGAGAGCCAGTACCGTAATACAAACACAACATCCATGCCTGACCGGGATTCGAACCCGGACCCCTTACGGGCGAATGATCAGAGGCCAACGCCTTAGACCACTGCGCCACCGGGGCGGCACCGACAGAGTATGTTTGAGTTGCTGCAGAGAGACGTGTTGCTGCCCTTAACCTCCTCCGCAAGACCTGGAGAGACTTAGACAAGCTTTGCACGAACAATGGCCGTTGCTATACTTACTGAGTTTATAGGCATCACCATGAACTGCATAAAACATTGCCTGCAACACTGCAAGAGGGGACCACACACCCTATTGAGGGTTTTTGACTATTTTACTATGACACTTTATTTTTTACCTGGTTCTGTATGTGATCATTTTTGTCGGAATGAAGTGTTTCTTACAAAATGTTTTAGGCCGTTCTCTAACTTACTATATGATGCAAGTTTTCATCCAATTTCATAACATTTCATTACACATTTTTTGAGTTATCGCGAGCTTTTCTGTGTTTTCCTTAATCTGTGGAAACCAGAGTATGTCTCAGCCATGCAACCGTACGTCAAATGGTCTATGTACAGACTTCCGTATGTGCTTCGTCTCTGAATACCGATGCTGTTCTCTTCATTGTGACCCTCCGTTTCGACGTTACGATACGTGACCGAGGGTGTTCTCCTAGATCGCGATTGGACGTGGAAGGCCATACACTGTGTATATCTCCGGGCAGCTACCTGTTTTGCCGATTTTGATGTAGTACTGGTACTTGTCCGACGGGCGCACGTGGAAATCCCAGAAGATCACGGCAGTCACGAAGATAAAGCATCCCATCCTCCTTCCAGCAACTGTCTGCTCTCGATTAAACTCACTTAGATCGCCGTGTTTACCATCACCACAGTCGCAAGTATGCTATACAGCAATTACGTATCTCACTTATAGCTTTATAGCCACCTGGAGTTTTTGTCTATCCTCGCTCTTATGGTAAAGTAACGCAGGTTTGAGGATGGGTGCGGTGTGTATAACAAACTGCGATTTCAGTGTGTGTGTGATATGAAAAGTATGGTGATGCACAGGCACAGCATTTAACCGCTCTGGCAATCGACCGATAGGGTATTACTGTGCCACAGTGATTAGAGAAAACACTATCTTACATTTACTAACATGCTTGGTCAGCGTAGTGTGAAGTTTTGAACCCTGTAGCGTTCTTTACTTTGAGAATACTACGTAAAATTTCCTCTTCTTATTTACTCACTCAAAGTGAAACAAAGTCACCTTCCAGAAATACTTACAGTTCGCCTTTTATTCCATCAGTATCGCACGAGTACTTCACTCGGATATGAAGAACTAATTCACAACAGTACTAATATTTTAAAATTGATTAACGTAAGTTAGTGAGCAGAAAACTTGTTTAACAAACTGCAACACTAAATATACAACAACACAACTCGAGCACGCTGACTTCACGTAAACACAGTTTCAGCTTAATACAGCTTTCACTACGCTTTTTTCTGCTTGCTTCAACATTATATATATCTCTCATTCTTATCTGTCAACACGCACACGTCACTCACTCTGACTTCAAGGCTGTTGCAAACATACATTCAGCGAGTGAGAAAATATAACGTTAAGGTTGAAAACGCTAAAAGAGAATGAACTCAAATTTACATAGAGAAAGAAACTAAAAATGAAAGTTAAATGAGAGTATACGTCATAGCCCCCCTACCCCAAAGTACTTTACGACTTAAACTTTGGCTCACAGTCTCCGGTGGCTAGAACATACCTCGCCAAGGCAGCATCCAGCGCAACATGAAGGTAAGCGGTGCTAAATATATCCGGAATTATGGTTTAGGCTGCAGTCTTATGCTTACTTTAGATACGTGCAATGGGCGAACTCGAACTTCTGATTTAAGGATTCTTGTATTGCAGGAGGAACTTCAGTGGATCAAATGGTATGTAACAGGACTAAATGAAGTGCGAAGAAAACAAGATAATCTCATAGAACCGAAAAAGGGACATCTGTTTTACTATCTCGGAAGAGATAGTGGCAGAAGTATTAAATCTGTAATTAACAAAAAATGAAGGAGAAGGTCCTATAGGTCGAACATTACACGACCCTTTATTAATTTGTCAGGAAGATGCCAGATTCAGGTCGTTCAAACTTACGCACCCACTGCAAATAATCCTGATAAAGAAATCGAAGATTTTTTCGAAGAAATCCAGCTCCTAAATAACAAGGTTTAGCAGCATTTGAAGTTAATTATGGGTCATTCCAATGCGAAAGTAAGGCAAAAAGCAACTGAATGAGACCTCGGTAGGTAAATATGGTCAAGGCAACGGAAACCATCGTAGAAATTCTCTTGTACAGTTCGTAGAGGCACAAAATAAAGGTTTTTCATTAGGAACTCTTTCTTGAAGAAAATGTCACATAGGAAACGGACATGGAGGCACCCAAATGGGCTAAACAGTAATATTGATTTTATTATGTTCAACAAACAATTTGTCATCAAAGACTGCAGTGTGTTTAACAATTTTTTTATTGAAGGTTTAACGACCACCGTGAGCAACTTAGTGGGCTATAAAGTCGTCCGTCCGTAATGTAGGACCACTGGTTCCAGGGAAGGGAGAGAACCAGTGCCGTAAGGCAAACACAACATCCATGCCTCACCAGGATTCGAACCCGAATCCTTTTCAGACTAGGCTACAGTGCCACCGGGGCGGCCTTAAGAGATTCACCAGAGGAAGTGACTATGAACACAGGAAGTGAGATCTAAGATGCACTTTAACACAAAACTTGAAAATGATGATGTCATAAAGACGGAGAGAAAGAGAGAGGAGAGAGAGAGAGAGAGAGAAAAGGGTGGAAGAGAGAGAGAGAGAGAGAGAGAGAGAAAAGGGTGGAAGAGAGAGATATAAATTTTGGAGAAAATGGTATCATTGAAGCTACGAAACTTAACTTATAGGAGTGAGATTATTCAGTCATATCTAGCATAAAGAAAAACAAACGAAACTGCCAAATTGATGAGATTAAGTCAGTAATAATATTTTCAGTTGATATACAGAAAGGTCATGCATATATTTATTGAGTAGATGAATTTGTAATGTTGAATAAGTAATTAATTTTTGAGTGACATCTATGTTTCGACCGTAAATTTGAAACTAATGACTACCGTTAGAGTCTGTATACAGTTGTCAAAAATAAAATTTGAAACATCGCAACAACAGAGAAAAAATAATTTATGACGTGTAATATTGCTACATTTCTGGTAAACTTTACCGTTCAGAAAAATAACGGCCAATGTATTAAATTTGTATTTAACAAACAGAATTTTTTTTAATTTTTGGGGTATCAGAAGCCTTAATTAGGACTATAATTAAGTGTTACTATATGAGCAAGTGAACCAAATTCTTGGTAATGCCACGGATGAGGTTTGTTTGTCAAATAATTCCAACTTTTCTCCCCTTATTATTATTTTTTCCTTTAATTTTGGCAGCAGACAAGATAGATGCTGCGTTTTCCTGAGGACCTAATTATCTCTTGGTAGTAATTGAGGAATTTTCCAGATCAATGCAATGCTTTGAATCAGTCAACTAATCCTCCTAATGGAAAAATAACGTAGCCCTTTGCTTTGAACGAAGGTCGTTAATCTCCCCATCATCCTACAATTATAAGTTTCAATCATTAAGAGAAGAAGAAGAAGAAGTAAAAGAAGGAAGGCGGCGTAAGGAAAAAGAAGCTTTTGTGCAGCGTGTAAAGAATCCATTTTAAAAAGCATTTCCAAACAACACCAGTGTATTATTCAGTTCGTTGATTTTCTTTGTTTTCACGGTTTCCTCTTTCAGCAGTTTAGGACTGAAATCGTCGGCGGAAAATTCTCAGGGGCCGCTGGGAGGGGAGGAATGAGAGATATGAAGCCATTATTATGCAAATGATGCCAATATAATTAGCCCATCTTGCTTTATGAGTCTTTACTTGGCGCCCGCGCCATCTGCGCCCTTCAAGACTGCCAAATAGCTTTGCCTTCCGAACAGCATTGGGAAATCCTGCGTTTGCCCTTTTTCCCAAACACAAAAAGGAAAAGAAGTATCGTTCTGATCATGGAAAATAATAAGATCCCTAACACTGCCTTCGCATTGTTTCTGGCTTAAAACGATTTCATCATTTTAGCATTTATGGCGTGGTTTATTTATACTTCATGATTCTGTTATGCGCGTAAAGGGAATGTTTCTAATATGCTTATATGAAAAACGAAAGTTTTCTAAAACCGAAGAATGTCCTGAAATGTTGGAACTGCATTACGTAGAAATGCATCTCTTTAGATCGCGACACGCGTCTGTCTTTTCAGTAAAATATAAGCATCTTGATTAACGGCTTTTGCTTTTACTGATGCTAAAATATAATGTCTGCGTGAGAATATCAGTTTCGGAGCGATGGGTACAGGAATTTTATTTCAGCTAATTTCTTTTTCAATGTGGGCTTTTCGAATTGCACAACATTTTCTAAATTTGCCAGCATTTCTTAATATGGCATGCCGTTTTGTGATGATCAATTTGTTATTTTATTGATTATTATTGATTGGAGGTTTAACGACCACCGTGAGCAACTCAAATGGGCTATAAGCAGTCTTGTCACCTGGAAAAAAAATATACAGCTAATATTTTTTTTCCAGGTGACAAGACTGCATTTGCTGGTACACCATTCCAAGAAGGGCTTATCTTATGTCCATATCTACTACAAATTAACAATGCAGTGTTTAAAAGTCTTTAAACGGAGAAATATTTTTGTTTACCTAGAATGGGGATTTCTTTGTCCCAGCAATTCAAATATACCTACGATCTGTGTGCGAGGAGCTCAGAAATATGGTTACTACCAAACTCGAGCAGTGCAACCCGACGTCAACTATAATAAGTCAGCTCGATCGACATACTGCTTTCTCCTGACGATACACAGGGCTGTGACGTATATATCTATTTTAACCCTCCTTTTTTAGTTCATTTCTCTTATGTCAATTGTGTTACTCGTAAGTTGTATTTTAATTTATAACGACACTTCGGAACCTCATAGATGCTTCGTGTTTTCGGCAGCAATTGGCAATTAGTCAGATTGTGAATAAAAGGCTGATGCTCTCAGTTACACGAGGAGTCAATGATAGATAGCCTGAGATAACGAAATAGTCTGCTAAGAGGTGGCAAACGAATGTTAATCTCAATTCAATTATATGTGATACCTCGTTTATTATTATACGACGAGTGATTTTTAAGTGAAGTGTATTTCAGGAAGTTGTGTTTCGCTGAGTGTACATCAGCAACTGAAGACACATAAAAAAAGTAGTGAAGTTCAGTAAGTAGTTTATTTTTCAGACTCCCAAACTGTGTCCATTAGCGTTACTGATATCTTTAGCACAAAGGTCATTCACAAATGACTGGGACTCATTTGGAATATGAAAAACTCAAGATGTTGATAATCGCACTATTTCGCCATAACACCTACTCTCCACCATGGTCAAGGTACTGTTGACATCTTTTTCGTAACTGTCTGATGGTTGTAGCACACCAGTCTTTGAAGAGAGAAGGCACCAACTCTTGAAAACTTCTCTGCACGTCATCATATTTTGGAATCTTGGGTGGCTCAATGGTCCTTTAATCTTGTCAAATAGGCCATAATCTGATGGGACAAATCAGATGAATATAGGGGATGTTATAAGACTGCGTAGCTAACGGATGTCGGTGTTACGTTGTTTCACGGTTAGTGTGAGAATTGGCACTGTCATGCTGTAACAGCACTTGCCATGTCCATTCCTCTTTACGACGGAGGATCTTAAGGATCAGGATTTCACATCCCAGAAGACTGTGGACATTTACTTGCCAGTAGAGGAAGCCGCTAGAAATTTCTTGGGACGGAAAAAAAATGTCACGCCATGTTTCCATTGCATGAAGTGTTTCTTTTCATGAGGGTAATGGTGAAACCACGAGTCATCACCTGTGACCAGCCTGGAAGAGAAATCTTCGCGGTCTTAATCGTGAATCGCGAGAAGTTCACGACATGTTTGAACCCTGCTCTCTTTTTGTTGAGGCGTCGGTTTGGGTGGCACCCAATATGCCCATACTTTCTTCATTCTCAGTTCCTCATGGATCACTGTATGAATTATTGCACTACATAGACCTGTTTCATGCTGCATTTCCTCAATTGTTAGGCGCCTGTTGTCCATGATGATCTCGGAAACACGCTGCACATTTGTTGGCCTGCGGGCTTTAGCCGAGCGACCTGAGCTGACTCCTTTCGTTACAGTTTCACTTTCGTGGTTGAAAGCTTTCACCCATCGAAAAACAGTGCCGCGGACTGGCCCTATTTCACTACATACCGCCCTTAATCGCTGGTGAATGTTTGCAGGTGTCATTTCTTCCTTTCAGAGGAATCATACGGTATAACGTTGTCCGTGATAATCTCCTGCCATGTCATTGTCCGCTGTAGCATGCGATTAATGTGAAAAATGAGTTTGCTGCACGCGACGTAATCGAGCCCCAGCTCCCATCGTATGGGCTAGTACTGTACTGGCCGGGTCAATCCAATGCGAAAATAGCAGAAGTCTCACTCATTTAGTAAAAACCGTCGTACTCAAGTAAGTTTCGAGAGAGTACCCTGGTATTCTTTGAAGATAATTTATGCTATGCATCTTTCTCATGCCAAGATATTTGTGAGTGTGAAATAAAACGAGTGACTCGAAAGTATACATATATTTACGTACACCTTGCACTTCTTCGCGTCATTCACTACCATACCGACCCACAATCCGGTACATACTAGTAAGTGGAATTAAATCATAACAACAATAAGGTTTCATGAAAGAAATACGGGATTACGCCATATAATACAAATTTTGAAGAAGACAATCCGATTTTTGGCGTAAATGTGACAAGGATGGTAAGTCAGATAACATCCGAAAACATGAATGCCGGTTGCTTCGACTAGCGAATCCTGTGATGGTTAAATTCAAATTGATCGGAAACTTGAAACTTGGTCGTTCTGGGTGGTGTAGTGGTTAGCATACCTATGCGTTTTCTGGGAGACGCGGGTTCGAGTCCCGCTCCAGGACGATGAAAATTTTCAAGTTTTCGGATATTATCTGGCTTACCATCCTTGTTATATTTACGCCAAAAATCGGATTGTCATCTTCACAATAAGGTTTACTAATTCCTAACATTCAGCGGCATTAACGTAGGTGGATTAATGAATGTTATTGTAAAACCGAAGAGAGAAGATATGTGAGTCATAAAAGAAAATACTTACTAAATTATGGCGACGGTAGTAGTAAGTATTTTGATTGTTTAGTTTTTCGAAAACAATATTGGATGCTATTATTATTACTGTTATATATTATTCAGATTTACACGAATGTCAGGAACGACCCTGTCACCGACGAAATGTGAAGTAGCTACGAAGGTCCACTGCGCGTGCGCAAGCTAAAATCTGACCTCAAAATAGAAGGAAAAGTTAAATCGCAAGTATGTTAGTCAGGGGGACTTGGTAACTTTTGATCTAGGATATCTAAGGTTTCACCCCATCGTGTTATGCATCATCTTAGATACACTGAAGAACAATTGAGTTAGAGATACCTGTCTAGTAACGTGTAGCACCACCTTTCGCCCTGATGACGGCGGTGATTTGTCTCGGCATGGACTCGACAAGACACCGGAAGCGTTGGGAAGCCGCTCCCCCGAAATGTACGGGAACTGGAAGACCTGCTGTTAACATTATGGTAGCAGATACACCAGGATACCTATCGCCACCTCATCAAGTCGATGCCTCGCCAAGTGGTCGCTGTTTTGCGGGATAGAGAGGAACCTCCAGCTTATCAGGTAGGTGGTCCTAATGCAATGGCTCATTGGTGTACTTCATGCTGGTATGCACCACAGATGAAGTTTGGAGAAAATTCTGCAATCAACACGATGCTAACCCCAAAAGTTGAAATTTGACGGAGAACTAGTTGTAAGTCTTTCGTACAGTAATCTTGAAATTGACTCCACCAACACTGCCATTTTACATAGAACTTAGATATTCGATTTGTGGAGTTGTAACGTACCAGGAGACGTGACGTACCTGCCAGAAGGACGCACACGACATAAAGGCAGATAGGAATCAGAATAAAATGTCCGCGTAGCTTAATTGGTAGAGCAACTTATTCCGGAATGAGTGGACCCGGGTTCGAACCCCGGCGCTGATAAAAATGACGGAGAAATTTACTTCGTTATAGAGTCAGTCGAATAATTAAGGAATCTCGTGCGATGCTTCCGATGCTAGGTTTGTTAGCGCACACAGCAATTGTTCCGTAGTGCAACAGTTCGTAGATGCTGAAGTTCACCCAAACATGATGCGGTGAACTGCTTCTTAGCTGTTCACTTTCTCACTTTATTACGACCTTACCAGCAAGCGGAAGCACATGGCCCATTCAACAGACCACCTGAAGCGGCCAGAAGAGAAAGAGATCCAAAGGGTCACGCTGGAAGAATTTTCTACTTAAACGACAGAAGAAAGATAGTTCCATTCCATTCCTGACCACACCTGCAGCTGCCTCTGTAGTAAAGGAAAAGGTGAACAGCTTTATACAAATGTACGTAATGATAGCTGTGGGTTTTTTTCCTGAGTAACCTGTTGAATTTTTCTAGCAAATTTAACTGAGAGTGTTTGAAAATGCTACATGTCTTCTTCTGCTTCTACGCTGATTCAAGATCCAGGTCCAGTATGCTCGAACAGAGCGTCTGCTGCGGGCAAGTTAAAACTGAGCAAAGACGGATGGATTATATTACGACGTTACCAGCGAATATAGATGGTGTCTCCCTCATTGTTTTCCCCCGTCCTGTCTAATGAACACTTCATTAATAATACATTCCAGTGGTCCTTCTTTTCGAATTGTGGGAATTATCACCACTTTTATTTGACGAGATCTTTCCTCCGAACCTTAATTGAGGCAGGTTTTCAGATCTTTTTCTTTCGAATTTCTATTCATGTTGGAATTCAGGGAAAATGAACTAGGTGATCATATCGCACTGTCTGATTTCTTCATAAAAGTAATTGCCCTACCAACGCATCGCTAGGAACTTTCTTTTGTCTGTGGTACTGTTAGAAATCAGGTGCTCTTTAGAATTAACAAGTGGAGAAGAAAACTTTTGCATTGCGATGCCAGACTTATAGGTGCGAGAACTTATGAACCGAGCCACCATATTTTTTGGGAAGAAGTTGTGTTGGCACATCTGCGTATTAAGTACTTTTAGTAACTACTGTTTTGTGTGTGGCTACGCAGACAAAGTAGCAAGTGCGTGGAAAGTGCAAGTACCCACGTACAGTTGTCAGCATCCGTTATGTGTTATGACGTATATTCTAATTTAAATTTTGTTTTTAGTTTCTTTCCATTTGCCAAATTTTGAGTTCATTCTTTTTAAGCGTTTCAACCTTAACGTTATATTTTTCTCACCCAATGGATGTTATGTGGCAACAGTCTTGAGGTCAGATTGAATGACGTGTGTATTTGTTGACAAGATAAAAATGATGTATATAATGTGTGCGGCGAGCAGCGTAAATTGTGGGCAGATTAGTGCAGACTTTTTTTTTTTATTGAAGGTTTAACGACCACCGTGAGCAACTCAGTGGGCTATAAGCAGTCGCCCGTCCCTAATTTAGGGTCACTGGTTCCAGGGAAGGGAGAGAGCCAGTGCCGTAAGACAAACACAACATCCATGCCTCACCGGGATTCGAACCCGGACCCCTCTCTGACGAATGATCAGAAGCCATCACTTAGACCACTGCGCCACAGGGGCGGCTAGTGCAGACTTGCGTTGTACCTTGTAGACTACTGTATATATAGATAGAAATATATTGGATGAAATTTGTATGAAGACGGACACACTTTGAGCCTAATGCTGCAGAGATTCCGTTTGTTGAAGTATTTTGAAGGAGTGTTGTTGAGACAGCGGAAGTGCCTTGACGTATAATTATGTTATTTTTGGAAAACCAAATAATGACAATTTATGTAACTACTTGAAGACTTTTTTCTCTTCTCGCCGTTAGAAAGCGTAATATTGTTCATTGTATAATTAAGGATATTTTGCTAGTTTTCCGGAGCATAATTTTAAGAAACTCCAGTGTTACAAAAACCACAGATAGATGATAAAAGTAATGTTATAAGTGAAGACTAATTTAAAAAACCGTTACAGTGTGTGTCAGTGGCGGATTGGAGATCCATATACGGCCCTGGAAGCTATTTTTTATTATCAAATTATCCCTTCCCTAAAACAACGGTATGTCAGCATAATCGTATACTGATTTACACAAATCTACGAATCAAAGCAGTTTCTTTTTTCTGTTGAGGCTATAATTAACATTTCTCCCATTTTCCTGGACCGCACATCCTAAGTAAAATTTAAAGTAAGAACCAGATTACTTCCTTTGCTGAGAAGCAACAAACAAGGTACTGTACGTTCTCTGAGAGAGACTGTCGAAGACTTTAATTCCATTCTTATGAATTTTATAGCGATAACTGAATTCAGGATTTGTAATAGTTTCTTTGCTTTTAGTAAGAACGGAAATCTAAATGATCCAAAATATACTCATCGTCGAAAAAATAGTTGCACCCAGAAAGACGTGTCGGATTGCAATGCTATAAAGGTTACCAGGAACAATAAATGATTAAACATTGAGGCTGATATGGGTAATATTTATTGAGCTACACGCCAATAAGTAGCGTCTCTCAGTATGGCGTCGGTCCGCCATGTTTGCTCACACAGCATGCCAGACGTCTCGGCATGGATTTGTACAGGTTCTAGTGATGTCCTGCGATAAGCCATTCCATGTAGATAAAATCTTCTCACGCAGTTCCTAAAGATTGTGTTGTAGTGGTGGAGTATGGATAGCGCGTCCAATACTAACCCACACATTTTCAATCGACGATAGGTCTGGGGATGCAGCAGGCCATGGCAGAGTATCAGTGCCTCGAAGGCAAGCTCTCGAGACAGCAGATGTATACGGACGAGCGTTGTCCTAAGCCATCCTATAAAATCGCACCAGAGTGAGTGTTCAGAAAAGGTAGGGTCACTGGTTGCAGGACCTCATTAAAGTAACGTTGGGCTGTCAAAGTGCCTGTAATGAACACCAGCGGGGGGGGCTGACATCGTAGGCAACTGCATCCCACAACATGACACCAGGCCTTCTGGACATGTGACGCTCGACAGCAAACCGTTCATCTTGGCGCTGCCCACGGTGCCTGCACACACGGATTTGTTGGTCGTCTCTTCCAAGACAAAAGCGGGACTCGTCACTGAAGATCACCTGCTGCCATTCTGAGTGGCTCATTGAGTGTCTGGCACGATACCATTGCAGTCTTTGGCGATGATGCAATGTTGTTAAGGGCAGTCGTCGTAACGGTCTGCGTGCGTGTAGTCCTAAGTTGTGCAGCCGTCTGCCACACCGTATTGATTAGTGCCAGCACCATCGTCCGATGGCGCTGGCACTAATCGGATGATGCATGGAGGGCACCACTGCTCGCTGAATATCTGCAATATTGGCTGTTGGGTCACTCCGCGCATGTCGAAGAACCTGTCGGTCCTCTCTCTCCGTGGTTCGTCTAGGTCTCTCAGACCCTTCCTGCCGCTGGTGCGTGCTTTGTTCTATCCACTGTCGCCAATAACGTGCTATGGTGATATCCGCACGACCGGTGTGGTGCGCAATACGGCGATAAGACCATTCCACTTCCCGGAGCTTGACGATGCGGTCCACCTGGAACTCCTCCAACTGCTCGAATTGTTTCCGAACTTTTCTCCGAAGCATACTTCACTTGCAAAGGATGCAACCAGCACAACAGCACGAGTCACAATGGCAAGCACGCGCAACGGGACGACCAAATATAGCCTGTCAGGCACAGCGCTATGACCCATCCTTGCTGGCGTCACATGCGTGGCCGAGCGTGATACTTGAATCATTTGCATGTCTCACAATGTCAAACCTACCCACCAAGTTTCATTCCTATCTGTTGCTTCCTTCTGGGTGCAACTATTTTTTTGTCGATGAGTGTATTTCCTTTTTCAAAACTTACGTATTATTAATAAAATAATAATGAAAATTTTTTTAAAAATGAAAATATCCAGAATTGCGAGAATTTCAGTGTGTATTTACAAAGTGAGAGAAATTAAAGAATGCGAAAATTATTTTTTATTTAATAATTTCAAATGGAAGCAATGTCTTTGCTGTGGCTGAAACAGACTTTCCAGTACTGAAGTTCGAGAATTAGTATTCCTGTAAGGCTCCGAAAGTAGTAAATCAGATGCGGATCTTGAAAAAAAATGTACTACATAAATATACACTGCCTGCCAGAGAAAATGACACACCACGAAGACGTAAACGCAGTGCCATGCAAATCGCAGGGTGGGGGAACACGTACAAGTTATGCAAATGATTGCGTTTGCATGCCAATCGCACAAACGGTGCGCGGGATATAAACGGACAACCAGCGCATGAGGCCATCAGTCGAGACGTCATCACGTCTGCGGGAAGTGAGTGGTTCTGCTGTAACCGTGTTCACCGTATGTAACAAAGGAACCTGAAAAGGATAAAATGTTTCAACCACCGCAGGCGGCCACAAAGCCCCTAATTCCACCGTTGGCACCAGTCTAGAACGAAAAAAGGCTCGAAAAAAAAGCTCCAACCCAATAAATAACTACATCACTACCACTAAGCCCCTAACAACAATCCCTATGTGACACCCTTGAAAAGTTCTCTCTCGAACCACATCTCGTCACCAAACCGCCACACCACCACGATAAAAAAACAAAACCAATAAATCATATTGGCTACGTCTATCACCATCCCCAAAGCCCCCAGGCCTATTATTAAAGGCCATGGTATCTTGGAGAACGAAGAAGGGGTGCAAACACCGTTAAGACGCCGTCATACGTGATTTCGTCAAACGGATCAGTTCACGAGAGGTGTCATCGTAGGCCTTCGTACCGCTGGATGGTCATTGCGTCGTATTGCGGAAGAAACGCAACTTGATGCCAAACCGTCGGTCGCATTTGGAGACAGTGGTCCCAGGACGGATCTGTACAACGTCGTAGGGGGACCGAAGCACGGAGACGGACGTCCGCGCACCGATCGTCGCATCCGAAGTCATGCCGTAACGAACCCAGAGGCCAAAAGGGGCGGCATTTTGCGGAGTGTACGTGGAGTCTTGGATGCTACGATATCGACGCTGACAGTGTCACGCCGATTGGCTGTATCTAGTTTGCTCTCCAGCCGTCCATTGCGAAGGCTACCCTTAACAGCGAGCCAGAGTCGTCACCGCTTGGCGTGGCGTCGCTGCACAGCTGGGTGGGATGCCGAATGGGACAGTGTGGTGTTCAGCGACGAATCGCGGTTCTGCCTCACTACAGATGATCGCCGTGTGTGAGTCTAGAGACGACGTGGCCAACGGGCGGATTCCTCCGCCATTGTGCAGCGCCACAGGGCCAAGCAACGTGGAATCAGGGTGTGGCGTGATATCACCGCCAACAGCCGCTCACCGCTGGTACGCATTACGGGCACATTGACGGCACGCCGCTATGTTGACGAGGTGCTGCGGCCCGATCGGATCACGGTGTGTGGATGCTTCCTTGGCCAGCACGTTCGCCCTACCTCTTGCTCATCCAGCATCTGTGGGACACGATTGGACGTCGGTTGAGTACCCTCCCACCCCCACAAAATGAAGACGAACTCTGGACTCGGATTAACGCTACATGGCCCACGATACCCCAGGACTCTATTCGACTTCAACCATGTGTCGCCCAGAATGGGGGCCACACTCCTTATTTTTCATCCTGCATATTCAGCCACTGGAGCCTAGTCTGTGTGTGACAATTAAATAATTTGTTCAGGACCTACTCGGCTATCGGTGTTTGCAGTTTGGTCTGTTTTCGAGCATTCCTTCATGGTGTGGCATTTTCTCTGTCAGGTAGTGTAAAAAGCAACAACCCGAGAATGTTACTGTAGGTGAACCTAAATGTATTAACCTATAAAATGAATTATGAGTTTCTGTCTTAGACTATTGATAGCGTATTTGATTAGATTTTATGGATTATTTAACTGCAATTGGAAGTGCCAAAAGCGAATTGAGGTAGAGGATGTCAGCCCAAAGGGACTGGGCTTAAATTTTAAATTCGAAAAAGAGAGAAGGGGGTTATCAAAAACAGTGCCCAACAGTTTTTATGAATAATAATGAGGTTATTGTTGTGATTGAAAGAAAAGACCTAGGTTTGGTTGTTGTCAAAATAATACGAGAAAATTTCCTTTCATATTCAATAGAAGATATAGCAATGATTTGCAAGTTCGTTGCAGCTCTGAAAGTTGCTGAAGCGAACTTGCAAATCATGGCAATTTCTTTTATTTGAAGTTGTAGGTATTCTCAAAAACCTAGGAATGTGTCTCTTTCATTGAGCTGAAATCCGTCGGATAACTTCCTGATTTCTTCTTCATTATATATAGTATATTTCCCTTTATACTTTTTGGCTATTTATTTGCATTTAACAATTTGGTTTTCACTGGAAGGCAGCCTTTTCTCAACAGATCTTTTGCGGCTCTCATAGAATGCGTTTCGACAGATTGGTGGGACATTTGTCTTATTTTTTCTATGTAATGAAACACTTTCAAACGCAAGAGTACCTGCTGCCTTATGCGACTTTCTACAAATTAAACCTGAAGTAGTTTGCCTCTATTCAATAACATTAGCCAGGGCAATAATGTTTAAACCAACGTTTCTATCTTGGAGGTCTAAGCTTAGTTCAGATAATTTTTTGAGAGTATCACACATTAGTCCTGAATCTAAAATTAACTCAACAGACGTAATCAGGGTCGGCCTTTGGCATAGGCGAGCAAGGCGGCTGCCTAGGGCCGCCAATTATAGGGACCGCGGATTTTTACACTCTAGCAAAGCATTTTTTTCTCGTTTGAGTTTTCTACAACAGTTGTAAACAGTAGGATTAATGTTAAACCTTAAGTTATATGCCCAAAAGTTTATGCAGGAATAATCACGAAACAGCAAGCTACAATGACAATTACAAATAAGCATAGTGTAGCATTCAGAGAAGTTCAGAAATTTTCAGGTAAGCCTTAATTAAGTTCATATATTCAATAAAAATGTTGTGCCTTTTTTCAAATTTTAGTTTCCTGTCATTGAGGGAAAAATACTTTACTCAAATATGATTGAAAACTGATATTTTAACAAATAAGCATCATGCACGTTTATCAGTTAAAATACTATTATTAGGGGCCGCCGAAGTAAATCTTTGCCTAGGGCCGCCGAAGTAGTAAGGCCGACCCTGGACGTAATTTTCTAAGCAAACTTTCGTAAGTGCATCTCTCTTTTTATCCCCGTTTTTGTAATTTTCTTGCCTTTTCGAGATGAACCACCGACGCTTTTTAATCCTGCCAAACAGCCATAACAGACCTAAAACATTTAGATGAAACTCTCATCGCATACCAGAATTCCCTTAATTTTTTAAATCGGCATGCCCAATAAGTTACGCACGATTGAAGCTCTCTTGTATTTTTTAGCGATGCATTGGAAAACAGCTTGTTTAGAAAACTTTTTAATCTGTCACTTGCTGCTATACGTCTTTTACGGAACCTTTTTCTTACCAGGAGATAATAATGGGTCGTCCTGTCTTAGAAGCGACGGTGGTATTCTGCCGCAGATTAGTGGGCCTACGGAACTATTGAAGCTTCGGTCGGATGGCATCCCTTCGACTGCCTCTCATGTTGGCAGCTCATGTGTCGCCCTCTGGCGGTCGATGGATGAACTTTATCCCCCTCCAAACAATTTTAAGTAGAGCAGTGACGTTACGACTCAGGGAATGTTTTCAAAGAAACAGTTTATTTCCGAGTCGCCGCCCCGTCGCTGGCTTCTGACCATTCATCCGAGACGGGTCGGGGTTTGTCTTACGGCGCTGGCTCTCTCTCTTCCCTGGAGCCAGTGGTCCTAAATTAAGGACGGACGACTGCTTGTAGCCCACCTAGTTGCTCACGGTGGTCTGTAAACCCTCAATTGAAAAAAAAATAAAAAAATCCCTGTAATTAGTTTTCACCGTGGGGCTTTCCACCCCACTCAAATTAATAACACTGGTTCTCAACGGGTCACATGATGATCTTTTTCTTATCGCACTCAATGCGGCTGTTTGCTGCATAGTTTAAGATTTAACTTTTTTTTGTTTGTTGAAATCGAGCTGTCAAGGAGAGAGCACGCTTTTTATTTTGTGATTTCCCCAAGAATTACTCATGGGAATTTGTAACCAAAACAACCTCTAACAGAAATTGTGTGATGCTTAACAAGAATGCATTATACCTGAAAATTGCTTTTATCTAGGAACCGACAATTTCATTCCCATATATTCTTTTGATGGAGAACTATGCATCCATATCAGAAAACTTTTATGCAATGGAGAAATATATTTTCCGACAAATACGGAGATCATTTTGAAATGTCATCAATGGCTTGACCTTATGGAAAATTTCGTCTTACTGTCCGTTGTTGTTAAAAATCGCGAGCTTTCAGAACAGTATTACCTTCTTACTCGAAAAATATTAACTTCTTATCGTTTACAACCCATGTTTCGTTCCACGAGAGAGAATCCCGACGCGAGGTACTGTGTAAACCGAGATTTCCTTTTCTTTTATTAGATTTCACTCATGAAGAAGTGGGTCAGAATGGAGAGATTCTGAAATCTTAAATTTCTCTGTGCGAAAGACAGTGATATAAACTAGGATACCACGAACCTGTTTCTTAAGAGTCATTTATATATATATTACGTTTGTTCGATCAGTTTCTTTTTCAACCATATTTAAGATAACATGGGGCGGAAATAATCTGTCTTTAGAATCAGTGCCGTTGAATGAGCATGATATTTTATGGGTTATAATTCCAGAATTGCTTGAAGAAGCCATCTATATAGCAACGAAAGATGGTGCAAACATAAGGGATGGGATTTCTCGCACGACGAAAGCAATTGAAACAAAATATGAGCAATATTATATTACAACTGGATTTTAAGAAAATATCTGCAAACTTTATGAAAGAACTCATTGCATAAAATCCGTTGCGTATTTTAAACGAAACATTTCTAACCTCAATTGATCTCTCCCATCACGCATCTTTTCCCAAGACCTTCATAGAATTCTTGAAGAATTTGATGAAGGTTATTACGAAAAAAAACAAAAACAAAAACAGAACGGCCCATTTTAGGATGAAACCATTTTTTTCCAAAAGGAATTTGCGATCTTCGTTCTGTGTGCACATTTTTTTATTTCATTTTAACGTACAGCGTCTTTTTTGGAAAAATATCGTCGTCAGACATATTTAGAAAACAAGTATTTGAACCACGGATAAAAATCATTGTTCTGGTATTGGGCTATGAGAGCACACCGTCAGATTAAAATCACATGCATCGAATTAAGTAGGTTTACCTCCTGAGTGCAAATATGTAAGGATCGATAAACCTGTTCAACTGAAATTACATGCTTTAAATTAAGTAGGTTTACCTCCTGAGTGCAAATATGTAAGGATCGGTAAACCTGTTCAACTGAAATTACATGCTTTAAATTAAGTAGGTTTACCTCCTGAGTGCAAACATGTAAGGATCGATAAACCTGTTCAACTGAAATTACATGCTTTAAATTAAGTAGGTTTACCTCCTGAGTGCAAATATGTAAGGATCGGTAAACCTGTTCAACTGAAATTACATGCTTTAAATTAAGTAGGTTTACCTCCTGAGTGCAAACATGTAAGGATCGATAAACCTGTTCAACTGAAATTACATGCTTTAAATTAAGTAGGTTTACCTCCTGAGTGCAAATATGTAAGGATCGGTAAACCTGTTCAACTGAAATTACATGCTTTAAATTAAGTAGGTTTACCTCCTGAGTGCAAATATGTAAGGATCGATAAACCTGTTCAACTGAAATTACATGCTTTAAATTAAGTAGGTTTACCTCCTGAGTGCAAATATGTAAGGATCGATAAACCTGTTCAACTGAAATTACATGCTTTAAATTAAGTAGGTTTACCTCCTGAGTGCAAATATGTAAGGATCGATAAACCTGTTCAACTGAAATTACATGCTTTAAATTAAGTAGGTTTACCTCCTGAGTGCAAATATGTAAGGATCGATAAACCTGTTCAACTGAAATTACATGCTTTAAATTAAGTAGGTTTACCTCCTGAGTGCAAATATGTAAGGATCGATAAACCTGTTCAACTGAAATTACATGCTTTAAATGAAGTAGGTTTACCTCCGAGGATAGCCTGAATCAACATTTCAGGAGTTCATTTATTTCACTCTGTTGTATATCGTTTTTCATGTGGTGTGAGAACAGTCTGGTCAAACACACATGCTTTCAATTAGGAATGTTTTCCTCCATAAATAACCTTAATCAGCGCTTCCGGATCTTGTTTATTCCACTCCGTTGTGTATAATTTTTTCAGGTGTTGGGAACACAAGCTGTCTGTTTGTAAACACATGCATTAAATTAAATGGATCTTTTTCTATGGTGGTTCAGTAATCAACACAAAATAACTACAGTTCCTACTTTTTGAACAAAATAACTAGATATCTTTTAAGTTCTCGTTGGTAAGCAATAAATTCCTCCCACCAAGAAATTAACAAGAAGTTATCGCAACCAAACAAAGGAATTCATGACACGTAGACTGAATGAAAAGTAATGCCTCCACTTTCATAACGCATCAACAGCTGACAGAACAGACATGCAACATTTACTGACATGCAGCGTAGGTTCTCGTCTGCCACCTCAGTTCGCGGCAAGTCTTTGCGGTGAACAGTTGTCTAGCTATTCCGTGAGAAATAAAATACTGTACTGGACCTCATGAGTGCGATTAAAATAAAAAAATATTTCGATGTTTAAAATTATTTAAACATCGAATTATTGACAGCTGAAGGTATCACTCCAATGGAAATTCACCGGGAAATGCATGCCGTTTATGATGATGACTGTGTTGATATCAGCGCCATGCGTCGTTGGGCCAACAGATGTAAAGACAGCGAGGCGGGGACGTCTGACTTCTGCGAAAAAAGAGTTGAACGACGTGTGTCAGGAACCGATGGGTTTTACAAGAAACGGGGTGACACACTTTTTAGGGACAATCGACGGACCACTCAGCGAGAAATTGTTGAGGTAATTGGAATTTCATAAGAACGTGTGGGTCACATTATTGCTTTCCTTGGATATTGGAAGATTAGCGCGCGGTGGTTTCCTCAGATGCTCACGCCTGAAATAAAAACTCAGAGTCTTGAAATTTGCCGGCAAATTTTGTCGCGTTAGAATGATGAAGGTGAAAATTTTATTCACAGCAAAGCAACAGGAAACGAAACATGGGCGCACCATTACGAACCAGAAACGAAACGCCAATCCATGGAATACCGACGCATAGACTCGTCCCAGAAAAAAGAATTCAAATCACGAGTTTCGACTGGAAAACTCACGGCAACAGTGTTTTGGGGCGCAGATGGTGTTATTCCATCTTGATTTCCTGGAAACTGGAACAGCAATTAACTCACAATGTTACATTTTCAAGCTCTGAGCTTTATAACAGCAATTAAGAAGGATTCAAAGGGAAAAAGAAAATGCTTTCTCTCAACACGACAACGCTAGGCCACACTCTGCGAAAGACACCATAGAAACAATCGAGAGGTTGAATCTCATCACACTACCGCCTCCACCATACAGTCCAGACTTATCGCCCTGCGACTTCCATCTCTTCCCAAAACTGAAAGAAGATCTTTAAGAACGTCACTACTCATCCAAAGAAGAAGTAGAGAAAGCTGTCAGGGCCTGGTTGCTGAAACAGAGGGTGGTCTTCTTCCGTGACAGCTTCACGAAACTTGTTCATCGTTGGCAGAAATGTATTCAGTTACCTGGAGACTATATTGAGAAATGAGCAAGGGTTGTAATAAACCGAATAGGCTACCCTAAGGATTATTTCTGCGTTTGATAAATTAAAATTTTCCCATCCAGTCATGAGCAATGCTCATGGGGGCATTAATTCTCATTCAACCCTCGTACATATACCTCGTGAAAAGTACCCATTTTGCAATATAATACCTCATGAAATGTACCCATTTCCCAATAAACTTCATGGAATGTACCCATTTCTCAATTTTCTTCTGATTGCGTCGTATGTTGCTTGATTTTCTTTAAGTATTTAGTCGGTAATAATTAATTTTGGACATGTTTTCTACTCTCCTAAGCGAAGCTCGTTGTCTTCAGAAGATATGGCAAAAAAACTTAAAACTATTCTTAAGAATTTTATATAGCGTACTTGGCAGAAACATCGCGGCTGGAATCACAGAATTTCACCGAAGTCGTGGATGAAGACAATCACTTTGGACAACTTTTTTGGCGACTGGACAGAAAGGCAGAAACTTTCTTTAATTTTGTTTTGTTTATCATGCTCCTCCACACCATCAAGCTAACGATTTCGCAATATATACACACCACAAAAACCAGATGCTCTCAATTTACCGACATCTTCCTCCGGCATAGGACAACTTAGGTCTATGAAAAAGAAAAAAAAAAAAAAAATGGCACCACACCGTTTGTTCCTATGCGCCATCTCAAGTTCTTATTTTGTGTTTCAAATGGATTTCGCGTTCATTTTCATTTTTAAGAAAATACCTCTCTGCGACATTTTTTCGATTCCCTCTGGTAGATCCCGATTCGGTTTTCTTTGCGCTATTCTCTCCTCAAAAAATGTTTATAGTAAAAAGCAAAGAACTGTTGCCATGGGAAAGGTAATTGGAATTTACCAATGAGAGTCAAAAAAATGGGGGGGGGTATTCTCCTGAAAGTGAACATAGTCCACTTGCTATCGAAAAAAATAAAAATTTGAAATGGAACACCAAAACAAAGAATGCGGTACCGATATTTTTACTTCAAAAATCTGAGGCATCCTTTATTGGAAGGAGGCTTCAATTATTTCTTTTTCTTTTTTTGTTTCTAAATTTATTTTTCTTTTCTTTCAGAGATATTGACTGATGGGTCATCTGTCGAATTGCTACCAAATCGAGAAGAGACACAGATAGATTATGGTATCACTTCTTGTTTTATGTGTTCTGTGTGATCCAAGACTTTCGCCTAGAAAACGTAGTCTTAAAAGGCATGTGCTAATACATAGTGGTGTAAAATCATTTGAGTGCATGCAATGCTCTACTAAATTTTCTCAACAGTCTGACAGAAAGTCGCATGGAAGGCGATTTCACAACTTCAATCAGTCCCGTGCGGGCGGATCCAAAAACACAACAACTGTATATTCACCTAGTATAGCTTCTCTGGTAGAAACGTGTGGTAACATTTCTTTTGCTGGAACTTCTAAAAATGTATCGGCTCCACGTGTTGGCCTTTCGTCCTACTTTATTCTTTTGGAATCTCTAGCAAAGGGAAGACTAAAGACTTATAAAATAGCCCTCGAAGGTCTTTCAGCCAACTGTCTTCCGACATTTTAAAAATAAATTAAGAATTTAGCCGAAGACATCCTTCAACGATCCTTGATAGGACATCCAACTATAAAATGCAATATTTTCCTGAAAGTTGTTTTTAAATAACCTAAGCATAGAGACACGGAACGGTTAGATGAGTTTATAAATAAAATCTAACCCTTAGGGGTGAGACACGAAGGGTTAGATTTCTGGATGTTTTGTCGATTGTAGAAATCTAGTTGATTGTTTTTAACCAGTTTCACTGACTAAGAATCCAGCTGCTTTCATTGCATACTTTAAATTATGAACGGTTTTTCCCAAGGTGGTATGAATGTATTTTTGTTGAATTTTTAGTTTTTCTAAAAAACTGCTTTGGAATATATTTTTCGTGTAGGAAAGGATTCAAAAGAGAGAGAGAGAGAGAGAGAGAGAGAGAGAGAGAGAGAGAGAGAGAGAGAGAGAGAGAGAGAGAGAGAGAGAGAGAGAGAGAGAGAGAGAGAGAGAGAGAGACTCGACAATTCTTTATTAAAAATAAAGAATAAAATATACAAAAACCCCATAAGAAGTATGTACACAAAAAAACTGTGATACTCTCACAGAAAAAATACAGAATACGACGGAGTGACAAAAGAGTTATGTCAGACCGAAAGTAACAATACCTATTACAACACTGCAGCGTTCAAAGTAGAGATATCATTTATAATAGTAAATAACGTGTACTTGGTTTCTAAAGTTTATGGAAGATCGTTATAGTCTATCATCCATTGATGATACCGTACAGAAACTTAAATTAGAGAGCCTTCCTCCTCTATTGTAGAGAGCTCATCTTGAGAACAACAGAAGGTCAGCCGTCGGGATATCCGCGAACTAAACACCAGTAGATTTGTGAAAAAGGTGTCATAGAAATTGTTTTTTGTTCTTTCGAAATTTCATTTGCCAGTGTTACGAGGCTAGCGCTCAAATGAGTGTAGAGACAACTTTTGTCAGTATGCACACAAAAGAGCAGATAGTTGCATGTCCACAGGTGGAGCATCGCACATAATAGTCTGCAGAGGAGAACGTGCTCATTACAACCGAAAATTCGGGGTCATTTTTCTTGTTTCCGTGTTTGGGTTTTTTTGGCTGGCAGTGAGCCGTCTTCAGATTTTGAATAGCAAAATCGAACATCCAGCCAACCAGTCCTCCATCCATTTCCATATATAATAACTAGAAACAAAGTATTGAAAATCCCCCGAAATCATTCAAATAACAGAATAAAACACATACTGTTGTCTTCAAAAGAAGAGAACAACTTTTACAGGGTGATGTTAAAAGATTCGAAGAATTCCGAACAAAATCGCATAAAAGAAATGATCCATTCGCAACAGACAAAAGGAAAACCAGAAGTTCCTCCAAGATTACAAGAAGAAGTTGCCTGTGTAGCTGAGGTGGAAATTTAGCTGCTAAGGTTTAAGTCACACAAACAACCTGCATATTTTAACAACGATTTCGCCATATCATTTGGGAAAATCCTCCAGTAAGGCTCAACCAAGAGAACAGGTTGAAATAAATTAATAAGAGGAAAAGGAACGCTTGCAGCAGAAATGTGCAAACGTAGATATCGTACCTAGTGTAAAGACACTCGTATGGTACGTTGCGCAGGGGACGTTGCTAAATAAACAGGCCAGCGCTCGATATCACAAATACATACATGAATGCCAAAAGTCAACAATACAACTAGACAAAGATTCAACTAGATGGGAGATGGAAGGACGAAATTGGAAGGCCTGATAGAGGCATGGAAAAATAAATTTTCAAGTGGGAAAGATTTGGGGCAGACTTCATCCATTAATAGACCGATATCTGTTAATTATATAACATATATATGGAATTTTTCCTTAAAGATCTTTGTTTCTAGTCAAGCTGAAATTTTTTCTGAAACTAGTATTAATAAAATTTGTTCATGCATCCCAGCGTCCGCTGTGAACCTTTTCTTGCGTACTGCGTATTACTTTCGTTCTTAAGACAAGGTTCCATGTTTCGTGGTCACTTTGAAAATTTCTGACTAGCTCCGTCCGTAAAACATCTTTGTTAATGCGGGTTATTTCGTAACTTCAATACAGAACATCGGTGATACCTGAATATAAAAGTGATTAAAATAACCTCGTATATTTTTCTTTTCAGAACTTGGCCATTATTGGTTCAGTCTCTTCTCTCATTTTTTCGAAGAGGGGAAGGAGAACGATTAATGTATATAGAAGGACTTTCAGTAATGATCTGTGAAGTATAAAGCGGTCATTTCCGTTCAGTGTTTTGTCATTGTCTGGTCTGTCGTTGGTTAAGTTTATAGCGTCAGCCTTGTAGAGTCTTATGATAATCCAAGCACTTGCCATTTAATGATCAACATAATGAAAAGAGCTTGCTAATAACGTAATAATAAATATGCCCGGCGAAGCAGACATGTCTGCTTGAAGTTGAGTAGAAAAGAGTTAGTTCATCAGCAATAACGTTGTGCTCATAGCGTGGCCAGCATTTAGGATGAATGCCTCCACGCAACCTGCCACACGAAAATCCGTTCGATGAAGAACACATTCATCATTTTCTGACATGTCTCTGGCGACACGCGCCGCGTATCACACGGCCTCCCTCGCCTCCCACCCCCTTTTCTCCGCTGGGCGGCCAAGTCTCGAGACTTGACCACCCTTCATTCCCAGCTGCGTGGAGAGGCATACGGCTTATAGATTGTGCTCAGTTCGATGATTGGTTCAGTACACCCTCCCTCGCAGACGTGTCACATACCTGAAAGTTTTCCTAATAAACCGGCGTTGTTGGGTCTCCTACGGTGTCATGTAACACTTGATTACCTCACGAGCCTTGCGTAACATTCACCAGTTGTGTGTTTCTCTCTCCTTTCCTACTCCCCCCTGATTTCTTCCCCCCACCCTCCACTCCTTTCCACTAAAAGCACCACCACCTCTTTCATCTGAGCTTTGGCCAACTGTTACCCGAAAAGTTCGGCCAGAACTGATGGGCAGCTGCGAATGTTGGTCGGTCACCTAATTCCATCGGTTGGGGTCCTCTTTTCCCCCCTTTCCCCATACATGTGGAATGTTGTCACTATGGTTCACCCCTTCCGTCACGAGGGGAAGTTTCTGATTAACAAGGTCCGTAAGAGACTGAACGGATTATAATGGACCCAAATTGGAATCAAAGCCTAATTTGGTCGCCTTGGCTGCTGTGGAGAAAATGCTCACTTGTAGCAACGTGTTGGATATTATTAATAATTCCAAAGTTTCATAACTTTGTATCATCAGCCCAAAGAGTAATTGTTTCACGCATCACGCTTTATATCCCAGAAATGTAATTGCACGCGCAGCCCGAGAGCGAAATAATGACTTTTACCTTCATTCAAACTGATGGTAATGCCACATAATGTGTTTTTTCTTAGCTTGACTCGCATAATTAGCATAAGGAAACTATAGTCATCAAAGAAAAAGTCGTTTTCAACATTTACGCTTGATATTCAGGAAATTCAGTTCGTAAGAAAATTCTAGTAACTGTTGGCCAATATTACCTGAAAGATGGATACAGAAAACATAACATGCTGTGTTATGTAACAGTGATTGCAGTGTTACCACCTGCTGAAAAACTTGCGAACATGTTAATGTTCGCAATGTGTGAAGTATAAATTTGAAGACGGGGGCGAAGCTTCAGACTAGACACTGGTGTCTGACGTTCCGTCCTTTCTATTATTCTCATATCCAAAGCACGTATCTGCTTCGTCGCTCTACCACAATGCTGGTCTTCAATCCCTCCACTGTACTTAAAATTCCAGTCTTACTGAAACTTTTCACGAGTGCTTCGAAGGTGTAAGTCCCCAAACCTTCAAACCTACGTTCACAGCAGCTACACGAATGGACTCTAGTTTTCCATTACAAGTCATTTCGTGATCACCTTTCATTATCCACTCGCTTTAAGAACGACGCAAGTGATTTTATAATGATTTCATTACACATGCATTTAGAGAGAGAGAGAGAGAGTGAGAGAGAGAGAGAGTGAGAGAGAGAGAGAGAGTGAGAGAGAGAGTGAGAGAGAGAGAGTGAGAGAGAGAGAGAGAGAGAGAGAGAGAGTGAGAGAGAGAGTGTGAGAGAGAGTGTGTGCGTGTGTGTGTGTGTGAGAGAGAGAGTGTTGAGAGAGAGTGTGTGAGAGAGAGTGTGTTAGAAAGAGAGAGAGAGAGAGAGTGTGTGTGTGAGAGAGAGTGTATGAAAGAGAGTGTGTGTGTGAGAGAGAGAGAGAGAGAGTGTGAGAAAGAGAGAGAGTGTGTGTGTGAGAGAGAGTGTGTGAGAGAGAGAGAGTGTGTGAGAAAGAGAGAGAGAGTGTGTATGAGAGAGTGTGTGCGAGAGAGAGAGAGAGAGTGTGTGTGTGAGAGAGTGTGTGTGAGAAAGAGAGTGCAATATATGTACACATATCATCATCATTGTCAACCATTGTCAATCCAGTGCAGGATGGTATCCCTAAGTTTCTTTCACAACTGTCTGTCTCGAGCCAGTCTCTTCCATTTCACTCCGGCATGCATTCCAATTTCATTCCCCCATTTCCCATGAGGTCTTCTGGATCTTTTTCTATCCCTTTGTGTCCAGTCTAAAATTTCAGTTTTCCATAAGTTGTCCTGCCATCTAAACATGCCCCACACTATACAACCGCCTCTACTAGCTTGCACTGTGGAGACCATGTAGGCTGGATCAAGTGCCTTATGTTGTTTGCACCAAATACGTAAACGACCATACACGGAGTGGAAGTGGAGTAAAAACGTGACGTGCCAGACCAGCACATTTTCCCCAGTCATCCAACGTCCAACTTGCGTGATCTTTGCACCAGGCGAGTCTTTTGCGCCGATGAACCGTGATTACGAGAGCATGAACCGTGGTTAGGAGAGGATGAACCGTGGTTAGGAGAGGATGAACCGTGGTTAGGAGAGGATGAACCGTGGTTACGAGAGGATGAACCGTGTTTACGAGAGGATGAACCGTGGTTACGAGAGGATGAACCGTGGTTACGAGAGGATGAACCGTGGTTACGAGAGGATGAACCGTGGTTACGAGAGGTTGAACCGCGGTTACGAGAGGATGAACCGTGGTTACGAGAGGATGAACCGTGGTTACGAGAGGATGAACAGTGGTTAGGAGAGGATGAACCGTGGTTAGGAGAGGATGAACCGTGGTTAGGAGAGGATGAACCGTGGTTACGAGAGGATGAACCGTGTTTACGAGAGGATGAACCGTGTTTACGAGAGGATGAACCGTGGTTACGAGAGGATGAACCGTGGTTACGAGAGGATGAACCGTGGTTAGGAGAGGATGAACCGTGGTTAGGAGAGGATGAACCGTGGTTACGAGAGGATGAACCGTGTTTACGAGAGGATGAACCGTTTTTACGAGAGGATGAACCGTGGTTACGAGAGGATGAACCGTGGTTACGAGAGGATGAACCGTGGTTACGAGAGGATGAACCGTGGTTACGAGAGGATGAACCGTGGTTAGGAGAGGATGAACCGTGGTTACGAGAGGATGAACCGTGTTTACGAGAGGATGAACCGTGGTTACGAGAGGATGAACCGTGGTTACGAGAGGATGAACCGTGGTTACGAGAGGATGAACCGTGGTTACGAGAGGTTGAACCGCGGTTACGAGAGGATGAACCGTGGTTACGAGAGGATGAACCGTGGTTACGAGAGGATGAACCGTGGTTAGGAGAGGATGAACCGTGGTTAGGAGAGGATGAACCGTGGTTAGGAGAGGATCTCGTAGGGGTCGTCGGCTGTTATAGCCCATACGTGCGAGGCATGCTCATGACAGATACTGTTCCGAGTTGACCTCTGTTGTATTGGGTAGTCAACTGTTAAACAGTGCTGCATCTGTTACCCTGTACGAGTCGTCCGACCCGGTGCTCACCCCGGACATCAACCCTTCGCTGTCCTGTGCAGTTTTGTCTTCATAATCGTTGTTTGACCATTTTCACGCCATTCCTGATACACTTTAACTATGGCGGCTAAGCTAACACCCGTTCTCTAAATCCTTACATTCTATCCACTGGCAAAGTCTGATAAATCCTTCCGCTTATCCATCACGCTCCGAATTTTACTACCTACTGCTCCACTCACATCTTATATGTATATGCTATGTTGGTTGACTAATCGCGCCCTCTCCTAAATCACGTGGTCAACGGGCCGAATTCGCTTTTGATAGGGGTGGTCATAAATCAGTGATCACTAGGTGTATATGTATATGTCCTGGTTTCCAAAATTAACGTGAGAAATACAAAATCATGAATAACGCAGAATACACACGACGACAGAGTTTAATGACATTTGATACGGACATACGTACATAATGCGGCAGTTAAATAATGTGACTAAATATTAAAAAAATGGAAAAGCAGGAAAACTTACGTGAATATATTTTATTGGAACTACATTCCTCCGGCGTTAATACAAGCACATGAAGAGGTCATCTTTTGGTATGGAGTGAAGAGCTGATGTCAGTTCTTTGTATGTCTTCAATATATCGGAAAACTTTTATTTTTAAAGGCAGCTTTAATTTAGGGAATAGAGTGTAGTCACGCGGTGACAAATCTGAAGAATAGGAGAGATGGTTGTCTACACACACACACTTGTTTTCGCGCAACAAATTGTTGATTGCTCTGCGTGTGGGTGCGTTGTCGTGAAGAAGGAACCACTGCCCTTGTTTCTACTCAGGCATGACACAAACAATCCTCTTCCGCAATCGTTCCAAAATAGATGTGTAAACATTGCCAGTGGCAGTTGTACCTTCAGGAATGAACTCGTGATATAGAATTCTCTTGCTTTAGTAAAAGCACACAAGTATTGTCTTGATTTTGGACTTCTGTAACCTGATCTTTTTTCCTTTGGGTGACAGTGGCAACTTCCACTGAACATTCTAACGCTTCGTTTCAGGATCATAACGAGAACACTTTATCTCGTCACCTGCCACAATGCTTCAGAGAAAAATTTGTATTGTTTCTGCAGTCTACAGGATGCAGAAACAATGGATGGATTTGCGTTCTGGATGTGTCTGCATGGCTTCTGCGTTCTCCATTCGTGCATGTTTCTCGTCGTCGACAAAACTTGCGGAACAAACCAAGCACTAACTTGTTTACTCCCAAATATTGCACTAAAATTTGACGAATCGTCTCCTTATTAACACCGAGCTTACATTCCAGCATCTTCAAGGTCACATAACGATCATTTGTTATCCTTTCGTGAACTTTCTCAACGAGTTTAGACGTGCACAGTGAAATCGGTCGTCCGGGAATTTCGTCATTTCCCAGATCTTTCGGCCTATCCTTGAAACAGGCATACAATCGGAATATTTGTGCACGAGATACAAGGCGGCGAGATGTGAGACAAACCCCGGTCGACTTGACTTGTGGCTCCTGGGCGTCCTTTTTCCTGCCTTCTTGTTATTTGTTTCCTAAAACTATCTACAGATATTGGAGATCACTTGCCTCGACACATTTGGCTATCTTTCTACCTCAGCTTGCGATTGCTCTGCTCCCAATCTACGATAGCTTTCTACCATAAACAGTTTTCTAAGCGACGGTGCGGAGCCATTCTTTCAATGACAGTCCAACTTCAGCTTCAGTTATTGTACCCCACTGACAACACTGTTTATGAAGGTCGTTTGCCAGTCAACTCGACACCATCATGTATATACAGTATACACACTGAAGAACAACTGAATTAGAGACAGCTGGCGTTATGCAAATGTGGCGCTGTGGGCTGCCCTGTAAACGGAAACGACATGACATGACAGCGATCCGACAAATAAGGAGTGATGCGACGGGAATAAGTAAGAGTCGGACGCAATATGGGTAAGACGAAGGATCTAAGCGCATTTGATCGCGAGCAAATTGTCGGGGCGCGACGAATGGGTCACTCCATCTCGGAAGTCGTGCAGGCACTGGGATGTTCACGAGCCACTGTGTCACGGGTGCACCGTGAGTACATCGAATCCGGTAAAACCATCCCTGCAAGGGCCAACTGCCGTGGACAACAGCGTGTGGATGAGCGGGGTCATCGTCGGCTAGCTCGCATTGTAACAGCGAACAGACGGCCCACAGTGCAAGAAATCACTCGGCAATTTAACGCTGGCGCGCAAAAACGTGTAAGCAGCCACACCATCCAGTACCATCTCCTCGCTATGGGGTACAGAAGTCATCGTCCCACGAGGGTACCGCTGCTGACCGCACATCACAGGGTGCAAAGATTAGCATGGGCGCAGGAACATCGCCACTGGACCCTAGACATGTGGGAAAATATTGCCTGGACTGATGAGTCGAGATTCACGTTGGTTCATGCGGATGGCAGGATACGACTACAGCTCAAACCACATGAAGCGATGGATCCTTCTTTCCAGCAGGGTACTCTTCAAGCTGGTGGGGGTGGCATTCTCGTCTGGGGACTGCTTACGTGGACTGAAATGGGACCCCTGGTCGTGTGACATCGTCCCTCACAGGTCAACGTTACCGGGATATTTTGGACGACCATTTTCTCCCGTTTGTGCGTCTTCAACATCCCACTGGGGACCTCATCTTGCAACAAGACAATGCACCGTGCCATCGTTCCTGAATTGTATCCGAATATTTGGATGAACACTCAGCCGACGTGACCTCGCTTCCTTGGCCAGCTAGGTCATCTGACCTTAATCCCATCAAGCACATCTGAGATGCCATTGAGAGAGATGTTCCAGGCTCTGATCCCCTCCATCAAATCTTCGTGAACTGTGGAAGCTTGTTCAGGGATCGTGGATCCGTATGGTTTCCCAACGCTTCCGGTGTCTTGTCGGGTCCATGCGGAGACGAATCGCCGCCGTCATCAGGCCGAAAGGTGGTGCTACACGTTACTAGACAGGTATCTCTAATTCAATTGCTCTTCAGTGTATCATCATCATCATCATCAACATTGTCAAACCATTATCAATCCAGTGCTGGACGAAGGTCTCCCCAAGTTTCCTCCACAACGGTCTGTCTTGTGCCAGTCTCCTCCATGTCACTCCCGAGTATTTTCGAATTTCATTCACCCATCTCCCATGTGGTCGTTTTCTGGGTCTTTTCCTGTCCCTTGGAATCCAATCTAAAATTTCGGCTGTCCATCTATGGTCTGTCCTTCTGGCAGTATGTCCAGCCCATTGCAATTTCAGGGATTTAACTCTGATCATGATGTCTTCCACTCTCGTCATTTTTCGGATCCACGAGTTCCTCTTCTTATCTCTCCTGGTTACACCAAGCATGCACCTCTCCATGCTACCTTGAGTTGTCTGCAGCCGTTGTATGTCTCTTTTAGTTAAGGTCCACGTCTCTGCACCATACGTAAGCACTGGAAGGATGCATTGTTCAAACACTTTTCTTTTAAGACATAATGGCATATTGCTCTTGAAAATTATGCTGTTTCTTCCAAAAGCTCTCCAGGCAAGTTTTGTACGCCGATTAATTTCTTCATCAATGTGACCCTCACTTGATATCTGCTGTCCAAGATAAACATACGTATCTGTTATCTCCAGCTTTTCTCCATCAATCGATAAATCTTCATTTCTTGTAAAAGCATTGAACATCACTTTTGTCTTCTGAAAGTTCATTTTTAATCCCACTTCTTTACTCTTGTCAGCAAGTTCCTGGATCATACTCTGCAGCTCTGATGGGCTAGTTGCAAAAATGACTACGCCATCAGCAAAACGAAGGTGGGTTAGATAATCTCCATTAATCTTTATCCCTTTGTTTTCCCAGTTCAGTGATTGAAAGACATTTTCCAATGTGGCATTAAAGAGCTTCGGAGATATGGTGTCACCTTGTCTCACTCCCTTTCCAATTTTTATGTGTGTTGTATTTTCAAACAGCCGAATCTTTGCACTTGCATTTTCATAGATGTTATTAATAATATTAATGCATGCATCTTCAATACCGCAGGATTTCAGAGCCGTTGTAACTGCTGATGGTTTCACCGAATCAAAGGCTTTTTCATAATCGATAAAAGCCATGCACAATGGAAGTTCATATTCCCTCGCTCTTTCAATTAGTTCTCTCAGTACGTGGATATGATCTATTGTGCTGTAGCCACTCCTGAATCCAGCTTGTTCTCTCGGTTGAGCCATGTCCAGTGTTACCTTCAAGCGGTGTGAAAGAACTTTAGTGAAGATTTTATAAACCACTGATAGGAGGCTGATAGGTCTGTAGTCCCTGAGATCCTCAATGTAACCTTTTTATGTAGCAGGATCATTGTAGCATTGTTCCAATCCTCAGGAATCTTCCCTTCATTAAGGCATCGAGTGAAAACTTGGGCGAGTACTGTTTCAATTTCTCCACTTGCTTCTTGTATGATGTCTACAGTAATTCCATCTTCTCCTGGAGCTTTCCCCCGCTTCATGTTCTTGATTGCATGAGCAACTTCTGCTGGGAGGACTGGAAGAACTCTGGTACCTTTCATGATGTCTGGAGTACATGTATCATCCCTTTCATATAATTTGGAGTAGAAATCTTTCACTCTTGTCAAAATTTCGCCTCTATATCTTGTTATAGAACCATCTTCTTTTCTCAGAGCCATAATATGTTTTCTTCCTTTACTGAGATGTCCCTTTGCTATCTTTAGGCTTTGGTTGTTTTCAATTGCTTTCCTCACTAGCTCACAGTTGAATTTCCTTACGTCTTCAGTGATACTTTTACGTGCTGTCTTGCATAGCTCTATATATTCCACTTTGGAAGTCACATCTTCTTTAGTTGTCCTCATCTCTCTTCTTTTTTGCATCAACATTTTGGTTTTTCCTGATAATTTGTTCACATGCAACTTGTTCTTAGTCCCAGCTAATTTTGTTTCTGTTTCCATAAGAGCTTTGGTTACTTTTCTGTTAACTTCCGAAATATCCACTTCTTCCGATGTTAGGCCTTCTAAAGCAGAGAATCTGTTCTTCAGTTCCAACTGGAAAGTATTATGGTGTTTTTTAAGGTTGGTTATGTCAATACATTTTGTTTGTCTTATGAGCTTGCCACGGTCCAGTTTAGTGTTGAGGTGCATCTTACATCTCACCAATCTATGGTCACTACCTGTGTTGAACTTGTTCAGCACACTGCAGTCTTCGATGACGAATTTTTTGTTACACATAATAAAATCAATTTCACTTGTCGTCCCAATTGGATGTCTCCATGTCCATTTCCTGTGTGGCTTTTTCTTGAAAAAGGAGTTCAAGATGAAAAATCCTTCTGCCTCTGCAAACTCAACGAGAGTATTTCCACGCTGGTTTCTGTTGCCGTGACCGAATTTACCTACTGAAGTTTCATTCTGTTGCCGGTGCCCTATTTTTGCATAGAAATCTCCCATAATTATCTTCAAGTGCTGCTTACCTTTATTATTTAGATGACGAATTTCCTCATAAAATTCTTCAATTTCTTCTTCAGGATGACTTGTGGTGGGTGCATAAGTTTGAATAATCTGAGTCTGGTATCTTCTCGAGAGTTGGATAACGAGTCGTGCAGCTCTGTCAGAGGAACTTTCAACTTCTACCACTTTATCCTTCAGTTTCTTGTTTATTATAAATCCAACACCACTAGTTCTGCCAGTATCAGTCCCACGATAATAGAAGAGATGTCCACTTTTCAGTTCAATGAGATCTTCTCCTTTTCTCCTTACCTCACTTAGCCCGACGATGTCCCACTTGATCCTTTGTAGTTCCTCTTCCAATTCAAGAAGCCTTGAATCAGAAGATAGGGAGCGTTCATTATACGTAGCCAAGGTCAGCATCAAATGGCAGCCTAGTCCGGTCCTCCGGGGATTCTTAGCACCCTCTGCCTTCATGTCGCACTGGCAGCTGCCTTGGCCAGATACATTCCAGCTGCCGGAGACTGAGGGCCAAGATTTAAGTTGTAGAGTCATTTTTGAGGTGTTTGGCCATAACTCACCACGCTGGCCAAGCGGGTTGGTGAGTGTGGGATAGCATTTCCTCTGATCCCGATGGTATAGTTATACCGCTATTGGCGGTCGTCAGAGCCCCTTTAGTGAGAACAGGATGCACCACGAGAAGGCGGGGTTGACATTTGTCAAGGAGAGGCTGTGATGTTACGCATCACCTGACCTTACATTAGTGTATATATATGTATATATGTCTTCTAAATATATATATATATATAGGACATGCCATGCCATGCGAATATTCTTTTCGGCTGCTTTTGCGTGGTTGGATTTTTATAGTTTTGCAGTTTTTGTGCGGTTTTTGTACCTTTCTATATAGTATATATATAAATTCCATGGCATGTCTAATTCTAACTCAGAATGTTAATAGTGTCGAGGAATTAAGTACTCCTTCTCTGCTTTGCCTGACAGATGCTACCGCCTCATATGTGATATCACATAAAACAATCAGTGGTTTGGTAACAGTGAAAAAAGTAGAAACCGCATCTCCGCAATTTCTCGCAAATGTCGCAAAAATGTGCCAGCAGTACGAGCATTTGCTATCATGTCTATCATGATATCGCCGACCTTACCCATCGTACATCTTTTACATTGGCTCACTGTACGCGAGCCTTTCCCGACTAATTGTGTAGTCACAACTGATGCACTATTTCACGGTTTGATTATCCAACGCAGATTTCTTTATTATTGTGACAGGGCAGTGAAGTAAAATCACAGGGCCATCAATAAATTGTTAAAACCCTATTTTCATAGGGCAGAAGTAAGAGAAATGGAACATTAAAAAAAATGGTTGTCAGAGGATAACGATGATTTTCTTTTAGCTGAAACTCATAAGCATGTATTTTAATATATTCATAAGTAACTCCACTAGAGCTTGAATCTGACACTCTCAAGTCAGAGTTTTTGGTAGAATTCAAAAATAAATGTTCCTAAAATTATGAAACAAGAGCGGGAAAAAAAGTAGAAAAAAAAATGAGAGAAAAAAGAAAAAAAGAGTTCCAAACATTTGAAGACTGGGATTGTGAGGGAAAAGTTTGTGCTACTACGAACAACAAACATTATACGTAGTTAATGCTGTGCAGCGAAGTTTAATCGCCTTTTGGAATTGGGAAACAGAATGGGGGGGGGGGGGGTTCCTGACGAATCTCAGGGCATTGAAGTTCAAGTAAAAGAAGATCAGCAAGTTAGTGCACAGTAATAATCAGGGATCTACAGTAACACAAAAATGCTATGTGTAGAAGTAAAAATAAATAATCAGACCATCTTTGGAGCAATTTGTATGAAGCTTGGGGCAGAAAGATCAGTTTTACAAACTTCAATTGGGGAAGAAATTATTTAACTTTTGAAAAGGCTTGTAAGCTTAAATGAAAAGCTTTCATCGTCATTTTCTTAATCTTTTCGAGATCACATTTCCTGTAAAAAAATATTTGCTCACCGAAACAATGAAAGATGTGTTTTGAGCATAAGAACTGCGAAAAGTGAAACACTACTTAATAAAATAATTGTCGGATATCGAAATGAAAGGAAATCACCATTTCCTTTTTATATCGATATCCGACAATTTGTAGTATATAACCTGGTTTTTGAATACCAAGAAGTTTTTTCGCTGACACTCGAGAACAACATGCCTCTCAGATATTGCCCTCGCAACAGACAATTTCATTCCTACAATCGCTTACCTGCGTTTCTAAACTACGTAGGTCATTTCAAAAGTTTTGCACATTGCGCACAGGCGCTGCTCGTAGGATGACGCAATCGCTCCAATCGTTGCGCCAGCTGTGAGTCACACTTCAGTACACAAAGTTGTGTCTACGTTTGCTGGATAATTTGTTCGTGTTCCGAAAAATTCTGCCTCGAAATGGAGGGAGAAAGTGAATCAGGTCACATCCAGCTTAGCGACCGGCGATCCTACATTTTGAATTGAAACTTTGTGAGGAAAATCTCCTACCGAAGTTCATAAAGCTTTGTGTGGAGTTTGTGTGGTTAGTGTAGTGGATGGCATCTCAGTGTCACGGTGGGATTCTCTTTTCCGCAAAGGTCGAGAAAGCATCGAAGACGACCCAAGAAGCGTCTGGCCATCACCTTCAACGGCCGACACTTTTGTCGATTTTGTCTACAGCATTTTGGAAAAAGATCGATGGAAAACATGTGAAGAGATTGCATGTGAAACAAAAACAACAGCGGAATACTACAGAAGATTTCTGCAAAATGTTTTGCGCCCAAAGATTCGCCAAAGAAGGTCCGACATGTTCGAAGGTGGTGTCATCATTTTGCACGACAACGCGAGGCCATATGTTGCCATTACAATAAGAGACATTCTGGGAAAGTATGATGGGAATTGCTTCCCCACGCGCCCTGCAGTCCTGACATGAGCCAACCAGACTATGACTTGTTTCCAAAACTAAAGAAGCCACTCCGCGGGAAACGATTCAGTACGATTCAGGATGTTTCTAATGAAGTGGTGACCAGAGCAATTCAACGCCTCAAAAATGGAGGTGTCCTGACTAGAATACAAGACTTCCCCAATCTTTGCGCAGCTGTCGTAAAGAAACATGGAGATTACTTCGAATGCCTGTAAAGGTATGTTGTGAAATAAATTCGTTTTTTAAGAGATAACCCACAGTGTGCAAAACTTTTGAAACGGCCCTTGTTGTTTCCATAAATTAAGAAACAGACAGTAAACTCCCGATAACTGAAAAATGCATGAGGAAATGTTATGAAATTTGGCAAAACCTGTATCATGTCATACATTACAGAAAAACACTAAAATATTTCGTAAAAAAAGCCCTTCAATCCGACAGAAATGACTTCATACAGAACCAGGTGAAAAATTATGTGTCAAAATGAAATTGCGCAAGTACCCCAATAGGCAGTCTGGTCACTGACTGACAGCAATGATACAGGCGTCGTACAGCGACGTTTCAGTCAAAACTGAATGTAAGAATGCTGTGTCATATAATTTTAAAAATAAGTTGTGCATGTAATAAACTTCTACAAGAGTTCTAATAACTGTATGTTGTTTTCCAGCCTACTCTTGCTTCCAGGGTTCGCATAAATCCTATGTTATTAACCATGTTAATTTTTAGTGAAATGGTAGTAGCCTCATTGCCAAGGGGAACTTTACCTGTTGTCCGAAATTTCTGTCGATTACATGCACAGTGACATCGTCAATATGTTTTATTATCTTGGGGATATGACACACAAAGACAAATAATTGGCTTTTCGAGCGTGACAGGTTCATCCAAAATTGCTTGGGTTCAGACTTAAAGCAAGTACATAAGAAAGTGCAGTCAATGAACATCAAATCTAATTGTAAGTGTGAACACCTTCCAGTTTGAGCGGTTGGATGGAGACGCAGTATTTCAGAGGAAAGCAAAATCTCGTCGAACTCGTATTGAACCGCTAACTAACAGGCACGGATCAGTCGAACTCGTATTGAACCGCTAACTAACAGGTACGGATCATCACTTTGTGTTACACAATCACTCAGCTAAAAAAGTTCTGTCTATCTTATCTCGTCCGCCCACGGCGAGTTGAGTCCGCAAAGACGGCAATGCGCCCTCAAGGGTTCATGGCAAATTTATTCAGCCGGCTTGCCATTCCTCTGCTGCAAGTGGATAAGGGACAAAATGCGTTCGGGGCCTACTTCGCAGAGAATCATGTATACGCATTCGCGTCTCCAACCACAGGGAGCCTGCGGAAAACTCCGGAAAAACTTCAGACTAGATGGCCGACAGTACCGGAATTTGAACACCGTCAGAAACGTTGTAAGTGTTTGTGTCTAGCTGACTTAATGAAAACTACATAAACAAATTCTCAAAACGTCACATACGGTGAAACAGGAGTCACTCAAATAACTTCAGAAAAGGTTACTTACAGATTGATTCCTTTATTCTCTGTCAACTGACCAATGAACAATACAATATCAATAGAACAGAACACCAACGTTAAACTTCTCCGATTAGTAGTAAGCATCAGAACTAAGCACTGTTAACTGGTAGAGCACTTAACGATAACTACATAAATATCAGCACAACATGTAGCCTTTCAATAGACACAACTTAAACTAAACAACGTCTCTTTTACAAATAGCATTAACATCCACCAACAACACAACTGCTACTTCTCAAAACATTATATATAACGTTACGTTCTTATCTCAGGCATACACGTCATTCGTTCTAACCTCAGGGTGTTGCCAACCATACTCTTGCGAGAGAGAAGATATCACGTAAGTTTGAAAGTTGCTAAAGAGAACGAATACAAATGTATACATAGAGAAAGAAACTAAAAAGGAAAGTTAAATTAGAGTATGCATACGTCACAACGTCCGCCTCCCACACAGCGCACAGCGACTTACGTATCTAGTGAGAAAATGCCGCACCTTAGTTTGAAAATTGCTAAAGAGAACGAATACAAATGTATACATAGAGAAGGAAACTAAAAAGGAAAGTTAAATTAGAGTATGCATACGTCACAACGTCCGCCTCCCACACAGCGCACAGCGACTTACGTATCTAGTGAGAAAATGCCGCACCTAAGTTTGAAAATTGCTAAAGAGAACGAATACAAATGTATACATAAAGAAAGAAACTAAAAAGGACAGTTAAATTAGAGTATATATACGTCACAACGTCCGCCTCCCACAGCGCACAGCGACTTACGTATCTAGTGAGAAAATGCCGCACCTAAGTTTGAAAATTGCTAAAGAGAACGAATACAAATGTATACATAGAGAAAGAAACTAAAAAGGACAGTTAAATTAGAGTATACATACGTCACAACGTCCGTCTCCCACACAGCGCACAGCGACTTACGTATCTAGTGAGAAAATGCCGCACCTAAGTTTGAAAATTGCTAAAGAGAACGAATACAAATGTATACATAGAGAAAGAAACTAAAAAGGAAAGTTAAATTAGAGTATACATACGTCACAACGTCCGTCTCCCACACAGCGCACAGCGACTTACGTATCTAGTGAGAAAATGCCGCACCTAAGTTTGAAAATTGCTAAAGAGAACGAATACAAATGTATACATAGAGAAAGAAACTAAAAAGGAAAGTTAAATTAGAGTATACATACGTCACAACGTCCGCCTCCCACACAGCGCACAGCGACTTACGTATCTAGTGAGAAAATGCCGCACCTAAGTTTGAAAATTGCTAAAGAGAACGAATACAAATGTATACATAAAGAAAGAAACTAAAAAGGACAGTTAAATTAGAGTATATATACGTCACAACGTCCGCCTCCCACAGCGCACAGCGACTTACGTATCTAGTGAGAAAATGCCGCACCTAAGTTTGAAAATTGCTAAAGAGAACGAATACAAATGTATACATAGAGAAAGAAACTAAAAAGGACAGTTAAATTAGAGTATACATACGTCACAACGTCCGCCTCCCACACAGCGCACAGCGACTTACGTATCTAGTGAGAAAATGCCGCACCTAAGTTTGAAAATTGCTAAAGAGAACGAATACAAATGTATACATAAAGAAAGAAACTAAAAAGGACAGTTAAATTAGAGTATATATACGTCACAACGTCCGCCTCCCACAGCGCACAGCGACTTACGTATCTAGTGAGAAAATGCCGCACCTTAGTTTGAAAATTGCTAAAGAGAACGAATACAAATGTATACATAGAGAAAGAAACTAAAAAGGACAGTTAAATTAGAGTATACATACGTCACAACGTCCGCCTCCCACACAGCGCACAGCGACTTACGTATCTAGTGAGAAAATGCCGCACCTAAGTTTGAAAATTGCTAAAGAGAACGAATACAAATGTATACATAAAGAAAGAAACTAAAAAGGACAGTTAAATTACAGTATATATACGTCACAACGTCCGCCTCCCACAGCGCACAGCGACTTACGTATCTAGTGAGAAAATGCCGCACCTTAGTTTGAAAATTGCTAAAGAGAACGAATACAAATGTATACATAGAGAAGGAAACTAAAAAGGAAAGTTAAATTACAGTATATATACGTCACAACGTCCGCCTCCCACAGCGCACAGCGACTTACGTATCTAGTGAGAAAATGCCGCACCTTAGTTTGAAAATTGCTAAAGAGAACGAATACAAATGTATACATAGAGAAAGAAACTAAAAAGGACAGTTAAATTAGAGTATACATACGTCACAACGTCCGCCTCCCACACAGCGCACAGCGACTTACGTATCTAGTGAGAAAATGCCGCACCTAAGTTTGAAAATTGCTAAAGAGAACGAATACAAATGTATACATAAAGAAAGAAACTAAAAAGGACAGTTAAATTACAGTATATATACGTCACAACGTCCGCCTCCCACAGCGCACAGCGACTTACGTATCTAGTGAGAAAATGCCGCACCTTAGTTTGAAAATTGCTAAAGAGAACGAATACAAATGTATACATAGAGAAGGAAACTAAAAAGGAAAGTTAAATTAGAGTATGCATACGTCACAACGTCCGTCTCCCACACACAGCGCACAGCGACTTACGTATCTAGTGAGAAAATGCCGCACCTAAGTTTGAAAATTGCTAAAGAGAACGAATACAAATGTATACATAAAGAAAGAAACTAAAAAGGACAGTTAAATTAGAGTATATATACGTCACAACGTCCGCCTCCCACAGCGCACAGCGACTTACGTATCTAGTGAGAAAATGCCGCACCTTAGTTTGAAAATTGCTAAAGAGAACGAATACAAATGTATACATAGAGAAAGAAACTAAAAAGGACAGTTAAATTAGAGTATACATACGTCAGAACGTCCGTCTCCCACACACAGCGCACAGCGACTTACGTATCTAGTGAGAAAATGCCGCACCTAAGTTTGAAAATTGCTAAAGAGAACGAATACAAATGTATACATAAAGAAAGAAACTAAAAAGGACAGTTAAATTACAGTATATATACGTCACAACGTCCGTCTCCCACACAGCGCACAGCGACTTACGTATCTAGTGAGAAAATGCCGCACCTAAGTTTAAAAATTGCTAAAGAGAACGAATACAAATGTATACATAGAGAAAGAAACTAAAAAGGACAGTTAAATTAGAGTATACATACGTCAGAACGTCCGTCTCCCACACAGCGCACAGCGACTTACGTATCTAGTGAGAAAATGCCGCACCTAAGTTTGAAAGTTGCTAAAGAGAACGAATACAAATGTATACATAGAGAAAGAAACTAAAAAGGAAAGTTAAATTAGAGTATACATACGTCAGAACGTCCGTCTCCCACACAGCGCACAGCGACTTACGTATCTAGTGAGAAAATGCCGCACCTAAGTTTGAAAATTGCTAAAGAGAACGAATACAAATGTATACATAGAGAAAGAAACTAAAAAGGAAAGTTAAATTTGAGTATACATACGTCACAACGTCCGCCTCCCACACAGCGCACAGTGACTTAACCGACTGCGCTATCCCGGTGGTTAAAACAGTTCAGTTGCTGTAATCAATGCTGAGTCCCGGGTACTGGGTCCCCGGTAATAAATAAGGGCGTCTTCCTTCCCCTTTCTACTTCGCTTCCGTGTCACTTTCCTATCGGGCACTCTAGCCCAAATCTCCTAGCGTCCTATTTCTAAGGGTAGTTTAAGACCTGGGGTCAGACACTCCTTTCCTAAAATCCTCTACATATCATCATGATCATCAATGCTGAGTAGAATTCTGGGATTTTTTGAACTAAATTTTTTAGCCAGCCTTAATAGAGAACTTAGCTCATTTTGCATTGACCTTACAACACAGCTCACGATGCTCTCTTGTACCTCATCATGGCAGTACGGGTACCACGAAGTGCCAAACTAATGACCTGAAAATACATTAGAAAGGGAATGAAAAACTTCTCTTTCAACTGTGAAGATAGATTACAGTGTCGCATTCGATATTTTTGGCCCTTAAACATATTCATAGAGAATCTACACCTCACAGAAGGTCAGTGTTGGACATGCAACTGTACTTTCGCTAAATTCGGCTCAAACAATCAAGTGGTGTCCTAAGTTACTTCAACGAAATGTTTTCGGTCAAACTGGTGTCCTAAATTACTTCAACGAAATATTTTCGGTAAGAGTTGCGCCTTTGGCAGTATATCAGAATTGCAAAACAGTTATTGGGAATTATAAATTTGCTTCTCTTTTAATGAAAAAATCAAGTAAAGAAACATATTTTCAGATGAATCAAATTTCTATTTAATGTTATTATACCGAAGGGCAACAAATATTTTGTTAACTTTAGATGTGAATAAAGTTGCGATATTTTAATGTTTTATTTTCTTTTATTCCACTCTTTCATATCAGTCGTAAAGCGTGAAAGTAAATCTGATGTGTAAGTGATTTCGTGAAAAGTGAGCTTCACTGTGCTAACTATATACTCCCCCAATACTCGAGTATAATAGCTCTTGTTTGATGCATTCCGTTTAATTTGTTTCAACGAATGGTGTAGGTTTATTTTATAAGAAAACACGAGTTTTCGGGTGAATTTTTTAAATACTGTGGGATCGTTAGCTTATGAAATATTTACTCCGATTTTGATTTTCTTTGAATACTACATTGTAAAGAATTTCATTTCTTTTTTTCTTTCCTGAAAAACTACATTCTACTTGTATTTTCAATTAACCTTTCAAACGTCAAGCCGCGGAAATGTTCTTCCGAAACTGGTGTCTGAAGTTACTTTAACGAAATATTTTCGGTCAAAATTACTTCGAACATATATTTTCCTAGGAAATTTCCAACGATGGAATGTTGAACAGGTACGCGTATTCACTATTTGAATCATGTTCTATAGCAAAACACAAATTTGATACAGATAGCTTCGAAGCATATATACTACGGTCAACTGAATACTGCATGCAAGCATTGTCTGTTCGCATCATGCACCCAGAAAGACAGACTGTGAGAAACTCAAAATTGCCACCGATGCTTGAAGTGTCGTCATAAAAGGAGGAGGGGGGGGTTGTTCTAAAACTGTACACAATATATTATCACATTCGCAAATATCCGAAAGAATCGTAATAGAAGGGTTTAAACTTTTCTTGTACCATCATGCAAACTTATAAAGCATTTCTCTTTGAAACAAAGCGCTTCTTCTGTAAAATATGTGTTGAAAAGCTGAGGTACACCTATTCTGTTAAAAAGCAGGAAAGTAAACTACATGTGAAACAACGACTTACTAAATTGCGTTCTTTAAGTAGATTATATCTTAGTACTACCACTTAATTTTTCACGCATGTAACACAAAATAAATAAATAAATAAATAAATAAATGCGTATATGCATGCATACATTAATTAATTAATTAACTGGAGCTTGTGTATCACTTTATGCATTTTTTATTTTTGCTTTTATTTTTACTTTCTATTTTACTTTCAATTTCACGAGAAAAAATAATTGCTGTTCGTTGTGATCATGCCAGTTTATTCAAAAATAGTTCTTCTATGGCTGCGTCTCCTTTAAAAGAATTTTAAGCATCATTTATATAAATGAAATTACACATACTTACAACAGATCGCTTTGTTATCAGACACTTAAAGAGAAAGAATCGACCACTATAACTTAAAATTCGTTGTATCAAAGCATGCAAGTTAATGTGCCGGCGGGAGCATTTATATGCGAACATCCTTTACCAGTTTCCGTTATTTTAAAAGTTTACTTTTCCTAAATATCAGGCCAACATCGCAATAAAAAGCGAAATATATCTGTTTAACTACATTAAACTTTCAATCTGCAAAGCACTTTAAGGTTGGGACGAAACAACGAATCGCAATCAGTTTTTCTTTATTTACATAGTAACTACTTAAATTCAAATAGTCATGCAAAGCCATTGCCTAGAGTTTTAATTGCCTGCGTTTGATACCTTTAAACAGTCGAAGGCAAACAGTAACTTCAAGAGGAAAGTGTGGAATCAAAAGCTTCATTATCATCTCCCGGGAGTAATTAAAATGAAGGGAGACACCCATCGCAACAGACTTTAAAAAGGGTGTAGGTCGTAAAAATAAATTTTATTGTTCTTTTCTGATTTCAAAACACTCTGTAATGAAGAACCAAACGGAAGAGGAAAATATCACGCTGTTACCTTGAGAGGCTTAAGTAACTTCAGAAAATGTAAGTATTTAAGTGGGAACACAGGACATGTTATTTATCACTCTGGCTGTGTGGAAAACGATATCATTATCAGCATTGAAGTATGATATTAAAAATGTATGTAGCTAAATAAAGACATTTGGATTCTGGTGGAAAGAAATCAGCTTATTCTTTTTTATTAATATATTCAGTTTATTCTTAACGGTTTTTGGGTGGGGATATGCGAACTATGTTATTTAAACTGATTTTTCTTAATTAAGAATGTGCATAGAAATTGTTTTTATCTCCTCATTCGGTATATCATGCAAAAATATTATATTAAAATGTGGCACAAATGTCTTTTAAGAAAGCGATCTGAAATTAAAAATGTAATAACAAAGCTTAGATATTGTCAGACGAATGAATGATTTTTAAAGGAACCACCTTTCAGCTGGTTATCACTACCAACATCAACAAGAGAGTCTGGAATGGCCTTATGAACAAATATACTGAAAACTTGACGAAAAATAAAACGTGTCTTTTTTTTAACGTATATTTTTAGAGCATTACATCCAGTGCAAAAATCTTTGTGTTTTATGTAGAAACTTGTCAGCATTGCTGAAAATGAAAAATAGGAAAGTTGAGGTTTCATGGAAGACACTGGGAACCTTCGTCAAAGGAGCGCGATTTTATGCATTTTTTGATGAATGTACGGTCTCCTCACTGTATACCTACAAAAGCGCCCGAAGCGTTACATTATTCTGTAATTTGGAGGCGCCGTAAAAAAACATTTTTTTGAAACTGATAGTTATGATTCATCCAATGAGCGCACCTCTTCGACCAGTTCTTAAACAATGGTGATATCCATATGAATTCCCAATTCTAATCTTTAAATAATTCTGGTTAGTACAAATGTAATTTGATTATTGGATGTAACGCTTTCTTTGCACTTAAGACATAGCTATTCTACTTAAATTTCTTCTGCTCTTAACGGTGAATTGCATAATTTCATTAGTCATTTTAAAATACAGTCAAACCTCGATTTAACAAACTTCAGGGGACCAACAGTCTTGTACGTAAAATCGAGGAATTCGCTAAATCGAGGGAGCTTTCCGAATGAAGCATTAAAATTAAGCTAGTGTTCATAACAGAAAACGTAAGAAGCTAAGTTCTCTTTCTTTCAGTGAAATTTAAATTATGTATAGTACTTGCAATAACGAAATTTATTATCAAAAAGATTATAATACGTACACATTTACTTTGCATATTAAATACATATTTCGTAGATATTAAACTTCAATATGTAGCATCAAAATTTAAGCGTACTTAAAAATTGCGAGAAAAATATGATAGCTAATTTTTTTCCAAGCATTTAGCTTGTTAAATAACGACTTCAGTATTGTAAACTGCATGAAACAGAACACCAATGAGTACTAATTAACTTGCAAAAACAAAATATGTGTGTTGATAACCTTTTTACACTGTAGAAGAGAAATACTTTAGAGAAGATTGCTTATTTTTTTTCTGAACGTTTAGCTTCGTAAATTGCAGCTTCAATTTTATGAAGCGCATGAAAAACATCATCATTAATATCGAAGCGCATCAAGTAGTTTAGAGCACATTCTATTCCGTTAGCAGCATCCCCAAAGCAGCTAACTTTCAGTTCTGCTCCTTCTTCTTCATCAGAACATGATGCATTTACTCTTATCTGTTCATTCAGAACATAATCAAGAGATCACATTTGGCAAGTATGCACATTTGCCTCACAATCAACATAATCGGAAAACACAATATCTGCTGAGGTAATTTCATTCCATTCTGCAAAATTGTCATCCACAAAATTATCAGCAGGGCTTTCGGTATTGGACCCACTTTCTTCTTCTTCACAACCTGAGAAGCCTGCTTTATTAAAGCACTTTTTAATAGTATCTGTCGTAACTGCATTCCACGACTGTCGCACGATATACATTGCATCGAGAATGTTAACTCCGACTTGAGATGCATCATCCTTTGCATCGATAACAGAAAGTACATTTCGCATGAAAATCTTTCTATAATAAGCTTTAAAAGACCTAATGACACCCAGATACAGCGGTTGCAATTCACTAGCACAATTTGCTAGGAAAAAAATGACTTGAATATTTTTCAAATTGTTTACCTGTGAATGCGCAGATCACTGATCAGTGAATAAGAGGATTTTTCTCATTTTTGCCTGCATCTGAGTATCTAAGGCTTCTACATAATTTTTGAATAAAGCTGGGGTAGGCAACGATTTAACATGCTTGAATCAACGTGGTTTAGCAGATTTTCCTGTAACTAATGGCTGCAATTTTTCTGTCCCGTCTGCATTGGCAGCTAGAAGAACAGTGATTCTGTCTTTTGATTTCTTTCCTCCACGGTAGGTGTCATGTTGAAAACACAGTGTTTTATCTGGCTGCAGGTTATAAAACAGTCCACTTTCATCAGCATTAAAAATTTCACACAGCATGTACCTTTCAATAATTTGTGGTAGCTGTTCATTTTTCCACGTTTGTGCCATCACGGAATCAACACTTTTGCTTTCACCGGATATATCTCTATACACTATTTTATGTCTTTGCTTAAAACGATCAATCCACCCATTTGATGCGGTGAATTCCTTTATCTGGAATCGCTCCTCTATTTGGAGTGCTGCTTTTTCATTCAGAAGTGATCCGCTAATAGGCAAATTACCAGCCCGTGTTTGTTGGAACCAAGTGACAAGATTGTTTTCCAACTCGGGTGTGATGCTTTCGTAGATTTCCTCTTACTCGCAAATTTCCCACACTTTGATGCACCGCTTTCAATTTCTTTTCTATTTTTTGCTATGGTACACAACACTGACTTGGAAATTCCAAGTTTCTCTGCTACAGCAGTCTGTGATCCTGGGTTCGCATCAAGATGCGACAAAATGTCAATTTTTTTCACCGATTGAAAATCTTTTCCGCTTTATTTTTTATTTTTTTATTTTTTATTTTTTTTATTTTGCTGCAGTCATTCGTTTTTGTTTTTTTAATGCTCTCACAAAATGAACTTTCGCAAACTACAGTGATCAGTAAATTTCACTTCTAACTTCTCAGTTCTATCTATGTTCAACAAAACTTTATCCGTAAAAGAGTTGTGTTGTTTAAATTGACCTGTAGATTTAACACTGAGAAGAAAAGAAAAGCGCAATTCCGGGAAGAATTCCAGAGGTTCAGAATGGGTACGTACAATGTGTGTCCCGATTTCAAAGAAAGCTATCATTCTGTTTGTAGCTGGAAACAAGTATCCCCACGGAACTGTAGATGACCTCCCCCTGCCTTTCTTTTTCCTGCTTCCCACCCATGCAAGAAAACGTTGCGCTCCTTTGGAACTTGTTAGTCATTTGCTTCCCCCAGTAAGAAGTTTACGCTTGATAGTCGGAGGAAAGAAGAACTGATTTATGATTCCGTCAAGCCGTGTAGCAGAAGGTGTTCTTTGAAACGCTGGTTAACTGCATGTGTAAAATTCTCTTTCTAGTTAATTTTTAACATGAAAATGCTGGCTAACATTGTTTGCAATGATAAGCAGCCATTATTTTCAGTCTCATATGTAAACTGTATATGAGGATCAATTGAATTGATGAGTTCAACTAATTTAGGTATTTTAATTTAGGTATACAGTTTACATATGAGACTGAAAATAATGGCTGCTTACCATTCTTTGACGTCCTTGTGTCACGCTCTGAAGGATCCTTTAGTACAACAGTTTATCGAAAACCATTTGCTCTTTCCTTACCCCCACATGCAAAATCAAATCACCCATGGAAACAGAAAGTCTTTGCCTTCTACGCATACGTATATCGTGCAATACATATATGCTCAACTGAGGATTCCTTGCAGAAAGAGCTTGATTATCTTAAACGAATTTCTGTACATAGAGGATATACCCATTCCATTATAGACAAAGCTGTCCAAAAATTTAGGAAACCGAAGTCTATCTGCTCACTCACGCCAATAGACAACCCAATAAGACCGAATTGGGTGGTTATCCCATTTACTCCACAGATTTGCTTCAGAATTTCAAAAATCCTCAAGAGTTTTAATTTCAAAGTTATTTTCAAACCCATAAACAAGATAAATTTTTACAGATCAAAAGACTACGTTGAAGACATAAATTCATGGAGAATTTATCAGATACCTTGTGAATGTGGACTTTCATATATAGGACAGACCCGCAGGGCTTTAAATTTCCGTGTGAAGGAACACAAGACCTACTTACGGAACTGTAAACTAAAAAAGTCGTCTATAGCCCAACATTGTTACGAAAATAACCATAAATGTTTGTTTGAAAACGCTAGGCTCATTGATAAATCTGATTCGACTATCAAGCTTAATGTATTAGAAGCCTTCCGCATATACCGGAACTCTCCACAGCTTGTCAACGACATGACGTCGACTCCATTTCTTTCAAGCGCGTGGAAACAACTCACCAAAAACCATGACCGTCAGAACTCTGATGATGTCACAATAATTTGAATGTTTACGCTCCATTCGTCCTGATAATGCCGAGCCAATAGCTATGCGAAACTATAGTCGATATATAATAAACCTTTGATTGTGGTAAACGTTGGGATTTTCATTTTAGTGTCAATGACATTGTTAACGTTTTAGGATCCAACAAAGTGTGTGCTTGTTGGGGACCACGTCACCTAACGACTGAAATGAAGGAATCAAGACTTGAAACATGCCAAAGTTTACTTGCTCGCTATGTAAAATGTGAAAGTGATTTTCTCCAAAGCATTGTGACTGGTGATGATAGTTGGGTTCACCCTTATGACCCAGAAATGAAAAATCAGTCCATGAAATACCAACACCCATGTTCTATAGTGAAAAAATTCCAAACTCAAATTTCTGCCGGTAAGTGCATGCTGACTGTGTTTTGGGACTACAGAGGCATTCTTCAAGAGGAATACATGGTCAAAGGTACCACTGCCAACTCTGAGAGCTATGTGCATCCCTTATAAAATTTAAAGCAAAGAATAAACCGCGTGCATGGGGGATAAAAGCCAATGATTCTGCAACACGACAATGCCAAACCACACACCAGTGCTCTTTACTTCATGGACCATACAGACAATCGGTTTTGAAGTCCTTGAACACCCTACCTACAGTCCAGATTTGGCGCCGTCCGACTTCAAGTTGTTTTCTGCTCTCAAGAGACATCTGAAAGGAATTCAGTTCACTTATGACGAAGATGTTCAAGGCGCTACAAGGAAATGGCTCCGAGAACAACCTGAAGATTTTTACAGAGACTTATTTAAAAAAACGTTGGCGTATCTCTATGGAGCGTGAGGGGGACTATGTAGAAAAATTAAATAAGTGAATTAAAGTAGAAATTCTGAGCTTTGTTCTTGTTTTGTTGCAGTGTGATTCTTTGCCCTGGGTTTCTATTACTAACTGAACAGCCTCTGTAATATAAGATAAATATATTATACTATTATTATTTTTTCTCATGCAAAGTTTTGTTTTAAAAATATATTCAGAATAAATCTAATTAAGACCTTTAAAGTGTCAACTGCGTGAAGTATTTCTGATGATTGTGTTTGGTGTGTTTTCATTTTTGCGAAGCTGGTTCTTTCACCCTTCCTTACTCATAAGATTGTCGCGTGAGTACATCGCCAAGCAATCTAAGTCTAATAAAACAACCCACAAAACCGGTGCTTTAAAGAATGCGTTACATGGGCTTAGATTATAATTTCTCGGTGGAATAAAATACCAAGCACTTGCGAGGTGAGTGCAATTTCGGCTAATGCAAGAACCTTTCAATGTAATACCTTTATACAAGGAGCATCAAAAGGGAAGGTGCATGGTGAAAAAATAAATGCATACTGAAGTACCAAATCATTAAGAATATCCAATAACAATCAGAGACGTGCCATCCTCACTTACGAGGGGGTATCAAAAAGTTCGTGCATTCACCAAGAAATAAATAAGCTAGAAAAAAACTTTTTTATTCAGGTACTTGGGCCTAATCTACAATGGCACCACCCAGTGCCACCCATTTTACCCACCTTCACTTGACCCTCTTTATTCCCTTAGTGCAGAAACCTCAGATTGTGCCTGAAATTATTGTTCTACCTCAAAAATGACGTCAACAGTGTCATAAAATCGCCTCCCACGTTGTGGACGTTTCATCTCAGGGAGCAAAAGGAAGTCACTTGGTGCCATATCATGAGAAGATGGAGTTTGAGGCAATATATTGTATTTAAAACGACTGGACACTTTTGTGATCATTCCGCATCTTTTTAAACAAATGGACCTCTTTTGTGATCATTCCGCATCTTTTGCTTTTAATTTTATCTCTTAATTTGGTCAGTAGGTTGCAATAATGAATAGAGGTAATAGTTTGACCCTTTTGAAGGTAGTCTGTTAAAATAATACCTCTTTTATCCCAGAAAACAGAGAGCATCACTTTGGCGGCAGACTTTTGCACTTTTGCCTTTTTTGGGGGTGGCGCAGAGGGATGTTTCCATTGCTTGCTAATTTCTTTGGTTTCTGGATCATAAAGGTATAAGCAACACTCATCCATAGTAATCAAAGGGTCCAAAAAATCTTAGGAATTCGCATTACAAAGATCCAACATTTTTTGCGCGTATTGTGCCCGAGCTTCCTTTTGGAATGGGGTGAGAAGTATAGGTACCCATCACGCTGAGACCTTGGACATGTTCAATTGATCATGTATGATTGTCCACACTGACCCATAGCTTAGATGAACTTTTTGACAAAACATTTCAATGGTTGTATGGCTATCTTCAAGGATTAACTTCCCCACTTTGGTCACAACTGTCTGGTCATCTGTCAAAGACAACCGTCCGGACCATGGATCGTCAAAAATGGTCATATGGCCACTTTGAAAATTTATTTTCCACTTTGTCACAGTCTCGTATGCTGGACACTTATTTCCATATACATTTAACATTTCTTGGTGGATTTTTTTAGTTTACTTTCCTTGGAGATAAAGGAACTTGATCAGACTGCGAAATTACACTTTCTCCATGATCATGGACTTTTCGATTCCTGAAAAAAATGGGGGTGCTTAATGTTATTTATGTTGTACAGTATACTGAATGTATATATAACAAAATCAAATCAAAATGGTTTCCGTAGCTTTAATAATTTTGGGTGATTGCACGAACATTTTGATACCCCCTCGTACGTTCTAACCAATGGCTTTCAGATGACTTCATAAACATCTTGCTGAAAAGGATTCAGGCATATGCGAAGCATAGGTAATGGAACTATGGGAAGACTCGTGATTTTTACAATTTTGAAAGAGGTAAGAGTGGCCCTAGACGGACAAATACAAGCATTCTAGAAATTTTAAACCTTCTCGGCGATGCAAGAATGGTATCCAGGGCTTTCAGTGAGTGGTACACAAGCAACAAGCCAAGCAGTCAGCGATCGTTCTGTGAGAGAAAACGACTAGTTTATGTTCAAGGGCAACGGCGGCTGGGGACGATTGTACGAGGTAACAGATGAGTTCCAATGTGTCAAGTGGCCGCGCAGTATAATTGTGGTATCGGGAGGAGAATTTTAGCATTCGTAGCCGCATACATTAGCTCAAGTGGGCTGCACAGACATATTCTTGGCGCACCACTCGTTTCTTCTAAAAACTGAACAATTCGTTTGCTGTGGACACGAGAGCACCAAAACTAGACCACTGAGTACCCGAAAGAGGTAGCCTGCTCAGATGAATCATGTTTTCAGTTAATATGCGCCAATGAACGGGGCAGAATAAGGCGTCAACAGCACGAATTGATGGACCTCAGGTACCTAGCATTGCGGTCGGTTTTTATGCAGGGCATTGGGTTCCTTAACACCGATGAAACAGTTTGGATGCCATTAGGCATCTGAACATCCTTGCGGACCAGCACTATCGTACATAGGCTTCCTGACATAAAGGGCTACTTTCAGAAGGATAATGCTCCATGCCATGACACAAGGCTCAAATTGTCATACATTGGTTTGAGTAGCACAGCAGTGACTTCAAAATGCTAAAATGTCACCCCCTCCTAATCCCCAGAGCTTAATCCAATTGAACTTCTGTCGAATGAGATTTACAGAGCCATTAGCAAGAGAAATCCTTCTCCCACGCATTCGACAACTGACGGACGCCATCACAGCTGCTTGGCTAAACATACCTGTACAACGATATTGTCACATTGTGACTCTTTTGAAGGCTAAGGTCAGCCCAGTGGGTTATTAGGTAGGTGTTTCTAATAATTTGTTAATTCAATCTGTATATAACGTGTATCGCGAAACAATTATATTTTAAAAATCTTCTTTTAAAACTGTATACACAAACTGAAATTTTCATATACAGTACTGGAAGGACTGATTTTGAGCAAAGGCGGCGTTGTTAGATGAGTCGCCAGACATCATTTTTCCAAAAAAGGTTTCATTAGTTTGATGTTAGCCCCTTCCTCTGACAATGAAGGTTACCAGTGATTCTTCATATGCAGTAAGACGCATTTACCTGGCATGGATTTAGTTTCCTTGTTTCCCAGCAGTATGAATTCTACCCACCGGATCCTCTTCTCCCATAACTAAATGCACTCTATTCGTTATACACTATCTATCAACAAGTAATTGGGCACCCCTGCAATCCACGATATCTGCGGTCCTGATACACGTCACGGCCGCCGCCGTTAAATATCGTGTGGGAAACAACAACGCAGCCAGTCGCATGCAAGATGCCACGCAGTTCGGAGCTCTCTGATTTCGAGAAAGGTGTAATCGTCGGGCATCACAGAAATGGCCGATCCATACGTAACATATCCAGCCAGTTGAAGTACCCAAAATCGACAGTGGCCTACGCGATTGGCAAGTGGAAGATGAGAGGTGACTGTCGGAATATGCCCCGACCCGGCAGACCCACAAAACTGGGAGTTAGAGACCGACGGGTGCTGGCCAGAGAAATTCGGAAGAACCGCACCAAATCGATGGGCCACATCCGCGAGGAGTTTCAACTGGCATCCGGGAGTGTTCTTTCGATGAATACCATCCGTAAGGAAGCCCATCTGCTCAGTTATCATGGACGTGCTGCCGCCCACAAGCCTTTGATCACCAACTCCAATAGCGCTGCTCTGCTAACGTGGTGCAAAGAACGTCGACAGTGGACCGTAGAACAGTGGAAACAGGTTCTCTGGAGCTACGAATCAAGGTTCACCCTGTACCGTTCGGATGGCAGGGTCTGGGTTTGGCGTCTGCCTGGAGAAAGCCTCCTGCCGGAATGTATTGTGCCAACTGTGAAGTTCGGCGGCAGTGGAATTATGCTATGGGGGTGTTTCTCCTGGTATGGCACGGGACCCTTGGTCGCAATTCCTGGTAGACTCAACGCCGAGACCTACTGCACCATTTTGGATAACCATGCGCTTCCTACGTTGTGGCAGTTTTACGGGTGGACCCATGTTACTTTCAGGATGACAATGCCACCTGTCATGTTGCGAGGTCCACCATGGCTTGGTATGGTGACAATGGGGTTAATCGAATGGACTGGCCTGCGCAGAGCCGAGACCTTAACCCTATCGATCACCTCTGGGACGAGTTGGAGCGTCGACTTAAGGGGTGCCCCCACCGTCCGAAATCAGTGAAGGAACTGACCTGTCTTCTCCAAGCAGAGTGGAAGAAAATACCGCTAGCCGTCGTACAACGCCTGATTGAGAGTATGCCCCGGAGTGTCGCAGCTGTAATCGCCGCTCGTGGAGGCTCCACCAACTATTGAAGGTGAATAAACTTCGTTTTCCTTTGTTATCACAGGTGTCCAATTACTTGTTGGTAGATAGTGTATTTCCTTATCAAAAAGGGATTCCATTGTTTTCTCAGGTAATAGACGTGTTTGACCACTCCCAACTCCATTACTGGGTTATAATTCCAGTTCACTCATTAGCAAGAATAATGTTATGTTCTTACCCGGTATTTTCAAGTCCTTGTGAGTTCCAAGCAACATTATACCAGGCCATTTTTGCAGCATTTGGTTTACCCACGCCCTATTAAGATCATTTTGAAATAATTCTTTTGGCGTAACGACATAGCATTACGTTTCACCTGCTTCCTTTGCCCCGTGAATGCTCCGCGTGAAAGGAGCGTTTCACCTCCTTGATTGCATCCAGGAATATCATGCGAACCAGTGGTTTAGATGCGTAGATTATCACCAGATTTTTTAATTATGACGCAAATTAACTTCTCTAGTGCTATGGAACCAAGAATGATCGCCAAGAATTCTGGTTATCGTTAACAGTGAAGTTGAAACGATTTCACCTACAAAGCTGTGATGAATTAGTTAGCAAATGGTGACGTAAAAGCGCTTACAACATACTCATAAAGCAAGCTAGATGTTTCACAAGAGTGCCCAAAACCTCCCAAATTTCATCTAATTTAGGATGAAGTGTTTCCAAAAAATTTATGAAGCAATATGCCATGCAACAGTTTCTAGCATCGGTTTTTTTTTGTTATTGTCTTTTTTCTGTTTTCAAATTTTACGTTTGCATTGTTTATCATCACAGCAAAAATATTTAAAAAGAACGCGTAAATATTATTGTTAGCTCTTGTGATGGTGAAACGTAAGGAATAATGCAGAGAGGATCTTGGTTGTATATTCATCCATTATACTCAAATTGTCCCATTAATTTTCTTTGCTGGCCAGTGCAATTCATACCTTTTCCTAGAAGGTCTTTAAAATTGTTCAAAAGATGTAAATAAATGTTATACATATATAAATGGAAATTGAAGAAACTAATGAAAAAAAAAAACACTTTGAAAACGAAACTCTAATTCATACAAAAGAAATGCATGTACATGAAAAAAACAAAACTTTTGGAAGAAATAAACATTCGTGATGTGGGGATAGGTGTGGCTTTCTCTTCATCATTACTCACTGATTTACATAGGCACTTGCTGAAACACAGCACAACACCAAAACTGTTTCATTTCTTGCTGAAAAATTATGTTAATATGTCAAAATATGTCACTATGTCTCTTAGTTACAGTTTTAAAATTCTACCCTATCCAATGTAATTAATGTTCCTCTGTCCTTTCTGTTTTTGAAATTAACTTCCTGACGCTTTACATTTGAAAACACTCTTTCAACTTTGTGACGTACTACGGAAGTGATGCACATGTCAAGGCGGCAAGTAGCCGTGATAAGTACTTGTTGGTGTAGCTTAATTGGGAAAGCATTCTGCTCCGGAACAGAAAGATTCGGATTCTTTTACACCACAGACAAATGGTTTTTACGCTGTAACTTTCATACCTGACGTCTGAAATACTCTAAGAATGTTCACACGCACAAGTCAGACTGCAGTCCCATGCCCACGTAGTATTTCGTTTCAAGTGTTGTAAATTCAGCAGCGAAAGCTGTGGAAAAACTCAATCAGTAAAAATAAGTAGCAAATGAACTTGGCCGTTGGCAGTAACTGCCGCTCAAGAGGTTCATGTGGAGTAATTGCACTCTTTTAACGCTGCAGTGCTTATTCCCTTTCAAATACGCAAATCTCGTTGATGAGACGGTTTTTCCTTTTTACTAAAATGTTGAATAAAAAAAATACAAAATAAAGAGATATACTCAGGGGGTGTATGTTGGTTTAAAGGTGCAACATTTATTCATTTTCAACATAGTCATCTAAGGACTATAAACCTTTATTGGAACGTGCGATTAACTTTTCCATATCTGTACAGAAAAAGTCTCCTCCAGTTTGGTACAACCAGTTAAGGACCTCAGTTTTCACAGCCTCATTGGTTTGGAATCGTTTTTCACTAAGGTCCTGTTTCATTTTACCGAACAAATGGTAGTCACACAGGGATAAGTCGGGGCTGTACGGTGGATGTTGCCACACCTCCCACTTGAATAACTGCAGCAATTCCTCTGTTTTCCGTGCTGTGTGGTGTGTGGCGTTGTCGTTCAGCAGAATGGCACCTTCGATCAACTTACCCCAGCGTGTGTCGTTAATTGTCTTTCGCAAATTTCGAAGCGCTTGGCAATATGAGTTAGCATGGATAGTCGTCCCTTTTGGCAGAAATTTCACTGGCGGAAAGTGAAAAAAGAACACCAAGAAGAAATTGGCGGACGATCATGAAATTTACATATGTTAATGGAGTCGAGTTTACGTACGTGTGATGTTAATTTCGGGACCATCCGGTGAGCGCTTACGCCACAGCACGGCATAATATGCAAATTATCGTCGGTGGTATTTAAGGAGTACGGCGAAGTGAATGTAATCAGTCGTCGGCGTACGGACACGTGCGAAGACCCTGAAGAAGCTGCAATGCCTGGACATGGAAGACGTGTACGATTTCAGCAGTTATAGGACTTTGAGCAAGGTCGTCTAGTCGGACTCCGCGAGGCCAGGTGGTCGTATCGTCGTATTGCGGAACGAATCGGACGGGAAGTAAAGGTGGTGGTACGATGGTGGCGTAGATGATCCGAGGAACATTCCCACACGAGAAGACGTGGAACCGGGAGTCACAGACGGACTGATGAGCAGACCGATCGACGCATAAGAAGAGCGGCGTTGTCAAGCAGAACATCCACTGCGACGCAAATCCGAGCTGCCGTTGCACCTGAGGTGACTGTGCGAACAATCCGCAACCGTCTACTGGATGAAGGACTACGTGCACGTGTGCCTCTGACTCCAGCCCACCGTCAAGAACGGCTGCAGTGGTGTCGCCAACGTCTGCACTGGAGAACGCAATGGCGATCTGTCGTGTTCAGCGATAAAAGCAGATTCTGCTTGGGAGCCTCCGATGGCCGTATGCGTGTTCGCAGGCGCACAGGGGAGCGTCTCCACCCTTCTTGCATCCGCCAGCGACACACAGGGCCTACACCTGGTCTCCTGGTGTGGGGAGCGATCAGCTATCACTCCTGTATACAACTAGTGTTTGTACCGGGTACGTTAAACAGCACCTCCTACATCAACAACATCATTCATCCCGTTGTTGTGCCATTTGTAAGGTCGGTCCATCGTGGTGTTTTCCAGCAAGATAACGCACGCCCACACACGGCACGTGCAACGCAAAATGCACTTCAGGGTGTGAGACAACTTCCATGGCCTGCACGTTCACCGTATTTGTCCCCCATTGAGCACGTGTGTAATTTTATGGGACAACGACTTATCCGGTCTCCACGACCACCCCGGATTTACGCGTCCAGCTTGAGGATGCTTGGAACTCAATACTCCAAACTTACATCCAACATCTGTACGACAGACTCCATGCCAGAATTGCACAGTGTGACGCAGTTCATGGCGGTTCAACCTCGTACTAACCATGTTACATGGAAATGTTATTTTTCAGTTTACCAACAAATACAGCTGTATTTTGCCATAATGTTTTGATCACGTTATCCTCTGTATTCCGTTATTATGCTGCATAAATTACGTTGGTATCAGACGTCTCCTTCTTGGTGTTCTTTTTCCACTTTCCGCCGGTGTATTTGCTAAGAAAACCTTGATAGTCAAAGAAAACAGTCGCCATGATCTTTTCCGCAGACGGTTGGGTTTTGCACATCTTCTTTGTTGGAGAGGTGAAATGCTTCCATTCCATGGACGATCGTTTGGTTTGAGGGGTGAAATGGTGAAACCACGTTTCGTCACCTTTGATGATTCGACGAAAAAACTTGTGACCCTCAGAAGAATACCGTTGCAGAAGACCCAAAGATCACAGGAAACGTTGATTTCTGTGCTGGTTGGTGAGTAAACGTGGCACCCATCTCGTACACAATTTTCGAAATCTCAGCTGCTCGTGAATGATCGAATGCACGGTGCCGTATGAAATGTCTAACGTATTAGCAATGTCCTTAATTTTGATAAGCCTATTATCCCGTATCATATCATCAACGGCAGCAACATGCTCCGGAGTACCGGATAGTGATGGATATTCACGGTATTCGTCCGACAAATTTCTGCGACCCTTTTCAAATTTTTGGCACCACTTTGCAATAGCCGGGTGAGACATGGCGTTTTCTCCGTATACAGCGCAGATTTCACGATGGACCATGTCAGTGCAATTTAGGCGCTTAGCCCACAAAAATCGAATGGTTCCTCGCACTTTCAATTTGAAGTAAGTATCCAGTTGACGCGCCATTACGAAGTGCCTCCTGCACACGCCTTACGCAGTTACTGAACTAAAGCACCTCCCGTCGGCAGGTCTGACTTACTGTCTACTTCGCTCCAAAGCACATACGGTGTGACTGCAATCCCACTCCAGATGGCGCTAAGTGTAACTTACTTTTTGATTTACCTACGTAGTTGCAGTAAAAAGTAATCTTTTAAGAAAAAAAAACTAAAATGGAAAGAAGCAAACACAGTGTCTGAGGAAATATTATGTTATCAAAGTGTCCCAAGAAAACAACTCCCAGGACGTTTACACCCCCCCCCCCCCCCAATGCAGCTTGTCATATGCCTGTACCCTTGGGGTCACGATATCTTGTAGGATCTTTTCGGCAGCTGTTCACCTTAGCACTTTCTTTCCATGCACTCGATGCAGTAAGAAACGTGATCAATCAGGGAAGGCAACTTTCTTCCAAACTCCCATGGTCGTACTCCCAATATTTTCTGACAAATTCCACTCGTTGTCGCCGATGACGTGTCATGGTGAGAGGTGCTGTAGTCATGAGTTTACGTTAGTCCATATTGTGGAAGGATATTTGCCCTATAGATGAGGTTACATTGTCCACACGGTGGAGGAATATTTGCACTATACATGTGAATACATTCCTCTGTGCTTCTTGGTTTCAAGCCATGGTCAGCTGTGCCAAGATAGCACGCCTATTGTTCCGAGCCATACTGCTGAGCAGCCTCTCTCCTTGAGCATTAAACAGCCGCGCCCGTCCAACACTCACCCTCCCGTTATGCGATGCGCCTCTTCCCATCCACGCTCAGTACACTTTAACTACAACAGCTTGTAAACAGCCAACACAGTTTTGTCGTTTCCTGGAAACTGCCACTCTTTGCTCTGCATCCGATGGTCCTGTCCTTTTCCAAGGGGGTAAAATGTTCGTCTCTTACCCATTTTAACAACTTTATCAGCTCCGACTGATACTGCTGAACATATACAGCTCTGCACACACCTTCGACTTTCACACATTTGCACCGCCGAGCAGAAAATGATCAAACGTCAGATAAGAAAAATGTAACGTTTGGCTCCTACTGTGTATAACGTAAGTGTATTTTTGAAATGGTAAACTGTTCAGCAGAAGAGTTTAGTAGTTTTACCAAACTATTCTGCTAAAAAATAATAAAAAAAGAAAGAAAGCAGAAAAATTATTTACCGTTCCCGCAGATGCAAGAAATTTAGTAGCGGACCACGTAAGTGGTTTGTTGAATTCTTTAAAACTAAATGAAAGCGTCCATTTTTCACTGTCCTTTCATAGAAAATTCTAAATACTGTCCAGCCCCCATGAAAGCTGTTGCCAACGTTGTTGCTTTGTTTAAAGGTGGCAATTAGTTTTTCTCTTTGAAATATTCTCAGTAACTTACATTATCATCATTTTGAAAGAAAACGATTCAGTTTACGATAATGTATTTGTTCATACTAACTTCAGATGGCTGACATCCGGAAGGGGCCTCGTATGATTTTTCGACTTTGAACTGAAAAAGTTTTTTTTTTTTTTCACGAAGACAAGGTGCCACTTTGTAAATGAAAGTGAATGGGGAGAATTCTTAAAATTCAGTATCCCTGACAGATGTCGCCTCATTTATCAATGGAACTGCAAAACCTAAAGCCGACGTTTCGATCCCTTGTTCACTTTCTTGATAGATTTCGAAACAAAACAAATTAAGAAAAACATATCAAAGTCATTGGAAGAAAACGGTGAGAAATATTTTCCCATTTCTCTGCTTACAACAAAATTTCCAAGGTAGATAATGACAGTTGTTTTACAAAATGGTAAAACTATACTAGTGATCCGATTTATTGGCGTAGGAATATATAAATAAGCGTTTCCAAGCTTTCTCACATCAACCTGATGGCTTTTTCAAGGAAGGTAGACAGCTACCTGCAAACTGGATAACAGAACACTTTAACAATTTGAACGCGGTAACTTGACTTGACAATAAATAGATACGACGTTATATTCATTTAAAGATACGAGAGGTATCACGTTGATTGTACACGCGGTATCCTGGTAGGGAGAAGGCGTTATCTGAAGAACTGGTTCCAAATTCGTGGCAACTCAAGTGAGACGCTATTATTGGAAGTATCACTGTTGGTAATGATCTCCAAGGTTTCCCGAATAGCTATACATTTAGGGGTAGAGTAGGTAGCTAATTTCTTTATATCATCCTACATAGGAGTAGCGGACTTCAGTTTGACTTCTCTGGATAGAGCCGTGGTTACTTTAACGTATTTTGCGTCCCTTCTGTGCTCGTTTATTTTCTACAGTACATAATTGGTGTACTGTTCCTCGTTATTAATTTGACAATTGTTTTAGTCAGTACATACAGAACATTGATTTCGAATACTCTGGACCTAATCTATTTCTGATCGACTGTATTTAGATTTGTGGCAGAGCACCTCAACAAAATAATGGTGGTTTAAGTCGTATGATTTGTAGAGTGACTCTTCATTCTGCATTTCCATTTTAAATACCATTGACTATGTAAGTAGGTTTAGGCTGGGATGCATCTTTTCTCTTGCAAAAATGGGCTTCGAAGCTTCGTTCACTGTTTGGAGTCACGTACATCTAAGGGAAGATCTCGACTTAAAGATACCAGAAGTAAGTCGAAAACCAGAATTTATTTGGCACACACGTTTCCGTTGTACCTTCTTGCCGCAAAATATGATTTGGGATTGGATATCGAAGCATCGGTTTCAGGAGTTACGAAATCAATATGATTTTTTATATACTTTGAAGTTGCTCGAAAGTGAAAATTTGTACATAACTAGCGTTTTCATTGAAATCGATAATAATAATAACATTTTATTGATGTTGACTGCTGCTATTACCTATTATTTTCTACGATGAATGTATCGTCGTATGTCTGTATATAAACAGTTCGCTGTGAAGCATAATCAAGTTAATCATGTCGAGCGTTTGCAGGGACTTCTCGAAAACAACAAGACACATATTATGTAGCAATACACACTCAGTATACAAAACATTAGAGATAGGGATGATGGGCAGTTGACTGCGGTCAACGTAGACTATCCAGGCTCGCACAGACCAACCGTTTGTAAATGACGGCGCAAATCACATCCAGGTTTAATGTCGGATGCATAAGCAGAGTCAGCGAGCGAACGGTATGGCGCAGGATGCATACCGTTGGGCTCCGGGAGCCGGCACTCTACTCGTGTGCCACTGTTGAGCACTCATCATAGGAAATTATGCCTCGCCTGGTGCCGGGAACACCAAAACTGGACTTCCGATGAGCGGCGCCGCGTGCTGTGGTCAGATAAATCCCGTCTTCAGCTGTACCGAGCTGACGGGGGAAAGGTGAGAGAGAGGAGTGCGAGTGTAGAGTCGAGAGCATGAGATTATGGTCCCGTCGGGCCCGGTCGGCTCTGTTCAAGGTGGTGGTGGTTCTGTGATGGTTTGGGGAGCCTCCTCATGGGACACATTAGGTCCCTTACCGTGTCGTCTGGAGAGGTCGGCTCTGTTCAAGGTGGTGGTGGTTCTGTGATGGTTTGGGGAGCCTCCTCATGGGACACATTAGGTCCCTTACCGTGTCGTCTGGAGAGGTCCTTAACCGCTGCGTGCTACTAGCATATGGTGGCGGACCACCTATACGCTTTCATAGCCTTCGTGCATCCATCAGCAAAACAATACGTCTTCCTATCGGGTGGCAATCAGCCAGGCATGGCTCGAGGAACACTCGTATGAGTTTGAACCATTCAGTAGATCTCAAAACTCCCGGATTAAATAAATCCCCGTGGAAGTTCTCTGTGATGACTTAGAGCGGAACATTAGATCCATGGATCATGGACGACGTCACGGGAAGAGTTGTGGGCAATTCTGCAACAAGTTTGGTTGGCGTTACCTCCGGAAACCCTCCGACATGTAGTAGAGTCGATGCTTCGGCTTCTACAGGCTGATATTCGAGTTACAGGCGGACTGACACGATATTAGGCAGGTATCTCTAATGTTTTGTCCAGTGAGTGATTATTATATTGATAGAACGAAGGGATCGGTACCAATATTATAACACTGGAGGAAATGGCGCCAATGCTAAGATGGGAAAGGGAACGTCACCATTGTTATACACTGAGTGGCCACTTTATTGTGACCACCTGACAGTTTTAAGCAAATGAGCTATGGGTGCACGCTGTTGCCGCCTGAAGGCTAGGCTAGTATAAAAAGGGAAAGCTTGGTGCTTACGACAGTAGTAGAAGGGATTTTTGGGTGACGAGATGGATAAAAAATGCGATTTGACGGACTTTCAACGTGGGATGATTGTAAGAGCTCGGAGCCATGGAGCGAGTATCACCGAAATCGCCGCATTCGTGAAATGTTCCAGAGCAGCTGCTGTTAAAGTGTTTAAAGACTGGACTGTCAGCCAAAAAACTGGGTCTCTACGTGCAACGTGTGGTCGTCATCGACTAGTGACTTCTCTGGCGGAACGGAGAGTGACCAGACTGGTAACAGACAACAGAAGAGCAACAGTGCAGCAAATTACAGACCATCTTAATCAATGATCCCCTCAAATGATCTCTGCATGCACTGTTCGCCGTACACTGCACAGGATGGGATATGGCAGCCGAAGGCCTGTTCGAACACCTTTGCTGTCTGCAGTTAACAAGAGAAAACGTCTCCAGTTCTCACAGGAGCACAAGGATTGGACAGTCGATAATTGGAAGCAAATTGTGTGGTCCGATGAATCACGTTTTCAGTTGCACCATGCTGATGGCCGAGCGAGAATTTGGCGGAAACAGCACGAAAGCATGGACCCCAAATGCATTGCTACAACCCTTCAAGGTGGTGGAGGCAACGTTATGGTTTGGGGAATGATTTTCTGGCAGGATTTGGGCCCTTTAATTCGTGTTGTACAACGTCTGACTGACACATCATAGCTAAGCATCGTTGCGGACCAAGTGCATCCTGTCATGCGGATGGTTTATCCCAATGGCGATGGCTACTTTCAACAAGATAATGCGTCCTGCCGTAGTGCTCGTATTGTACAGGATTGGTTTCAGGAACATGCCGGTGAGTTTGCTTTGCTTAGGTGACCCCCAGAATCTCCAGATCTCAACACCATTCAGAATTTGTGGGATGAAGTTGAAGGAGCCATCAGACAGCTGGATCCACAACTCTGCAATCTCACATTTCTGGAAAGTTTTGTTCATCAAGCATGGTCTCAGATTCCACAAACCACCTATCAACATCTCGTGGAGTCCATGCCACGAAGAATCGACGCAGTATTAAAGGCAAAAGGTGTCCCAATGAAGTACTGAGTGGGTGGTCATAATAAATTGGCCGTTCAGTGTATTAACAAGAGAGAATGTTACAAATGATATATAACTGAAGAATGCCGTAATATGTTGTAATTAACGATTGGGTGAATCTATGCACGTCTAAATCAGCGATTCTCAAGCATTTCGGTCTCAGGACCCGCTTCCCGTTCTCAAAAAAATTTATGGTTATCAAAAGGCTTTTATTTATGTGAATTATATTTATCGATATTTACCGTTTTAGAAATTCAAACTGAGAAATTTTTTAAATATTTATTTATTAATTCATTAAAAATAACAATAATAAATCCATAACATGTTGACATAAATAACGTATTTTTTATGAAAAGTAACTTGATTTTCCAAAACAAAAAAAATTAGTGACAGTAGTGGCATTGTTTTGCACTTTTGCAAAAATCTCTCTAATGTCTGGCTTAACAGAAAACACCTGGATTTTCATATCGGCTTCTACACTGCTGGACAATTGCTAAGGACGGATCATAAACGGCTATATAGCGCATAAAAAAGTAAGTGTGGTTGGATGCCAAGTGAAATAAAGTAATGTCAGAATGCCAGGACATTACAAGAAAGACAATTTATTGTGCTCTGAAATCCAGAAGGCTTTGGAACGTGTTCAAGGGACAAACAGGCCATTTTGTGCAGAATACGTAAACGTGAAAAAAATGCAATTACCGTCCGCAGGCGTTCCGGCGTAAGATGTGAATACGGGATATGGCCACCATGGAGGGCGATGCAAGATTCCACACGTCGTGTCATGCTTTGCACAACATTATCAAGCAGCTGTTGGGGTAATTTATCCCATTCCTCTGTCAGTGCACGGATGAGGGTGTCCTTGTTTATTGGAGGGCATTGGCGACCAGCAAGACTCCTCCCCAAAGCATCCCACACATTTTCAATGGGATTCAGATCTGGAGAACGTGCTGGCCATACGAGGCGTTGAATATCCTCGCTCTCAAGACACTCCTGGACAGCGACTGTTCGATGACATGTTGCGTTGTCGTCCATGAAAATGAATCTATCACCGACAGCACCACGGAACATGCGACCATGAGGTAGCAGAACATCGTTAATGTATCGTTGGCCAGTCATAGTCCCAGTTGGAAGCACATAGAGGGACGTACGGCCATTGATCATGATGCCAGCCCATACCATGACACTACATGTCGGATATCCTGTATGTTTGCTGGACAATATGCAGTACCACTTTCACGCCAGATCAGTTGTCGTCGACAATCAGACGATAGACTGTATCTACTCTCATCTGAGAAGAGGACAGCAGACCAGTCGTTATCAGTGCAATTGCGATGTTGATGGCACCATTGCAAACGGGCGGTACGGTGACGTCTGGACAATGGGATGCACACAACAGGACGGCGGGCGTATAGTCCTCCTTCATGCAAACGTCTGGCGACAGTTTTTCGGGAGATCCGCTTGCCAGTAGCAGCCATAAACTGATTTGCTACCTCACTAGCTGTGCTGCGCCGGTGTCTTTTTGTTGATAGCACTATGTACCGATCTTCTGCAGGTGTCGTACTGCGAACACGACCTCCCCCGTGACGTTTGCTACACTCTCCATTTGTTTGAAATGATTTCCAAAGCCTTGAAACAACACTGTGGCTGACGTCGAACTCCCTGGCAACATCTGTTATTTTTCGCCCTTCTTCAATCTTGCCAATAATACGGCCACGCGTAAAATCATCTAGGTGATGTCGGGAAGACATACTGAAAATTGCAAGTTCGTCAATTGATTCTTTCCCTTTCAACTTTGCGTTTGAACAACAACGGTCAATACGCGTCAAATCCTTTATATCTGTTATCAGCGCTATGACGTCACGAACAAGTTCGGCAATCCAAAATTTGCATACGCACAACACGTCTTACTGTATCCCGCACTTATGCTAATTTCCACATTTTCCTGCCTTCCATTTTATGGTTGCTATCGTTGCTATTGTCATCCGTCCTTAGCAATTGTCCGGCAGTGTACATTCAGTACGCTGCGATATATTGTTTTGGTTGAAGTATAAGAAGAAATTTCTCTCCTCATATGTGCATGTAAGTAGTTGGCAAAAGAGGTGTATCTTAAAAGGCTTTTCAGATATTAGGTGTACAAATTAATTCGCGACTTTTCTTCTACAAAGTGAGTGTTTATTTTGTAATGATTAACTTACATTTTAGCATGCGAAATAATCTCCATCGGCATCTGTACATTTTCAGCCAACGATTGGGCAGCTGGCAAATCCCATCTCGGTAAAAGAACGGCGGTTTGGAGTCGATGAAATCGGCATGCTTTGAGCGAGATCATCGGGCGTTTTTAAGTGCGAATCCACTAACATAAGTGGTGTTGGAGGTGCCAGAAAAAATGGTAATGCGATGGGATTAAGTCTGGAGAATACGCCGGATGCGGGAGAACTTCCAACAGAACGCAGTTAGGGTGTCCTTGGTGGTTTTTGCCGTGTGAGGCCTCTTGTTGCCCTGCAGCAATATCACTTACCGAGTCCCATGGCCGGTAAACGGTCATTTCGGCTCCGTTGCGTCATTCAAATGATGAAGTTGCCGTTGATAACGCTAAGCACCGACGGTTTCACCTGGTTTAAGAAACTCATAAGCGAATACACCATTTATGTCTCACCAAATTCACAATAAGAATTTTTTGTCATGAATATTGGAATTCGCAGTCGATGTCGATGCTTCAGCAGGGTTGACCCACGATTTTCGCCTTTTGGGATTGTTGTAGAACACCCATGTTTCATCGCCAGTCACTATTCTGTACAAAACATCCTTCCTGTTGAACCAGGAGACAGCAGAGAAACAGGTGTGTGTGTGTCGTAGCGTCGCTCTTTGTTCTCAGGAGAAAGCACGTAAGGAACCCAAAGGCCGGCCTTATGAATTTTCCCAGCTTTTGTAGGCGAATAGAGATTGTTTGTTGGGTTACCCTAAGTGCTTGAGTAAGCTCTGACTGCGTCTGACACGGACTTTCGGCCAACAGCCCTTCCAAATCGTCGTCGTCCACCTTTTTGTGTTAGCCAGGACGTGCATCATCCGCGTGATTGAAATTTCCTTCCCGAAACCTCTGGAACCACTTTTTACACGTGCTGTAGGACACAGCAGCTCCCCCTAAGGCTGAACAAATCATTTCCTTAGTCTCGCTAGCATTTTCTTTGTTTGTTTTTGAGCTGGAACGCGAAAAGCATGCAATGCCTCACATACTGCTTATCAGACGTTATTGTGCTTACTCCACTTTTCACTTGCTTTGTGAGGTTCTGTCTGCTGCAGAACCTCACAAAGCAAGTGAAAAGTGGAGTAAGCACAATCAAGTTTTCACTTGCTTTGTGAGGTTCTGTCACAACCCTCACATGGCGGCGCCACACGTTAAATTTACATAAGTGCTATGGTGGATTGTATTTAGTTGCCGAGAATCAATTTACACATTTAATAATTGTGGATATTCTTCGTTGATACACCACCAAAACTCAAGTGATAGTTTCTCAAAACATAGTTTCAAAATGGAACCTGAAGCCACCATATCAATGAACTTTTCGTACTTTGTTGCATCAAAATCCATTGGTTTGTTTTGCAGTAGTAAGAGTACGGTAGAAATACTGAGAACAAACTGTGTTAATCTCTGGATCTACAAGCTCAGAAAATTCTAGAAAACTCAAGAATGCACAAGCACACATTCCATTAGCCATTAGAGCAATGACGTCATCACACGTCATGTAGCCTCTGGAAACACTATGAATTCGTGACAAAATAAGACTGAAAAAGGCAAATATCGTCTTAGTGTAATTACCAGAGGCGTAACTAGGGCGGGGCGAACAGGGAGGCTGCCCCGGTCACAGCTCAATAGACGGCGCAAAAGTCACTGCTTGCAATCTGTTTAAAATTGGATTTGAAACTTTTACACCAGTTTCAGGTATACTTGAAATTCGAATTTTTGTCTCAAAATGTTTCTGGTACACTTGCAATTCTTGGGTTTTCTAGAACGCTAGAAATTTAATATAATAGTTGTTATTACTTCTTAATATAATAGAAATAATTTCTATTATATTAAGAAGTAATAGCTAAGGCACGGCAGTGATTACTTTGCCGTCCTTTTTGTCTATTTTATTATGTAAGTATAATAATGTTATATTAATATAATATAACTTAATATAATAGTTCTCAGTATTTCTTCTAATTCTAGAAATTTTAACAATTTCTAGAATTCTAGAAATCGTTTCCTAGTATTCCAGAAGAACCACGGTTTTTGTCGTCAACAATTGGGCCAGGTATTTTTCTTTAGGTAAATGGATAAGGATGTCAACCAATTAAAAACACATACGTGTGTATCATCTTCAAAGCACGACACTACACTCACTATTGATAAGCCAACACATGAGGTTCAAATACATTTACTAAAAATGATAAAAAGGAAAAAGTTAGATCTTTCGCTTTTTCCTTTTCATCATTTTTAGTAAATGTCTTTGAACCTCATGTGTTGGCTTATCAATAGAGAGTGTGGTGTCGTGCTTTGTAGGTGATATGTGTTTTAAATTGGTTAACTAAGTTGCAGGAATATTTTATTCCACTACTAGGATAAGGATGTCTCTCTCTTTAATTGGAAGGATAAGATAAGGATATCGGTTACATTGTTGGAGATTCTTTGAGGTGATTCTATCACTACTGTGGCTGCGAGTCAAGACTGCAGGCTACATCCGGTCCGTTTGACGTGGTATCGAAGGTCTGAACTCCGAACCCCAAAATCCAAAGCAGGTGATTGTGCTTCCCGCATAGAAATAACATTGGAATATAATTTTAATTTTGTTTTGTCGAGCGCTGTATTCTTATGTGTGTGGGTAGTACTAATTTAATACAAAATGGATATATTACAAATTTAATATAATAGTTGTTTATTACTAATTTAATAGTTTTATATATATAACTATTATATTAAATTTGTAATATATATGTAACTAGTGAGACAGATGGGGGCTCAATAATTTTTGATTTACCAGGAGCGCAGAAATGCTTAGTTACACCTCTTGTTATTACGAAAATTGTTTTGGCTCTGCGGACTCATTGAAAGGATCTCAAGGAATCCCAAGAATCAGCGGATCAGATTTTGAGAACTCATCGGTTTCAACCTTTTTCAACTTGCGAATTCTTTTCAACATTATATTTCTGTCGCGGGCCTCTATATCTGTGTTGACACATACATAAATAGTACAATAGTTTTGCATGTATATTACTAAATGTTTTCAGTACTTAAGGTTCCTTTGAGAGAGGTTCCTCAACATATATTGAGCCTCAGCAACTAGAACCAGTCCCTAGCAAAATTAGCATCAATAAAAGGTTTGAAAAATACCACGTGATAGGTGAGGGTGATAAAAGTGCAAAACGGATATTCGTAGCTAGGTTTGGTCGTCCATACCTAAAAGTGTGGACCACTGTATTGTAGCGATCTTCGTGGCGAAAACAGGGGGTGAGGAGTGAGAATGCCTGGGTGACGTCATCAGGAAACTACTATCTCACAGACACTTTTACCAGAGGCTTCATGACAGGGCTACGTAGGGCTGATTGGTCACTTTGTGGCATTGTGGTGAAAACTTACCGGCATGCAACAACTGTCGGTCAAATGTGGCATTGCGGTGAAAACTTACCAGCATGCAACAACTGTCGGTCAAATGTGGCATTGTGGTGAAAACTTACCGGCATTCAACAACTGTCGGTCAAATGTAGCGACGGTGGTTAGAGGAAAGTAATGCGCATCTCCGTAATGGGACTGGTGCACGTAGGACACCCGAACGCATTGATCGCTGCATTTGATGGCACTCTGTAGTAGCTCGGAAGCACACAGCAGACGACGTTTGACGAGGTGTACAGGCAGCTATGGTTTACACCGGCACAGGCAGCTATGATTAACACCGTACCGACACGGACTGGGAATCACAGATAGGAAAGAGAGGTTTGCGCTCTCGCCAGCCATTGTGACGATAGCCACTCACCACAGCATATCGTCGCGCATGGTTGTAGTGGTTCTATACACGACATGCGTGGCGGGAAGAATGGAACCATGTCCTACTCAGCGAAGAGTCTCGCTTCTGTCTCAGCGCCGGTTATCGCCGGTTGAGAGAGCCTGGAGACGATGTTGTCACCGGGTTGATCTTGCTACTACCTGTGAGCATCACATGATTCCTCAGCCTGGTGTCATGGTTTGGAGCGCTATCAATTCCAACAACTGTTCGCCGCTCGTAAGCATAGTGGGTAGAACGATCTCACGAGGATACGTTGATGAGGTACTGCATCCCGTTTTGTTGCCGTATCTTCATGGTATCCCTAATGCTAAGTTTCGACAAGATAACGCCCATCCGCACATTGCCAACTGTAACGTACCAGGAGATGTGACGTACCTGCCAGAAGGACGCACACGACATAAAGGCAGATAGGAATCAGAATACATGTCCGCGTAGCTTAATTGGTAGAGCAACTTATTCCGGAATGAGTGGACCCGGGTTCGAACCCCGGCGCGGATAAAAATGACGGAGAAATTCACTTCGTTATAATGGCGCCCGAACTACCCGGATGACCCGGCCGTTCAAAATCTCGCATTGGTGTGATGTTATTTCCACACCGCGAGATAGGAAAAATCAGAGAATCCCTTCTCCAGTGCTTCGAAAAATAAATGTGTGTGACGTTGCATTCCACACACCAGATTGACTGGGAGTTCTCAAGTGCACATTCTACAGTGGTTGTCTGCCTGCAGCGATTCGTGGTCACGGCTGACCCGTGGGCCATGCCCCCGGCCCTCTTTCGGGGGGGGGAGATGTGACGTACCTGCCAGCAGGACGCACATGATATAAAGGCAGATAGGAATCAGAATAAAATGTCCGCGTAGCTTAATTGGTAGAGCAACTTATTCCGGAATGAGTGGACCCGGGTTCGAACCCCGGCGCGGATAAAAGTGACGGAGAAATTCACTTCGTTATAATGGCGCCCGAACTATCCGGATGACCCGACCGTTCAAAATTTCGCATTGGTGAGATGTTATTTCCACACCGCGAGATAGGAAAAATATGAGCAGCACTTCGAAAGAAAAATAAGGGGAGATGATGTAACGTACCAGGAGATGTGACGTACCTGCCAGAAGGACGCACACGACATAAAGGCAGATAGCAATTAGAATCAATGTCCGCGTAGCTTAATTGGTAGAGCAACTTGTTCCGGAATAAGCGGCCTCGGGTTCGAATCCCGGCGTAGGATAGAAATGACGGAGAAATTCACTTCGTTATAATGGCGCCCGAACTACCCGGATGACCCGACCGTTCAAAATCTCGCATTGGTGTGATGTTATTTCCACACCGCGAGATAGGAAAAATATGAGCAGCACTTCGAAAGAAAAAAAGAAAAAGAAGGGGGAGATGATGTAACGTACCAGGAGATGTGACGTACCTGCCAGAAGGACGCACACGACATAAAGGCAGATAGGAATCAGAATACATGTCCGCGTAGCTTAATTGGTAGAGCAACTTATTCCGGAATGAGTGGACCCGGGTTCGAACCCCGGCGCGGATAAAAATGACGGAGAAATTCACTTCGTTATACAACATCAGCAAACAGTGCTTACAAGGTCTCCAGGGGATGCCCTACCTAGCGCGATCCCACTCCAATGGAGAATGTGTAGGATTTCACTAGCGACTTAACGCCTTGGCATAATCCTCTCGCAGTATTGATGAATTCTGGACACAGAGCAACGACACATGGTCAGCTATGCCTTAGAACGCCATCCGGGGACACTCCTCCTTCAATGTATAGCCCATCATGGTGGCCATACGATTTGCTGACTCATACCACATTATACTGTCTCTTCGCCCATTGCATTCATGTAATATCTCAGAACTTAAAAATTTCCCCCATCTTATCGTCTACACTTTCGTTTTATTTCGTGCATTCCTTCATAATGTGGCATTTTCTATGTCTGGCGGTGTATTTGATAATCATAAAAGGACTTTAAAAAATTTCTAGCTAAGAGTTGGATATTCTTTTTACAACGCAAGTCAAAAATGGCTTACATGCTGATTAATGTTTCAAGTCCGATGCCTGTCGAAATATCAATAAATTTTTCTTCTCCTTTCACAGTTATGTCAGCAGCCAAGGACACGTAAATGACTCTCCATTGGATTACGAGAAGAAATTGGTAGTTTTACCGTACAAGGCTCACATGAGTCTAAAATCTCCTTTAACGGGGTAAATACAAACACACAGTATTTGAAAAAAATATATTAAAAATTGTGTAAGATGCTAAGACACAGGCTATTTTTCTCACTGAAGACATCTCAAATTTCCATTTTTTAAATCATACTTCGTACTGTGTCTTAAGCAATGAAAATGATCGTATTTGGACCTTAATAGTGTTACACACCGAAGAGCCGAATCATTATAACAACCTACCGTCTACCGAATACGATGCTAGTCCTCCACGTGCCGTCAAAACAACTTTTACCCTGCTACGAAATTGAATTAACCATTAGATTTTGTTCAACGAAGTAGGAGTTAGCAACACGATTTACTAGCTGAACTCTGGGTAATCCTCTAAAGCGTCAACAGAGTTGAGAGGCTAACTTCGATGCAAAATGTCTAAGAAGGTTAAGAAATCGACGTCTTCAACGGGTATCTCCTGCTAGGGGTAGCAGATTTCCAACGAAAGGAAAGGTGACAGAGAAATAAATGAGCAAAGAAATACTATTACCTTGCAGAGTAGTATTTTAACTAAATGTTGTATGTAGCATAAGCAAAACAAAAGAAACAGCAAAGCTGCATTTATTACATAGATCCCTGTGATCGGAAACCACTTGAAAATTCTAAAAAATTGGAAAGGGCCATCTGAGTTGTTACTTTAACATTAGTTGATAATAAGCATGATTGGTACACTTATATGTCACGCAAAGCACTGTATCAGGATAACTTTATTTACCCAAAAGGAGGAAATTTCTGTAAAAAGAGTATGCCGTTCCTAGGTGAAAAATGTTCTTTCGTTTTTCTTTTTCTTCTTCCTCTTTTTTACCTCTCTCTTTCAGCCAGGCTTTGTGAACATGTCAGTCAGTTTAGGTGCAATCTTTCAGAATTCTTTGTTAATAATCTTTCACGGAACTGAAAGATTTCATAACATTGGTCAGATTATGAAAGGAAAAAAAAGCAAAAAAAAAAAAAAAAAAAACTGCTGTCTTCTTCTATTTTGCATAATTGCACAGCTTACATGGACAATAATTAGGAGGAGGTTGCCGAAGTAGGTGGGTAAAGAACTGTCCTGATCTTCTAAAGGAACTGCTTACAGGGACATTAAGTTTTTCTTGGCATACTTGACATTAAGCTAATGTCTTCTTTCTTTCTTCCTCTTTTTTTTTTACTCCTGTCGCATTTTTTATTCCTCGCAAGAGGTTATTTGTTCTTTCTTTGGGTTGGATTCTGGAAGCGGGAGCAGCAGCTGGCCCCGTCATATGCAAGATCCGAGCTCACGTAGCCGGCTGACATCATTAGGCCACGTTCGAATTCTGGCGGGGTCGGTCGTTACGCAACAGGGGCGACTCCCCCAATCAATCTGCGACGTTTTGGAGATTATAATGTTGCGGCTTGGAGATGGTCTTTTCTGATGATCCTGCATTCTTCTTCTTCCTCTCTTTCTGGAATTTTTTCATCTTATCTCCTCTTGCGCGTTTTTCTTCTTCATTTGCGTCAGATTTCATATAGCAAAAATTTCTTCTTTCACTAAAACTTTTCCTTGACTGATAGATATGTCCTCTTTTACTCAACACTCTTCGTCCCTGATCTTTATCGCACTTACTGTCCGTTTTCTTTTCATAGACGTTTCTTTGTTCTTACCGTTAGCATGAAAGATACAGAGCACTGATAGTATGTACTGAAAAGGAAGAACTGTGAACATAGAGTAAATGAAAACTGAACATACGTATAATCCCAGAATACTAAGCATTTAGTTGCAACACAGATCAGTGAAATTGTCCGTGTGAGTGACGCTGAATCATGCACACAACTGAACTCCGGTGAAATCTGAATTTTAATTGAAAGTCTTTCACATCTGCTACATCTGAAAATTATTGCATTTTTAAGCCAGAAAATGTAAAGTTTACATTTCGATATACTTTGGAAATACATTTTCCGAGTAAAAATTCCACCCGATTCCATTTTTTTTTCTTTTCCTACTGCATGGGAAATGAGTTTCAGTATTTAAACAAAAACACGTCACGTCTATATATTGTATTTGTATAGATTGTAATCATCGAGTGCATGTATGTATGGATTGTGATTTGTATTATACACGAGTCTACAGAAATACGTAAAGTTGGTGAGATCGCTTCGTTTGAACGTCTGATGATAAGGACGATTAGGGAAGATGTAGGGAAATGGGTTGCTACGTGAGTTAGGGAGCGGGAGAAGAAGAGAACTCGGTGTATTAGTTAATGATCGAAAAGAAGAAACTGCATGGAGAACCCGCAAATAAAGAAAAGGGCTCCCCTGCGCTTCAATAAGAAAGGATCAAATGCAAACATTATGTAAATGAAATTTTACCTCAGTCATATAGAAAGGATTCTTGACAAGGTGAGTATTGCTGTGCAGGGCCATTGCAAAAGTGAATCGGGTGGAGGTATATTGAACACCTATTTATACTCGGAAAGGGTTGCATTGAATGTTTTATGGCTGTACTAGTGATTTGTCTGAGAAAAAAAAAAAGATTCACGTAGATTTTTATTTTTTCGCCGTTTCAGTATTCTTTACATTTACTTCTACGCAGCTGGCATTCCTCTATTTAGGTTTTAATTTCGGACGACATGAAAGATATGATTACTTCAACACATACAAAAAATTTACAGGAAAAGAATAACTACAAGCCAGTAAAGGGAAACAGGGATGTTTGTTAGATGCAGTTTCAAAGGAAACATTAATAAACCTGTAGAATTTGATTACAGTACATACACTGAAGAGCAATTTAATTAGAGATACCTATCTAGTAACGTGTAGCACCACGTTTCGCCCTGATGACGGCGGCGATTCGTCTTGGCATGGACTCGACAAGACACCGGAAGCGTTGGGAAGCCATACGGATCCACGACCCCTGAACAAGCTCCCACAGTTCACGAAGATTTGGTGGTGGTGGTGGTGGGGGGGGGGGTCAGAGCCTCGAACATCTCTCTCGATGGCATCCCAGATGTGCTCGATGGGACTGAGGTCAGGTGACCTAGCTGGCCAAGGTATCGAGGTCACGTCGGTGGAGTGTTCATACAACCATTCGGATACAATTCGGGAGCGATGGCACAGTGCACTGTCTTGTTGCAGGATGAGGCCCCCAGTGGGATGTTGAAGACGCACAAACGGGATCAAATGGTCGTCCAGGATATCCCGGTAACGTTGACCTGTGAGGGACGATGTCACACGTACCAGGGGTCCCATTTCAGTCCACGTAAACAGTTCCCACCCCCACCAGCTTGAAGAGTACCCTGCTGGCAAGAAGGATCCATCGCTTCATGTGGTTTGAGCCGTACTCGTATCCTGCCATCCGCATGTACCAACGTGAATCTCGACTCATCAGTCCAGGCAACATTTTCCCACATGTCTAGGGTCCAGTGGCGATGTTCCCGCGCCCATGCTAATCTTTGCACCCTGTGATGTGCGGTCAGCAGCGGTACCCTCGTGGGACGATGGCTTCTGTACCCCACAGCGAGGAGATGGTTCTGGATGGTGTGGCTGCTTACACGTTTTTGTGCACCAGCGTTAAATTGCCAAGTGATTTCTTGCAGTGTGGCCCGTCTATCTGCTGTTACAATGCGAGCTAGCCGACGATGACCCCGCTCATCCACACGCTGTTGTCCACGGTAGTTGGCTCTTGCAGGGATGGTTTTAACGGATTCGATGTACTCACGGTGCACCCGTGACACAATGGCTCGTGAAAATCCCAGTGCCTGCACGACTTCCCAGATGGAGTGACCCATTCGTCGGGCCCCGACAATTTGTCCACGATCAAATGCGCTTAGATCCTTCGTCTTACCCATACTGCATCCGACTCTTACTGATTCCCGTCGAATCACCCCTTATATTGTCGGATTGCTGCATACGTCATGTCGTTTCCGTCGACAGGGCCGCCCACAGCGCCACATTTGAATTACGCCAGCTGTCTCTTTTTACTTAAAAACAAGGTCTTTATTATTCTTTAAGGCACATCAGCACTACGCTTCCAAGAACTTCATCATATTGCACTTCCAATAAATGCAACAAACCGAACCTCTGTAACGTGAGGCTCCAAGTGTCTCCATCACAATACAACTTCGTTAAATATACAGTTAGTCTTGAAGGAGTTATAGTGAACGACGCAAGGCTGCGCCAATCTACCCATACTTAACACTGCTCGCTCCGCAGATCATGTATATCGTTCTTACCATATGAAAGCACATCATTCAGACCTGTCGTCAAGACTGTTGCCAATAACACTCAGTGAGTAAGAAAATATGCTGTTAAGGTTTAAAGGCTTAAAGAGAACGAACTCAAAATTTACGTAGGGAAAGAAACTAAGAATGAAAGTTAAATCAGAATATTCGTCATACAATCTGCGTCCAATAAGTTCCAGCACTTACCGCATAACTGACGTAACATTAGTGGGATGAAAATATCATGTGTATACCGAAAGACATCAGTACTTGGGCAATAAGCGAGCAGCTGAAAACATATTTATACCAGTACCGACAGGCGGTAGACTGGCATTAAGGGAGTCATAGCAAGCGTTTTCGTGCCATTCCATTTTAGACAAGGAAGAGCAGAGAGCAAACATCCGTTTCTGTTCGAAACTTGGTAAATGAGCTACTGAAACTTACAGAATATTAAAAGAAGTGTATGAAGACACAGCATTATCCGTCAGCAGGGTTTTTGAATTGTATGCACGGTTTCGTGACTGGCGGGAGCACTTCGATGATGATCCGAGATCTGAGCGCCCACTTCCCAGTGCGCAGACAGCAGAAAAAATCAAAGAGGTGCGGAATGCGTTAAAGAAAGATCGCCGAATTACATTGAGACTTTTGCCTGAGTCGGTGGGCATCAGTAAGTTTATCTGTCATGAGATTCTACGCGAGGATCTGGGAAAACGAAAACTTGATATCCCGCATTTTGAATGATGGCCAAAAGCAGGCCCGTTCATCGATCTGTTCTGATTTGCTGGGCAGTAGATGAAATATGGTGCCAGCAGCATGATCCACAAACCAAGCGACAAAGCGCTGTTTCCAGCTCAAAGGAAGCCTTATCGAGGATTCAAACCTTCTGTAGTCAAGGGGCTCCCTTCATTATGGCCTCACTGGACGTTGCGGCCCTATACCCTAATGTGTCTGTACCTCTAGTTCACTCTTTAACTGAGGACAAACTGAAAGAATTAGACATGCCTGTGTCTGAGATCATCGCAATCCTTGGTGCCCTAAGACTTATTCAAAATCGATCATAATTCTGCTGCAACAACATCATTTACAGGGGAAAAGAGGGGGTCCCAATGGGTTCCCCTTTATCACCACTTTTAGCAGAGATATTTATGCAACATCTAGAGCACTTGGCACTGAACCCTTTACCTGAAGATTTGGGTCTATATTTGAGGTATGTAGATGCCACTTTGGTTTTTTGGTTGGGTTCTGAAGAAAAATTACTGAACTTTAAGGATTTCGTGTCTTCACTAAATCCATCAGTGAATTTTACTTTGGAACTGGAATCTGAAGGAGTCTTACCAGTTTTGGACATCTTACTAACCAGAAACAGTACAAATCATACTATTCAAACCTCAGTTTTCAGGAAGCCTGTGTCTGTCCCTAGCATCATTCCTTACAAATCTATGCACCCTCTAAGTCATAAACTTGCAGCCATTCGATTCATGATACAACGAGCCATTACACACTCCTCCAGTAACCAACTGAAAAAACAAGAGATTGCAAAAATTAAAGAAATCGCCCGAAACCTTGGCTATGAAGATCATTTGGTGGATTCGGTTTATAAAAGACTCAGAAACTCAACCATGTCTACCCTTGAGAGAGAAACTAGGAATAAGAAATTTTTTGGGTCCATGTGCTATGATCCACACGTTACTCGCACTATGAAAAACTTGTGTCATCGTCATAAAATCGATTTTGGTCTCAGAACATCAAATACCTACTCCATTATTCGCAACGATCGCGATAAAATCAAACAGGGATCCCGTCATGGAGTATATAGCATACCTCTTTACAGTACTGAGCCAGATGACCCACCTCTCACTTACATAGGATCTACCCAGAGGACGTTAGATATTAGAGTGAAAGAACATATATATGACACCAAGACTAGAAACAATAAAACTGCATTATCACGCCTTACCAACAAAGGTTCTTATTATCCAGCTTGGAAGGAAGCTTCCAACGTTACAACACCATGGAACAAAAACTCGTTGCTTTTTGCTGAGAGTTTGATGATATTCATCAAGAGTAATCAATGGTGCAACAACTATTACCAATGAACATCCCCAATCCTTGGAAAAATATCCTGCCAAAGGAATCAAATAATACTCAGAATGACAACACCTTGAATACCTTAACACCAGATGATATAGCTACCCACTCGGCGACACAGATCCTCCCGTGAATAATCCCAGGCATGCGCAGTGAACGCACAGATTGAATCCGGACACTTGCCCTTCTGTTATTTAAGGTCGGAATCACCAATTCGTGAGCACATCTGAGGATGATTCCAAGAGGGATCGAAAGAACTTATGTTGTTTTAATCTGTCATTTAGATCATTTTCACCACATTTGGTGTGTACGGAACATCTGTTTTTTTAACTTTCAGTTATTTTAATCGTGCATAGGATGGCAGTCTTTTATTCCATTACTAACTAAGCACGAACTTTCATTTATTTTGACAAAGCGCTGAATGGAGTGGTACCCACTCTCAGTATTATGCAGACATTATTATACCTATCCAAGCAGCCATGACAAAACAACTTGCGGACATCCCAGAAAGTGCCTTCCAGAACCGTTTTCGGGATCTTCGGAAACGCTGGAAACTGTGTGTTGATTCAGAAGGGCGGTATTTTGATAGGTAACCAGCATTAATTGTGAGTATGGTACTGTTTTATATTCTTTATTGCGTCAGTCCTGGGAGTTTTCGGACGTAGGCTGTATTTATCCTTTTCATGCTTGGGCCGTTGACAAATATTGTTTTCGATTATTGATTATACTTAGATTTTTGTTTTCCCATTGTCCTTTTCCCTCCTCAGTTGGAGACTGCTGAAGTGCCGATTACTTTTAACGTCCAGGTTTCTTTTCTTCTTCATTATTTCAGTTTATTCCTGTTGTTTTTCCGGAATGGTTAGCGAAGTTGGCCTTTAGGATTTTTGTTAGGTCGAAAAGAGATCCTAGAAGTTAAAGTTTCTCGTTGCCAAAGTAATAGTGTGTGTTTGTGTGGATTTGCGGGAGACCAAAACTCCTTTTGTCCTTCTGCTTCATTCTAAACGAGTGACTAGGCACCAACAAAATCCTTGTGAGTAAAGTCTCAGGCCTTCTTTACTCTGTCTCTAGTGGATCATTGTCTTGAACGACAGGAAGATGCTCCCTGTTAGTCTGTGATGTCATACAGGTGTTATTAAAATATGGGAAAGCTAAATTACACTCTAGACAGATACACTAGATGATCAAAAGTATGCCGACACCCCTTCTGATTGGTGAATTTGCTCATATACTTCACATCCATGGCCCATATAGGTATAAAAAGACACACGTGCATGACAAACACCATGGGCAGACAAGCATAAACAGCATAATGGACCTTAAGGCAGAGCTCAGTGACTTTCAACGTAGCATGGTCATGAGGTGCCGTCTTAGTAACAAGTCAGTTCGGGAAAGTTCTGTCCTGAAACAGCTACCCAAATCAACTGTAAATATTGTTATTGTGAAGTGGATACGTCCAGGAGCAACGCAATCGCGACCTGTTAGGCCACGTAAAAAGGCAGAGTGGGACCGTCGAGTGTGAAGCGGACTGTGCGATAAAATCACCTGTCCTCCGTTGAAACACTTACCGCCGAGTTCCAAACTGCCTCTGGAAGCAACATTAGCAGCACAAAGGTACGTTGAGAGCTGAAAGGAATGGATTTTTATGACAGAGCAGACGAACACAAGCCTACCGTCAGCAAGATCAACGGCAAGCGTTGGTTGGAGTGGTAAAAAGCTCGGCGACAATGGACTCTGAAGCAGTAGAAACGCGTTGTATGGAATGATGAATCACGCTTTAGCATCGGAAAATCCAACGAACGAGTCTGGGTGTGGAGAATGCCAGTTGAACGTTACCTCTCCTACTGTGTTGTGCCAACTATGAAATTTGGTGGAGGAGACATGTTCTGGAGCTGTGTTTCGTGGTTTGGGCTGGGCCCCGTTACCCAATGCTCCGGAATCTTAACCCCGAGGTATATAATGCTACTGTAAGAAATTCTGTGCTCCCAACATTACGGCAACAGTTCAATGAAGGGCCATTCCTTTACTGAAGTCCGCCAAGCGAGGTCCGTGCAGGAATTGTTTGATTATTAAGATGGATGGGGAAGAACTTGACGAGCTTGCGCAGAGTCCCTGTCTCAACCCCATAGAAAACTTTTGAAATGAATTGCAACGCCGGTTGCAATCCTGGTCGAACAACCTACTTGGTGATAGACCTGACTAATGCTCTTGTGGAAGAATGGAAGACAATTCCTCCAGCAACGTACCAAAAAAATCTTGTGGAAAACCTTCCCAGCAGCGTGGCGTCTGTGATAGCAGCAAAAGGTGGACCTATTCGATATTAATTTCTTTCCTATTACAGGGGGTTTGTGGACAGCCAAGTGTCTGGATACTTTTAATAAGATAGTGTGTGTGCTTATCAATGCTTATCAGTGTTTTACATCCACCACCTAAACTTAGAGAGCAGTATTCTAAAGATATTGCTCTGGTGTTACTGGGCTCTATGAGTAGATGGGAATGTCGACGAATAATTTTTTTACTTCTTTACCGAGTCCCACAACCATTTTTGTATTCCTCTACAGCTCTGAACAAAAAGCGTCCTTTTTTATGTTCGTCCTACATGTTGGTTTCTTCGCTGTAGATTTTCTGATATGGCATTGAAGTTCAGTATTGATCGCCAAAGTTTTTAATTGTGCCTCTGGAAAAAAAAGTTAAGAAGAGATAATCTGGTAAAAGTTTCACCTTTGAGGAATGGTTAGATATTGTTGCAAACTTCCACTGGGGGTGAAGTCCGCCAGCAACTTAACCGTTCGCGAGGTATGTCAGGATATGACCACCTCCAGTGTACAGTAGATAAGCCTTTCCGTAAGCTTTTAAGCCATGGTGTAACTGCTGTGCAGTGCATTATATCCAAGTGAGATGGGCTGCTTGTAGCATTTAGGACTCTGACCTTGACATTTTATTTTCTGTCTCTTTATTCACTTCAATCAAAGCCAAGTTTCCACACTGGGAAGCAAGATCATTGGCAAGTAGCCCTTAGCAAAATGTTTGAACTACTAGATCGTTCGGAAAATAATGGCCGATTTGGAGGGTAGAAATGAAAGAGACATACCTCATAGCAAACAATCCTGTTTTATTCGAAATAGGCGCCTTCAGCAACTGCACACCTCTTCCAGCGAGTGACAAGTGCTTCAATGTCAGCCCGGAAGAAGTCTAGCTCCCTGGATGCAAGAATATCCCGGAATGCAATTTCGGCCTCTTCTTGGTTTTTGAAGGTCCTGTCCTTGAGGAAATTGCTAAAATGCATGAACAGGTGAAAATCGGTAGGTGGCAAATCAGGAGAGTAGGTGGCAAGTCTAGATGAGGAAGGGTTTCGAACCTCAGTTTGTGTTGCTTCTATTTCATCATTTGTGACACGTGTGGTCTTGCGTTATCATGGAGGAGGATAGGACTCTTCTTGTTCACCAAAAATGGCTGTTTGAAACACAACTTCTGGTGCATTCGGTCCATTTCTTTCCAGTATGTAAATGAGGTAGTGCTTTCATCAGCATTCAAGAGCCTGTATGTAGTGTACGGCACCGTGAACAGTCCACCACACGGTCGACAAAACTTTTGGCGTCAACCTTGGTTTAGGGCAGAGGCTTGCCTCGAATGTTATGTGTAGGCATGTGAACATTTAAAAAAATCATACGACATTTGTAGAGGAATTCTATCGTGCCATGTTTTTTACTATACCGTTACTTTGTCTTAAAATATAAGCTGCGACATCAAAATCTTCAGCAGAATTTTTAATTGTTATTAATTGTTTTTTTTTTTTTTTGATTGGAGGTTTAACGACCACCGTGAGCAACTCAATGGGCTATAAGTAGTCGCCCGTCCCTAATTTAGGGTCACTGGTTCCAGGGAAGGAAGAGAGCCAGTGCCGTAAGACAAACACAACATCCATGCCTGACCGGGATTCGAACCCGGACCCCTTACGGACGAATGATCAGAGGCCAGCGCCACCGGGGCGGCATTAATTGTTTTTAGATAATATGTCTTGCCTTTGCGTATGTTGCCTGAATAGGGGCCGTCATCTTCATCTAAAGATGAGCAATTCGTGCGTAGGTATCAAACATTTGTGGATTGTTTTACTGCTTAATCCAGAGAGAAGAGTAAAAAACGCTTAATTAACCTTTGTACCTCACGAAATAAAAACGAGTGGGATGTGTTTCTTTTAATGAGTTCAGGCTCTCTTCGGGAAACCTGATGCTTTTTTGTGCCACAGGTTTTTGAGTCCATAAGCTTTCCATGTAGGATAATTATGGGAAAAGGATTCTGACTTGGAAACTTCCAGGCAGAAAGACTTTACTATTTGGCGGTCCACCGTCTTTGAAAAAGCCACCTGGTTGATGTGCGAAAGCTTGGAAATTTTGATCTTTGTTTTATCCCAATAAATACTGATTAGTAGTATAGTTTCACTGTTTTGAACCTAAATTTTGACAATTTCTTTTCTTTAGGAAAGGGTAAACAGTTTCGTTACAAAATAATAAACACGGCCCACAAAACAGCTTGGGAGATTTGAAACACCACAAATCTTGCCTGTTTGGTAAATAGAAGCGTTGAAATATTAATTAGTTTGTATGTTCAACTTGAATACTTAACGATGATGTTAAACAACTGAGGTTTGTGGATGGTGTTTCATTGCTTACCCATTCCGATTTTTTCGATAAAACTTGGTGATAAAACACTTGTTAATTTCGCAACATCCATTTCCTTATTCCCCTTTACAGTTTGCTTAAATTATCTTAAAGCATTTCAGTGCTTCAGAAAGGCAAGGAATACACAAAAATGTAGACGTACAATTTTCCAACTGAATAAGAAAGGATCCCCTGAAATTACGCACTAGATAGCAGACACTCACCATCTAAAGAAAGCGAGCTTCCCATTGGTTGATGCAACACTCCCTTTCACATTTCGACAAGTTTTTCAACGGCAGTTAACAAAGACCTCAAATCTAGTGGGAATAAAGAGTGGGGACAGAGGGAAAGGACTCCGATTCTTGGGCAGTCAAGTTGACACTTGACTGCCCAAGCCCTGAATGCAACGGCCGATTTCGCATCAAATGTTATGTCCCTGGCAAGCACGACACAATCTCACATAAGTTCGGGCATGGTGATACGAAGTTAGGTTCGCGTTCGCGCTTTCAGTTCCGGTTAAAATACAAACAATAATATGATTTTAGTTTTAAATAAAAAGTTTTCCAAACAAGGTACTTAGTTTAAATTTCCGATTAAAAACGGCATCACAAAGGCTTTCTTCGTGTAATTCTTTTTTCCAGAGAGAAAATTTTGCACTTAATTCAGGCCATGCACTGCATGCGTTTCATACGACAGCACGTTACTGGTTTAGGATGTTGTTTTGGTGATTCACCATGTTTCAGCCACAGTCCAGATCACTTATAATTGTCGTATAGCACCCACTTTTTATTACAGGGTACAATACGATCAAGTAGGGACTCCTTTTCCTTGTGAAACAGATGCTTACTGCACATCTCAAACCGTTGTTGTTTCTGATGCTCCGTCAGTTCGTGTGGGACCCACGTATCGAGATTCTTAACCTTACCAATTTGGTGGAGATGTTCGTAAATAGTTGACACGGACACATTGTTCTATTTGGCGAATTCTCTGACTGTGACACGAGGATTTACCTCCACATTTGTCTTCAGACCGTCGTTATCAATGACCGAATGTCTTCCTCGGCCCTCCCCATCTTGTAGCCTCGTGTCACCGGAACAAAACTTTTCAATCCACCGACGAACAGTACGTTCAGATGTTGCCTCCTTGTCCCATGCCTTGAATACATTTCGATAGGTTTGTGCCACATTACGACCCAATTTGAACTCATGAAGCAGAATCACCCGCATCTCACTCCTTCCTAACATGCTGTACAGACAACTCTCACACGAGTAGCAACGACTGTAGCTCAACGGATTGTGGCGTGCATCTAGCGTCTGAGTCACCGTTCAACTCGTGCGAATGGCGCTGCGAGCGGGTTGGTCTACAAGCATTGAGGGCGAGTTGAATGTGGCACCTCAGAAAATTGGCCGTTATTTTCCAAACGGCATTATATCAAATACGTGGACATTTTCAGAAGTTTTGCCGCAGAACGGATGCTTACCGGCACTGTAGTTCGTCCGTTCATGTGATGTCAGACCAATATGCAGTAGGATATCGCGCCAACTGCTAGGGCAAGAGCACAACATAAACATACCATTTCAAAGGTGGACTGAAGCGAAAACAGTACGGAACCTATGGTTAGGAGAAAGGTCCTTTCTTTAGATTTTGGCAAGAGATCATTTGTCTCGCAGATAACATGTAATGTTTCCATAAAGATTGATTTTACTTTTCAAGACATCTGCTGCTTTATCAAGTCTCGGACCACCATGAGCAGCTCTAAGGGCTGTATGTAGCGGCTCATTTCTAATTTATAGCCACTGGTTTTAGGAAAGGTAGAAAACCCACGCCTCCACGCCTCCACGCCATAAAGCAAACACACCCCCGTTCCTTATCCGAACTTCCAAAATTGTCTTCAAACCGTGAAGTAATTTTATAAAGTTAGAAGCTTAGGTCTCCAACCAAACTGTGAGACCTACGTCTCTGACCACTCGGGCACCGGGATGGCCTTATGAGTTGTATTATGTCAAAAATCCATGATGCCGTCATATAATCTCCCTATACTTCTAGAGCAACAGCCCAAGCACTCGTCCTTCGGAAGCCAAGGGCTACGAGCATGTAAGCTGAATCACGCAGTACTGGAACAGCTGGATAGCTTTGTCGAAAAAGGAGGGAGGAGGACCACTCAGCAAATCGTCCTCTGCAACATATGGCCCGAATTATCGCGTGACTAATCTTTCGAAATGGAGGCGGATGAATTTAATGATATCACAAAGTCGTCAATAGTATCCCCTTAACTGGGTACCATTGTAAATCGTGATATCCATTATTCAGCAGCATTCTCATGGGTTTCTTTCATATTCTAGCTATAAGTTTAACAAAGAAATTTAATTAGTTTCCTTTAACAGTTAAATTTCTTTCCTACAACGGAAGCTAACTCTTATACAATCAGCACACGTTGTAAGAAAGAAATTAAGACGTATTTCCTCCCCCTTTTACGCAATATTTTCGAATATTAAAATATCAAATCAGAATATACATGTAGTTTACTTAAACAACCAAAATCAGTATACTGTAATGTTTACTTGCGCTGTTATTCTTCGGTATATTTACTTTTGCATAAATCTTGAATTTTTGGCGAAATATTCCATACACACGCATCTCTTAGCGATACATACACTGGCATCAGTAGACTGTTTCTTTATTTGCTTTAAATACTTGCCAGACATGAGAAAATGTATTTACAGAGATAAAAAGTTGAAAACTGGAACAAGATATTAAATAAGATCGCAGGATACCTTATACTGATTGAATTACAAAACCTAGCAGGTTATATTTCATTGAGTTTTATTTACAAAGTTCGATCGTACTTCAATTCACTCTGTCGTTCTTCCGGAAGATGGAAAATTTTGTAAATAAGTGAGAACTCACCAAAAAGTATTTTACCCAACCATTTCCTTCTCATGAAAAAGAGGTAAGTAGTAGACAAGGTTTTCTGTTTGTGATTCCAAATGCCCGAAGTTTAATAGAATGACCTCCTTATAACCTGTTTGATTCTGAAGCAAGAAGAGAGTAAACATTTTGATATTTACACTTGAAAGATGTTTTTTCCACGCAGTCAATTTATTAATGAAAGCAAGACGTTTGTCAGGGAAAGTAAGGATATTTTATTTATACCTACATACTGGTCGAATTCATGATGTTTAATTCATCATCATCATCATCATTGTCAACCATTATCAATCCACTGCTGGACGAAGGTCTCCCCAAGTTTCCTCCACAACGGTCTGTCTTGTGCCAGTCTCCTCCATGTCACTCCCGCATATTTACGAATTTCATCCACCCATCTCCCATGTGGTCTTTTTCTGGGTCTTTTCCTGTCCCTTGGAATCCAATCTAAAATTTCGGCTGTCCATCTATGGTCTGTCCTTCTGGCAGTATGTCCAGCCCATTGCCATTTCAGGGATTTAACCCTGATCATGATGTCTTCCACTCTCGTCATTTTTCGGATCCACGAGTTTCTCTTCTTATCTCTCCTGGTTATACCAAGCATGCACCTCTCCATGCTTCTTTGAGTTGTCTGCAGCCTTTGTATGTCTCTTTTAGTTAAGATCCACGTCTCTGCACCATACGTAAGCACTGGAAGGATGCATTGATCAAACACTTTTCTTTTAAGACATAATGGCATATTGCTCTTGAAAATTATGCTGTTTCTTCCAAAAGCTCTCCAGGCAAGTTTTGTACGCCGATTAATTTCTTCATCAATGTGACCCTCACTTGATATCTGCTGTCCAAGATAAACGTACGTATCTGTTATCTCCAGTTTTTCTCCATCAATTGATAAATCTTCGTTTCTTGTAAAATTATTGAACATCACTTTTGTCTTCTGAAAGTTCATTTTTAATCCCACTTCTTTACTCTTGTCAGCAAGTTCCTGGATCATACTCTGCAGCTCTGATGGGGTAGTTGCAAAAATGACTACGTCATCAGCAAAACGAAGGTGGGTTAGATAATCTCCATTAATCTTTATCCCTTTGTTTTCCCAGTTCAGTGATTGAAAGACATTTTCCAATGTGGCATTAAAGAGCTTCGGAGATATGGTGTCACCTTGTCTCACTCCCTTTCCAATTTTTATGTGTGTTGTATTTTCAAACAGCCGAATCTTTGCACTTGCATTTTCATAGATGTTATTAATAATATTAATGTATGCATCTTCAATACCGCAGGATTTCAGAGCCGTGGTAACTGCTGATGGTTTCACCGAATCAAAGGCTTTTTCATAATCGATAAAAGCCATGCACAATGGAAGTTCATATTCCCTCGCTCTTTCAATTAGTTCTCTCAGTACGTGGATATGATCTATTGTGCTGTAGCCACTCCTGAATCCAGCTTGTTCTCTCGGTTGAGCCATGTCCAGTGTTACCTTCAAGCGGTGTGAAAGAACTTTGGTGAAGATTTTATAAACCACTGATAGGAGGCTGATAGGTCTGTAGTTCCTGAGATCCTCAATGTCACCTTTTTTATGTAGCAGGATCATTGTAGCATTGTTCCAATCCTCAGGAATCTTCCCTTCATTAAGGCATCGAGTGAAAATTTGGGCGAGTACTGTTTCGATTTCTCCACTTGCTTCTTGTATGAGGTCTATAGTAATTCCATCTTCTCCTGGAGCTTTCCCCCGCTTCATGTTCTTGATTGCATGAGCAACTTCTGCTGGGAGGACTGGAAGAACTCTGGTACCTTTCATGATGTCTGGAGTACATGTATCATCCCTTTCATATAATTTGGAGTAGAAATATTTCACTCTTGTCAAAATTTCGCCTCTATTTCTTGTTATAGAACCATCTTCTTTTCTCAGAGCCATAATCTGTTTTTTCCCTTACTGAGATGTCCCTTTGCTATCTTAAGGCTTTGGTTGTTTTCAATTGCTTTCCTCACTAGCTCACAGTTGAATTTCCTTACGTCTTCAGTGATACTTTTTCGTGTTGTCTTGCATAGCTCTATATATTCCATTTTGGAAGTCACATCTTCTTTAGTTGTCCTCATCTCTCTTCTTTTTTGCATCAACATTTTGGTTTTTCCTGTTAATTTGTTCACATGCAACTTGTTCTTAGACCCAGCTAATTTTGTTGCTGTTTCCATTAGAGCTTTGGTTACTTTTCTGTTAACTTCCGAAATATCCACTTCTTCCGATGTTAGGCCTTCTAAAGCAGAGAATCTGTTCTTCACTTCCAACTTGAAAGTATTATGGTGTTTTTTAAGGTTGGTTATGTCAATACATTTTGTTTGTCTTATGAGCTTGCCACGTTCCAGTTTAGTGTTGAGGTGCATCTTACATCTCACCAATCTATGGTCACTACCTGTGTTGAACTTGTTCAGCACACTGCAGTCTTCGATGACGAATTTTTTGTTACACATAATAAAATCAATTTCACTTGTCGTTTTAATTGGATGTCTCCATGTCCATTTCCTGTGTGGCTTTTTCTTGAAAAAGGAGTTCAAGATGAAAAATCCTTCTGCCTCTGCAAACTCAACGAGAGTATTTCCACGCTGGTTTCTGTTGCCGTGACCGAATTTACCTACTGAAGTTTCATTCTGTTGCCGTTGCCCTATTTTTGCATTGAAATCTCCCATAATTATCTTCAAGTGCTGCTTACCTTTATTATTTAGATGACGAATTTCCTCATAAAATTCTTCAATTTCTTCTTCAGGATGACTTGTGGTGGGTGCATAAGTTTGAATAATCTGAGCCTGGTATCTTCTCGATAGTTGGATAACGAGTCGTGCAGCTCTGTCAGAGGAACTTTCAACTTCTACCACTTTATCCTTCAGTTTCTTGTTTATTATAAATCCAACACCACTAGTTCTGCCAGTATCTGTCCCACGATAATAGAAGAGATGTCCACTTTTCAGTTCAATGAGATCTTCTCCTTTTCTCCTTACCTCACTTAGCCCGACGATGTCCCACTTGATCCTTTGTAGTTCCTCTTCCAATTCAAGAAGCCTTGAATCAGAAGATAGGGAGCGTCCGTTATAGGTAGCCAAGGTCAGCATCAAATGGCAGCCTAGTCCGGTCCTCCGGGGATTCTTAACACCCTCTGCCTTCATGTCGCACTGGCCGCTGCCTTGGCCAGGTACATTCCAGCTGCCGGAGACTGAGGGCCAAGATTTAAGTTGTAGAGTCATTTTGGAGGTGTTTGGCCATAACTCACCACGCTGGCCAAGCGGGTTGGTGAGTGTGGGATAGCATTTCCTCTGATCCCGATGGTATAGTTATACCGCTATTGGCGGTCGTCAGAGCCCCTTTAGTGGGAACAGGATGCACCACGAGAAGGCGGGGTTGACATTTGTCAAGGAGAGGCTGTGATGTTACGCATCACCTGACCTTACATCCCATGTTTAATTATGGACAAATATCTGCTAAGTACGATAGCTTTAGCGGCAGTTTTATACTTTCAAGAAAACCAGAAACACTAGCTTCATTATTACCTTTGAAAAATGCAGTGGCTCTTCTCACAGCGGAGGTGCCCCGGTGGAAACCTTTTTTTTTAAATACATCTAATACTGGTGTGTAGAAGGAAAGTTATACTGTCATTTTATATATTTTCACATGGCTTTAAAATATTAATGGCCTAAGAGGGCACTAGTTTATAAAACTGAACGTGTTCACAGCTACATCAAGGACTTGTTATAAGTGTTCCCCAACAGTTTTTATAAAACTGAACGTGTTCACAGCTACATCAAGGACTTGTTATAAGTGTTTCGTCATACACCATTACTTTGTAAAACTCATGAAAGAAATACGGGATTACGCCATATAATACAAATTTTGAAGATGACAATCCGATTTTTGGCGTAAATGTGACAAGGATGGTAAGTCTGATAATATCCGAAAACTTGAACATTTTCGTCGTCCAGGAGCCAAAATCGGATTGTCATCTTCAAAATTTGTACTTTGTAAAACTGTTCTGGAACAATCCAGTGCTCTGTTATACATTTGAACCATTTTGAGTTCATTAAACAATTACCTATATGTATGTGAATACTTCATCCGGATTTCAAAGCACCGTCTGAACATACATTAGCCTGAAATTGAATAAACATAATATTCTTCGCATTAGTCTATTAATGTATGTTTTCCTAATACACTGCTGGACAATTGCTAAGGACGGATCATAAACGGCTATATAGCGCATAAAAAAGTAAGTGTGGTTGGATGCCAAGTGAAATAAAATAATGTCCGAATGCCAGGACATTACAAGAAAGACAATTTATTGTGCTCTGAAATCCAGAAGGCTTTGGAACGTGTTCAAGGGACAAACAGGCCATTTTGTGGAGAATACGTAAACGTGAAAAAATGCAATTACCGTCCGCAGGCGTTCCGGCGTAAGATGTCAATACGGGATATGGCCACCATGGAGGGCGATGCAAGATTCCACACGTCGTGTCATGCTTTGCACAACATTATCAAGCAGCTGTTGGGGTAATTTATCCCATTCCTCTGTCAGTGCACGCATGAGGGTGTCCTTGTTTATTGGAGGGCATTGGCGACCAGTAAGACTCCTCCCCAAAGCAACCCACACATTTTCAATGGGATTCAGATCTGGAGAACGTGCTGGCCATACGAGGCGTTGAATATCCTCGCTCTCAAGACACTCCTGGACAGCGACTGTTCGATGACATGTTGCGTTGTCTTCCATGAAAATGAATCTATCACCGACAGCACCACGGAACATGCAAAAATGAGGTAGCAGAACATCATTAATGTATCGCTGGCCAGTCTTAGTCCCAGTTGGAAGCACATAGAGAGACGTACGGCCATTGATCATGATGCCAGCCCATACCATGACACTACATGTCGGATATCGGTCCCTTTCCTGTACGTTTGCTGGACAATATGCAGTACCACTATCACGCCAGATCAGTTGTCGTCGACAATCAGACGATAGACTGTATCTACTCTCATCTGAAAAGAGGGCAGCAGACCAGTCGTTATCAGTCCAATTGCGATGTTGATGGCACCATTGCAAACGGGCGGTACGGTGACGTCTGGACAATGGGATGCACACAACAGGACGGCGGGCGTATAGTCCTCCTTCATGCAAACGTCTGGCGACCGTTTTTCGGGAGATCCGCTTGCCAGTAGTAGCCATAAACTGATTTGCTACCTCACTAGCTGTTCTGCGCCGGTGTCTTTTTGTTGATAGCGCTATGTACCGATCCTCTGCAGGTGTCGTACTGCGAACACGACCTCCCCGTGATGTTTGCTACACTCTCCATTTGTTTGAAATGATTTCCCAAGCCTTGAAACAACACTGTGGCTGACCTCGAACTTCCTGGCAACATCTGCTATTTTTCGCCCTTCTTCAATCTTGCCAATAATACGGCCACGCGTAAAATCATCTAGGTGATGTCTGGAAGACATACTGAAAATTGCAAGCTCGTCAATTGATTCTCTCCGTTTCAACTTTGCGTTTGAACAACAACGGTCAATACGCGTCAAATCCTTTATATCTCTTATCAGCGCTATGACGTCACGAACAAGTTCGGCAATCCAAAATTTGCTTACGCACAACACGTCTTACTGTATCCCGCACTTATGCTAATTTCCACATTTTCCTGCCTTCCATTTTATGGTTGCTATGGTTGCTATTGTCATCCGTCCTTAGCAATTGACCGGCAGTGTATAATAGGCATAATGTTCGGTTCATTATTTTCTTGGGCATAAATAATGCGCCCGCTCTCACACCACCCATGTCTTATCCAGGTCTCGAACCCCAGACAAACGGTCAGAATACAGCGCTTAGACCATTGCGCTACCAGTGTGGTTGTCGCGCTTCTGTTGTTTACTTGTTGTCTATGACGCTGTAGTTTCTCTTACCCATGTTATTTTCTGATTCGCAGTAACGTGACAATATAGGAGCAAAAAATGCTCCGTTATTTTATATGCTAGTCGCTTTCCGTTCAACAAGTTGAAATTTTATTAATTCGTTTTATACTTAGCCTATATCTAAAACCATCAATTAAAACATGACAAACAACCCCTGACCAATGATGATCTTCATGTTTGCAAAAACGAAGCGTAATATCATAAATCTGCACCAGTTCTTATTGGAAAACCTTGAAAACCATAAGCAGAAATGCTGCACGAACATCAAAAGGTTTTACATCTGACAATGATTTATTTTGATCGAATGGTGGTATTTCTGAAGTCTTATTTCACCGGTAGTTTTTCATTATTGAGGGCTTTTGTCGTGCATCTCTTATTGAGGTTGTAATATATGCAGGTCGTTCTTGATAATTGCTCTTGCTCTCGTATTTAAGAAAATGCACCGTTTGCGTCTTCAAAAGGGGGAAATTTTCTGCTTTAGATTCGAACGAATGGATTCTTCCATTCCAACTCCAGCTCAAGGGTCTCGAGGGCGGTAAAGTTAAAAAAGGAAGAGAACCATCTGCCAAAAGATGGGATCATTAGAAATTGCAATTAGTAGAATCTGGGACCCTTCGGGGATCAATCACGTTTCTAAATGATTTTCATTAATAAGTTCGCGAAAAGATTCGAGCTCCCCTGATCTCCCTAAAGGAAGCACGAATTTTTCTGAGGAAGCTTAATACTTTTCTCCAAACTGTCTTCGGAGATATATATAGCTCATTTAGTTCATAACTTTTGTCATCTTAAACTCATTCGCTCAAGAATGCTTTAAAAGCATTAAGAGTAGAACTTCTTTACTTCTTTAAGGACCTCGAACTACGGAAAGGCGTTGTAGATTGGTAAGATTGTAGATGAGCTAAATTACTTAAGAGAAGTATTCAAACATTAATTAATGTGGCAGAGTTTCAGCCCGATTATTATATCATTTGATTACTTAGCGTTGACTTTTGAAACAATCTTTATGCTTAAGGGCCGTTTAATTTATCACTCGAAGCAACCGCCTGTTATGAAGTATGTTTTTCTGTACGCGCAACAAGCATATTGTACAAGATATGTGTCATGTGCCTTCAATCGCTTACGAGTCACAAACAGCTTGGCCGAAATATTTTAGGAGTTACATCCGCATTGTCTTCAATTCCTCATGCGTATTAAGTGGTAAAGGTAACCAAACCTTTTCAGGTATTCAAGGATCTCAGATGGCAAACAAATTCAAATCTAATCTTCAGCCACGTGTTTCACAATGAGTCCTAGTTATTCGTGGGACATAACTGACCAAGGAATCCAACTCTGACACACCATCACGAGAAAGGTCATAGGACACTTACCTAGCACATCGAATATGACCAACAAATTCCTCACTCATTCGAGATCTTTCTTTACTCTCATAAAAATTGTACTGAGTACAATGTCAAGTCGGTTGTCAAGTACCTGATTCTTTCTGGAAGTCATGTATGCTTCGTCTTTATGTATCGAAAATATGAGGGTTGTACCGAAAGTAATGCAAAAGTGGGCATAACTTCTTTATTAACGGACAAAGGCCGTTCAAATTGCACATGTTGGTAGAGTAACTCTTCGTCTATACAAAGGTACTACTCAACATAGTCTTCATCACAAGCGATACATTTGCGCATTCGTTGAACCCAACTCTAGAATCCTCTTTGAAAAACATTCAGGTTTGTGGACTGTTGTCCCCACTTCTTCACAGCCATTTTCACCTCGTTTGTGGCATCAAATCCTTGTCCTCGGAGACTGTCCTTCATTGGACCGCACAGGTGGAAGTAGGCGGGCACCAGATCTGGGCTGTACGGTGTATGGAGAACCACCGAATAGCCTAATTTGCTGATCGCCTAATTTGTTGCCAAGGATGTATGTGGTCTCGCATTGTCATGGTGAATATGGATCCCTTTCAGATTTTTGTTCAGTCTCTTCCTTCTTATGACTTCTCTAAGCTTCTTGAGTGTCTCAATGTACCGCTTGCTGGTTACGATACTGCCAAGTTCCAGAAAACCAAGGAGAATGACACGCCTGTCATCCCTCCCCAAAAACAGTAACCATGACTTTCTGTGCTGATCTGTAGCTCTTGAACTTCTTAGACCTTGGTGAAGAGATGTGATGCCCTTCCATGGATTGATTCTTCTTTTCCGGATCGTAAAGATACGCCCACGTTTCATCCCCTGTCACTAGATCGGGAAAAATCGTGTCTTCATTGGCTTCAAACGCTTCCAGCTAATCAGAGAAGACTTCCACCCTTCTTTCTTTCAAATCGGGTGTCAATTGCCGAGGTGCCCACTTTGCACACACTTTCCCATACCGTAAGTCTTCCACCATCTTCTGTATGGCATTGTAACTACAGTCCAGTTGTGCAACAAGCTCACAGATTATGACTTGCCTATCAACGCGATTCAAATAATCCTTTCACTGACGATTCGTGTCAGTGGTCACAGATGATGCGTGGTTTATCTTCAATGCTGGTTTTCGCTTCTTTAAATTTCTTCTTCCATCTGTGCACATTGCTCTTGTCAATGGTATCATATCCGCAAACATTCTGCAGCCTTCTGTGGATGTCGGACAGCCTGCATCCTTCCTTCGTCAAGAATTCAATGACGGTGCGTTGCTTCTGCTTGGAATCCATTATTTACCAGCAATGAAGAAGAAGGGTATAACGAAGTAAATTTCTCCATCACTTTTGTCCACGCCGGGCATCGAACCCGGGTCCCCTCATTCTGGAATAAGTTGCTCTCCCAACTGAGCTACGCGGACGTATGCTCTCGCTGCTATCTGCCTTTATCTCATGTACGTCCTGCGGTGCATGCACGTCACAAGGGTTACTATAGAGGAAGAGTTACTCTACCAACATGTGCAATTTGAACGACCTCTGTCCGTTCATAGAAAAAGTTATGCCCATTTTTGCATTATTTTCGGTACAACTCTCGTATTATGATGATTAACAACTAATAGATGCGTTCTTTGGATATTTAGCATACATTTCCTCTATGGCTTTTGGATAATAATAGTGCTTAGTATTCGAGGGTGACCCTTCTGTTGACGTTAAACACCGTACTGCTCTCCGTGTAATTCGTGGAAAGGCTAGCTGCTGAATGGCTGACTTAGCTTTATACTCCGGACAAATGTCATTTTAGTAATTGATGTAATGATCGCGAACGAGTGGTTCCTTCTTTGATGAAGGCCAGGGTGTTTGACCAGTGTCCTACATTGCTGCTCATGAATGAACAGTAGGCTTGGTTTGATTTCGTCAGTTATTTCTCTTGCGTGAGTGGGACATGGTAGAAAGCATGAATGAAAACGAGTCTTGAATGCCTCTGTCACTAAAGATTATGAATGACCCCCAAGTCTCCAATTTAAATAGATCATGATACGGATTTCCGTTGCTCGCTTGCCTTGTATTCCCGTACAATTAGGCTTAACATACGGCAACAGCATTTAAAAACTCATCTCAAGTTAAAGCACATGGAATAATTAATACGGACATCAATCAAGCTGTTCTTCCATGTAACACAACCACAGAAATTTGAAAATGTAATCGTCCTGGAACGTGAATCGAACCCAAATCTCCCGATTTGCGCTCGAGTATGCTTATCGGGAGATTCGAGTTCGATTCACGTTCCTGGACGTTGAAATTTTGAAATTTCTGCGGTTGTGTTACATGGAAGAACAGCATAATTTATGTCCGTTTTAATTATTCCACGTATTTTCGACTTGATATTTATTCATTTGCTGGTGATATTACTCAGCGCTGCGATAGGACACGTTTGTTTCAACTAGTGCAGTGAAAGTCTGACGTCTTAGATAAGGCTCAGTTGTTTGGATTTCGTTGTCCTGGGTGGTATACTGGTTAGCATACTCGAGTGCAAATCGGGAGGTGCGGGTTCGATTTCCGTTCCAGGACAATGAAACTTTCAAATTTCTGCGGTGACGTTACATGGAAGAACAGCTTGATTTATGTCAGTACTCTTAAAACTGATTAACAAATGGAAGGTACATAACTTTTCTATTATTGCATTCTACCCTGAAGATTTTTTCAATAAGATATTACGTCGCTTAAACATGGCTGTTATTAATTTGATTTTCAGTTGCATTAGAGTGTGACTGAAAATCAATTTGGGATTTCTTTTTTGAGTTAGGAAGGACTAAATTCGAAAAAAGAAATCCCAAACTGGTTTAGCATGATTTGTTTTAATTCGTTCTTGTTTTAACTAATAAACACTGCTAACCAAGGTTTTAGGTTTATTGAAAAACTCCATGTTCAAGTAAACGATGTGTAAGACTCGAGCTTTATACGGAACGTATTTATCTGTTTTAAGGAATCTCGCAAATCTGTTGTCATTTTTCACTACTTTGTTGTTTTTTGTACGTCAGTATGTTAAAAAAGGAAGTAGCATTTGTTATCTTCTCTTCTAACCGGTGACGACAATGAACTTCAAACGGCTTCGAAGCAGCTATTATGCATTTTCCCCATACTATAGAGAATATGGAACGAAGTAATTTACGTTGTTTGTACACGTCGGACAAAGAATTTCCGTTCATATTTCTCTTTTCAAGATAAACAGTTTTACTCATCGTGAACACAAAAGGTCTCCGCATCTCGATTAAAAGACATGAAAACATTGCGAAACTATAGAAATATTTGTACTGGTCGCGCTTCAATCTTGTCACTGCTTGAACTGCGATACTGAGCCAAAAAACAGCACAAGTTGATAAAAGGGACAAGAAAAGAAATGGTGCAAAATGAGCAGCCAGTTGTGGCCATTAAAGCGAAATCCCCTTATCAGCTGACAAATCTGCTAAGGACTCATAGGATACAGTCTCTGACTGAAAAGACTAATTAAAAACAAGTTAGTAAAATCATGCAATGCATTGATTACGATACGATTTCCAACATACCAGAAATCATTACTCAAGTTATGAGGATAATGGCTGTAGAATAAATCTCGCTCCTGTGCCGTGGTCTTTGATCCCATTTCGATGATATTCAACAGAGCCGGGTCAGTATACCTCTGAAATAACATGATAAAGTTTTGTCGTAATCGAAGCATTTTTACGTAAGTTATGATGCATAAGGGCTATGGAATAGATCCCGCTCCTGTGTTCTAACCTTTGACCCCATTTCGCCCATTTTCAAGAGGATTCGTCCCCAGGCAGGCCCCTACAACATACTAACATTTCATCCAAATCGAAGCATTTTTACGTACGTTATGACGCATAATGGCGATGGAAGTGATTCCGCTCCTATGTCCTGACCTTTGACCCCATTTTGCCCGTTTCCAATAGGATTTTTCCCCAGGGGGTCCCCTACCACATACTAAAATTTCATCATAATCGAACCTTTTGTACGTTAGTTATGACGCATAAGAGCAGTGGAATGGGTCCCGCTCCTATGTCCTGACCTTTGATATCTAACGCAAGATATATGATAAATAAAGAGTTCCCTGGTTTCAGAATTTTTATTGACCTTTCTCTTCGTTTTTTATCTGCAGCGAAATTCGTACCAAGGCATCTTCCATAGTTTTATTAATTAATAAAAAAATACTTAAAGAGTCTAAAATGAAAATCTGAAACCAAGGAACTCTTTATTTATCATATATCTTGCGTTAGCCACAAACGGCGTTCCGAAATGTGCAAACTTGCCCGAACAATTTGTGAAATACGCTTGCCCGTTGGTTAATAAGAGAAGGCAGCATTACAAGTTGGCGGGTCTCGTAGAGCCTTAAGTCAATGCTGTGACTATACACAGAGCTCAGTTTCAAAAATTTTCCGAAGTATATTGAAACAGAAGGCAAACAAAATCAACTTATTCTGCAACGTTGCCTTTCACAAGCAGTTTGGTGGCAGTTAGAGGTATGTTGCAGTAGTGTTTTGAGCTTTAGTTGCAGTAGTGTCTTGAGCTTTAGTCAAAGTCATAATGCTTTCCAAGAATGGAGAATCCATTTTAAATTTCAATTCAATCTCATGAACGTTCAAGAAATATCACGAGGCGTGTATGGAAACGACAAAATGTGTGAGTTACAGTTTTTATCTGTTTGATGGGATTTCCTGTAGCAAAAAAGAAATCTCATGAAGGCTGATCGAAATCTTCGAAAACTTACCCGAACGTGAAGGAGAGGAATGCTATGGAATTTCAGCTCTAATGAGAACCGGTTTTGACCCAAAAGAAATTGTGGTGCGGTAAAACCTAGAATCAAAATTTTGTCATCAAAGATTCATGGTAACTTAAAAAAATATTCGTCATAGGGAATTGAGTTCCGATAAAAGAAATACTTTTCGCAATCGGTGTCTCAGATGGAAAGATACAAACGCAAACACGAATGCATAATTTCGCACCGAGCGGAAAACTGCGCATCACTGGAAGCAGATAATGTGAGCTCAATTTTATAAAGAAAACGCTGCCCAACACTAAAAGCAGGTTTGTTTTTTTATCTGGATTTTAGAAGTGGAGACATGGTAGCTAATGAAAAAAACAACAACATATACATGAGTTTCTGCCTTATTAGAGGACTATAAATTAACGTTAGCAAACTCCCCTTAGGACTGGAGGTGCCACTTGTAACATTTTCTAGGCGGCGGATGGCCTAGCAGTTAGAGCGCCCGCATTCCAACAAGATCGTCGCATGATCTATCAGAGGAAGGCTGCGTTGCCCTGTACCACTAAATGTCCGTTTTGCTTTGGATGGGGTCCTTAAGCCGTCGGACAAGACACACAAGATTCTCCGTCACAAAGGTGCTTCTCCTCCCTTATATCTCTCTCCCTGAAAGGTCTTGTTGTGACGTAATAGTCTGGCACTCCAAACTATGCCGACTCGTAGTTTCCACCTGGAACTCCTAAATCTCTCACCTTTCTACGCTCTGTCCTCTCGTGAGCCTCAAGTCACTTCCTACTTCGATTAACTGGAAAGTCGCATTTGTGATATAGGTGGGTTGGATTTCTGAAGCTCGAACTTTGGGAGCAAAGCCTACAAACGAAGTGTCTTTTCTAGTTGATCCACAATTGTTCGCAGGCTTTTGTAACATTATCTTTACAGAAGTTATGTCTACGTCAGTGGCGTAACTACCGCGCCGCAGCTGCGGGAGGCGCAGGTAACGAAGGGCCGTTCTGCAGCTTCTGGTTATAGTTTTATGAAAATATCCTAACACGCACAGAAACAAACAAACAAATAATTAATCCAAAGATTCATATTTTCCTTTAAGATATTGTTCAGATTTCGTGCCGAGCTAGGTTATGCATTCCACCGCTCGCCCCCAATTGATGCGGCCTGTGGGTAACTATCCCATCGCTGAACGTCAATTGATGCGATTTCGTGATCCAACTGCGGACCACCAATCGATGCGATATTGTGCCGAGCGATGGTATTCATTAATTTAAATGTCTGCCTCAATTCTTAGAAAAACCATAGCCCTGCGAAAAGGACTAAAAATCCCGAATATTAAGGTCAAAATACCTTTCTTATACTTAGTGCCAAAATTTCATAAGAACCCAATTGAATTTCGATCTATTACAGCTGCTACCAACCGTTATGGAGTAGAAGCACGTATGAAACTACAGAAATGTCTTTGCAAAAATTTTAGACACGGTGGAACACACATGGATCATCACAAACAACACCGCTGTTCTTGATATATTGAGAAGTCATTCCTCTGACCTAACAAGCATACGACTTAAAAAACCTCTTTACGTCAATCAATCTTGACGACTTAGAGCGCATTTGCGATATTTTATATAAAGGGATGTAAGGTCAGGTGATGCGTAACATCACAGCCTCTCCTTGACAAATGTCAACCCCGCCTTCTCGTGGTGCATCCTGTTCCTACTAAAGGGGCTCTGACGACCGCCAATAGCGGTATAACTATACCATCGGGATTAGAGGAAATTCTATCCCACACTCACCAACCCGCTTGGCCAGCGTGGGGAGTTATGGCCAAACCCCTCCAAAATGACTCCACAACTTAAATCTTGGCCCTCAGTCTCCGGCAGCTGGAATGTACCTGGCCAAGGCAGCGGCCAGTGCGACATGAAGGCAGAGGGTGCTAAGAATCCCCGGAAGACCGGACTAGGCTGCCATCTGATGTTGACCTTGGCAACGTACAATGGACGCTCCCTATCTTCTGATTCAAGGCTTCTTGAATTGGAAGAGGAACTACAAAGGATCAAGTGGGACATCGTGGGGCTAAGTGAGGTAAGGAGAAAAGGAGAAGATCTCATCGAACTGAAAAGTGGACATCTCTTCTACTATCGTGGGACAGATACTGGCAGAACTAGTATTGTTGGATTTATAATAAACAAGAAACTGAAGGATAAAGTTGTAGAAGTTGAAAGTTCCTCTGACAGAGCTGCACGACTTGTTATCCAACTCTCGAAAAGATACCAGGCTCAGATTATTCAAACTTATGCATCCACCACAAGTGATCCTGAAGAAGAAATTGAAGAATTTTATGAGGAAATTTGTCATCTAAATAATAAAGGTAAGCAGCACTTGAAAATAATTATGGGAGATTTCAATGCAAAAATAGGGTAACGGCAACAGAATGAAACTTCAGTAGGTAAATTCGGTCACGGCAACAGAAACCAGCGTGGAAATACTCTCGTTGAGTTTGCAGAGGCAGAAGGATTTTTCATCTTGAACTCCTTCTTCAAGAAAAAGCCACACAGGAAATGGACATGGAGACATCCAAATGGGACGACAAGTGAAATTGATTTTATTTTGTGTAACAAAAAATTCGTCATAGAAGACTGCAGTGTGCTAAACAAGTTCAACACAGGTAGTGACCATAGATTGGTGAGATGTAAGATGCATCTCAACACTAAACTTGAACGTGGCAAGCTCATAAGACAAACAAAATCTATTGACATAACCAACCTTAAAAAACACCATAATACCTTCAAGTTGGAGCTGAAGAACAGGTTCTCTGCTTTAGAAGGCCTAACATCGGAAGAAGTGGACATCTCTGAAGTTAACAGAAAAGTAACCAAAGCTCTTATGGTAACAGCAACAAAATTAGCTGGGTCTAAGAACAAGTTGCATGTGAACAAATTATCAGGAAAAACCAAAATGTTGATGCAAAAAAGAAGAGAGATGAGGACAACTAAAGAAGATGTGACTTCCAAAGTGGAATATATAGAGCTATGCAAGACAGCATGAAAAAGTATCACTGAAGACGTAAGGAAATTCAACTGTGAGCTAGTGAGGAAAGCAATTGAAAACAACCAAAGCCTTAAGATAGCAAAGGGACATCTCAGTAAGGGAAGAAAACAGATTATGGCTCTGAGAAAAGAAGATGGTTCCATAACAAGAAATAGAGGCGAAATTTCGACAAGAGTGAAAGATTTCTACTCCAAATTATATGAAAGGGATGATACATGTACTCCAGACATCATGAAAGGTACCAGAGGTCTTCCAGTCCTCCCAGCAGAAGTTGCACTTGCAATCAAGAACATGAAGCGGGGAAAAGCTCCAGGAGAAGATGGAATTACTGTAGACATCATACAAGAAGCAAGTGGAGAAATCGAAACAGTACTCGCCAAAATTTTCACTCGATGCCTTAATGAAGGAAAGATTCCTGAGGATTGGAACACCGCTACAATGATCCTGCTACATAAGAAAGGTGACATTGAGGATCTCGGAAACTACAGACCTATCAGCCTCCTATCAGTAGTTTATAAAATCTTCACTAAAGTTCTTTCACACCGCTTGAAGGTAACACTGGACTTGGCTCAACCGAGAGAACAAGCTGGATTCAGGAGTGGCTACAGCACAATAGATCATATCCATGTGCTGAGAGAACTAATTGAAAGAGTGAGGGAATATGAACTTCCATTGTGCATGGTTTTTATCGATTATGAAAAAGCCTTTGATTCGGTGAAACCATCAGCAGTTACCACTGCTCTGAAATCCTGCGGTATTGAAGATGCATACATTAATATTATTAATAACATCTATGAAAATGCAAGTGCAAAGATTCGGCTGTTTGAAAATACAACACACATAAAAATTGGAAAGGGAGTGAGACAAGGTGACACCATATCTCCGAAGCTCTTTAATGCCACATTGGAAAATATCTTTCAATCACTGAACTGGGAAAACAAAGGGATAAAGATTAATGGAGATTATCTAACCCACCTTCGTTTTGCTGATGACGTAGTCATTTTTGCAACTACCCCATCAGAGCTGCAGAGTATGATCCAGGAACTTGCTGACAAGAGTAAAGAAGTGGGATTAAAAATGAACTTTCAGAAGACAAAAGTGATGTTCAATGCTTTTACAAGAAATGAAGATTTATCGATTGATGGAGAAAAGCTGGAGATAACAGACACGTACGTTTATCTTGGACAGCAGATATCAAGTGAGGGTCACATTGATGAAGAAATTAATCGGCGTACAAAACTTGCCTGGAGAGCTTTTGGAAGAAACAGCATAATTTTCAAGAGCAATATGCCATTATGTCTTAAAAGAAAAGTGTTTGATCAATGCATCCTTCCAGTGCTTACGTATGGTGCAGAGACGTGGACCTTTACTAAAAGAGACATACAAAGGCTGCAGACAACTCAAAGCAGCATGGAGAGGTGCATGCTTGGTGTAACCAGGAGAGATAAGAATAGGAACTCGTGGATCCGAAAAATGACGAGAGTGGAAGACATCATGATCAGAGTTAAATCCCTGAAATGGCAATGGGCTGGACATACTGCCAGAAGGACAGATCATCGATGGACAGCCGAAATTTTAGATTGGATTCCAAGGGACAGGAAAAGACCCAGAAGAAGACCACATGGGAGATGGGTGGATGAAATTCGAAAGTATGCAGGGGTGACATGGAGGAGACTGGCACAAGACAGACCGTTGTGGAGGAAACTTGGGGAGACCTTCTATAACGAAGTGAATTTCTCCGTCATTTTTATCCGCGCCGGGGTTCGAACCCGGTACCACTCACTCCGGAATAAGTTGCTCTACCAATTAAGCTACGCGGACGTTTTATTCTGATTCCTATCTGCCTTTTATGTCGTGTGCGTCCTTCTGGCAGGTACGTCACATCTCCTGGTACGTTACTCTTCGTCCAGCAGTGGATTGATAATGGTTGACAATGATGGTGATGATGATATGAAGAATACCATGATATACTGAAAATAACAAGAGAAACCTGGTGTCACTTAAAAACCATGTGTATATTTAATAACTATCTGGCCTTGGGTTCAAAAATATATCTCCAATCCCAAGGAATACCCATGGGCTCAGTCTTTTCTAGCATTTTAGCAAATTTATACTTGTATGTATATGAAAGAACATTCACTTATCTGCCTGAAAATAGCAAACTTTTTAGGTATATAGACGACTTAATAGTTTTTAACTTTGACAATTTTGGCACAAAAATAAAAGAAATCTATCCAGAGAGTTTGGACCTAGTTTGGACCAGATGTTGTGACCAGAATGTGCACTATCTAGACATTGAAATCAATAATGGTGTTACCACTATTTTTGACAAAAAGAAAGAAGCTATACTTTTAAAGTGCATTTTTTAAGCGACTGGGAATCAAACATTTCCACCCAAGTTTTCAGAAATATCATAATATCTGAATGTTTCAGATGCATTCACCTTTGTAGTAACTCAGAAGCTCTTATCATAAAATTAAAACAACTATTTAACACACTACTTTCTAATGGCTTTCCACTTCCATTTCTTAAGAGATATTTTGTTCAACCCTTAAACTGTAACATTTCAAAAAAAAAAAACTTTGTCCTGCATAAACCACTTACATTACAGCAACTGACTAACAAATGATCTCAAAAAGTTAAAACTTTATTCTTTCTAAATGCACCACATGACAGGTCTCTTGTGGTCGAAGATTTAGCTAACTCTTAAGGCAATACTGCCTATTTACCTATCTTCGCTATTTTTTGTTACACCTAGTACTTACTACACGAAAGTCTCATACACTCCAATAACTGATATTGACTTGGTTGGATATCTATAGTGTCTAAATGTCTGGAATGGTGTTCTATTGTCTTAATATATCTCTGATTTGATCTACAATGATATCAGTGAATTTTGTGTTTGCTGGCTTTTTTATAATTTCTTGCTTTGAATAAACTTGGTTACATATTCCGGTGACCTCGGGAACACACGGGTGGCATTCAATATTTTGCCTATACCCGTATCGAAAGGTCACCAGGGCCAGTGTTCCCCTGAAGAGATTGGCCCTATATTTAATTCCTTTACTTATTGTACTATTTACCTATTTACTTTTTTATTTCATCTTGGATTAAGCATTCTACAGCTATAGAATGTACAAACCTTTCCAGGCTTCTTGTTCTGCTCTGTGTGATTTTCAATATTTGCAATACTTTATATATATATATATATATATATATCTAAGAGCTGGGTGTGGGCATAATGTAACAGCTGTATATATATATATATGGCGCAGGTGAAGTTCCCAGAGCAGTACATATACAACCCGAGGATCGGCTTTCGGTTTTTAGGGTGTTCGGAGTCAGAATGGGAGAAGCTGCCGATTTATCGGAATTTGATAAAGCTCTTTAATGACAACATTACAAAATGTCTTTCAGTCATTGAACTGAGAAAACAAAGGGATAAAGATTAATGGAGATAACTTAACTCGCCTTCGTTTTGCTGATGACGTAGCCATCTTTGCAACTACCCCTTCAGAGCTTCAGAGTATATATACTCCAAGAACTTGTTGAAGAGAGTAAAGAAGTGGGATTAAAAATGAACTTTCAGAAGACAAAAGGGATGTACAATGCTTTTATAAGAAACGAAGATTTATTGATTCATGGGGAAAAGCCTGCGACAACCGATACCTACATTTATCTTGGGCAGCAGATATCAAGTGAGGGTCACATTGATGAAGAAACTAATCGACGTATAAAACTTGGATGGACAGCTTTTGGAAGAAACAGTACAATTTTTAAGAGCAGTAAGATGAAAGAAAAGTGTTTAATCAATGCATCCTGCCAGTGCTTACGTATGGAGCAGAGACATGGACATTAACTAAAAAAAGACTTACAAAGACTGCAGACAACTCAAAGAGGCATAGTGAGCTGCATGCTTGGTGTAACCAGGAAAGAGAAGAAGAGGAACTTGTGGATAAGGAAAATCACAGGAGTGGATGACATCATGACCAGAGTCAAATCACTGAAATGGCAATGAGCTGAACATGTTGCCAGGAGAACGGACCACTGACAGACAACCGAAATTTCAGACTGGATTCCGAGGGACAGGAAAAGACCCATAAGAAGACCCCATGGGAGATGGATGGATGAAATTAGAAAGTATGCTGGAGTGACATGGAGGAGACAGGCTCAAAACAGACAATTGTGGAAGAAACTTGGGGAAATCTTCATCCAGCAGCGAATTTATCATGGTTCATTATATATCATCATCATCATTGTCAACCATTATCAATCCACTGCTGGACGAAGGTCTCCCCAAGTTTCCTCCACAACGGTCTGTCTTGTGCCAGTCTCTTCCATGTCACCCCTGCATACTTTCGAATTTCATCCACCCATCTCCCATGTGGTCTTCTTCTGGGTCTTTTCCTGTCCCTTGGAATCCAATCTAAAATTTCGGCTGTCCATCGATGATCTGTCCTTCTGGCAGTATGTCCAGCCCATTGCCATTTCAGGGATTTAACTCTGATCATGATGTCTTCCACTCTTGTCATTTTTCGGATCCACGAGTTCCTCTTCTTATCTCTCCTGGTTACACCAAGTATGCACCTCTCCATGATACTTTGAGTTGTCTGCAGCCTTTGTATGTCTCTTTTAGTTAAGGTCCACGTCTCTGCACCATACGTAAGCACTGGAAGGATGCATTGATCAAACACTTTTCTTTTAAGACATAATGGCATATTGCTCTTGAAAATTATGCTGTTTCTTCCAAAAGCTCTCCAGGCAAGTTTTGTACGCCGATTAATTTCTTCATCAATGTGACCCTCACTTGATATCTGCTGTCCAAGATAAACGTACGTGTCTGTTATCTCCAGCTTTTCTCCATCAATCGATAAATCTTCATTTCTTGTAAAAGCATTGAACATCACTTTTGTCTTCTGAAAGTTCATTTTTAATCCCACTTCTTTACTCTTGTCAGCAAGTTCCTGGATCATACTCTGCAGCTCTGATGGGCTAGTTGCAAAAATGACTACGTCATCAGCAAAACGAAGGTGGGTTAGATAATCTCCATTAATCTTTATCCCCTTGTTTTCCCAGCTCAGTGACTGAAAAACACCCTCCAATGTGGCATTAAAGAGCTTCGGAGATATGGTGTCACCTTGTCTCACTCCCTTTCCAATTTTTATGTGTGTTGTATTTTCAAACAGCCTAATCTTTGCACTTGCATTTTCATAGATGTTATTAATAATATTAATGTATGCATCTTCAATACCGCAGGTTTTCAGAGCCATTGTAACTGCTGATGGTTTCACCGAATCAAAGGCTTTTTCATAATCGATAAAAGCCATGCACAATGGAAGTTCATATTCCCTCGCTCTTCCAATTAGTTCTCTCAGCACATGGATATGATCTATTGTGCTGTAGCCACTCCTGAATCCAGCTTGTTCTCTCGGTTGAGCCATGTTCAGTGTTACCTTCAAGCGGTGTGAAAGAACTTTAGTGAAGATTTTATAAACTACTGATAGGAGGCTGATAGGTCTGTAGTTTCCGAGATCCTCAATGTCACCTTTCTTATGTAGCAGGATCATTGTAGCGGTGTTCCAATCCTCAGGAATCTTTCCTTCATTAAGGCATCGAGTGAAAATTTGGGCGAGTACTGTTTCGATTTCTCCACTTGCTTCTTGTATGATGTCTACAGTAATTCCATCTTCTCCTGGAGCTTTTCCTCGCTTCATGTTCTTGATTGCATGTGCAACTTCTGCTGGAAGGACTGGAGGAACTCTAGTACTGGTATCTTTCATGATGTCTGGAGTGCATGTATCATCCCTTTCATATAATTTGGAGTAGAAATCTTTCACTCTTGTCAAAATTTCGCCTCTATTTCTTGTTACAGAACCATCTTCTTTTCTCAGTGCCATAATCTGTTTTCTTCCCTTACTGAGATGTCCCTTTGCTATCTTTAGGCTTTGGTTGTTTTCAATTGCTTTCCTCACTAGTTCACAGTTGAATTTTCTTACGTCTTCAGTGATACTTTTTCGTACTGTCTTGCATAGCTCTATATATTCCACTTTGGAAGTCACATCTTCTTTAGTTGTCCTCATCTCTCTTCTTTTTTGCATCAACATTTTCGTTTTTCCTGATAATTTATTTACATGCAACTTGTTCTTAGACCCAGCTAATTTTGTTGCTGTTTCCATAAGAGCTTTGGTTACTTTTCTGTTAACTTCAGAGATGTCCACTTCTTCCGATGTTAGGCCTTCTAAAGCAGAGAACCTGTTCTTCAGTTCCAACTTGAAGGTATTATGGTGTTTTTTGAGGTTGGTTATGTCAATACATTTTGTTTGTCTTATGAGCTTGCCACGTTCAAGTTTAGTGTTGAGGTGCATCTTACATCTCACCAATCTATGGTCACTACCAGTGTTGAACTTGTTTAGCACACTGCAGTCTTCTATGACGAATTTTTTGTTACACATAATAAAATCAATTTCACTTGTCGTCCCATTTGGATGTCTCCATGTCCATTTCCTGTGTGGCTTTTTCTTGAAGAAGGAGTTCATGATGAAAAACCCTTCTGCCTCTGCAAACTCAACGAGAGTATTTCCACGCTGGTTTCTGTTGCCGTGACCGAATTTACCTACTGAAGTTTCATTCTGTTGCCGTTGCCCTATTTTTGCATTGAAATCTCCCATAATTATTTTCAAGTGCTGCTTACCTTTATTATTTAGATGACAAATTTCCTCATAAAATTCTTCAATTTCTTCTTCAGGATGACTTGTGGTGGGTGCATAAGTTTGAATAATCTGAGCCTGGTATCTTTTCGAGAGTTGGATAACAAGCCGTGCAGCTCTGTCAGAGGAACTTTCAACTTCTACAACTTTATCCTTCAGTTTCTTGTTTATTATAAATCCAACACCACTAGTTCTGCCAGTATCTGTCCCACGATAGTAGAAGAGATGTCCACTTTTCAGTTCAATGAGATCTTCTCCTTTTCTCCTTACCTCACTTAGCCCCACGATGTCCCACTTGATCCTTTGTAGTTCCTCTTCCAATTCAAGAAGCCTTGAATCAGAAGATAGGGAGCGTCCATTGTACGTTGCCAAGGTCAGCATCAGATGGCAGCCTAGTCCGGTCCTCCGGGGATTCTTAGCACCCTCTGCCTTCATGTCGCACTGGCCGCTGCCTTGGCCAGGTACATTCCAGCTGCCGGAGACTGAGGGCCAAGATTTAAGTTGTGGAGTCATTTTGGAGGGGTTTGGCCATAACTCACCACGCTGGCCAAGCGGGTTGGTGAGTGTGGGATAGTATTTCCTCTAATCCCGATGGTATAGTTATACCGCTATTTGCGGTCGTCAGAGCCCCTTTAGTAGGAACAGGATGCACCACGAGAAGGCGGGGTTGACATTTGTCAAGGAGAGGCTGTGATGTTACGCATCACCTGACCTTACATCCCATTATATATATATATATACATATACACTCACGGACAATGAAATTTGCGCACCCATATACTATATACATATATTAGTGTATATATGTATATATATATATATATATATGGGATAAAGATTAATGGAGATTATCTAACCCACCTTCGTTTTGCTGATGACGTAGTCATTTTTGCAACTACCCCATCAGAGCTGCAGAGTATGATCCAGGAACTTGCGGACAAGAGTAAAGAAGTGGGATTAAAAATGAACTTTCAGAAGACAAAAGTGATGTTCAATGCTTTTACAAGAAATGAAGATTTATCGATTGATGGAAAAAAGCTGGAGATAACAGACACGTTCGTTTATCTTGGACAGCAGATATCAAGTGAGGGTCACATTGATGAAGAAATTAATCGGCGTACAAAACTTGCCTGGAGAGCTTTTGGAAGAAACAGCATAATTTTCAAGAGCAATATGCCATTATGTCTTAAAAGAAAAGTGTTTGATCAATGCATCCTTCCAGTGCTTACGTATAGTGCAGAGACGTGGACCTTAACTAAAAGAGACATACAAAGGCTCCAGACAACTCAAAGAAGCATGGAGAGGTGCATGCTTGGTGTAACCAGGAGAGATAAGAATAGGAACTCGTGGATCCGAAAAATGACGAGAGTGGAAGACATCATGATCAGAGTTAAATCCCTGAAATGGCAATGGGCTGGACATACTGCCAGAAGGACAGATCATCGATGGACAGCCGAAATTTTAGATTGGATTCCAAGGGACAAGAAAAGACCCAGAAGAAGACCACATGGGAGATGGGTGGATGAAATTCGAAAGTATGCAGGGGTGACATGGAGGAGACTGGCACAAGACAGACCGTTGTGGAGGAAACTTGGGGAGACCTTCGTCCAGCAGTGGATTGATAATGGTTGACAATGATGATGATGATGATGATATATATAAAAGCCCATAGTTGCGTAAATCGACGCCACAGACGACGATTCACGCAACTCACTACGGACTTTGAGAGAGGCCGGATCATCGGGCTGAAAACCGCAGGGTGGTTGGCGCGCCGTAAAGCCTGCCACGTATATCGTTCTGGCCATACCGTCCGACTGTGTTGGGAGCAGTGGATACGTGACGGCATTGCCGCCCGGCGGAGAGGCTCCGGAAGGACCAGGAGGACCAATGGTAGAGAAGATCGACGGATCGTGAGCAAGACACGAACGTATCTCACGGGGACACGGTCCACTATACAAGCAGACGTGGCGGCTCCTCTGTGCCCCCCGAACCATTTCTCGACGCCTCGCGGAAGCAAATCTATGATCCCAGCGCCCCTTACGTGTGCTGCCATTAACACAGGAACATCGCCGGCTCCGTGTGCAGTGGTGCCAGGGCAGAGCGACGTAGAACATCACAGACTGGCCACGTGTGGTGTTTAGCGATGGGTGCCGCTCCGTTTTGGGGACAGATGATCATCGTGTCCGGGTGTGGAGGTCCCCGGGTCAACGGCACAATCCCAAACTCAATAGCGAGCGTCACACCTCCCCCACTGCAGGCATAATGGTCTGGGGAGCCATTCCCTACGATAGCCGATGAGCACTAGTAGTGGTACGTGGATCATTGACGGGCCAGCAGTATATGGATGATTTTCTACGGCCCCATGTGCTCTCATTCCTGGCCGGGATTCCAGGTGCGCTATACCAGCAGAATAATGCCCGCCCCCACACGGCACGGGCTGACCAGGACTGCCGACGTCATGTCCTGACACTTCCATGGCCTGCCCGCTCCCCGGACATGTCCGAGCATGTGTGGGATCAGTTGAAACGCCAGCTGCCGCCGTGCCGCACTATCTGGAATTTGGATCACACCGTTCAACACGTGTGGGCCAGTCTGCCGCAGGACAACATCAGGAGTCTGTTCGCCTCCACGCCAGACCGTATTGCAGCATGTATCGCCGCACGAGGCGGTGCGACGCGCTATTGAAGATAACCGGACTACGTGCCACAGATCTCTCTGTAATTGTCCTACAGCTCTGTTCTTAATATCATGTGTATCATTAATCTGTATCATTATGTCCATAAAATTTCAGTTCAATCCGATCCTTCCTTCTTGATGCGCAAATTTCATTGTCCGTGAGTGTACGTAGCCTTCAAATCATGAAAGTACGTTGAAAGGCATCAAGTTCCATTAGCTGAGAAAGACAACATTTGGATTAAATTATTTTCTTGAAAGACGCCAGTCTGAAAAGAAAAATTATTTCAGTTACGTAGAATGGAGGAAATACATGTATAAACGCCTCACATGAGAATGCATAGTGAAATTCGTAGTTTTAATTATTAAGTCAACATGATCTATATTGCATTCTCCAAAATAGAATTAGGATGGAAGACTTAATTTAACTTTAACCTTGTTGATCGAATGAATTGTCTAAATTAAAGCTAATTTTAGAGGTTTAGAAGATGATGTGGTCAATAAAACATTTAGGAACCTGTAATACAGTATTTACTCCCCCTCAATTGATTCACAAAGAAAAAAAGGATGTAAATAAAAATGTACAAAAGAAGAATAAAACTTTTAAGTAAAAATATAGTTTAAAAAAATTCATATAAAAATAAAAGCAAGAAAAAATAGTAATACTTAATTATCAAAGGTTTGGGAAGGATACTGTTATTTGGGTTTTTGAAATACTTTAAGAACTTTTGGAAGCAGAGAGACGAATTACTCTACTACCAGAAATGGCTTTCTAGTATTCAGGTTCACTCTAAAAAATTCGTAGCGGTTTTTTCAGAACTTTGATTCTGGTGTCTTGAGGGTTCTAAAATAGAACATCCTTGTGTGGCTCCCTGGAAGGTTCTAAAATTGGCCGCTAGGGTAGCGCTGAGACGGATATGCTCCTGCGGTCAGTAGTTGCAGATCCATTAGTTGGACTGCTAAAGTACTTCTAAGGGCTGGTAAGTCGTTTTTCTGTCTTCTTGATATGAATTTTTATTTTATTTTCTAATCTTATGAGTTATTCATCACTATTTAGTAGCATGTTTTTTTTGGCTTTGTAACGGTTGGCGTTTCTTCCGCGGGATATCTGGTCTGTGTATTTAGGTCCCTTTGGAGCTTGTAACAAGAAATTGGCTACAAGTTGTTTGATCTTAGGCCTAGGGCCTTCCAGTAGCTTCAATGATTAGAGCAATATTTTTTAAATGATTCCTTACTTAAGCGTAGTTTTGCAATTTGGGGTTGTTTCTAATATCATTTATTTGGTCTCAGTGGCTTCGGGAGCATTATCAGTCGACATTCGACGTTAGGTTTTTTCCTTGTAGATTACTGATAATAGAATACCCACTCCCCCAGGTTGATGCTCTCTTGATGAAAGCAATCTAGTTTTTCTAATCCTCGTTCTTATATTTCTTTATCGTTCTTCAATTCACTTTTTACAAACCGTTCGTACTTTGATTTCTTTTATTTTAAGCCAATATTGAAATTCTTTCTGCTTCCTTATTAGATTTTCACTATTCTAAATATTTTCTAATTCCTTTATTATGCTGAAAATTGCGCTACCGAGATTATTGGTCTCGTTTTTTTAGATATTTTTGTATTTGATATATTTATTTCCGTGTGTTCTTCCAAAACACATGCGACGAAAGTGAAACAATAATAATAATTACTCAATGGTAATTAATTTTATTTTTTAAAGAATTTATTAGTAAATGTTGGGAAGTGAGTGAGACAAACGGACGCCATATCTCCCAAACTCTTCAATGCCTCATTGCAAAGTGTCTTTCAATCATTGATCTGGGAAAACAAAGGGATAAAGATTAATGGTGATTATTTAAGTCACCTTCGTTTTGCTGATGACGTAATAATTATTGCAACTGCCCCTTCTGAGCAGCAGAGTATGATCCAGGAACTTGCTGACAAGAGTAAAGAAATGGGATTAAAAATGAACTTTCAGAGCACAAAACTGATGTACAATGTTTTTTCAAGAAATGGAGATTTTGCGAATGATGAAGAAAAGCTCGAGGTAACCGATAACTACATTTACCTTGGACAGCAGGTATCAAGCAAGGGTCACATTGATGATTAAATAAATCGGTGTGCAAAACTTGGCTGGAGAGCTTTTAGAAGAAACAGTATAATTTTCAAGAGCAATATGCCATTATGTCTTAAAAGAAAAGTTTTTAATCAATGCATCCGTCCAGTTCTTATACATATGAAGCAGAGGCATGGACCTTAAGTAAAAAGGACGTACAATGGCTGCAAACAACTGAAAGAAGAATGGAGAGACGCATGCTTGGTGTAACCAGGAAAGATAAGATGAGGAACTCGTGTATAAGAAAAATAACAAGAGTGGAAGACATCATGATCAAAGTAAAATCCCTGAAATGGAAATGGGTTGGACATGCTGCAAAAAGAACGACCACCGATGGACAACCAAAACTGTAGATTCCAAGGGACAAAAATTGACGCTGAAGAAGACCACATGGGAGGTGGATGGATGAAATTCGAGAGCATGCCGGAGGAACATGAAGAAGACGGGCTCAAGACAGACGGCCGTGGAAGAAACTTGGGGAGACCTTCATCCAGCAGTGAATTGATAATGGTTGGCAATGATGACAGTCAACTAATTTTATATGATTCTTCATAAAAATCAATAACAAACGAATCCTGAGGACAAATTAAACTGTCACAGTTCTGTTTTAACAGTATGTGACTGAGAGAAGAACAGAGAAGTTGAGAGATTTTGAGGAAGGAGGATTTTTGAGAAGGGAAGCCTTGTCTCCATGTACGAGCGGAGTAATCATTAATTAAGCAAAATCACGAAAATAAAGGATTTTATCAAACGTCAAATCACTTCTGTTGAATGATCTATTACTACTCTATTGATGGTTACAGTTCTCAAAGAACTTTGCAATCTTCTGATTATAACCTATTTCGGTAATTAAAGAACGAGTTAAAAACAGCACTGTGATAAAACTACATACATTTTAACTTACCACTCCGGATACGCAGCATTATCTCCAACATGATGTTCCACCCAAATATCTGATTACTGCAGTTCGTAACGGTCTTATCAAAGAATTACTTCATCGAGAGTCAAATCCGAGTCGATCAGTAGAGTATTTGTCAGATCGGAAGAACAACACGTAAAAATTTATGTAATGCGCTCTTTGTCCAAATAAACGAAGTACTCAGAAGGAATCATCCAATCGAGATGAAAATTGACATGTGCAATGTACATATACAGGAAAGGAAAAGATTGCAGTTTCAGAGCAGTTGGGCCATTCATTCGGATAAAACATCTACACGAGCGGAACAAGTCACTACGTTGCATAGCGTCACCTCTGGCTCTGGTACAAACGGTTACGCGTCGTGGCATAGACGCATACAGTTCACGGATACTGTCATGAGGTGTCCAAGCATACCAGATGATGTCCACATTGCAGGCCAGTTCGTCGAAGTTTCGGGATGAACGTAGGTGGCGTCCCATTACATTCCAAACTTGTTTGATCGGTGAGAGGTGGGGCGATCGGGCTAGCTATGGAAGGGTGTCCACATTACGAAGGAAGGTCTGGGAGAACCGTGCTGTGCGTGGCCGAGCATTATCATTTTGGAAAATTGCTCGGTGATGCTGCGACAGGAATAGCAACACAACAAGTAGAAAAATGTCGTTCCCGTTCCGTTGAGCCGTGAGGATGGTATAAAGGATTACCAAAGGTTTCCAGCTATCGTAGGAAATGGGTCCCCTGACAGTCACTCCCGGTGTGCGAGTCGTATGCCCACCACTGGACATTACTCCACGTTGATCGGGCCCGTCTCTACTGCATCGGGTGCCGGTGATGCTCGCTGGTCAGAGGTAGGCAGCAGAGTAGAGTGGCCTCCTGCAGTGTAGTCCCCATGCTGGAAGTCGTTTGGCAACGGTCCGGATGTCCACTTCCATATCTATAGGCGACGCAACATGGCCACTGATGGTTGAGAGCGACGAATTTGGTTCTGTTCGTGCAACTCTCGCGATCGCTTGATCCTCGCGTTCTGTCGTTCCCCTCGGCCGTCCACTGCCCGCGTGCAATTGGTTTGTGTCCTTCTCGACTCATTGACGACAACATCGTCCGATTGCCGCCTAACTCAAATGCCTGACGATACGGCGACTTGAGCAACCGGTCTCTCTCAGGGAATCATACTTCCTCTCTCAAACTAGCTCAACTGCTCGTATTGAACACGAATCCGACGTCGAGGCATCCTTATAGTCCGTGAAAGTTAATGCAACCACAATACGCTGTCGCAATTTTTCCTGCGTACGAGCTTTGCTCTTGATATATTCTCCTCCATGCTGTGGCAGGCCACGATTTAGTCATTGGTCGTTGTTTTTTAATCATTTGCATATTCGGCCCTGAGGTATTTTCATGCGGAATTCAATCAGGATCGAATGATTTACTTGGGGTGCTTCGTTTTTTTTTTTTCTTTGGCAAAGAGTGTATATGCAAAAATGAACGGTTGCAAAAGTTTTAAGTTACCCGAATATCTGACGTCACGAATTCCCGCAGCAATCTTCTCAGCAGATAACATCACAGGTGGCCGCACGGCCTGCACTCCACTGCAAAAGGTGGTGAGAGTGGGTGGCAATGTTAACGTACTGCCCCAGAACCTGTATCATTCCATTTTTTATACACCGATGAGTCCTTACATTATGACCACCTACCTAATAAACTGTAGAACCCCCTTTCTCCCGCAAAACAGCCGCCATTTGACGAGACATCGATTCGATGAGGTGGCGATAGGTATCCTGGGGTATCTGGTACCATAATGTCAACAGCAGGTCCTCCAGTTCCCGCACATTTCGGGATGGTGGTGATTTAGCGCGCACCCGCTTATCCAAGTCGAACCACAAATGTTCGATTGGGTCCCTGTCAGATGAATTTGGAGCCCAGGGCATTAACAGAAAGGCACCAGAATGTTCCGCGAACCACTCCTTGACGATTCTGGCAGTGTGGCACGGCGCATTTTTCTGTTGGTAATAACCATCACCAGCAGGGAACATCGTTGCCATGAATGAGTGAACTTGTTCCGCAACGATGTTCAGATACCTGACAGCTGCCAAAGATTGTGCTATTCGGATAATGGGGCCTAAAGCGTGCAATGAAAACATGGCTCACAGCATACTATCGCCGCCGCTGGTCTGTGTGCATCCAGGTGCCGTAGCCTCCGTCGGTAATCGGTGTATCCGCGCTCGATCGTCTACGTAATGCACCAGGAATCTTGATTCGTCAGACTAGCCCACTTTCTTCCATTCATCCACGGTACAATCTCGATGATCCTGGGAACATTTCATGCGTTGTTGGCGATGACGTGCAGTGAGCATGGGGAGCCAGCTGGGTCTTCTGCTACGAAGGCCCATGCGCAGATGGTTGCGATGAACTGTGTGCTGTGACACATTGCCTTGATCACCACTGTTGTCGCCGCCGGAGATTTGTCGCACTACGGTCCTGCGGTCGCTGTGAACAATGCGCGAGAGTCTCCGCTCTCCTCTGGCGTCAATGAGCAACGGCTGAACGACGGTTCGTCGTTTGCCATCTGTGCACCACTTTTGATACGTACTCACTACAGCGGCACATGAAAAACCCACAAGCCGCGCCGTTTCCGAGATCTTAGTTCCGAGGCGCCGTGACATCACAATTTGTCCCTTTTCAAACTACGATAATTAGGCAGTATTTCCCATTCTGACTCCGAACACTCTACTAACCGAAAACCGATCCTCGCGTTGTATATATACTGGTCTGTGAACTTTACCTGCGCGATCGTTCGGTCTCCCGGCGCGCTCATTTCTCTAGGCTGGGGGTGTTCATAATGAAATTGCTCATCGGTGTAGTTACTCACCTTCACGGAAAAGGTGCGTGAACAAAATGCATCAATGGAAGCAGAAAATGTAAATAAATGGCTGTCATTGTGAATGGTTTTCGAAGAGAAATTAATTTTCTCGATCGTCGTTGCAGAAGGAAGTGGAACTATGGTTTCAGGAGATGTTACAAATATATCAACCTTGCGTCAGAAATATGCCTTATTTGATGAAAATGCACAGGAAATGTTTCTCATATTTAGAGATATCTGCTGTATTCATTATTAAACTGGACATTTCAAAGGGGATTTCATCCGGGAAATATAACGTAAATTTTGACATTTGTCAAAATTAGTGGAATAGTATCAGCGTTGTTAGCTACTGTTCTAAAAAAGCTCTGATAGTTTATGTCCAGACGAAGCCTCCCAGTGGGGCGTGAAAGCTCTGCAATTATTGAGTGTTTTTATTTACGCCGTTAAAAAAGTTACTTGAAGTTGAACGCAGTAGCCAAAATTGCTTCTTAATAGTTTGAATTTTTTTTTTTTTTTTTTTTTTGTCGGTTTTCCTACGGTCAGTGATTCTCAAAATCTGTTCCTCTCGTGAACCTTTTCATGTCACGCAAGGCTTCAGTATCGAAAAAAGTTGTTAAAAGTTTTTTTTCGTTCCTCTTTTAGCTCCTTATTTTTTTACTGGTTATTACAGCCTTCCTACTTACATAGAACTTCAGGTTAATTTGGCGTAAGTCGGTGATCACAGTGAAACTGACCAGTTGCATCTGAATATAAATTATAGTTAAATTCCAAAAAACGCAAATGCAATTCTGAATTTAAACTGGACGTAAAGGCATTCAATTAAACGCGCGCGCGCACACACACACACACACAATGCGCTAGTTTACATTGTGAAAAGAACGCTTGAAAATGTATAATCATCGAAGAAAGGTGCAGCTCCATTTTAGTACAGGATTGAATTGTTTTTAGTGTTTAATTTTTTTGTTTCTGTATGCATATTTACGTACTATCTTATACACCGAAATAGCAAATTACTACAAACATATTCCTAGAAACGTGTCGGACAGCCCCCTTGCAATGAAATAAAATGAAACGACCTATCAGAAATCATGTCGAGGTGCCAGATTGAAAAATGTACCATGAATGTCAGGAGAAGAGGAGCTACATAGACTAAGTGATGAGACACCGCCAAAAGATGGGCATACACTCTATTAAAAAGGTAATATTTCAACTTTGTATTTTTTGGAAATGGAATACTTTGGCCAACAAATTGTGCAAAAGATTTGCTGGAAAATGCATTTTTCAAAAAAGAATAGCTTCGTAAAATGGGATCGTCTATTTTAAGTTTTTAAGGATCTCCTTTTCTTGTTCAGCATATTCGAAAACTGTTTAACGTGATACAAAATTAAATGGTTAACCAACAATTCAAACTTAACGTGAAGTAGCAAAACGCCAAGAGAATGAAAAGTCGAAATTCTATTTATTAAATTATAAGGTGTTTGGCGTTCTTTTAATTGATGAACAAGACACTAAATTTCATCACCCCAGAGGAGGATTCTTATGAACCTTCGCATATTATCATTTGGGAGCTTTAGCCTTTTATTTCTCTTTCTCGGAGATCACAAAATTCTTTAATAGCTTCCAAAATCTTTACGATGTCATAAACTAGCACTTTATAAACATTATGAGTCAGCGGAGATACTCCCAAACACATTCTCCATGATCTTTAATTATTAATTAATTTCATGTCGCGCTTATGACTCTGGATAAATTGGCCTTCTAACGATCGGCTGCAGTCGACGGTAATTAAAGACTTTCCAGTGGCACCAACTGTTGCAGTGTCGGGCGGCGAGGCGAAGTCATCGATTATTGGAAGTGGAGCAGGAGAAGGTATGTAGCACGACAACACACTATTTTGGGGGTCCTTCTGAGGTAACGAGGGGTTAGATTCGCTATCAGAGTGAGTGAGGGAGGAAGGAAGAGAGGGAGGGACTTTCTCCTATGAATGTCGTTGTCACTGTAGGCACATTCGATCGTGGGGATGGGAGTAGGAAACAGGGGTCAAGTGTAGCGCGATCATGTCTCTAATGATGTGGTTAAACTCCGGTATTGTGTGACTCCACGGCAAAATTGCTGAACCGCTGTGAAATGGATTGGCCGAGGGGAATAGGAATTAATTAAACGGAAGCGTTTCCTTCTGCCTCTCCCTGACGGATTTCAAGTCGCTCTCAGACCACTCTTTAATGATGCTTACTCTCCACGGTCTTAAATGATTCCCACAAACATTTTACGTTGTGCCTGCTTAACAGAAACGCAGACATTTGTCTCAGAAATGACAGAATTTTGTAATATTACGAATGACATGCTCATTATATTCATATGGGCATTCAAACGTATGCATGTAGAAAATAAAATCATGAAAAACAAATAAAATATAACACAATGAAAAGGTTCTTTTGTTGAAATGTCTAAAGATTACAACACACCCTTTTTTCCTGTAGATAATTTAAAAAGTGTGGCTTTGCATAGCCAACTACGAAAGCCAGGGAATGAATAGCGCGAATAAAAATAGCAGCAGGTACTCAGGGAATACACACACATAGCTTTATAGCAGTTTTTGTATCACGAGTCGGGGCACTCGCCATACAAATATGTGGCTTTAACCAACTGTAGGAATTTGTATATTGTTAATGCGTGATAAATATATTACACTGATTTCCAAAAATAAAGGAACAACTTGGAAATCCGGGTTTCTTTTCCAAAACTCATCGGATCTGTCGCTCACAAATCAGAAGATAGGTGTATTTAAATTTGGTGCATAAAAATAGCACTTGAGTAACGGAATAATGATTCAAATTCGCAAAATATGAACAAATACGAGCACATGTCAAAAAGTTGAAGATCAACTGATGAAGACGAATTAGTCTATGCCTCGCAAAGGTGGTACTCTCTATTGCTCTATAAAGCAGATCAAAGCTCCAGGAAGTTTTCAGGAGCTGAATCCAGGAGGCCAACCCATTTACCGAGAGCATCTGTTGTATGTTCTATAGGATGTAGGTCAGGAGATAGGGTGGATCACTCCTTGCGGTTCACAGTGCTTTTCCACACGTAACGATCGACAAAACGACAACTGCGTGGACGTGGTTCTTGTTCTGTAGCCGAAAAGTATTAGCCTGCATAATCGTACAAACCGGTTCAAGATTTCATCCGCGTACCTTCGACGGGTTACGAAAGCCTGTTTGTTGTAAGCAAATGCAGATTTGTGCGACTGCTGAAAGCTATGCCTTTCAAGCAACGTCACTACCATTACAGTAGGAGTCCGATTCAAGGATATTTGTGGCATAATACACTGTTAAAAATTTGGTGAAAGGTTGTACCAAAATATGGAGTAAGGAAAAAATTTGCTGCAACCATAACTTGGGGCAACATAAAACCAAGGCATGGCTCAACCTTTTATACCAAGTTATGGGTCAACATAACACCAAGGTATGGGTCAACATAACACCAAGGTATGGTTCAACCGTTTGCACCAAGTTATGGTTCAACCTTTACGCTAAGTTATAGTTCAACCTTTACGCAAAATTACGGTTCAACCTAACGCAAAATTACGGTTCAATTGATATGCTCTTTATTTACAGCGCATTTTATATAAATAAGGATCAGTACATGCTCAGTTCAACCTCACATGTACTGATCCTTATTTATATAAAATGTGCTGTAAATAAAGATCATATCAAATGATTTATTAGAGTACAAGTAAGCTACTGTCAAATATAAAATAAAATACTACTATATTTAAAATAAGTAGATATATTTAAGCATAAGTAGCCAGCATTCATTTTTAGTGTGACCTTTCTTATTGCAATATTTGCAATGATTAGCAATTGAGCAATCATTGCACATATTTTGATTGAGTTTTCATTGATAATTTCATTGCAATCATTTCGACTGAGCAATCGAAATATTAAAAAATCCATAAAAAAAAACCTGTATCCATAAATCAGTAAAATCAAGCAGAAATCCTTAAATTTTACAGATAAACCGTAAAAGTTGGCAAGTATGTATTAGTATATTTTGTGCAATTTCTGGACCAATGAAAAGGAGGGAACTACCAACTTTTGGTATACACTGGACACATTTTTTTTTCAAATTTCTTCCACTGCGTACCATGTTTTGTTTTATTTATTAGAAATATCTTCATGTGTACACGCACACATTGTTCTAAATTTGTGATATACTACTCCAATGAAAACAATACCTTATTTTCTACATATACTGTAAATGTGTATTGCTTTTTTTTTTTCTTTCTTTTTTTGGCGGACCAGTGATTTCGAAATTAGAGTGGTCCGCTTGGCCCGTAGAATATTTATTTCTTATTTTAACACTGCAAATAGGTCATTGCTTGCCATTTTTTGAGGAGATGGGGGTTCGCCAGATGGCAGTCGAAAAATTATGGAATACAGATATTTGGGAAATTGTTCTAAAAAAATTATGTAATAAGTTTAGGCTATAAAATAATTATTACAATCATAAGATTTGAAAAAATAAAAAATAATAAACAGTAGTTATACCTTTCCTAATAACAAATAAGGCTTAGGGTTTGTGATCTGCCGTTCTGTATAAGTGCTTGAAATAAACTTAAAACATCACATTTTAAAACATGCACGGGTCACTTAAAAAATAACAAATAGTTTAACAAGTAAACTTACCCTTACACACTATTAAAAATTTCGCCTTTAAATTACGAGCAGCGCCTGGCAGCTAGGGGTCCGACCATTGCCCGTAAAATTACGGCTTGGTCCGTTTTTGTGAAAGCCAGTAAAATTAAGATCTCAACCGGAAATACTAAGCCCGTAATTTGAAGGGCAATGATCGTAAAAATAAAATTCGACCGCTTTCAGTTAAATCATATTTTGAAGGACAATGCCCGTAAAAATAAAATTTGACCGTTTCCAGTTAAGCCGCAATTTGAAGAGCAATTCTTTAAAAATACAGTTTGATCATATTCAGCTAAGACTGAATTTCACAGGCTTAATTAACTGAATACAGTTTTCAGTTAAGCCGTAATCTGAAATTAAAACGTTTGACCTTGCTCATTTGAATTTCAGAGCAATCCCTGTATTTATAAAGTTTGACCATATTCAGTTAAGCCTCATGGCAAGTAGCCACCCGACTTTTACAGTAAATGCACATTTTCTGTGGAAGAGTGTGCAGGTAAATGCATGTTTTTTTTTTGTGGAAGTGTGTGAGTGTGAAAGTGTTTGATTCTTGATTTATTACCAATCAATTCAGTTTTAAATGTGAGTAATGATATTTTCATATCTTAAAATTAGGTTTATTACAATTTGATAAATAATGACATCAGTTACACACATATTTGTTAGACATTAGGCTTTAAGAACTTTGTATACACAGCTGGTTGAACAATACACTATTTCTTTTAAACATTTTAATTTGCACATGTACTAATACAGCATTTACATAAATGAATACAAAGGACTGTTATGCAGTAAAGACACACACAGGCATATTCTCATATTTACACTTTATATTAATGACAAACAGATCCACGAACTGGTAACCGAGTACATTGTGTCTATAGGTTATTCAATCCACAATGGTGTCCAAGTTGGTTTTTCATTAAGGTTTTGGCTAGTACTACATTTCACACAGGGTTGAGTCATGATTTTCTTGTTTTCACATTCACTACCTTGTGTGCTATTTCATTTTACATTCTACTGAGCACTGTGTTGTCAGTGTTTTCATAACTTTTACGGTCGTTTCTTATTTATAATATTTGGATATTTACCTACTTTTCACATTTTTTGGTAAAATTATGTCAAAAACTGGAAGTGCTGCTTTTGAAAGGTCATATTGCTTCCGCACAATTAAGGTATCAGAAAAACAAATGTGTTTGAATAGAAGTGGGAACTTGAAATTGATGGGCCATCATTTCAAATCTCAGACTCCCACCCAGAGAAGAAACGCTTGCTTAGACCCTGATTCTGAACGAGTCATTCGAGAACATTAACGAATATCATTAATATTTTTAAAATATTAAATTCTCCTGTTTGGGAGGTTTTAGAAATGACTTCAGTGATTAAGGTGGTCCTTCCCTTGGTGTGTTGCCACAAGGAAACCATTTCGGAACACAAAAATATTTTGGAATGCTATTAAATAGTTGTATTTGTAATATCTTGGGAATACCTGAAGATAGCAAAACAGTTTTTCATTAATGTACAAATCAGGTGTTTAGTGACAATGCGGGCAAAAAAATTTCAATGAAAGGAACACGGCAGAACCCCTAAATTTCTCAAAAAAACAATTTCATCGAATAATTTTGTACCAATTTGTGCACTATCATCTTTAAACAGAAATGCAAAGCATGTAAAAAAAAAATCATATCTTTTAACTTAAAAAAGAATTGGCTTCTGATTTATCTCAAAATATAAATTTTCCTGGGCATTCAGGTTTTACTATCTGCGTACGTAAATAATTTGTGTCCATACCCAGCTGGGCATGTGACATTTCAGATATTTTTCAAGTCCTGTTTAAAGTGACACAGGTAAAGATTTCATGCATTTGATTTTTTTTCATTTAACGTTAATTACATTTACAAAGAAAAGAAACTGTACATGATATAGTTTCCTGCCATTTTCATGGCCAGCAGCATTTACCAGATTCAGGAAAAAAAAAAAAAAAAAAAAGGAACAGTCTGAGCTTGTTATAACGAAATTCAAAGAGGAGAGAAAAAAATCTGTAGCAATGTATTTTCCTTAAAACATTACGAAACTTTTATTAAAAAGTTAGAATGTACAACAGAAATTTTCATTACGCATAAGATTGCAGCACTGTAATTGCGAAATAGTGCTCATAGAGACAAGCAGATAATTTTTTTTTGAATGGGAAGTTTTTGATAAAGTAGTAATAACTAAATATGTAAGCTTTAATTAATCTATACATATAAAATTATGTACGGCATATATTTTTACTTATATGTATCAGGGTACCATGCCCGAGATGCCCACGGCATGTGAATCATTGGCCTAAGCTGGTAAATAAAAAATCTAGTTGCCCAGACTGGGATGTAGATATACAACCAACGTGAAAGAAAGCAGCTCACAATAAAATACGGAATTTTTTTTACTAATCTCGAAAACTAAACCCATTCGGATAATTCTTTTACCGTTGGGAAGCTTTCCGGAGGACATAGGCTATTTCGTTTATTTATTATTATTTTTGGCTGTACTACCAAATAACATCGCTTTCAAGTAGTTTCCTATTTCCCATGTATTTTTCCTTCCGCTTTGTCTACATACAACCTTTTTTTTTTTTTTTTTTTTTTTTTTGATTGGAGGTTTAACGACCACCGTGAGCAACTCAATGGGCTATAAGCAGTCGCCCGTCCCTAATTTAGGGTCACTGGTTCCAGGGAAGGGAGAGAGCCAGTGCCGTAAGACAAACACAACATCCACGCCTCACCGGGATCCGAACCCGGACCCCTTACGGACGAATGATCAGAGGCCATCGCTTAGACCACTGCGCCACCGGGGCGGCACATACAACCTGATCACACCCAACGTGAAAGAAAGTAGTTCATGATAATATAGAGAATTTTGTTTACTAATCTCGGAAACTAAACCGCCGCCCCGGTGGCGCAGTGGTCTAAGGCGCTGGCCTCTGATCATTCGTCCGTAAGGGGTCCGGGTTAGAATCCCGGTTAGGCATGGATGTTGTGTTTGTCTTACGGCACTGGCTCTCCCTTCCCTGGAACCAGTGACCCTAAATTAGGGACGGGCGACTGCTTATAGCCCATTGAGTTGCTCACGGTGGTCGTTAAACCTCCAAAAAAAAAAAAAAAAAAAAAAAAAAACTAAACCGATTCGGATAATTCTTTCACCGTTGGGAAACTTTTCGGAGGACATAGGCTATTTCGTTTATTTATTATTATTTTTGCCTGTACTACCGAATAACATCGCTTTCAAGTAGTTTCTGATTTCCCATGTATCGTTCCGCTTTGTTTACATACAACCTGATCACACCCAACGTGAAAAAGTAGTTCACAATAATATAGAGAATTTTTTTACTAATCTCGAAAACTAAACCGATTCGGATTATTTTTTCACCGTTGGGAAGCTTACTTCTTTCCGGTGGACATAGGCTATTTCTTTTATTTATACTAATACCAATACTAATCTTGTATTTAAATTTTATGTATGAAGAAGACCGTCTGTTTTAACTTCAACTTAACCTTGATGCTCTTTGAGACGAACACGCCTATTGGTGGGAATCTGTAGCTTTACCCATATTTCAGACTCCTGTGCCAATTGGGAGTCTAATGAAACCTAATCCTTACAAAAAAAAATGTCATGGTAACATAAAAAAAAAAAAAAAAAAAAAAAAAAACCTCTGACAATATGTTTAGCCGGTGTGTTGTGTTTTCAAAAACCGGATTCTCCCCCGTATGCCTGAAGCGCGGAAGCTTGCGCGGAGTAATACCGCAGCAGCCGACTTGCACCCAGTGTAGAGAGGGCCCCGTAAAAACACATTTGACCCCCTTATTGATGGAATTTCTAAAAATCGCCCCGCCTGTATTTCAATCTGGGTGATGAAGAGTATGTATGCCAATTTTGGTGCAAATCTATCAAACCGTTAAGGAACTTATGCGGAACAAACATACGAACTTTCACTTATATATATATATTGTGACGATCCCCCCTCGCATAATTAATTGGCGAGAGGCGTGGTTAATTAACGGTAATTGAAACTTGATTGGGGGTTTTAATTAACAGAGAGTTATAATTCAAACACTTGCGAGGGGCGGTATATTAAGAAAAGATCTTCTAGCACTTTGAATTCAAGTGGCGAGTTGCAGGTGTTTGCCACGAGAACAAAGAGCCCATAAACGGAAATGGGACGGGTCAGAGTTTAAAAGCTATTTCCCATGACTCAAAAGTCTTTGGACGGCAAAAGCGTTTGAAGCTTTTGTCTGTGCCGCGCGCGAAACAATGGAAGCTCTTAGACTTGAAGAGCGGGTTATAATAAAAATGTCGCGGTTTCAAGTGTTGGAATTCACCGCTTACCAATTTCTTGGAGAGGAGATTGTTGTTGAAGACAGATCCCGTTTGATATCCGAGAGAGCTGGGCCTCGATTTTTCCTCGTGCTAGAAAATGCCGTCCGTCTGCGTGCTCTTGCAATTCTGAGCATAAGAAGGGAATCCAGCTGAAAAGCATAAGCTGATGAAAAATAACCACCAGATTTACCTAAAAACTTTCTGATCCTCGCCGGACTACGATACCTGTCCTAAAGAGCGATTTCAGGTGAAATGCGGCAGAGAGAAATAATAATTACGGAATATCGCCTCACTCATGCAGAGCGGAGAAGAGAAACGCCAACATCGGGAACCACGGATGATCCCCCCCCCCCGACAGAGCCTCTTCGCAAAGAAAGCTGGAGAGAACTTTTGTGCGTGTGTCTGAGTACGTGCGTTCAGCGACTAGGGATGATGTCGTTTTGACGAAGAGATCGTAAGCAACGCGGCCTCATTCAACAAGAAAAAAGAACTAACCGTAGTGCCGACATATTAGTGAATGTGAGTGTTGTGTTGTTCGTGTCATACTGTGGATACTCAAGGACCTATGTAAGTACTTTTTACCAGTATTCTTTGCGGCTCATTGTGAACGAACAAACTTTTCGTTAGGACATATTTTCTGAAACACCGAAGAGGGCCAAAGCTGGCCGGAAATTATAGCTTTGTAATTAGATGAAGAATCCAGTGTAATTTATGCATTTATCCATTAAATCTCTGTTTTAATTGTTATACTGTGCCTCCATTGGTTTATTGGTGTACTGTGTCAGCTAATTGGCTAACGAGGTATTGCCGGATTCAGTTATTCGAATCGCCGTCCGGAAGTAATTGGGCATCCTGACAACTAAGACCCAAAGGACGCAACAATATATATATATATATATATATATATATATATATATGGGATGTAAGGTCAGGTGATGCGTAACATCACAGCCTCTCCTTGACAAATGTCAACCCCGCCTTCTCGTGGTGCATCCTGTTCCCACTAAAGGGGCTCTGACGACCGCAAATAGCGGTATAACTATACCATCGGGATCAGAGGAAATGCTATCCCACACTCACCAACCCTTGGCCAGCGTGGTGAGTTATGGCCAAACACCTCCAAAATGACTCTACAACTTAAATCTTGGCCCTCAGTCTCCGGCAGCTGGAATGTACCTGGCCAAGGCAGCGGCCAGTGCGACATGAAGGCAGAGGGTGCTAAGAATCCCCGGAGGACCGGACTAGGCTGCCATTTGATGCTGACCTTGGCTACCTACAACGGACGCTCCCTATCTTCTGATTCAAGGCTTCTTGAATTGGAAGAGGAACTACAAAGGATCAAGTGGGACATCGTCGGGCTGAGTGAGGTAAGGAGAAAGGAGAAGATCTCATTGAACTGAAAAGTGGACATCTCTTCTATTATCGTGGGACAGATACTGGCAGAACTATTGGTGTTGGATTTATAATAAACAAGAAACTGAAGGATAAAGTGGTAGAAGTTGAAAGTTCCTCTGACAGAGCTGCACGACTCGTTATCCAACTATCGAGAAGATACCAGGTTCAGATTATTCAAACTTATGCACCCACCACAAGTCATCCTGAAGAAGAAATTGAAGAATTTTATGAGGAAATTCGTCATCTAAATAATAAAGGTAAGCAGCACTTGAAGATAATTATGGGAGATTTCAATGCAAAAATAGGGCACCGGCAACAGAATGAAACTTCAGTAGGTAAATTCGGTCACGGCAACAGAAACCAGCGTGGAAATACTCTCGTTGAGTTTGCAGAGGCAGAAGGATTTTCATCTTGAATTCCTTTTTCAAGAAAAAGCCACACAGGAAATGGACATGGAGACATCCAATTGGGACGACAAGTGAAATTGATTTTATTATGTGTAACAAAAAATTCGTCATCGAAGACTGCAGTGTGCTAAACAAGTTCAACACAGGTAGTGACCATAGATTGGTGAGATGTAAGATGCACCTCAACACTAAACTGGAACGTGGCAAGCTCATAAGACAAACAAAATGTATTGACATAACCAACCTTAAAAAACACCATAATACTTTCAAGTTGGAACTGAAGAACAGATTCTCTGCTTTAGAAGGCCTAACATCGGAAGAAGTGGATATTTCTGAAGTTAACAGAAAAGTAACCAAAGCTCTTATGGAAACAGCAACAAAATTAGCTGGGTCTAAGAACAAGTTGCATGTAAACAAATTATCAGGAAAAACCAAAATGTTGATGCAAAAAAGAAGAGAGATGAGGACAACTAAAGAAGATGTGACTTCCAAAGTGGAATATATAGAGCTATGCAAGACAGTAAGAAAAAGTATCACTGAAGACGTAAGAAAAATTCAACTGTGAACTAGTAAGGAAAGCAATTGAAAACAACCAAAGCCTAAAGATAGCAAAGGGACATCTCAGTAAGGGAAGAAAACAGATTATGGCTCTGAGAAAAGAAGATGGTTCTATAACAAGAAATAGAGGCGAAATTTTGACAAAAGTGAAAGATTTCTACTCCAAACTATATGAAAGGGATGATACATGTACTCCAGACATCATGAAAAGGTACCGGAGTTCTTCCAGTCCTCCCAGCAGAAGTTGCTCATGCAATCAAGAACATGAAGCGGGGAAAGCTCCAGGAGAAGATGGAATTACTATAGACATCATACAAGAAGCAAGTGGAGAAATTGAAACAGTACTCGCCCAAATTTTCACTCGATGCCTTAATGAAGGGAAGATTCCTGAGGATTGGAACAATGCTACAATGATCCTGCTACATAAAAAAGGTGACATTGAGGATCTCAGGAACTACAGACCTATCAGCCTCCTATCAGTGGTTTATAAAATCTTCACTAAAGTTCTTTCACACCGCTTGAAGGTAACACTGGACATGGCTCAACCGAGAGAACAAGCTGGATTCAGGAGTGGCTACAGCACAATAGATCATATCCACGTACTGAGAGAACTAATTGAAAGAGCGAGGGAATATGAACTTCCATTGTGCATGGCTTTTATCGATTATGAAAAAGCCTTTGATTCGGTGAAACCATCAGCAGTTACCACGGCTCTGAAATCCTGCGGTATTGAAGATGCATACATTAATATTATTAATAACATCTATGAAAATGCAAGTGCAAAGATTCGGCTGTTTGAAAATACAACACACATAAAAATTGGAAAGGGAGTGAGACAAGGTGACACCATATCTCCGAAGCTCTTTAATGCCACATTGGAAAATGTCTTTCAATCACTGAACTGGGAAAACAAAGGGATAAAGATTAATGGAGATTATCTAACCCACCTTCGTTTTGCTGATGACGTAGTCATTTTTGCAACTACCCCATCAGAGCTGCAGAGTATGATCCAGGAACTTGCTGACAAGAGTAAAGAAGTGGGATTAAAAATGAACTTTCAGAAGACAAAAGTGATGTTCAATGCTTTTACAAGAAATGAAGATTTATCGATTGATGGAGAAAAACTGGAGATAACAGATACGTATGTTTATCTTGGACAGCAGATATCAAGTGAGGGTCACATTGATGAAGAAATTAATCGGCGTACAAAACTTGCCTGGAGAGCTTTTGGAAGAAACAGCATAATTTTCAAGAGCAATATGCCGTTATGTCTTAAAAGAAAAGTGTTTGATCAATGCATCCTTCCAGTGCTTACGTATGGTGCAGAGACGTGGACCTTAACTAAAAGAGACATACAAAGACTGCAGACAACTCAAAGATGCATGGAGAGGTGCATGCTTGGTATAACCAGGAGAGATAAGAAGAGGAACTCGTGGATCCGAAAAATGACGAGAGTGGAAGACATCATGATCAGAGTTAAATCCCTGAAATGGCAATGGGCTGGACATACTGCCAGAAGGACAGACCATAGATGGACAGCCGAAATTTTAGATTGGATTCCAAGGGACAGGAAAAGACCCAGAAAAAGACCACATGGGAGATGGGTGGATGAAATTCGTAAATATGCGGGAGTGACATGGAGGAGACTGGCACAAGACAGACCGTTGTGGAGGAAACTTGGGGAGACCTTCGTCCAGCAGTGGATTGATAATGGTTGACAATGATGATGATGATGATATATATATATATATATATATATATAGAGAGAGAGAGAGAGAGAGAGAGAGAGAGAGAGAGAGATTGGTGGGAGGGTTTGAGCTCTAAAAGGTTTAGTGTAAAACATCTGTCAATGTCAAAAAATACAACTGTGACTGGAGCAGTTATATGCGAGAGGTTATAGTCGAGACTTTCGACATGCAAAGGAAAAAAATCGGAGAGGTGAAGGTAAAATTGTAGAAGTTGATGAAACTTTGTTTACTAAACGTAAGAATCAAGCTGGACGTACTTTGCCCGAGCAATGGGTGGTTGGAGGAATATTCCATGAAATAAAAGAATACTTTGTAAACAAAAGTAGTAAATCAAAGTACATATTGCTTAGCATCAGTAATACAAGAAAATATATTACCTGGCTCAATTATATATACCGACTGCTAGAAAGGATATAAAACACACGATTTGTAGGATGCTGGTTATACTCATCTGACCGTTAATCATAAATTACATTTCGTTGATCCAGAAACTGGAGTTCATACTCAGAATATTGAAAGACTTTGGAGTTCATGCAAATATTGAAATAAAAAACAAAGAGGAACGGATTCATATCTCGCTGAATTCATGTGGAGATATCGGGGTTGGTTTTTTATTTTTGCAGCCTTTTCTACAGGGTATTTATCACCCAAATCTCCGTTTCTTGTAGTTCAGGATCATTTTATTTTAAGTAGAGCGATCGTGTTATTTACCGCTTGCATTATTTATTTTACGCTTTTCCCTGCTCCGTGCTACCTTCAGGGGTTTTGGGGTGGGAGGTGTTGAGGCTTTTCTTGGACAAAAATGTAGTGCATGATCACCTTCACCTTTTAGCAGTATTTAGGTATCCTTAGCTCTATTTGTTTTTTTCAGGAGATTTAGAACACACTAGTACCTTGGATCACTTGATCTCATTTTCAAGGCTTTACACCTCCAAGGGCCCCCTCAAGGAGTTTATTTGGGGAGGTGTTCAGGCTTTTCTTGCACAAAAAATGTAGAGTATGTATGATATCTTTCACCTTTTGGTAGTATTTAGGTCTCCTTAGTCCTTTTGGTTTTTTTTTTCAATAGTGAGAGCATACCAGCACCTCGAATCACTTGATTTCAATCTCAAAGCTTTCCCCCTCTGTGGGCTCCCTGAAGAAGTTCATTGGAGGGGGGGTTGGACCTAAAGAGCAGTGCATGATCTCCTTCACAAATTTTGTTAACCGAGCGAAATAGTTTGTCTCCACAACAAATCTGCAAAATATCTTGCCACTGTAACACACTAGTGTGGAAACAGATTGTCAATCTGAAAATAAAATAGAAGTTCTAGTTTCCCAAGGGATCCAGACTTTATTCATCCAGTTGGGTGTTTGACTGTGCTGATTGCATATGAAGCTGACAAATCCCCGCCCCTCTTCTTATTCCAGTGCCGCTGGAAGGAACACGAATCCCATGATTTGGTGGAAAAGAATTTCTAAATGTAATGGCTATACAACTGCGCCTGCCTCTAAACTTGCTGAACTAGCAATGCTTTTCCTGCCAAGTCCTGCCAGCTCAGCTTATGGATTTATACATTCTAAGCTCAGGAATCATTTAGTGTGAACAAATGTGCTATTGGATGCTATGATGGGGAAATGAACCAGATTACTAGTTCTGCAATTCATTGGGAGTTGCATAATTTTAGATCAATGAAATCAGTTCTGTGCAGATCAAAAAACTTTGTGATGGGAATTTTTTGTTAAAGTAGTAATGAAATATGTAAGATTTAATTACAATCTATATGTATAAAATTATGAACTGTGTATAATTTTACTTATGTGAATCAGGGCTTGAAAAATACGTGAATCAGTGGCCTGGGCTGGTAAATAAAAAATCCAGTTACCCAGGCTGGGCAACAAGATTTACAAATAAAATTTGGAATATAATTTTCTACTACAAGAAAAAAAGACAGTCATCGCATGTCCTGTATGTTGCTTTTCACTGCTACTCACTGGAAGTTGTTATTGTTATAGAGTGCCAAGGATAGAAGAATATAACTTTTTTAATTATATGCTCTAAGTCCAGAAATCAGAAGCCTGTGCAGTTCTGCTCCAAATCTTGTTTTCACCTTTTGTCAATAAACACAGGAGGCTAGTTCCATAAGAGGCTGAATGCATGCCTCTGATGGAACTAGCATCCTGTGTTTATTGACAAAAGGTGAAAACTTCAACAAAAAGGAATATGGCAGAATCACTAAATTTCTCAAATACTAATTTCAGCCTCATCTTAAAACTTGAGATACATGCATCTGTGCACTGAACATTTTGAGCACAGACCCTTAAAACGAAAATGCATATCTTAAAAGCTAAATTTTCCTGGGCACACACACAACTAGCTTTACTTATTTTTTAAGCCCTGATTATTAACAATTCCTAAGTGATTTCTGAAGAGCTTAGCCTTTAGGCCCAAAGATATAAATAGCTACGAATTTGAGAATCAACATATTAATCTTCCCCTTTTAGATATATTCTCTACTCTTGAAGAGATGTTTCAAGAATTTACATCGCTGTTCACAACGTAATTAAAACTAGGCTTCATATCAAATCCAAATGCTGCTTCAGCCATGTTTATTTCTAAGAGTGAAACTTTGCAATACATGTACACAGTTTCGTAAGACTAATATCTAACGTGTGTAACCGATGTCGTTATTTTTATCAAAATGTAATTAAACTTAATTTTAAAAAGTATCTACTCACATGTTTTCTGTCTATGATGCTGACACACATGCTTTCCTACATGTGAATAAAGTAAATTCTTTATTTGAATGAAGGACACGACCTTTGAGGCGGAGCAGTTCTCTACCAAAGAACCACCGGTTACTCCGCCATTACATATGATTTCCAGCCGTGCTATTGGTTGAGAGGTTGAACCAAATTTTGTACCTAAATGACTGAATCGCTAGCAAATGTGATTTCACCCAAGACCTGCTTGATTTTACCAAAAGTGTTTGCTTCCCTAATTTTGAAATAAACAATTTTTGGCAAAACTCATTCAATCCGACCATACTATGGTAAAACGTTGAACAGAAAATTTTATCAGTGTGCACGACCCTGCTCCCGCCATATTTTCACCGTGATTCATTGTGAAGGGCAGAATTTGGCTTGTATGTTGTGGTATTTGCAAATGGCACCATTGTTATTATTAGCAATGACGCCGATGTTGTATAAACCTAAATGTGGAATGACGGAACAGTGAATGTTATAAACTCTTCTTGATGTAAAATAATTATGAAAGTGGAGCATAAATATTAAGTATATATATATATATAATGTGATCGTCAGTGAAAGTGTGAGTACATTGTGTTTTCACTTTTTCTTCCGCGCTAGTTGTAGGGAGAGAAAAGTGTCGCAATAGTGTTGATGTACAAATGGTGACGTTAATCAAATACTACATGTGCTCATCCTTCCTACCGAGATATATTATACTGTACATACAGTACATATAATAAAATGGAAACACATACTAAAAGAACCTGAGGAAACCTTTGGTACCATGTAACAACTTTAATAACAAAGTCGGAGTTTACGTAGACACGTGAGGGTTTGGGTGCGACCGAACTTTATATACGTTAACTTTTAAACAAAACTGATAACTAGAAGACTACGCAATGTTTGATAATTACGGCGGAGTACAACTTTGCCAATTCAAATTAGGGCGTGTTGCTGCTTACTACTTTACTTTCCTATGACTGAACGTGATAAAATTTATTTTACACGCGCTTATTTAAATTTAATAAGCCGCCGCGTTGGCGCAGTGGTCTAAGCGATGGCTCCTGATCATTCGTCCGAGATGGGTCTGGGTTCGAATCCCTGTGAGGTATGGATGTTGTGTTCGTCTTACGGTGCTGGCTCTCTTCCTACCCTGGAACCAGTGGCTATAAATTAGGGACGAGTGACTGCTTATAGCCAACTCAATTGCTCACGGTGGTTTTTAAACCTCCAATAAAAATAAATAGTGACGGGGAACAGAGCAAAACACGACAATGGAATAGCCCAGCAAAATCACAAGTGTTGTGGGAAACTGCTGGCTGAAATCTGCCGCTCACGGTACGGTAGCGATCAGTTGGTGGCAGGGCCATCAGCTATCAGCCGTTGATGGCCCTAATACAGCTCTGTGAATTACCGGCCTCCAAGCAAGCGCCACGAGTGGCCCGGAGCTGGCAACCGAAGCAATCCCAACACGAAGTGGAAGCAGCGAGATCGTGCATGAGCAAAAGCAACACGTGCACAGTCTCTTGTGGCACCAGTTAGTTGAAGCCGACGCCACGCCAGTGGATGTTAAGGGGGAAAAATATATATAGTGGATGTTAAGGGTAAAAAATCATATATAGACAGACGAATTAATTTATTTATGAAATGTCGCATTGACGAAGATTAACGTCGGAGGAAAATTACATAAATAATTAATGAACTATAAAAATAATCAATTATTCTCTCGTATTTATAGGAACTCATTTCGCAGGAAAATTACTTCACTAACACACGAAGAATCGAGAATACAAACAGCCATGAAACACACACACCCCATTCACATGAACAACAAGAAATAATTTTCTGAAAACTTTGTAAATGTATCGAGTAATCTTTCGTTAGCATACACTAAACCGCTTCAAACAAAAGCCTCCCAAAGACATTAAAAATTCGTTAGTTGGAAAAAAATAAGAATTATACAAAATGGGCATTTATGAAAAAAAAAAACTTTATAAATTCATTACAAAATGATCGCGTATTTCAAGGGGAAAAAAAGAGGCAACGCTATGTGAATGTAATGCCCTCACCCATGGAGTGAAAACACGAGATTGGAGAAATTTGCTGCCAAAAGTAACCAGAAACAAAGTAAAATATGTTTCCTACTAGAACAAATGCAGCTTTGGACCATGGAAAAAAGACACAATGTAAAAAATGTAACAGAATGTGACATGAGCACGTAAACATACTAAGGGTGTTCAAATGAAAAGGTACGAAACGATACTGTGGGTATAAATGAAGACTTTATTCAAAGTATACACCATAGGCCGCAGCACAACGATCCCATTGATTAACGAGCCGAAGGATTCCTTGTTCCCAGAATTCCTGTGGCCGTGACGAGACCCAGTCCTGCACAGCGTCCTTGAGTTCGTCGTCCGAGTGGAAGCGCTTCCCTTTCAGATGTTTTTTCAGGGGACCAAACACATGGAAATCGCAGGGCGACATGTCCGGGCTGTAGGGCGGATGGTCAAGCTGCTCCCACTGGAACTTGGCCAGTTCCGCGTGTGTGCCCCTGAGACGTGTGGACGCGCGTTATCATGGAGCAGAACCACACCCTCCGTGAGCAGCCCCGGTCTTTTGTTCTTGATGGACCTGCGTAGGCTTCGGAGTGTCTCACAGTACACATCGGAGTTAATGGTTCGTCTGTGCTGGAGGAATTCAACAAGTAGTCAATTGGACGGCGCTCTTTATAAGAGCCTCTGCTCTCTCCTGCGCATGCGGGCGCCCGCGCATGCTCCGATCCACGCCGGCGACTCCAATCGCATCCCTATAGATGTGTCGCTACTTTCTCCCATAGCGGCATAGGCAAATATGTTAACGGTTACGTTCTTATGACGTTTCGTACCTTTTCATTTGAACACCCCTAGTATTAATTAAACAATCGCCTTTCCAAACCACAAAGAGAGCACAAAACATTGGAAAACGTCTTTAAGTTGGTACACTCGCTGAAAAGGAGTGTAGTTTTCTTAATGCAAATAAATAAAATAGTTACGGTGAGAAACAAAATTATGAGTTATGTAAAACAGACATTTATGAAAAATAACTCGCAGTATTGTAAAATTAAAAAGAGAACCTTCATTTTACATCATGCAGGAAAGAAGTCCAACTTTAAGCAAACTCCCACACGTGACAACGCAGTGCTGTGGTTAAAGCATTTGCATTGCAACCCAACTGTTGTGGGTTTGAAGCTACATTAATCCACCTTGCGTTTTTCCAAACAGGTTGAGAAAATTTCCAAGCCATCAGTTACGTCACGTAATTGCCCGCTTCTGGCCCATGTGTTGGCCGCCGGGACATTTTATTGGTTTTTGGGCACCAGCACCAGAGTGCTGAGCAGCTGCTAGCACTGCTGACTTCCAACGCCGAATTGAGTGCTGGCCCAGCATGACGGTGTTTGCTGGGAGGGAAGATAAAATAACTTATCTTGGACAATTGTAACGCCGGTCGGATTGCCGTGGACGGAATGCATCTACTTTCTCTCCACTTTACCAACTCTTAAATTCCGCCACCACACATGTATAGTCTGCCCTTCCCTTTTCTTTTTTTTTCCCATCTCGATTTTTTTTTCTACTGCGACCGTGGCTTTCAAGGAGCAAGTCGCGCATGGAAGAAAACTCAAAACTGTCAAACGAATAAATTTTGAAGGAATCTTAGCTCTACGTACAACTGAGCGCACTCAATAGACGAAGAAGTTCACGTGTCCATGCCCAAAGAAGAGAAATAAAGAACCTTTCTCCCGCGCAGGGAGAGAATCTTAAAATTCTGAAAGCGCTTTGGTATTTGTATCGGAGAAACTGCTAAAAATAGCGGTTCGTCAAAGGTAAGCTTAAAAACAGAGTTCTGTTTGTAGAGGAATCATCGCAGTCCGACTAATGCGATAAAGAAAGTGTGAGAATCATAATCGAACGGTATCAGAAATTTCTCAACGGCTAGCGTTGAAGCATGGGAGAAAGTCGGTCCCTGTCGTAAAAAAGTAGGCTTCGGAAAGCCTGCCTTTTTATGCTGAATTTATTTTCATATATATATTTTCGCACATAACTTGCCCCAATTTTGCGACATATTTTTTACCACCTAGATATGACCACCGCGCATTTCTGTTGTCGGTAGTTTATTTTATTTTTGTACATAAAATTATTAAGAACAAATTTGCGCAATATGAATTTGAACTTTATTTTTTGAGAAAGTGCTTTGTTGCAAGACGGTATTTTTGTTCACGGTTCGGATCCGTTTGGTCGGAAAAAATATTAGTGCCTCCCATCCACAACCTCAATAATATTAATATAGAAACGTAGCATAACTGGTGAATTACCATTAAGACGCATTGCAATTTCCATTAGCCGCACAGGTGCAAAAGCTGTGGCACCAAGTTTTGCTTCTCAGCAAATGACTATGTTGCTAATCCCTTTACACGTCTTCGTGGCGTGGGTAAGATTATCCCGCTGTGTCGGCGCAGTGAGGCTTGGATATACCGTATGTACTGTGTTGCCAGCTTGAAACGGCCAGTTTCGGAAAGATCCTATAGGAAGATGGCGGTTTAACCTTCCTCAATGTGTTCGAAGCAAAGAGTGAAGTAGAGGAGGAGTCCATCGATAGCTAATAGGTTAATAACAATTTGCGTTCCTTCTACCGCACGCGACAGTTTCAGAAAAAATGAAACTTGCTAGAAACGAGGAGAAAGAAAAAAAAATTAAGAGGTAAGAGAGAGAGTTCAGAACTGTGAGAAAGTGAGAGGTCATAAGTACGTCTCCGATGAGAGTGAGGATATCTGAAGAAGAATATGAGCCCCTCAAGATGCCGATGATTTTTTATATGATCACATGAAACAAAACTTCAAGGAAAGTTGGAATCCCAGATGCTCAAGGAAAGAGCTAAGTTCATGTTTTCTATATGTTCCTTGCATAGACGTATTCCGGCACTCTTCGCTAGTAGGGATAGATCTATCATTAGAAAGAGTGTCGGACCTCAGTTGGACAGATTTGGATTTTTAAATATATTAAAACCTAAAAATAAAGCTGTTCAGGAAATTTTTGTCCAGAGAAAATTTATAACCGTCGGTATGTGTACGAATTCGGCGTGGGCTCATACAGTCGGAGAATTAAAACAAACGAGGTTGAGACTAAGTTTCAGACCATAACTTATGTGTTTAGCAAATAAGTATTGTTAGGACGCCCTGGATTTTGATCACACGAAGTGAAAGGTTGATAACAGGTTTTGTATGCAATTTTATATGATGCAATAGCAATTGTATTTTGTTGATTCTTGATTTTATTGTTCATTAAGAAGTAATGTGAGTACTTAGTAAGGCAAGGTAGGGATCGTTATTGACAGAAACAAGATATTCTGTCTAACACATAGACAATTAATTAAATATTCTCTTTGACAACAATTTTTATTAAAAGTTGTTATTTGTCAAACACATAAGTTATGGTCTGAAACTTAGTCTCAACCTCGTTTTTTTTTAATTCTCCGACTGTATGAGCCCACGCCGAATCCGTACACATACCGACGGTTATCTCTTCTACCGGTTACACCTCCGTCACCTTTTCCTTATTGTACCAAAGCATCAGTTTTTGCGTCCCCATTAAGACAACCCCCAAATCATTTATTTCCAGATCCTTCACAAAACACGCAGTCTTTTTGTTATTTTCCCCATCACTTACGAATTCCCGCCAAACAGTTCAAGTCTTCAGTTTTGGTTCTTTCAAAATTATTGCTTTTTCCTACCAACAGCGATTGTCCATCATAAAGTGGAGATCCCCATACTCCACTGGAACATACATACTCATTAAGGTATTCTGGCGCAGAATACCTTAATGAGATTCAGTTGATACCCATAAAAATTGGTACCTGGCGTAATAAAAAGACCGGCAAGAAAGAATTCGGTTAAATACCAAGTCCAAAAAACAAAGAAGATTCTGACACCCTACGAAACACAGAAGATTATGCTTATATAATCTACTACCAAATACAAAAAGGAAAAGAAATTACTAAAATTAAAGATAGACTATCAAATTGCATCATGACAAGGACAGTAACAGCTCTAATAACTGTGTATTGCTTTATACCAGACCGAAATACGATAAAAACGTCTCGACAATAAATAGCAGAGATATAATGGAATGAAGTTGATAGTTACACTCACGTACAATGAAATTTGCGCACCAAGAAGGAAGCATCGGATTGAACTGAAATTTTATGGACGTAATGATACAGATAAATGATACATATGACGGCAAAAACAGAGCTGCAGGACAATTACAGAGGGATCTATAGCACGCAGTTCAGTCATCTTCAATAGCGCGTCGCACCGCCTCGTGCGGCGAAACATGCTGCAATACGGTCTTTCCGTGAGGTGTCGGGAAATGGTTCGTGGGCACAGAGGATACGCTAGATCTTCCTGTATAGTGGACCGGGTCCCCGTGAGACCCGTTCGTGCCTGGCGCACGATCCGTCGATCCCCTCTACCGGTGGTCCCCCTGGTCCGTCCGGAGCCGCTCCACCATGTGGCCGTGCCGTCACGTGTCCGCTGCTCCCAACGCAGTCGGATGGTATGGCCAGAACGATCCACGTGGCGGGCTATACGGCGCGCCGACCACCCTGTGGTTTTCAGTCCAATGATCAGGCCTCTCTCAAAGAATGGTTAAGTTGCGTAAATCGACGTCTCTGGCGTCTACCCGGCATTGTTGTCACTCTGTACTCTTGCTTGCGTCGGCTTGTGCTTTTCGCTTTCATGGGGCATCGACTACACGCCGGTTTATAAGCCTGCCGGTTCATGCTTTCAGCGGCACCACAGGGTGTGCGGTCATGCGCAATCGCACCAAACGTGGATCATTTTCATAGCAACACGCACTCTAAATATTTGCAAAGTTTCACGCTTGTAGCATGTTTCCTTCTAGGTGCGCGAATTTCATTGTCCGTGAGTGTATATGTACACCGAAAAGTTATAATGTTTTGAATGATTTTCTGATATACGCTACAGAGTATTAAGTTTGCCAATACGTGGAATAATTTTATCACACATTACCTCCGCACAAGCTATTCAGAGACAACTTATGCTAAGATTCTGAAAAAAAGAGTGATCAAGAGTGTCTAAAGTAAACTATCTGCACAATTCCGTTCACAAAAACGCAGAATATCATTTCTATGAGTAAAAATAAGAATAACTCCTCAAAAACAACGCACATAGCAATATGCTCATCTGGAGGGTGATAATTCTGACAGTTCGTGTACCAGAAATGACCACTGGTTTTATTGATTTATTTTCCGTTTCCAGTACAGATGTTTCTTATTACTAATCTTATCCACACACTTAGATACGTCATTCAGGTAAGAAGCATCCAGTCGTGAATTTGGAAACCATTTCCATCTCGTTCACAGCATTTTCTCGTTTTTGATGAAGATTTAAGCAAATGCATTAGCTTTTCGGCAAGATTATGCGAAGGCTGTGGACAGGTTAATCGTCAAAAGGTCCTTAACACTTTGCTTACGTTTCATTCTACATGCACAGGAATGACTGCTTCGAAATTCTCTGCCACAGCAAAAGGTAGCAAGCCCTAGAGGCCTGCATGCGCTGTAATTTGAAAAGCCCTGGCACTGCTCGGAATTTACAGTTTACGACCCGGACCCCGTTTCAGACTTTCATCACGCGTTCTCTGCCACTTATTGCAAATAACACAAGGCTTCCTCTAGCAGTTATATTTAACTCGAGACCCACGGAGCACTTATTTAAAGGCCCACGAGACGTCCACAAAAGAAAATTTTTAAAAGGAAAAAATGCATTTTCGAAATGGAGAAATGAATATTCCGGATACCTTGGGCGCATGAGCTTTGAATTCCCTACGTGCTATGCTGCGATAAATTACATAACTTGAAATTTTAAAGAGTAGTGAAGAATATTAGCATATCAGGTATCTGCTTCGGAATTATTTGTAACATAGATATGTTAATTGAATCGTTTCTTTTTGCGAAAGTTAACTTTTAGGATTCAAAATCGCTCTAAAATAATCGATACTCATCATGCAGTTTACTCTTCCTTTTCATGTGATCTGTGAGTATTATTCAATTCTGTTATGTTTTTCGCGATTCAGAAAAGGCTTAAGATCTCTTGTTCTAAAGAAACAAAGCTGCTGTATTGGACTGACCTACCTTTGTGGTAAAAGGAATGTAATGATCAGACCACAATCTGTTACGTGTAGAAGAGGAAACGCTTTTCCTCTTTTACACTTAAGTATTAACAAGGTAGCCCTCGTTGCCGAAATATGTAAACAAATACTTCGAACTTGGGTCTGATTAGAGTTATGTTCCCACGAGACAAAAATTTAAACTTGTGATGTGCTACAGGACGACGTGTTTTACAGCGAACTGTATGCTGTGACTATATTTCTATCCTTTTGCGTTACGTAGGGGATAGAAAGGGATTGCAAGGGATGACAATCTTCCTCTCCGGCTAGATGAACCATATTCGGGTTAGGTGGGATGTTTTCGTGTAATCTACATTTATTTTCTGAGAATATTATTCCACGGATAAGCTAAAGTTTTACCGTTTATGGGCCACATTTTTTCAGGCAGCTAAAAAGATGGTTATCACCAAGACCTTGGCAAACCTCCGTCTCAACTGAAACACTGGTGGAACACTGAGCTTAGCAAGAAGGACTGGCTCATAAAGAAGGTTATAATTGTCTTCGGATGTTGCTGTGAGTGACGTGGCGCAGTGGTTAGTGACTAGGACTGAATCATACACCAGATTATAATTTCCCTCGGATGTTGCGATGTGACGCAATTCAGAGCTCAGTAATAAGGGCTCGTGCACATAGAAGAATATAATTTTCCTCGTATTTGCGTTGAGTAATGTACAGATGTTCAGGACTTAGGGGTGGTTCATACAGCAGATTGTACTGTAGATGTACCCTGAAGTCTCGATGAGTGACGTAGCTCAGGGATTAATAACAAGTGCTGGATCACACAGCAGATTACAGTTGTCCTCGTAAGTCGCGATGAGTAACGAAGTAGCACCCATCTTTGTATGTTATTAATCGCATATACTTGTGCTGTTCTGTGAGCACTCTTGATAACTGCAATTACTGTGCTGACGAACATGAAAGAAATGCTGAAGCCAATCAGCTGCCGCGGTGGTGCAGTGGTCTGACCATTCTTCCGAGATGGGTCAGGGTGAGGCACTGATTGTGTGTTTGTATTACGACACTGGCTCTCTCCCTTCCCTGGAACGGGCGGCCCTAAATTAGGGACGTAAGACTGACTATACCCCATTGAGTTGCTCACGGTGGTATTTTAAAACCCCTTCAAACATCAGTTAAAAAATAAGAAGGATGTGATTCAAAATGTATTACTGATAATTTCCCTCCACTTTTCTTTTTGTTTTTTATTTAATCCTGTTTTTATTGAATGTGAAATTTCTAACAACGATGTGATTCGTTTCAAACTACAGAAAATTATCTTATATTAAAGTTATCTAAACCAACTTGAAGAATTTTTCTCCTCTTTGCCCTTCACTTTCTGCAGTAACATCTCCATGGTTTAACCTCGGTGACTTGATAGCTTACATGAGAGTTAGTTTCAGAATCCTCTTCACTTGCAGTCCAAACAGACGATTCATCATGAGATGAATTAAAAAACAACTGTGAAGACTATGCTCATCGCAATTAAGAAATGGTGGCTGCAAATCTCGCGTTATTGTCATTGAATGGATGCGATACGTAACCTCTCTTTGTCGTCTTTTGGGACGATTGAATCGTTTCGAGGAAAATGCTGAAAAAATGTGTTTTGCCCTTTTGTTTATACAAACTGGTGTTTTCACGTGTAGCAACAGCGCAGGAAGCCATTACACACAAAAAAAGAGTGGAGTAACACAGAAAGTGAAAATTTATTTGGGACTCTCTATCCTGCTAAAAAATTGTTTTGTGATTTTTCTGTAGTTTCGAACAGATCGTGAATTTTTAATCACACATAGGAAATGCGTGCTAGTATTTCAGTATTATTTATAGGAATTTCGAGGCACTTGTCCATTGGCCTCGTTTTTAAAAGCATAATACTCATCCAAATGCCTCATCTCTGCTGTAAGAAACAACAAACATTCAGAAGGCGTATTGACTGAGAAAGCCGACGTGTATCCGGATGACATCACTGAGCAATGCAGGCAAGGACCAGCTCGGCGACGACCAACACAAAGCGATGGGCTCGCCCTTGTACCTAAAATCCTGAGTGGAACCCCGAATACTGCGTGACTTGAAGGGAGTCGCACGGGACCTGTAATAAATTAATGTTTTGCAGAATTCCCGACGTTTTCCAAGTGATGAGAACCTAATGGCTTTTAATCGTGTCAAGTCTTTCGAACCGTTGGCGCTTTCGTTGCAGAAAAAGGGAAGGTATTGACGATCAATACTTGTGCCACTGCCGGACTAATTTGGAATGCGCTTTATTTTTTTTTAGGGCAGTCGGTAGTAGCCCTCCCTAATTTGGGACGAACTGGTTCTACCGATGGGACAGAGCCATCGCCTTCACCATCAGAAAAGTGCACTACCATTATCTCACCGGGGATTCGAACTCGGGCCGTTCTCCGACGACTGGTCAGAGACCAGCGCCTTAGACCACTTGACCACCCAGGCAGCGAACGGGATTCGTAAGACAACAGAAAATCATAGCTGAATCCTTGAAAATTACGATACCACGAATATTACAGATTCCCCGGAAGAAGATTTTACCCTAGTCTCTGGCAACAGTGCATATCTAGCCTGTTTATTTTTTCGAAAAGGTAAGTGGATCCTTTGTCCCACGTTTTACGTTAATTTAAAGACTACTGTACAGCAACGCCGTATTGAGGCTCTTAGACTGATCTTAATTTTTACAACAAAATAAATAAGCTAATTATTTTGTTACACTGGAAGCACTGGCGAGGCTGCGCACTTTGGAGGAAATATCTGGATGAGATTGTTTAATCTCATGAGACAGTTGAATTGAATTTGTTTTATTGCAGCAGCTGGGATTCCAGATAGTGTTTTCTTCCATTTTCAAATTAACGGGTGATAAATAGTTTTAACAGTGAATCAAATTTAATGAAATCAAGTTGCGAGGACATTTACGACATACCTCATTCTGGGAAAACTCTACATTCAACGACACCGTTTTCTTCGTTTGTCGGCACTGAGAAAACATAATTTGTTTATGTAACAAAATTTTAGAAGGGAGAAGAAACGTAGAAAATTGCGGTAGATTCAAAAGCTCGCATTTCCAAAAGGTGATTCAAATGTGGAGAAAGTGATTCGGTTGAGTTTAAAAGCATCAGCGACTAACAATTCGGACTTTATCAGAACTGAACGTTTGAGAAACACTGCTAAAACGGTTTTCCACAAAGATTTAAGCATAAAGAAAGTTTTTCAGTAAGGATTCAAAAAAATCATAGCCATGAGTCTTCTTGCATATTTGCTTATTAGGGCAGAAAAATAAATTCTGAATATGAACAGAAAAACGAATACTTGTGTTTAAACAACCACCATGCTCACCTGAACTGTTCCCAAGGGATTTTCGCTATTTTCAAAATTTAAAAACTCTTTAATTAGATCTTATTGAGGATTTGACTGAACATTTCAGGCCAATAAGACTCTGGTGCTTCAGTAATTTTAGGAAAGATGCTTCTTTTACCTTTAATTTTCATCTGGGTCTTCACTTTGTTACTTTCAGGCCTTCATGTCAAGGATCTCAGTCATAGTATGGTACGGATACAATCAAACATAGATACAGTTCAGAGTAAAAAGTTTAGAAGATATATGCAAATAGAATGAAGACAAAATAATAGTATTTGAGGAAGTAGTTAGGAAAAGTTTTCAAATAATCATTACATTTGCATGCGTAGCTAATAAGCAGCCGGAGATTGATCATTTCGAAAAATTTTCTCATTTGTTGCATAAGTTTCTCTCACCTATTTGATCAGCAAACGGAAGGAACACATCAGCACAGCATAGCTTAGTGGCATAAGCCACCACTGCGATCTTTAAGAAATACTAAGAACCAAATTCAGAACAAAACAATTAAAATTCTCTCAACTGATTAGCAGAAACGGAAAATGTGAATGGAAAGAGTTTAGAAACTTTTCCTAATCCTGGAGGACAACTTTCGCGAAATTAATTCCTGGTGTCCGCTATTGCGGGGACACAGGAGATTAAAAATGCAGGCAAGTCGGAAATGTCACCTCCTTAAACTTGAAAGCACTCTAGGGACCACCGCTTTCCACTCATTAGGCAGACGGAAATAAAAAGAGAGCGACAAAGAAAGCTCTCTCACTCACTGGGAATGGAAATTAAATCTTACAATTAATTGCCTCACAAGCCTCCAGAAATCACGACGCATTTCTTTGCATTTAGAAGGAAGGCACAAGAGAACGCCACCGTCGACGCCGCCGACCTCCATTATGCAGTCGCGGATGCCAGATTTCCTTGGAGAATAATAAAAATGGCCAGGTTTTAATTTGTTCGGAGAATAACTTAACAATTACCGTCCACTTTGGTGCAAAAGTTATCTCGTAATCCCCGTCTCTTTGAAGCAAAGAATATGAAGATAAATTAGATTAAAATGTCACATTGTTTTGTGGAAACGTATATAAATAAAATTATCGCCCCGACGAATGTTTCTTTCGTTCTTAAAAGATGTCTTCTGAAGGCTAAGTAATTCAATTATGCTGCATGGGGGAGGTTTTAATAAGAATAAAGCAATCTTTAATGTTCGACATGGAATGCGGAAAAAATTAATTAGAAGAATGAGGTACAACTTTTAAGATGCCAGCTACCCGCCCTCTTTTTACGATTCTGATCTTAATTGCCAGCGAATTAAAGTGGGAAACTGTTTGTTCTCTTTTCCCTACATTACGAAGAAGAAGTTTCGAATGCAAATTGATTCTGATTTATGATATTTGATGAATTAGATTATAGCACACTTTTTCCCCCTCTGGAATTAAGGGCAGTTTCACTTTTAAGAGCACTTGTCTCGAGATTCCAAAAATTAATTAAAACGAACGTTTCTCGGCACATTGTTATGAATTCGAGTTTAATCATATAGTAATGTAAGACTCTCTAGAAAACTATTGTAATTCTTGTAACAGGAAAAAAGGCAAAATAACAACGCAATTTGCTCCACACTCATTTGTTTAAGATTGGCGATTACGAATGAATCTACGACTTAATCACTTGTAATTCTAATGTTATGGAAAGTTGGGAAGATTTGTACTTTCCGCAAATTACTGGAGTGTAGTCGCGTGACTATGGAAAAGAAATAAATCCCATAAAGTTTGAACTCCAGATTTTAAGATACTTCTTGAACAATGTGCATTGTTGCTCGTTTTTACTGGTACATGATTCACACATATTTTTGTACCAAGTTAAAGATATGTAAAAATGGAGACCCTAAATAAATTAGGAAGTTTCATCCCCTTGTAAAAAATACAGTTTATTGAAAAGTTTAATCATAACGGACACCCCAAAGATATTTTATAGACAATGCTGGTCAGAGTATTTTCGTCGTATTCTGGATTAGTTGAGGAAAGGTATCTTTTCAAAAGAATTTCTTTCTGTTATGATGTTAGACAAGCTTTTAACAAGAAGTAACGCTCTGTTCTATTCTTTATCTGGATGATTTTACAAATTATCCATTTCATGGTCACATTCCTGCACTGCAAATTCCATTTTAAAATTAGGTCTTTCTTTTTATATATACATATGACCTATATTTCGCCTCTTGGCACGTTTAGGAATTGTACAAATGCAAAGTTCAGTCAACACTGCAATGCTGGGCATTATGAAATATACACGAAGAAATATTGAAATATTTCTGTCTTTCCGTGAACTACTGTATATGCCGCTACCTGTAAAACCTGTAAATTTAATACTGGCAGCAAGCTAATGTAAAGCACTGAATGTGAATACTGTGTACGCAAAAGCTTAGAGCTATAAATAAAACTCACTAGCAGGTTCTTGCTTTATCCTCGTACGTGGAGGCCAAGAAAACAGCAACGCAACGTCTCACCCAAAAAGTATGTACCAACATGTATATGGGTAAGAGTCGGATCCTAAGAAGTAACATCTGGTTTTGGGGAGTGTCTAAATCACAGAATTTTGACAAGATTTCATCTCTAATTAGGAGGTGCTCCCATCTCCAGATAAGTATGAATTGTATGACACGGTATTTTAAAATAATTAGTTAAATGGTTAAATTGAATTGCTATTTTTTATCATGTGTTTTAGATCATACATTTATCTTACACGGCTTTTACATGTATGAAATGACTTTGCCACATCTTGTAATATTGTCGTAGTGGGAGTATGCTTATTAAAGATAAACGCAGATCATTTTAACGTACGAAAAGACACGAATGAGAAGCCTAAAATGGTAGAAGCGCTGAAACACACATTTTGGAGTTTTAAACTTCCACTCAGAAGCAGAGGAATAAGAGGACCGTAATGTCAAAGAGCAGACAGAAGTGAAAGATATACGAAACGACATGCAACAGTAAGAACTCCAGCCACGGCCTTCGAAAGAGCAATAAAAGAAAAAAGACCTAACATGACATAAAGATGTAGGAGAAACACATGGAATGAAGAGTTCTGAAAAAACATATACAGAAAGTGATGCGTTTTAATGACTCAAAGAAGCAGACTTCTGGTTTCAATTGAGTGATCATATGTTCAGGAAACATAGTTTTCATGGGCAAAAATGGTACTTCGGAATAAAGTACACTGCTGGCCACCCAAAATGCAACACCAAGAAAGACACGACATAGCAATGCCAGATTTACTGGACACATAACAACAGATACAAAGATGAAACGATTGAGCTTGCAGGCCCGTGAGACTTGCGGAACACGCAGACATCAATAGTTCGTGTAGCCCACATGGCTGGCAATAACGGCCGCTACAAGCCGCGGCATCGAACGAAAGAGGCTTTGGATGTGAGCTTATGGTATGTCGGTCCAGGCTGCTTCCACACGTTGCCACAGTTCATCAGGCGTAGCCGCGGGTGGTGCTTGCCGGGCCACTCGGTTGCCGATCAGCGACCAGACGCTTTCGATGGGCGACATATCGGAAGAACAGGCGGGCCACGGCAGCAGTGACACCTGGTGGGCCGTGAAGAATTGTTGCACGATGCGTGCCACGTGCGGGCGCTTTGTCCTGTTGAAACGTGGCCGCTGACAGGTCCTGCAGGTAAGGGAGGACTACAGGCTCCAAAACATCGGAGATGTAGTGGTGGCTGTTGAGTGTACCGGCGATGCGTACCAGAGGGGTGCGGGTGTCATATCCAATTGCGCCCCAAACCATAACGCCAGGCGACGGACCGGTATGGAGATGCATGATGCAGGCGTCATACAGTCTCTCTCCGCGGTGCCGCCACACGCGGATTCGACCATCGTGGTGTTGCAGGCAGAAGCAGGATTCGTCGGAGAAGACAATGTCGTGCCATTCCGTAATCCAGGTGCGGCGTTCAACGGCCCACTGCTACCGCACACGCCGGTGGTGTAACGTCAATAGTAATCGGAGCAATGGGCGCCGTGCCACAAGTCGCCGCTCCTGCAGACGACGTCGAATGGTACGTGCTGACACAGGTTGTTGCGCAACACACCCTAATTCCTGCGCTAGCGTTCGTGATGTGGCGATGCGAGCCGTCAATGCCCGCCGCACAACATGCCGGTCCTCTCGTTCGGTGGTGTGCCGCAGCTGCGGCAAACGCTTACGTCGGTCTGTCCGTTCTTCCTGCACCCACCGAATCCATACTCGCCCCATTGTGGCTGCATGTCGTCCCACACGGGCGCCGATGTCTCAGTACGATAAACCGCTGTCGCGATAAGCCACTATTCCTCCTCTGTCGAACTCCGAAACGTGCTGGAATGACTTCCGTATTCTGCGACTAAGCATCAGGAAGCTTCCCACGCACAGGTCCGGCAGCACAACACACTTCCACTACTTACACCCCGCCTTCTGTGCACCCTTCTTATAGTGCTTCTTGGTGGCGTGCCGGGCGCACATGATTTGCATATGCCCTAGAATGCTAATCATTTGCATGTCCTCTTGCGGGCGACGCATGCTGCGAATTTCAGGCCAATCGGATGTTTCCTTCTTCGTGTTGCATTTTAAATGGCCAGCAGTGTATTTTATTTGGGATGCCAAGTTTCAATACAGCGCGTCACCAAACAAAGTAGGTGATTTTCGGTAATTGAATTTTCACAAAATCTTATTTTGAAAGGATGTTATTATTTGGGAAAGGGAGGGCGAGGAGAGTAATGAACACCATGAGCTTCAAGGGCTATAAGCAGTAGTCTGTTCCTAATTTCGGGCCATCGCTTTCAACGTGGAAGGAAAGCCAGTGTTATAAAGTCATTATAACCTCCACGCCATTCTTCATTTGAAATTCAAGCCCGGACCCACTCAGGTGAACGGTCGGATAACAGCACTTAGACCGCTGTTCTCCGAAGCGGCTGAACGGATAATGTAATTTAAAGATCCAGTAAATTGATCAGTCTATCATGTTCGAAGGTAATGATTGCCCCTCTCCCCCAAACAGAAAAAAATGCTGTAAATGCAGAAGGGTTTTATTGCTCAAGTACCGCACAAATACTGCTTAATGCATGTTGAGAGTCTCCTTCCATAAAATTCTGCACACAATACCGACTGTCGATATCAATAATCATTATCAGTTAGCATGAACTGTGTTTCGCTGTAATTCTGCAATAGAAGAAATCACTAATTTAGCAACTATTCGGGTACATGGAGTCTACTGGTACTCGGATGTACCACTATATGGCACTGGCTATAGTCACTGCGCACTGAAAAGCCTTGGTTTGCCATATTATGGGACTTATTGCTTCTCTTTTCTGAAAAGAAGAGGTTCAATTTAGAGACAAGATTTTTCTTCTACCCTTAGTTGCTCATTGGTGTGTCGTTAAAACCGAGGACCAAAAGATATGTGTAATCTGAAAATGTTTCAGCGAAATTTCTGCTCCGATAAATACAGATAAACTACACTGGTTAACAACTGCTAAGGAACAACCTTATTTTAAAGCAAAACAACATATGAGAGTAACTCTTGTGGCAAAAAGCAAAATAGAAGCAATACAGAGGACACAAAGTAATTATTAACGCTGAAGAACAGACCATTAAATAAACACAAATGCAAGATATGTACAATGTGAGCTTCTGAATGGTTTGACTCGATGACTAAAACAAAAGTTGTAAACAATATTGATGGTCAATAACGTATCGTCAATAGGGGATATGACCTCCTTGAAATGCAATAAACATATTACACCATTTGGAAATGCTTAGAATGACAGCATTTAAAAGAACTGTTGGGATTTGTCCCACTCCTCTTTCAATACCATATTTAGCTCCTGGGGATTTTGAGGTGGCGGTGATCGCAGAGCAATAGGCCTTCCAAGAGTGTCCCAGGCGTGCTCTATCGGATTTAGGACACGCGAGTAGGCCGGCTAGTCCATTCAGCAAATATGAAAATATGATCACTCTGCAGTACTTCGGATACCTGGGTCGTTCTGTGAGGACTGGCATTATCATCCATGTAGGTGAAGCTAGGCGCCAAGGAACAAGCGAACGTGGCCTTTAAAGACTTCTATGCATATCTTTCTCCTGTGACAGTCCCTCCGTTGAACACATGCAGTGAAGTTTTTCCATTATCAGTATGCCGGCCCACACTAGGACCCCAGGGCCACCATAACTGAGCTGTTCACGGATGTTATGTGGTTGATAGTCTATTCCACGCTCTCTCCACAGCAGCCGATCTCTTGAGTCACTCGATAAACTCAAACGACTCTCATCTGAGAACATCACTGTGGACCACATCTGACTGTCCCACACTCTATGGGCTTTACATCACCTTAACCGGGCACCACGATGCTGGGATGATAACTCGACACGTTTCACAGGCTTACGGGCATACAACCCGATACTGTTCAATGATCGACTGATTGTTCGACTCAGCACCTGGGTTCCAGTTGGAGCCTGAAGCCTGCAGCGAGCTGTGCTGGTTAGCAGTTCTGTTTCGTCAGGCTATGAGGGATACATAGTGGTCGCCTTATGGTGTTCTTGCCCTTCTACGGCCTCCGCCATGCATCCGAAGTCCTGTTCGTCTGGTTTCCAGAGCTCTTGTGAAACGCGATACGGCGCTTTTCACTACACCCATGTCTCGAGCAATTGCTGTTACTCTTTGTCCCGCCTCGAGGCGTCCAGCAATAACCCTTCCACGATCAGAAGCACTTAAATGACAACGATGAGACATTTCGTACCCAACGAAACGAAATCAACCAGTCACCAACGAAATTTCATTGCAAGAATAATAAGCTGTCGTTGTGACTTTTACAACGGTCTGCTTCGGAGAGAGTGTTAGCTTTTAAATATCCAGCCGGCCAGTCAATTTATGTATGAGGTTACTTAGACAACTACGTAAAGCCATCTATTGGCTTTTCCCCATAATTATATAGTGTGTTCCATTGATGTTTCACTCTAAAATGACGTTGGTCCTTAGCAATTGTCAACCAGTGTACATACTGTGTACAAATTCAACAGCCACTAAATTCAACATCCGATATAATCATTAAATTAATCCTTGTGCACTTCATTTATATTGTTTCGTATGAATATATACTAGCACATGTAGTGAGTTTGACAAAATTCAAGGATCACGGCGGTAAAAATTATGTCGATTTTTATTGAATTTCTTATTTCTCTTCTCGTTTTCAATCACTGAATACTTGTCTTTGCATCAGTGAGTATTCAGTGATTAAACTCGCAAAAAGCAAAAAATCATTGAAAAACAAAACGGTTAAAAAACGAACTATCTGATTTAAACAAAAGATATGCCGATTAAGGAGACAATAATTATATACCAACAAATAATTTCAGTGATATGAAGGGAATTTAAACACTTTGTAACTTTGCTGTCCTCGAGGCTAGCAATATAAATCTTGTTATCCAACATGATGTGCAAAGATATTGAAAGAACATGCATGCCAGGAACTGTGTGCCACTTCTCGCATAGTGAATACGTTTTACTCAGATAAAAATCCAGAAGAATAATTAATTAGTCTTGTGCATTTTTTATTGGGGGTTTAACGACCACCGTGAGCAACTCAGTGGGCTATAAGCAGTCGACCGTCCCTAATTTAGGGTCACTGGTTCCAGGGAATGGAGACAGCCAGTGCCATAAGACAAACACAACATCCATGCTTCAACTGGATTTAAACCCAGACCCTTCTCGGACGAATGATCAGAAGCCATCGCTAAGACCACTGCGCCACCGGGGAGTTATTAAATCACTTGTTCTCTTTGAAACGGAAGCATTAAAATAAACTTTACTAAATAGAAAAAAGAAGATAAAAAAACCAGCTCGTTTATGCCGATCACTCTGGATTTTGACAGAAAGTTTTTTGGCCAGCGCGTTCCTCAAAGCTCAGAGTAATAGGCAAATATTTCATTCGTGAAACAACTGCCATTTGTAAGCAATGGAAATGTATGTACCACATAATTTCCAGTTTTCTTTTTCTATTCATATATTCATTATATCGTGTTTAACAGGGATGATACGCAGTGTTCAACATTTTTCAGTTTATCAAATAACCTGCCATTAATTTTTAATCTATTAATACTTGAAGAGCTGCAAATGGTATTCACAAAGCCATGGGAGCGTGAAAAGTTATCCATGTCGCCATTGATGGGAACCTGACTACAATGTAGGAAATTTGACAGCAGTCAGAAAGGAAGCTTAGAACATGCATAAAACATCAATACAAATTTCCATCATAAAATTTGAAGAAAATGAAGTACACGGTGCTAAAACCGAGTAGCGTCAACCTCAGTAATCAGGCGAATATGGAAATCTTTTATCGCAGTACCGGCAATTTAAACATTTCGATCACAAAGACAGGCGTTTTCATTCCTGGAACAGAGTTTCAATGTTTTCAGTATTGAGTTATATTTACCTTTGTTAAAGCACCTACGTCTAACTACGACAGCAAACATGAGAAACTCTTAGTGCATCCTAAAACAGCGTTTTAAAATGACGCTAAGAAATATGATACGGGTACATGTGAGGTATAGTGACAAGTTACCCGTGGTACTTGCTATCATACCCCATATCTCGTCCTTTTTAAACAATGGTATCCGCAAAGTTGCTTTATGGCTGTGAATTTAGGAGATACATTTTTTTTAACTTTGCACGAATCCCGAAAAATTTTTACTATAATCATCACATGCTGTGTTAATTTGGCGTGCTGTGCCTTCTCCAGATACAGAATGGTACTTTCGAGCAAGATCAATACCATCCGCAACCTCTTGCTGCACACAATGTTTTCTTCATAACTTTGAGGAGTTGCCATTTGTGAAAGAGTCATACGATCTTTCGTCCAATGAGCAAGAGTAGGTCATACTTAGCATATATTTTAATGAACATCTCTCTCACGCCCTAAAGACAAAAGAAGAAAACATTTGTACATCACCTCAAAAAACATTCCTGACATGATACTGTATGGCAGTGCAGCAATAAAATCGCCGTGTGCCACTGTGAACAACAGTACTAGAGGAAATACGGTTGTTCCTTCGTTTGTCATGCGTCACTTCTGAATTTTGGGAAAATATTAGAATAAACTTATCGAAAGCTTTCTGGCCCTAAGTGACCCACAACGAAATAATTGTACTTTGCATATATACCACCTGCGTAAGTTTCAACCAAGGCGAAGAGTGGCTGCATCACTTGATGGCCTTAAAGATATTTGTGGTTCAAGTATTCTTGGGCTGTCTTCTGAATCAGCTAAAATCAGAATAGAACTTATGACGTATTCTCTAATTTAACTTTCATTTTTAGTTTCTTTCTCTATGTAAATTTGAGTTTATCCTTATTAAGCGTTTTCAACCTTACCGTTATGTATAATGTCGGCAACAATTTTGAGGCCAGAGTGCGTGACAGATAAGAACGAGAGACATAATGTTGAAGCAAGCAGAGAAAAGGTGTGGAGATGTTATGTATAGATTAATGTTAATTGCGTTGTACATTCACGACTTTCTACAGGTAAAGAAGTTGTGGTTTTCGTTGATACTCGTTTTTGTGCGGCTGATGATTATCGTAGATGCCTATTTGACCTGAAATATTGAATAATAATGGGCAGTGATTTTCGTAGGTTGAAATCGACTCTTTTCTAACCGATGGGTCGTCTAATTTAGCTTAGTGTATATAATTAATTATTTTTGTGTGCTAGCTATCTGGTGCTTAAGACTTCGAAGTTACAGTGCTACGAGTTCCACTGACAGATAGTAGGATAGTAATGTTCTAAGTAGCGATATTTTAAACGAAAAGCATTACAAACTAAGAAGGAATTCTTCCTGGAACTTTTATGGTTCTCTTATGTTCTGTACTCTGTAGGTTGGGGAAGAGCTCACTTCGTGTGCATATTTTGAAAGTTAGCAAATTATTTTGATTTTGAGAAACAGCTGAAATAATAATCCTGCCACGAAAAAAGATTGCTGTAACGTGAGGTGAAAAGTTAAACTGCATAAGCCTCATTACAATAAAGGACGTGATAAACGTAGGTATTCGTAGTAATTATTTGCCATGAATATTTTGTTTAACCTTCTGTCCTCTCTATTTTATTCAGGGATTGTTTATGCAAGGCAGGGCCATTTATTCAGGGATTGTTTATGCAAGGCAGGGCCAGTAGAGAATATCACCATGACTGATAGGAAACGTTTGTGTTTGCTATTTAGATAATTGAAATTTGTAACGTTTTTTTTTGAGGTTTAAAAAAAAGTAAAAGCTGTTTAAATATTCGAGAGCTTTTGGGCTGTAAAGAAGAATAAATGAATCCACAAATACATTTCACACTTAGCTAGATGCAACACTATTTCTAATAATTGTGTTTCTTGCAGTGCAACGGAGAATTGCGGAATGTGGACGAAGCCTTGAAACCGTTATAAAGGAATGCCCGTGAGACAATTCTCGTAAATTCTCTTTGGAGGTGATTTCAATTGCACGTTGTACCCTACTTTTGATCGGTCACATTGTGTCGAATCTCGTTGTTCTCCTGTTAAAGTTTTATCCGGCCTTTCCCACTACAACCTTGTTGATGCTTTCCGTTCCCTTCATCCTTATGTCTGTGATTTTACCTGGTTTTCTTCCAATTCTGCTTCGTTGGCTGAAGCACGACTTGATCGGCTTTACGTTTCTTACCATTTCCGTTAGCATTTTCATGCAGCATCACACATTCGTGTGTTTCGTCTGATTATTCCATCTGCATTCTTTCTGTATTTCTTCCCGTCGTCTTTAAACCGTTCTTAGGGTTATGATCTCTTCACATTTCGATCCTTACTGATTCGGATATTTGTTTCTGTATCTCAGGATATCTTCAGTCTGCTCATATTGCTCTTCACTCCACCTCGGATCCTGTGCATCTGCGGACCTCCATGAAAACTATATTGGTTGCTTTCTCCAAGAGATTTTCTCATTCCACTCGTCTCTCTGAATGCACGGTCGTTGATCGCCTCGTCTTGAATTAGCTTGTGTTTCACCTACATCTGCTGCCTATCGGTTACGGGCCGCGGCTCTCCGGGGCCTCCTTCAACGCCAAGCCTCTCAAGCTCTTTTTCGCCTTCATGTACAGGACGTTTCTTCAGACATCCAGGATGCGAGCGCCTTTCTTGAGTTTGAGCGAGACATCCTTTCTTCTCCTTCGCTCATCCACTTAACACTTCCTGATGGCTCTGTCTCCGATGATCCCACTCGACTTTCCCCATTTCTCGTTTCTCATTTTACCAAACATTTCTACTCTTCCTCTTCGCCTCTTGATCCTTCTTCCACTCTCTATTCACTGGCTTTCCTCAAGTTCAGTCTCATTTTCATTCTTCTTTTCTCGCTCCTGGTACTCTCTTTCCTCTTTAAACGCTCAGTCCTACTCCGGTTTCGATGGTATCCCAATTGCGTTCTCCCGTACGTTTCTGCCTCTGCGCTCTTCCTTTCTTCTAGTTTACTTTAACAGTCTTCTATTTCGCTCTGACTTCCCTTCTTCTTTTTCCGTTGTCCTCATTCGTCTTATCCCGAAGAAAGGCTGTCTCCTCAATGTCGACAACTGGCGTTCTATTATTAGGAGTATGCAAAAGTTTCCGCCGTTTTAAGGAGAAAGGAGACAGAAACAGTCAGGAAACCAGCACATATTTATTTAACGAAATATTGGTCGTTAGCATCAATGGCCGTTTGCCATTTTTCAGGCAACAAATGAATGCCCCTGTGATAGAAAAACTCGAGTTTTGAGCTGAAGAACGCAGTGACAAAATTGTCCACCTATGAAACTATGGTGAACCGCTGTTGGGCTAAGGTATGTTGCATAGAGAGAAACAAATAAAAGTCTGATGGTGCAATGTCCAGGGAGTAAACCGGGTGCGGTAAAACCTCTCAGTGTAACTGTTCAAGGGTTGATTTCGTGGTGGCACCGACATGTGGTCTGGCATTATCGTGCAACAGGATGACTGGGCTGAGTACTTTACCTGTCCATGGGCGTTTTGCTCGATTGCGGCGTTCAGTTTCATCAACTGATCGCTATATTGCTGTGCAGTGATTGTTTCACCCGGTTTCAACAGTTCGAAGTACAGCACTCCATGCATATCCCACCACACACACAACAGCACCTTTTCCGCCTGGATATCCCGTTTTGCAGTGGTTGCTGATGGCTGGCCTTGGTCGACCCAGGATCGCTTGCGTACGGGGTTCTTTTTTCATCCCCGGTGACAACCTTCCACAAGAAATTCTTCTCTTGAAACTTCTTCAGCAACGACATGCAGATGCCCAATCGTTGACCAATATTACGCTCCGGTAAAGTATGCGAAACCCACTTACCAATCTTCTGGATCTTCCCCAAAGCCTGTAGACGCTGTACAACCGTCGATTGAGTCACTTTCAAACGTTTCACCAGTTGCGTGGTCGATTGTGTGGCATCCTGTTGCAACAGCATATTACAGCTCTTCGTCTGCGAGTTCCTGCGGTCTACCTGCACGTGGCTTGTCTTCCAAGCTTAGATCACCTTTCTTAAACTTGGAAAACTATTTTCGACACGGCCGCTCACCCATAACCGTTTCGCCACACGCCTGACATATTGAACCGTATGCTTCACTCGCACTTTTCTCTAAATTAAACATGAATAACAAGCAGTGCCGCAAATGAACTTTATCGACCACCATGCTTGGCTTCATGTACGAACTGACAGCACTGGTCGCCGGGCGGTTAGACCCCTACAGCGTCCAATAGCGGGGGCGGCGGAAACTTTTCATTGCGTCTAATAGTGTCTTGAACAGCGATTATAAGCTTTTTGCTAAGATTCTTTCTCATCTTTTGAATGCCATTTTCCCGGGCATTATTCATTCGGACAAAACGTATACAATTCCGGGCCGTTCTGTTCATTGAACATTACATCTCCTTCGAAACCTTCTTTTTCTTGCTGATCGACGGGTTGATTGCCTGGCATTGCTCTCGTCGGATCAGCACCAAGCGTTTGACCGTGTTTCTCATGCCCACCTTTTTCGGGCACTTCTTTCACTTGGTATTCCGCATAATTTTTGCAGACTTCTAAACCTTTATCGTAATTCTTTTCTCCACGTTCGCATTCAATCATTTTAACGAGCGCCATTCCATTTCTTAATGGCATTCACCAGGGGTGCTTGTTTTCCGGTCACTTCTTTGTCCTGGCGTTTGAGCCGTTGCTGTGTGAAATCCGTTCCCTTTGCCTCGTACTTTACAACCCGAATCTCGCCATTTTTCTTCTGTCCTGGTTGCGCATGCAGATGATCTGACAGTACTCATCCGGACACAGTCTGGTTTCTCGACCCTGGAATCTATTTATTCTCTCTATGCATAACTTTTCGGCGCTGCGCTGAACCGAGACAAGAGCACCGGGCTCTGGTGTGGTGCAAGGTGAGCACGCCCACATCGCCCATGGGGAGCCTCTTGGTCTGGGACGATGCAGCAGTTTCTTGGTGCACCCTCTTTCATGTCCTCTGATTTCTGGACACCTCCAAAAATACTGCCTTATCCAGCGAGAGATGTGCTAAGGCTTTACTGTCATATTGGGGTAAAGGCCGGGTTGTTTCTACGTTTCTTCTGCCTTTATTGATGTATACCTGGTCTACTCATGCGGTCCCTTCTTTTTTTTTCGTAATATTCAGTCAGCCATCACCCGCTTCATGTGGCATCGGCAGGCTTGGTTGGGTGTCTACACGGACGCTCACGCTTCCGGTGTCTCATGGAAGCGTGGCACTTCCTGATGTCCATCTCCGATATTGCACAGCTCGCTTTGTTTCCATTTTTTCACTTAATTGTTCCGTTCTCTCTGCCGCTATTAGTTCCGTTGATGTCGTTCTTAGTGTTCGTAACCCAGTTCTTACTTTTGCTACGCTTCTTATTATGGATCGTTTGTCCCTGTTGCCCAAACGTCTTCCGGCGGTGTGTAGCGAATTGCTTGACTTTTGGCGAGCGCTGTCTCCGGTTCATCTTCCTCATTCTGGCCTTCTTCATTTGTTAAACGAACCACTCTTCTACTCTTCCGTTTTGGCTCAGTCGGATCTCCATATTTTTATTTTCCCTCCTGGATTCGGAAGGGCGTTTTTGTTGTCAAGCAACTTGTCACATCGACTCATCGTTGGCGATCCCTCTCACAAATTTCCGTTGCTCTTGCTGCTGATCCTATTGAGCATTTCCGGCTTCACCTTCTTCAACACGCTCTTCGTCGGTCATTCCAAGATTCTGTTGGTGGACTTGTTGCTTGCGCGTCCTCCCCTCTTGTTTTACCTTTTTTCTTTGCTCTATCTGGCTCTCCCTATCTCCTTCATTCCGTAACTTCTCGCTGTCTTTATCGTCACCTTCTTCTTCACGATACTCCTCCGTTACCTATTTCCACTGTCTTCATTTTCTGCCACTTGGTTTGCTCTGTACAGGGAAATGTATACACTGTGTAAGAAGAAAATGCAATTAAAATGACATTTTTGAAAATGAATATCTTCACCGTAAATGCGTATGATTTAAAGCGGTTACGCATTTCAGAAATGAAACCGTAGTATGACCACAAGCATAAAGGCTTCTAATTTATGTACGTTTCATTATAAAAATCCTATTTTGTGATCAAACTTTTGTTCGTTAACTGCTGAAATAAAAATTTGTTTACATTGCTATTAACAAAAGTTTAAAAAAGTAGATTTCCATTTATCAATATCCGTAAGTAATTGCGTTTTCTGGTACATAGAAAATACTGTTAAATTAAGAAATTATAAACACACTAAGTGCAAGCTTGGGTTTAAACCAAATGAACGTAGTGTGTACCACACCATTCGTTCATAGGTTAAACGGCATTCTCATGTGAAGACCTTCAAATAAAAGTACACTTTATAAAAATAAATGAAAAAACACTACGCAAAATAGTTGCAACATGTAACTCGAGCTGAAAGCCCAGACTTTAACGGGTGTGAGAGCAATCTATCCTCATTTGTTGTATGGCGATTCGTAAACAAAACAAGAAAACCTACTTTTCAGCAGAAATGCTTGCCTTTAACAAGCTGTAAGTGATATTATATTGTTGAGATGTTATTTCGGGCTCCGACTGTTTATGCCTTGTTGCAACTTATTGCGGTTAAACTACGAAGCAAATGAATAGTTGAGAAAGTTATAGTCCCAAATTGTTTATTTACTTATTCGTTATACGTGCAGGTTGTCCTAGATTGATTTTAGATTAAAATGATTACTTATAATGTTTCTGTCCTCTCGGGGCCTGTTTCATTACTCAGTTGTTCGCTCTTCCGTATTAACCATCTAAATCCACGAATATTTCATATTCCTTCTCTATTCTGGACACCAGGACCCTTCCAAGAACATGCTTCTTCTCCGATCTTTATCTTCGTCCGCTCTCTCTGGACACTGTTCCCTTCCTCGACTCTCTCTGTCTCTGAGTTCTGTGCCCATCCTTGCTCGAAGAGCAGAAGCGATGGACGCCTCTGTTGCAATAAAACAGTTTAGCCGCCCCGATCGCTTTGCTGATATCAATGCATATGATTGAAGTGTAGGCTAATAAAACGATTTAGGCACTTACGATTTTCTAAAAACGACTCTTCCATACAAAGAACGATTCCCTGGGAAACACATTTTTACAACTCTGATTACCGATGCCACCTTTGAACGACTCCCCGAACACCCCAAAGCCAGCAATTCTTACGTGAAAAATTAATTAATACCAAAATCAATTAAAATCTCCAAAATCCCCATAACAATATATATATTAATAAAATAAATTTGTTTCTACATTGATATTTCTTTCCCCACTATTTATGAAGTTTGAATAGTGCAACCATTTAGGACGCTTTCATTTATTTTTTAACATCCCCGTAAACTCTGTAATACTTCAACCTCCTTCCTTTCCGTTCATTCCACCATTGGTACCTCTTTGTCCGCTCATTCCGCTTTTCGTCCATCTTTGCCCGCCCATTCCACGTTCCGCTGAATCCATGCCTGCTCGGTCCACGGAATCTTCTTGCGCAGTCTGTCTCCCCACAACTGTTCACTACCTTACCACCAAATCATCGGTTGTTTCAATCTGCCAACACGTTGCACTGTACACCAACCGTTCGTTTATGGTAGGCTTTGTGAGCCGGCCGTAATCATACTTTTTTGGCACTAAATGCACATTCAAGTTGGCCATCATGTCGGGAGTAAAAACGTTGGGAAGATGTGTTCGCCCATCTTCGTGTTGCGCGACATCGTTTCACTCACCACAAATTGCTGTGTGGTGGCTTTGCTACAATGTGAGGAACGTGCAACTCACAACTTGCTGCTTTTGTTCACCTCTTTTGTGCATCTGTCGTCGTTTTTCTCGTGAATGGTTATTTCGTTTCGTCTTCTTTACAAAACCACTCATTGAAGCTGCGTCACCTTTTAAAAAGTCGATGGTGTTTACCGCCAGCCTGGCTCTCTTTTAATTTTGTTGAACAGTTTATTTTTGTATGCGTTTATCCTCCCCTACCCCACGTCCATTTATGTTTTAAAAGCTCGGGGTTGTGTACCACCCATATGTTCTGTGTTTTGTACACTATCTACTAACAAGTAATTGGGCACCCCTGCAATCGACGATATCTGCGGTCCTGATACACGTCACGGCCGCTGCCGTTAAATATCGTGTGGGAAACAACAACGCAACCAGTCGCATGCAAGATGCCACGCAGTTCGGAGCTCTCTGATTTCGAGAAAGGTGTAATCGTCGGGCATCACAGAAATGGCCGATCCATAGTGATATATCCAGCTAGTTGAAGTACCCAAAATCGACAGTGGCCTACGTGATTGGCAAGTGGAAGATGAGAGGTGACTGTCGGAATTGCCCCGACCCGGCACACCCACAAAACTGGGAGTTAGAGACCGACGGGTGCTGGCCAGAGAAATTCGGAAGAACCGCACCAAATCGATGGGCCACATCCGCGAGGAGTTTCAACTGGCATCCGGGAGTGTTCTTTCGATGAATACCATCCGTAAGGAAGCCCACCTGCTCAGTTATCATGGACGTGCTGCCGCCCACAAGCCTTTGATCACCAAGTCCAATAGCGCTGCTCGGCTAACGTGGGGCAAAGAACGTCGACGGTGGACCGTTGAACAGTGGAAACAGGTTCTCTGGAGCGACGAATCAAGGTTCACCCTCTACCGTTCGGATGGCAGGGTCTGGGTTTGGCGTCTGTCTGGAGAACGCCTCCTGCCGGAATGTATTGTGCCAACTGTGAAGTTCGGCGGCGGTGGAATTATGCTATGGGGGTGTTTCTCCTGGTATGGCACGGGACCCTTGGTCGCAATTCCTGGTAGACTCAACACCGAGACCTACTGCACCATTTTGGATGACCCTGTGCTTCCTACGTTGTGGTAGTTTTACGGGGTGGACCCATGTTACTTTCAGGATGACAATGCCACCTGTCATGTTGCGAGGTCCACCATGGCTTGGTATGGTGACAATGGGGTTAATCGAATGGACTGGCCTGCGCAGAGCCCGGACCTTAACCCTATCGAGCACCTCTGGGACTAGTTGGAGCGTCGACTTAAGGGGTGCCCCCACCGTGCGAAATCGGTGAAGGAACTGACCTGTCTTCTCCAACCCGAGTGGAAAAAAATACCGCTAGCTGTCGTACAACGCCTAGTTGAGAGTATGCCCCGGAGTGTCGCAACTGTAATCGCCGCTCGTGGAGGCTCCACCAACTATTGAAGGTGAATAAACTTCGTTTTCCTTTGCTATCACAGGTGTCCAATTACTTGTTGGTAGATAGTGTATATTTCAATGAAGTTTTCTCTTGATTTTGATATTTGTTGTTTCTATATTACCCTTTCATTCAGATATTCCTCAGCGATATATGACGTTCTATAGCCTTCAAAGGTTTTTCCAAGTCAAAACACACCAGCCAATTTTTTTGTGCTTCGTTGTTTTAGCATAAACGTCCCCATTTTTCCTTCTACAAGACAATTTGGCAAATCTTTATTGCCTTTTAGACGATTTGCGCTGTGTATATTCAGACTCCCTATTTTCCAGTTTACCAGAAAATTTCGAGAGTATTTAATTTCTTCGGTTTCTTCGGCTGTCTTTCAAAATTTTCCTGTCTGCTGTGTATTGTCATTCACTTATATATACTTAACGATTCTTCATTATTTTCTGATGAAATACAATTTCTCCACTTTTACCCTTAGGTTTGTGAGTGGCACTTCTGTAGTGTCTCAAAGCTTTTCGATAAAAAGTGGGCAAACCAACGTCCAGAGGGAGAACATACTTTTTAGAACGCAGTTGCCTTTCAGAGCAAAGGATATCCGAAAGAAAATGAAATTCAAAATCACGGTTTCCAATCTATGACATTACGACTGTGCAATGTGTCCCAAACAACAATTTTAGAACACGCTGCACCAGGGAAATGTTAAAACATCAAACGTCTAAGTGGAAAAGGTGATTTCGAAACACTAATGTAAAACACATCGTTATTGACTTCTCAGGCAGCGCAATGATGAAGAATTCAAAAAGCAGATGCTGGTCAGGGACTTAAACCCATGCTTTCATGCATACTCCATGTTATCGCATACATACGAACAACTTCACGATCAGCTGCAATGCAATGCACAGAAACGAGCCGATTCATTTAACATAGACCTTTTTTTTATATATTGCACACTATAAAAATGCCTAGAAATTGTTGATGTTGTTTAGGGCCGAAAAAGTTATGTGATAACATTTTGTTAAAAAAACGAGTTTTCAAGAAAATTGTATAAAACCGTTGCCAAGCCTGAAAAGAAATATCCAGAATATATTTTTAAAGCCAAACTTTGAAGTTCACCGCATGTTGATGTAGATTTTATTGTTTGTTTTTCCACTTGCTCAGTTTGACAGTTTCATTAATTTCTTGTCATATCTCAAACTCACGAATTCTTGGTGCTGCTCTTTAGGTGAGTTTCACGTTTCATTGTTTACTTCCACCTAGATTCGATTCATTGTCGGATTTTTTTCTCAATTTAAGATACATCGGTGCGATTTTAAGCCGTATTATGTATCAGTTCTTGTCGTGTATCTGCGACAAGATACAGTGAAAGTGACGTTCGATTTCGCGAATAAATTACCTTAATTTTCCGCGGAAGGCGCTTGAGAATCCGAATGTATGAAAATGCTGCGTACCAGCAGCACCCTGTAAAAGCAGTTGTCACTTTGCTACCCGAAGACCCAGTTGTCGTGTTCTTCCTAACGATCATCTCATATGCCACATGCACACCGCACTGCCGCCGCAAGAGGGGGCGGCTAATGCACCCGGGCGGTCCAGGGGCCACTTGAGGCCCGACCAACGGGGCACCAACAACAGCTGGCCGTTATGCAAAAGTGCTACACACGAGATATTGGCTCAGAGAAGATCCATCATCGAAATGAACGCGAATCTCCATGTTGCTCCAGGACTAATGTCCTCGGAGAATCTCCGATTCTGAAAAAGAGCACAGCTGCGGATCTGTGGAGGCGGGGATCGCCTACAGCTTCGACGCGTCCCATTGGTCGCTTGAACTGCCATTCAGCATCTGCCTGATCATCATCATCACCGTCAGAAGAGCTTTGCTACCCAAATGACCCACGCAGACTTATTGGTTCCCATATTCTCTCTCCGTCTCTCATTCAACCCCCACCTCTAAGTTCTCGTCCACCCTCTTCTCATTTACTTTGAATCGACCACCCATCCACTTACACACACACCCCTCGCACCTGCAAAATACCTCATCAACAGTTTACTCTGTTTGTGAACCGCAAAATTTGAATCTGGTAGAATTCCATGATAAGACAGGAATGAATTTCCACCGGATTTATCAGCGAATCATGCAAATAGGGAAGAAAGATGTCACCAGTTTCACTTAAAAGGTAGAGAATGCATATAATCGAAATGTTTTCGCTTTATTACGATGCTGATGCTTTAGCGTATTTCAAAATGCGAATTTTAGCGTTTTCAACAACGTCATTGTTGCTCCAGATAATTCACTAGATATGTCTTCTTAAACCATCTATTAAGAGTGACCGCAAACCGAAAAAAAGGGGGAAGGAAGGAAAAAGCTTTTGTCACCGTTGAATCCCTCCCCTTATATATATATATATATATATATATATATATATATATATATATATATATATATATATATAACTTACTGTGATTCAATAAAAATAGGACCGCAACTTTCGCAGCTGCAACGTAGTAAAAACATCTTACGTTAGTGAATGAACAGAGACAGACTCCAATAAAATATTAGTGTTGATTAAGTCTTTTATTTCATTATTATACACTTATATATAAGTATTTGGGATGTAAGGTCAGGTGATGCGTAACATCACAGCCTCTCCTTGACAAATGTCAACCCCGCCTTCTCGCAGTACATCCTGTTCCCACTAAAGGGGCTCTGACGACCGCCAATAGCGGTAAAACTATGCCATCGGGATTAGAGGAAATGCTATCCCACACTCACCAACCCGCTTGGCCAGCGTGGTGAGTTATGGCCAAACCCCTTCAAAATGACTCCACAACTTAAATCTTGGCCCTCAGTCTCCGGCAGCTAGAATGTACCTGGGCAAGGCAGCGGCCATTGCGACGTGAAGGCAGAGGGTGCTAAGAATCCCCGGAGGACCGGACTAGGCTGCCGTCTGATGCTGACCTTGCCTACGTATAACGGACGCTCCCTATCTTCTGATTCAAGGCTTCTTGAATTGGAAGAGGAACTACAAAGGATCAAGTGAGACATCGTCGGGCTAAGTGAGGTAAGGAGAAAAGGAGAAGATCTCGTTGAACTGAAAAGTGGACATCTCTTCTACTATCGTGGAACAGATACTGGCAGAACTAGTGGTGTTGGATTTATAATAAACAAGAAACTGAAGGATAAAGTTGTAGAAGTTGAAAGTTCCTCTGACAGAGCTGCACGACTCGTTATCCAACTCTCGAGAAGATTATTCAAACTTATGTACCCACCACAAGTCATCCTGAAGAAGAAATTGAAGAATTTTATGAGGAAATTTGTCATCTAAATAATAAAGGTAAGCAGCACTTAAAGATAATTATGGGAGATTTCAGTGCAAAAATAGGACAACGGCAACAGAATGAAACTTCAGTAGGTAAATTCGGTCACGGCAACAGAAACCAGCGTGGAAATACTCTCGTAGAGTTTGCAGAGGCAGAAGGGTTTTTCATCTTGAACTCCTTCTTCAAGAAAAAGCCACACAGGAAATGGACATGGAGACATCCAAATGGGACGACAAGTGAAATTGATTTTATTATGTGTAACAAAAAATTTGTCATAGAAGACTGCAGTGTGCTAAACAAGTTCAACACAGGTAGTGACCATAGATTGGTGAGATGTAAGATGCACCTCAGCACTAAACTCGAACGTAGCAAGCTCATAAGACAAACAAAATGTATTGACATAACCAACCTTAAAAAACACCATAATACCTACAAGTTGGAACTGAAGAACAGATTCTCTGCTTTAGAAGGCCTAACATCGGAAGAAGTGGATATTTCTGAAGTTAACAGAAAAGTAACCAAAGCTCTTATGGAAACAGCAACAAAATTAGCTGGGTCTAAGAACAAGTTGCATGTGAACAAATTATCAGGAAAAACCAAAATGTTGATGCAAAAAAGAAGAGAGATGAGGACAACTAAAGAAGATGTGACTTCCAAAGTGGAATATATAGAGCTATGCAAGACAGCACGAAAAAGTATCACTGAAGACGTAAGGAAATTCAACTGTGAACTAGTAAGGAAAGCAATTGAAAACAACCAAAGCCTAAAGATAGCAAAGGGACATCTCAGTAAGGGAAGAAAACAGATTATGGCACTGAGAAAAGAAGATGGTTCTGTAACAAGAAATAGAGGCGAAATTTTGACAAGAGTGAAAGATTTCTACTCAAAATTATATGAAAGGGTTGATACATGTACTCTAGACATCATGAAAGGTACCAATACCAGAGTTCTTCCAGTCATCCCAGCAGAAGTTGCACTTGCAATCAAGAACATGAAGCGGGGAAAAGCTCCAGGAGAAGATGGAATTACTGTAGACATCATACAAGAAGCAAGTGGAGAAATCGAAACAGTACTCGCCCAAATTTTCACTCGATGCCTTAATGAAGGAAAAATTCCTGAGGATTGGAACAACGCTACAATGATCTTGCTACATAAAAAAGGTGACATTGAGGATCTCAGGAACTACAGACCTATCAGCCTCCTAACAGTGGTTTATAAAATCTTCACTAAAGTTCTTTCACACCGCTTGAAGGTGACACTGGACATGGCTCAACCGAGAGAACAAGCTGGATTCAGGAGTGGCTACAGCACAATAGATCATATCCACGTACTGAGAGAACTAATTGAAAGAGCGAGGAAATATGAACTTCCATTGTGCATGGCTTTTATCGATTATGAAAAAGCCTTTGATTCGGTGAAACCATCAGCAGTTACAATGGCTCTGAAATCCTGCGGTATTGAAGATGCATACATTAATATTATTAATAACATCTATGAAAATGCAAGTGCAAAGATTCGGCTGTTTGAAAATACAACAGACATAAAAATTGGAAAAGGAGTGAGACAAAATGACACCATATCTCCGAAGCTCTTTAATGCTACATTGGAAAATGTCTTTCAATCACTGAACTGGGAAAACAAAGGGATAAAGATTAATGGAGATTATCTAACCTACCTTTGTTTTGCTGATGACATAGTCATTTTTGCAACTACCCCATCAGAGCTACAGAGTATGATCCAGGAACTTTCTGACAAGAGTAAAGAAGTGGGATTAAAAATGTACTTTCAGAAGACAAAAGTGATGTTCAATGCTTTCTTTACAAGAAATGAAGATTTATCGATTGATGGAGAAAAGCTGGAGATAACATACACGTACGTTTATCTTGGACAGCAGATATCAAGTGAGGGTCACATTGATGAAGAAATTAATCGGCGTACAAAACTTGCCTGGAGAGCTTTTGGAAGAAACAGCAGAATTTTCAAGAGCAATATGCCATTATGTCTTAAAAAAAGTGTTTGATCAATGCATCCTTCCAGTGCTTACGTATGGTGCAGAGACGTGGACCTTAACTAAAAGAGACATACAAAGACTGCAGACAACTCAAAGTAGCATGGAGAGGTGCATGCTTGGTGTAACCAGGAGAGATAAGAAGAGGAACTCGTGGATCCGAAAAATGACAAGAGTGGAAGACATCATGATCAGAGTTAAATCCCTGAAATGGCAATGTGCTGGACATACTGCCAGAAGAACAGACCATCGACGGACAGCCGAAATTTCAGATTGGATTCCAAGGGACAGGAAAAGACCCAGAAGAAGACCACATGGAAGATGGGTGGATGAAATTCGAAAGTATGCGGGAGTGACATGGAGGAGACTGGCACAAGACAGACCGTTGTGGAGGAAACTTGGGGAGACCTTCGTCCAGCAGTGGATTGATAATGGTTGACAATGATGATGATGATGATATAAGTATTTGGAACATAAATGAAGAGCGTGGCTTGATATATGGTGCATAGTCGCATAAATAAAAAAATTAAAAAAAATTAAAAAGCAATTTTTTTTTTTTTTGAAATTGCAAAGAAGAAAGAAATAAAGCAATTATTTTTCACTCCACTCTCCAATAGGGTACTGGGGGCTTATTTGTGATAATATCATCAGCTCTGGAAATGGAGGGAACTTGTATCTTGAATGTTTAGGAATCTGCCATCCAGAAAGCGTAGGGACAGAAGGGTTACCATACAACTACCTAGGTATATTGTTCGTCTGCTTCGGTGTTTGAGGACCGCCATGAGCATCTGAGAGTAGAGGCAGTGCTCGTCCCTGAATTGGCGACAGTGATTTCGGTAGGGCGTGGACCAAATGATGTATGCAGAATTAAGAAAACTGTGCACAACATAAATATTGATGCATAATTTTGGGGATGTTTAAATCAACTAGCCAAAAGGTGGAGACGAAAACTATGTATAGAGATAGATGAAAATAAAAAAAAAATAATGAAGTACACGCTGGAAATAATTGGGCAACAAATGTCTTTGTATATAGTGGAACATTAATTGCGAGGTTAATTGTGGACATTGTGAATTTCGAAGAATTTTTGGGGAGCAGAAAAGAAAACAAGATATATAGATAAGCAGTCCCCCGCTGGGCCAAGCCTCTTGAAGAGAAAAAGTTTGAATAGCACGCAGAACACAGCGGAGTCGGGAGGAAAAGAAAAAGGGGAAAAAAGAGGACCGTTGGATGCTTTTGAACTCTCATAAGGTTAGGAATGAGCGCTGACATTCTGTTGAGAAATTTCTCTCTTCGATGAGGAAATAAGAAACGCAGCTCTGTTGTAAACACGACCATACTGAGAGGACATTAATCGGGGACATAAAATACTTGGGTATGGCGAGTTCAAATGTTCTTTAATCTACAACGAGAGAATTACACAATATATACGACGAATGATGATATTTACAGTATGAGTATGTTACAGGTGAGATTCAGGGGGGAAAAAGAAACATAAATAAATATTCTTTGAATTTAACAGACATGTTCATGATGAGGTTACAATACTTGTATACATATGCTATGAACAGTTGAAATCTTGACATTGATGAATGTTAACGGAAAGCAGATGAGGTTCTGAATAAACAAATGAAAAATGTTCACTGTAAGAGAAAGAAAAAAAAATTGTTGATGATCGGGTTAAAGTAAAATCCAGACATTTCGCCAAAAAGTGTGAAGCATCCAAGAAGCTAAAATCGACAAAGGCACGCTAATGCATCGCATGTCGCAGTGAAAGCATCGGCAAAGGCACGCTAATGCATCGCATGTCGCAGTGAATGCATCGGCAAAAACACGCTAATGCATCGCATGTCGCAGTGAAAGCATCGGCAAAGGCACTCTAATGCATCGCCTGTCGCATTGAAAGCATCGGCAAAGACACGCTAATGCATCGCATGTCGAGGTGAAAGCATCGGCAAAGGCACGCTAATGCATCGCATGTCGCGGTGAAATCATCGGCAAAGAGACGCTAATGCATCGCATGTCGCAGTGAAGGCATTGACAAAGGCACGCTAATGCATTGCATGTCGCAATGAAAGCATCGGCAAAGGAACGCTAATGCATCACATGTCGCAGTGAAAGCATCGGCAAAGGCACGCTAATGCATCGCATGTCGAGGTGAAAGCCTTTTGCCATAAATTACGTGTAAATTGTAGGAGCGAGCAAGGGAAGGATGCGCTTAAAAAGAGGCAGTCGTGAAACAGCTCCGAAAGAAGGAAGACTGGGTTTGAAGGTTTAAGAGGCACAGGGTTTGAAGGTTTAAGAGGCACTGGGTTTGAAGGTTTAGGAGGCCCTTCGTGAATTTAGGACGGAAGTCGACAGAAGATAGACCGATTGCGGGAAATGTGTCCCGGAGCCCAGGTAATTGGCCTGTGAGTGGCGTTGTATACAAATGAGACACTGATTAGACTAAAAGTAAAGTTGGTTTGCGTATACCGAAGTATAGACGGAGGGTCCCGATATAGAAACCGAAGCTAGGAGCGACGCTGTTGAGGAATCGTTGGTGGTCAGTAATTTGTCACCGAACAATGTGAGAAAATTCACCCGTGGAAAGTAAAATCGTCCGTGCCACTATTTACTCAGCCTGTACATAAATAATCCTGAAAGAAGGACGGTCCTATGAAAAGTCGTGGACGGAAGGCCGTACTATCGCTAGCACCGAGACGCCATGCCGAAGTCAGATTCATTAGATGCTGCTGCACCCAAGAGAGCTAATGGACAGCCGGACGGAGCTGCTGTTCTACACTTTCGTTGAGTCTTCTGAGGAGTTGGGAGGTCTGGGGATCCTGTCTGTGCGTGTGCTCATCCCCCTCATAGAGAGAGGAGATTGAACACCAACCCAGTTTCGTAAGGCAACTGCGCTCGCATCCTGGAAGTGTCATCGTGTAAAAACAAAGCGAAACCAGGGTCTTCCAGTTACGCACCGGATATGCTTCCACTGCACTACAGCGGCATCGAATTCCTCCAGACTCACACACACCGACAGTCAAGCCAATTTGGCAGGTTGCCTCCTGATGCCTCGCACAATGCTGGGGATTCATCAAAGATGGCGAGCACCAACCGAACAAATAATCAGAAGGCGAATGCATTACCAATACAGACACCCTACGTGGGCCAGGAACATTAAACAGAGGTTATCGCTCTTTCCACGTTTATAAGTGAGTCGCAGAAAAACTCTCATCGGCCGCCACCGGGAATCGAACCCAGGGTCTTCCAGTTACGCGTCGGATATGCTTCCACTGCACCACAGCGGCTCCGAATTTCTCCAGACTCACACACACCAACAGCCAAGCCAATTTGGCAGGTTGCTTCCTGGAGCCCCGCACAATGTTGGGGATTCACCAAAGATGGCAAGCAGGAAACGAACAAATAATCAGAAGGCGAATGAATAATCAATACAGACACCCGACCTGGACCAGGAACATCAAACAGTGGCCATCGCTCTTTCCACGTTTATAAGTGAGTCACGGAAAAACTCTCATTGGCAGTTAAAAACTCTCACTGTTCAGTTGCTGCTGTTCATCTTTGGTGAATCCCCAACATTGTGCGGGCCCCAAAGAAGTAACGTGCCATGTTGTTTGGCAGTTTGTTGTATGTGAGTCTGGAGAATTTCGGGGCCGCTGTAGTGCATTGGAAGCATATCCGGCGCGTAACTGGAAGACCCTGGGTTCGTTTCCAGTGGCGGCCCATGAGAGTTTTTCCGTGACTCACTTATAAACGTGGAAAGAGCGATGGCCTCTGTTTGATGTTCCTGGTCCACGTCGGGTGTCTGCATTGGTTAGTGATATATTTATCTTATTTTACCTTTTATTAAGTTTTTAATTGATTAAATATGTCTGTCGTCTTGTGCCGACCCCTTTATCCGATTGTGTTATTCTGAGTGTCAGTTAAAATTGTTCTCAATTGGTCAATAAGTTTCAGCTAATAATTCTCTCGCCTCAATGAGACTTCGGCGATAAAGAACCCGGAATAATTTATTCTCATTTTTCTAAATGCTAATGTCTGCCTCCTGGGCATGACTATCGTCCGGCAAACTACCACTCTAAATGTTTGAAGTGTGATTTTCTTTTGATTCGGCCACCCCTGGATGTAACATTATTTGGCGGCAGCGGTGAAGATTTTCGCAAGGTGTATGTCACATTATGAATTCTTTTTTCGAGAGAAAATGCTTTGGTACAAGAAGATAGTGTTACACAAGTTTCATAAGGTTCTTGAATTTATTCATTTCCAATTAGAGAATATTCAAGAATAGGTCTTTCTGTAGACAGAACAGAAAATCATATTTAAGATGTTATCTGTCAGGTCGCCTACGGTCATTAGTAGAATTGTAAAAGCATCAGCGCTTCCGATGGAATTTGAACTTAGTACATTGACAGTGTTCAATTGTTTTACGATTTTATTAGCCTACATAGCAATTAGTACATTGCAATCCGAAGACGCTATCTGAAGACTAAATGATTTTATTTCCTTTGGAGCCGATGAACGCTCTTTCCTTCAAGCTAGGGGTTCTGACAGAGGAGGGTTGATAGAGAGTTGGACGACACAGAGGTCAGGCCAGAAAAAGAGAAATTGGAGGAGAGGTCGCGAGATAATGATCTGCGGAAGGAGCGCATTTTCCTCTCTCAGGTGGTAATGAGGAATTGCTTTAATGCCCATCGTGAAAGAATGAAAAGTTACGCAGATATAGAGCAAAACGAAATAGCGAATAACCAGCAAGAGCACTGAAAAGTTCAGGATTAAAGAACTAAGACGAATTCCAGGACAAACCAATAAGGAGAATTAGATGGTAATAAAGAATAAGTTTAATGTCCCATAATTGTTTTTAATACCTTCTTCGTAATATGCTTTCTTTATAACAAACACTACGAACTGCAATTAGGATTAAATATCGAACCCGTACGAGATTTCTAAATAGCACTCTAACAAAGCCCTACAACAGAAGTTCTGGCTCACGCTTCGGATCTTTGTGGTCTCAAAATTCGTAGGTGTTTTCTAGTGACGCTCTGGCAATGCCATTATACAAATGATGAATAACGAGCTACTTACGTATCTTGAAGATGCATGCTACTTCCTGGCAACCCACAAAGGTGCAGACCTGATGGCGCCCGGTAATGACTCTAATCGAAGGACAACAGTTGTAATATACCTTTATACGTCTTTGTGGTGTGTCCCAACTATTATCTTGTGTGTCGGGCAGCAGCATATTCTTGGATGTTCCGCCCGTATTGTGCTGCCAGCTTGGGGTAGATGACTTCCGAGCGCGCCAACCTGGAGTTCAAATATTACTCATTAACAAAAACAACGCATGCACAAAACGTATAAAGAAAAGAGCATAACACAATAACAACCAATTAATTAATAACCAGGAACAGTATAACCAACTATACTTAAAACAGTACAACTACAGTAGTAATCCCAATTCATTGGCGTAGAATAGAAATCAAAGTTTCCAAGCTTTCGCACATCAACCAAGTGGCTTTTTTTAAGGAAGGTAGACTGCAAACTGAATAGTAGAAAACTTCAACAGCTTGAATGCGGTGGCCTGACTAGGCAATAAAAGAATAGATGCGAATGTAATTATTCGTTAAAGAAACGAGGCGTCATGTTGGGTGGGTGCGCGGTAGTGTGGGAGAAAACGCAGCATTATTTGAAGAACTGGTTCCAAACTCGTGGCAATTCTAGAGAGACGCTATCATTGCAAGCCTCACTGTTGGTAATGACATTTAAGGTTTCGCGAATGGCAGTAGATTTAGGGGTAGAGTTGGAAGCTAATTTCTTTACACCATCCTACATAGGATCAGTGGACTTGAGCCTGAATTCTCTGGGTACAGTAGTGGTTACTTTTCCGTCCCTTGTGTCTTTTTTATGTTCGTTGAATAGCATAAACACCCGCCTCGTTGAGAAGAGGGAGCTTGTCAATATTTCTCTTAAGCATGGTATAGGAAACTTTTCTTAATCTGTTTCTAGGGGACTTTTACTTCAAACACTGAAATCCACTACCCTCTTTATCCATAGCTTTGATAAAAATTTTCATCCAACCCAATTTGATGTGGAGTGGGGGCAAATAATTTTTTTCGGAATAAACGAGTGATTTATTTCACACTCTTTTCCCCAGACCCTAAACTTTCTCTCAAAGGCCACTCTTTGACCTCATAATGATGTTTCCTATCCCTACTGTCCCACTCGCGCAAAAAATAACAAAATTTGATATACCCTGGTTGCATTCCTGTTTAGAAGTCCATCTACATTGAGGTGCACGCATGTTTGCCACACGCGTTCCGAGTAATTGATAGATTTAAAGAGAAGATCCATATTCTGATGAGTTTCTTTCATGTGTGCAGCACAGGCCAGTGGTACCGACGGGTAAATGTTTCCATTGTGTAAAAACACCGCCTTTAAACTTAGTTTGGAAGAATCAATGCAGGGACGCTATTCTTCAAGACTGCGGTTCCTCCCTAACTCGGAAAACAGTCGATTAATATCATTGTAACAAACAAGATTTAACAACCACCGTGAGCAACTCAACTGGCTATAAGTAGGCTGTCCCTAATTTGAGGCCACTGGTTTTAGGGGAGGGAGAGAAGCACCGCCGTAAGACAAACTCATAAGCCATGGCTCACTCGGGATTCGAACCCGAACCAGTCTTGGACGAACAGACCAAAGGCAGTGCCTTAGACCATTCGACCACAGGGGATGCCCATCGACTTCTTACTTATTCGTATTTGGCAGTTCAGTATCAAATCTCCTTTCGTCTTGCTTATTGTCCCTGACTTCAGTCGTCTCCTTGTGACATTATATCACATGATACCGCATACGCAATTCAGATGCTGCCAGTTATGTGAAACATGTGACGGAAATGTTTGTGGGAAGTATATCAGCTCGTCGACACATCTCGTGATGTCATACGCAGGTCCGTTCTTACCACTTACTTGATACAAGTAAATGGAACTTTTACAACCATCCCTAGCGCATAAAATAAGCTTGCCAATTTGCTCTGTATAGGTAGCATGAAAGAATTGTAAAGGCGGGAAGAAATAATTGCATTCAAAGGGATATCTTAGAATGCAGTGCCGCCTCGGTGGCAGAGTTGTCTTAAAATCTGGCTTCTGACTATTCGCACGAGATGGGCACGGGCTTCAGTTCCGGGTGAGGCATGGTTGGTGTGCTTATCTGATGGCTGTCCCTTGTCTGGAACCAGTGGTGACAGTTATTACAGGTGTGACTGCTTACAGCTGTAAGTGTTGCTCATGGTGGTCTTTGCAATATTGGATTAAGCCTAGAATGGGTAGGGAGAGACAAAACAAGGCTTTTATGTCTACCGATGCATGGCATTTGGGGAGAAAAGATGAAAAGATATTAAGACCAAGAATCAGATAAGAAGGGATGTCCTAAGAACTTTTAAGAAATTGGTTACTTTGAAAAATTGTTTACTTTGAAAAAGTTAGTGTGCTCAAAACAGGCATGTAGCCTGAATTAATGATGCATGGAATAATGGAATAGGACTTCGTTTCTATTTTGTTGGTTTTTGGAACACGAGGTAATGATTAAGAGGGATAGACTGTGGTATTCGTGTTGCGCCGCTAGAGGTGAAATTCTTGGGCCGTCGCAAGATGAACTACTGCGAAAGACGAACTACTTGCCAAGAATGTTTTCATTAATCAAGAACGAAAGTTTGAGGTTGGAGGGCGATCAGATACCTCCGTAGTTCGAATCATAAAGGATGCCAACCAGCTATCTACCTGAGTTCCCCAAATGACTTGGCGGGCAGCTTTCGGAAAACCAAAGTGTCTGGGTTCTGGAGGAAGTATGGTTGCAAAGCTGAAACTTAAAGGAATTGACGGAAGGGCATCACCAGGAGTGGAACCTGAAGCTTAATTTGACTCAACATGGAAAATCTTACCCGGTCAGGACACTGGAAGGATTGACAGATTAAGAGCTCTTTTTTGATTCAGTGGGTGGTGGTGCATGGCCGTTCTTAGTTGGTGGTTTGGTGGAGTGATTTGTCTGGTTAATCCCGATAACGAACGAGACTAGCCTACTAAATAGGCGTCACGATGACTTCAGCCGGGAGTTCTTCTTGGAGGAATAAGTGGCGTTTAGCCTCACGAGACACAGCAATAACAGGTTTGTGATGCCCTTAGATGTCCGGGGCCGCACGCGCGATACACTGAAGGAATCAGCGCGTGCTTTCCCTATCCGATAGGACTGGGCAACACTTTCAACTTTCTTCGTGATAGGGGTAGGGGCTTGTAATTGTTCCCCTTGAACGAGAAATTTCCATTAAGCACGAGCCATAAGCTCGCGTTGATTACGTCCCTGCCCTTTGTACACACCGCCCGCCGCTACTACCGATTAAATGACCTAGTGAGGTCTTCAGACTGTGCTCGGAGTGGCCGCAAGGTCGCGTCGGCGTGCCGGAAAGATAACCAAACTTGATCATGTAGAGCAGTGTTTCTCAAAGTTTCAACATCTGTGTACCCCTTCTAAAATTTTCGTAGCCTGAGTAGTCCCCTTCATTAAGAAAATGCACTAGGTACACCCCCTCCCTTTCTGTTTGTTTGTTGCTACTACAAACACTGCTTTCTTTCGTTTAAAAGACCCAGTTTTCAGCCAGCGATCCATATTCTTGAACTTTAAAAACCGGAAAAGAAAAAGTTAAATAATAATTGTCAAAATCTATGGGGCTTATTTATTAACACAAAATAATAACAAACCTTTTCTATTAACAATTAACAGTATAACACTTTAACTAACAGGCGTGTATGTGACCTGCAATAGTCAGCAGTAGACTGCTTGTGTTGCACCAGGCACCGCCCTTGATACAACGTGTCTGTATCGTGGCGCCGGCTATCAATGTAAAGTGTCAGTAAATCAACACCTGCTTGTCACTCATTCGCAGCGTACCCCCGTCAAACTCTACCCGTAACCCCAGGAGTACGTGTACCACACTTTGGGAAACACTGATTTAGAGGAAGTTAAAGTCGTAACAAGGTTTCCGTAGGTGAACCTGCGGAAGGTTCATTACCGACGTTGTGATCTCACGATTACGCATGTTTCTTAGTCCCAAGTTGAGAAAGAAAAGGGTCTCGCTCCGCCCACAGAGAGCACACTACCTCGAACGTACTTCTTTTTCGATGCAAATGAAGATCAGAGTAGAAGGAGAAGGAAGAAGGTGAAGGACTTGTGTGGACGTGAAATGGAATGAAGGAGTTAATGAGAATGCCAATGCATTTTAATCCTTATTCAGCAATGTAAGCGTGAAGAAAAAGCTACGTGTGTGTGTGTGTGTGTGTGTGTAATTAATTGAATTACTGAAGCTCATCGGAAATCAGTGCTTTATTCACGTTAGCTATGATTCAGCAGTAACGAAGTCCCACACTACTATTCCAAAATGTTTTACCTTTTTGATTTGATGCTCATCACCCGTGTGGTATTTTTTGTATCTTATTTAAATTATCGAAATCTAATTTTTTGGTACCAAAAAATGTCCTGTTCTCTTTCTTTTTTTAATTTGTGTTTTTTTTAATGTACTTAGCCTGCCTTCATAATGTTTGCACTGGTGAAAATATCTTAATACTTATCCCTTCACTGAACCATGAGTTGCAGGTTGCATACTTTCTGGTCAATCGAAGCATGCATATGTCTCTACTTGCATTTAGTATGACCTCATATTTCCGAAAAAACTATATCTCTGGTGTATACGTGTATAAGATAGTATAGGTGAGCTGCATAAATTTTTTATTTGTTTTACTTTCAGTCACAGGATAGAGTTCATTTTAAAAGCTTTCAAGCAAAATTCTTTTTTCTTAAGTTATTGATTTCTTGATGAAGATTCTACCTAAAGTGTTTCGTTCATATGTAGATAAGCATCGATTACTTAGATTTCCTGCCGATGACTGGAAAAAATCTTGTAAAAGCATTTTTTCTTGGTTTTGTCTTGTTTATCCGTATTCTAAATTAGAGACGAACTTAGCTTTCCTTCTGCTCTTGGCACCAATTCGTATGTCTGCCCGCATTTGTTCTGAGATGTTCTTGTCAAATAGATTGTGTTACAATAAATAAATAAATAAATAAAATGAAAAATATCATGCATTTGATTCTAATTCTGCAACTGTTTGACTGACGATCCCTATCCGATTTTGAAACAATTTTCTAATGCAATAGCTTTGTGTGTCCGTGTGTGTCGAACTATGTATTTATTTCATTTTGGGATTTCAAAAAATCTCTTTGTGGCTGACAGAACATAAAAAATCATTATTTGAATGTGTGAAAATTGCAGAATTTTCTATTTTAACGTGGTTAACAATTTCCCCCACAACAAATTCTGAAAAACGGAATTTTGAGATTTTTAAAAAGACGTTCTAAAATAACTAAGAATTTTTTTTAATTATTGGACGTAATCAAAATCAGTCAAGATTTCTTTTGATGCAAGATTGACCACATAATATTCTTAATTTTTCCACTTTTGTATTTCCCTTTCATAAATTTCCTTCCAGAACCTAAAATTTGTGAAGTGTTCTAAACCCTTGAGAAGAGGAAAACAACAATTGACAGATGAACGTGTTCCTGTTTAAATTGCAACCAAGATAAAATATATCAACCAATCCTTTATGTTTGTAACACATTAAAAGCACGTGCTAACCTCCTGGGTCATCTGAACTTTTAAGCAGAACATGGATTTTTCTTTATATTCTTTTAGTTATATTATACAAAAAAACTGAGAAACTAAATATTTAGCCACAAAATTAGTTTCAATTAATTTTTTGCTGCTGCGTTTCAACGTGCTTAATTTTTAAAAACTTTGCTACCCCTGAAATCTAGCACTTTAAACAGGTACAATTGCACGTCAGGCCCGTATCCAGGCAGTGAATGTTGTGAGTGGTGGTAGATGATTAAGGTCGGGCAAGGATATAAAGCAGGTTGGCAAAAGATATAAGAGAGGTCGAGCACTGGACCGCTAGGTGGGTAAAAAGGAAACACAAATCGGGTGCCACCTGTCCTGACCCTCCCTGGGCTATAGCCTGGGTGTAGTGAGTCTGTGAATGAATGTATCACACATCTGATCAGCAGTCGTAATCCTGAACAATGCTTTGAAAAATAAAAATAAAGCTTTCAAGAGCTAAAGGGAGATGATGTTCGTTTCCTATGCCGTGTATGAACTCAGTTGCACATGGCGTACTGAAAATTCATCCGATCATGAGGTGCGGCGTGGTAGTAACAGGTTAAAACTAGATTATTACTACCGTGAAGGTTCCCCAAACTAGATAGCATTTGTAAAAGGAATGATCAATCTTTCAATGATAAGTATGGCATTTATTTCCTTACAGCAGCTTAGCTTAGTACTCTTTTACTCTTTTCTCGTAACGATTCTTTCGAAGCTTGAGTTTAGAGACCAACCACCTGCTTCGGAAATGGTTTTGGGCCGCGGATGGTCTAGAGGTCAACGTTTGTGACTGCCACGGAGAAACCTCAGGTTCGATCCCAGGCAGGTACGAACGCTCGTACCACTAAATATCCGCCGTGCGTCGGATGGGCACATTAAGCCGTCGAACACCGGGTACTGGTCCCCCCGGTAATAAATAAGGGAGTCTTTCTCCCACTTTCTACCTCGCTTCCGTGTCACTTTCCTATCAGGCACTCTAGCCTAAATGTCCTAGCTTCCTATTCCTAAGGGTCGTTTAAGACCTGGGGTCAGACACTCCCTTCCTGAAATCCTCTACGTATGATCTGATCTGAAACTTTTTTATTTTTTTTTTTTTTGGATCAGTGAAGGGCTGCCCTTGTTCTGATGACTTTATGGCAGGAAGTCAATGACACCATCAGCTTAACGGTCTCACTGGGGAGTGTCAAGTGCTTAATATCGGTAGCAACGGGATTCGACCTCCGACGAATAGAATGCTCTAACCACTACGTCGCTCTCTAAGGCATTTATCAAACTTTTTGAAAATATTTTTTCAACATAGTTTCACAAAAAATTCTTCTAAAATTCATAGTTGCTTAATATTTTGTGGCATGCATTCAAAAATTATTTTTCTTTTTTTTTTTTTGGAGGGGGAGGGGGAGTAGCTTAGAAGAGTATAATAATCGCCCGTCCCTGATTTTGAAACCCTGACTCTACGGAAAAGGAGGGAGCCGGCATCGTAGTACAAATGTACCATCCGTGCCTTATCCGCTAGTGGAACTAGCCAGAAACCTAGGCTACTGATCACTCGGCCAACAGATCGGACCTAATTTTTCGAAGACTAGAGTATCATTTTTAGCACGCAGTAGAGCGTCGAAAATCCGATCTAATTGGGACCTCTGACATTTCGGATTATCGAAAATAAGTCTGAGATCCGAAGATGAAAAGACTGAAAGTGGCCCTATGCAATATAGTATAGTAGTGTTTCTTATGTACTGAGTGGTCAGTTTATTAGAACCACTTACGAAATAATGTGTTGAACTAGCTTTGGTCTTCAAAACAGCAGATATTCTTCTCAGCATTGATTAGACTGTTTTAGTAACGTTTGGTGAAATATTGGCAAACACATGCCGAAGAGCATCTACCGATTCATACAAATTGGATGGCAAAGGATTCAGAATTTGATGTCCCGTTCGATTTCATCCGACAAATGCTTCATGGGATTGAGGTTTCGAATCTGAGGTAACGAATGCAGCCGGAGAAGTTTCCATCATGTTTCTGAAAACACTCCCAGACAACGTGGGCATTGTGCTGCGGAAATATTCACACCATAGAATAGAGAGTAGCCATCGCTGGATGAACTTAATCAGAAATGATGTCAAAACACACTTCGGCATTCAGGCGTGGGTTTGCTCGAATCAATGGGCCTGAAGTATCCCATGAAAACACGACCCACTCTATTACCCTGCCAACATCAGGCTGGCGAATCACGACTATGAAAGATGGACTCCTGCTGTTATGCTGTTTTTCCAAATTCTCAGTTTTCCATCGGCATGGTGCAGAGAAGAAATGCAGCTCTCCAAATCCGATGAGGTGTACCGTCGGGTATATAGACAAAACCGACCTCTAGTGAGTACGGGGGCATCTGAGGTGATTGTTGTATCGCAAACTGTGCAATGTATGGCGCAAAAGCCGCTGGAGTGCCTTTTGTCATTGTCCTAATGGAAATTCTCTGTTATTTGACTGTTGCATGTACAGTATGTTGGCACAGAAAATCTGGCATTCCTGCGTACACCTCGGCTTATCCTAGACTTTTGCGACCACAGGTCTTGCGCTCACCGCCGTTTTTTGCGGCGTCACACTCTCCGTATCTTCTTACCAGAGGCGTGACGGGGGAGGGGGCAGGGGAGGGATGCAGTCGGGGCGGATGCCCAGAACGCAGCTTAAGAGAAAGAGCGCAAAAATAACTGATTGCAGTTTGATTTAAAGTAGAAATAACTTTTGCACCAGTTTCTGGTGCAATATTTTCACGCCATACTTTGTCATCATTTGTAGAAGTTACTTGTATTCTTCGCCATTTTCGGCAGCTTCAGCAATTTAATATTTCCCATTTCTTCATCAAAATGTGCCGGAGATGTTAGTTGTTCATATTCAAAAATTAAGGCGCGGTTGTACGTAAAGAATGCTGTACGCGGTTGTACGTAATACGGATGCCCTTCACATTGTTGAAGATTATCTGGGGTTATTCGATCGTTACTGCAATAGCCAGCCTCGACTGTCAGCTGCATTTGGTTCGTTTGATGTGCTGCCGCAGGCCCGAACTTCTAAGCATTTAGAAAAAGCAGTCACAGTTTGATTCCGCCTTTCATGTAGAGATAACGGAATTTATTGGGATGTGACATTTTGTTTTGACAAGCAGTGTACATTTACGTGTGTGCGTGTATGACGCCCAGGTGGCGCAGTAGTCTAAGCGGTGGCTCTTTCCCTTTCCTGGAACTAGTAGACTTAAATTAAGGCGGGCGACTGCCTACTCAGCTTTTCACGGTGCTCACTAATTCCACAAACAAACAAAAACATATACACTGAAGTGCCAGAAAAACTGGTACACCAGTCTAATACATGATAGGTCCCCCGCGGGAGCGCACTACTGCAGAAATACGACTGGGCATGGACTCCACTAGCTTCTGGAAATATGCTGTAGACAATGCACACCATACTTCCTGCAGAGCGTTCCACAATTCGGGTGAATTCCGAGGTTTCGGATTCCTGTGTTCGATAGCGCGTTGCATAGCATCCCAAATGTGTTCTATCACGTTTAGGTCTGGGGACTTGGGTGGGAATGACAGCACCCCAAACTCTGGTGAATGCTCCTCAAAACATAATGTGGCGTCCTGACACTTGTGTGCACACAAGTATGGAGGTTCAATGTCCTGTTGGAACAGGCCCAACCCATCAGCATGAATGCAGGACATGAACGGGTGTACCTCGTCAGAAAGATGCGCACATAGCGTTGGCCGATCACTGACGTTTGTAGACGTACCAGGGGTCTCAGTGAAGTCCAGCTAAACACACCCCATACCATTACGGACACCTTACCAGCCGGTACAATTCCCTGTTGACAGGCGGGATCCATGGCTTCATGGGGTTTGCGCCGCACACGAATCCTTCCATCTACCCGATACAGTCGGAAACGCGACTCGTCAGACCGGGCTACTTGTTTCCAGTCATCAAGTGTCCAGTTGCAGTGTTGCCGTGCCCAAGCGAGGCGCATAGCTCTGTGTCGTGCACCCATCAAGGGGACTCGAGTTGGGCGTCGGCTCCCAAAGTCCATATCTTGCAGGGTACGTTGCACAGTCCGGACGCTGATGCTTGTTGAGGCTCCAGCATTGAATTCCGATGATACCCGCGAGAGTGTTGCACGCCTATCCGGTGAGACGATTCTTGACAGTCGACGATGGTCGCGTTCACCCAATTTCTTTTTACGGCCACACAGGTACCGTAGGTTGGAGGTTTTGCCGGAATTCTTGTAGTCACGGTACAGCCTTGCAATGGTCGTCCGTGAAAATCCGAACTTCATTTCTACCTCCAAAATACTATGGCCCATCTCACGAGCGCAAACTATGACACCGCGTTGAAAATCGCTTAAATCGTTATTACTTGTCATTCTCATACCGAAAACAGCTCTGACAGCTGGCAAGGATGTCTACCGCTTTATATACACACTGGCGGACGCAACCGAGTACGCGCATAGGTGACGTTGCTATGTATTTTGCATAAACTCATCTGTACCAGTTTTTCTGGCACTTCAGTGTATACAGAAGATAGAAAGATAGATGGGCCCGTAATACAGTGCTCCAGGCACTGGCTTCGGATCACTGGTTCGAGTGGGCCTGGGTTTGAGTTCCGGATTAGGCGGTGCTCCTGCGTTCTGGCAATGGTTCTTCCGAATCCTAGGAACCAATGGAATTAGAGACCAGGGACTTCTTGTAGACCTTAGAATTTTTTACGGTTGTCGTATAACCCCGAAATGAAAAAAAAAAAAAAAAAAAGGAAAAGAAAAAAAAAGAAAGGAAGATGGAGGGCACAATATTCTGTGGTTTGCCCAGGGCGCAGAAATACCTAGTTGCGTCTCTGTTTCTTATTATTGGGTTGTCGGAAAAGTCATGACGCATTTTAGCCATGTTTTGCAAAGGTCATTTATTGATAGAAAGAACAAAGATCAATCAATGATATAATGCCCGTTTTGTTCGATAACCTTTTGCCATCTTTCAGTGAGCTGCAGAATGCCTTGTTCATAGAAAGACCTGTCTTTCGGGGCGAAAACCTTTCCAAGGTGCTGATTTACAGCCTCATCTGAATTGAACGTTATACCACGCAAGGACTGTTGAAGCGAGCGAAAAAAGTGGAAGTCTGACGGTGCAAGGTCAGGCGAGTATACTGGGTGTGGCAACACATCCCACCCAAGTTCCAATAATTTTCGGCGGGTGATCAAATTTGTGTGTGATCTCGCGTTGTCGTGATGGAACGCAACACTTTTACGATGAACGAGATCTGGACGTTTCTCGATGATGGATTCGTTCAAACTGTCCAATTGCCGACAGTACACATTCGAATTGATTGTTTGGTTCCGTGGTAGGAGCTCGAAATACACGACACCTTTAAAATCCCACCACACTGAGACCAGAACCTTCCGCTGATGAATGTCTGCTTTGGATGTCATTTGAGGCGAAGCAGCACGCCGGGACCAAGACCGGTTGCACATTGTTGTACACAATCCACTTCTCGTCACCAGTTATCATTCGCTTCAAAAAAGGATCGTTTTCCTCACGTTTAATGAGCATATCGCAGATGTTTATACGCGCCTTCAATTGAGCTTCTTTGAGTTCATGAGGAAACCACACATCGAGCTTGCTTACGTATCCCAGCTTCTTCAGGTGGTCGTGAACGCTTGAATGATGGAATTGCAATGTGTCTGCAATCTCTCGTGTCGTTTAACGTGGGTTTGACTCGATCAATGCCTTGATTTGGTCGTCATCAACCTCGGTGGGCCTCCCCGGCCGAGGAGCGTCGTCGAGGTCTGACTCTGAAATCACCAGCACGGAATTTTGCGAACCACCGCTGGCGCTGACGTTCTTGTAGAGCATTATCACCGTACACTTTACGCAACTTTTTACAAGCTTGACGGGCGTTCTTCCCTTTACGGAAGTAAAACAGTAAAATATGGCCTAAAGGCACAGTTTGGTTTTCCATCTTCAACTTGATGTCAAATCTCCGCAAATCAACCACATCGCTCACTATACCTTTTAGACTGCAGCTAGAACTGACACCTGTCAAATGCCATAGCGATAACAGAGGTCCGCATGCCTCTAGTACTTCCAAAACCACCCAACCGGCATCGGGTGACAAAATACGTCATGACTTTTCCGACAACATAATACATTACTTATAAACATTGAACAAATGCAACAGTTTTGCTGCTGTTCGGTCAATTCCTCCAAGCACCCACCACTATCATCCTGTGCACAAAGTGCGTTAGATGACGTCGTTTTCCATTAGACAAGTTCAAAGTAGGATGCGCATCAGTGTATTAGGTACGTAAAGGCAAAAATTAATTATTCAAAGTGTGTTCTATAATGCATGCAATTATTATAATTTATACATAGTCATAAAGGAATTATGACCCGTGTTCATGTGTAAGAGATGGACATGCCACATATTCACATGTAAGGAATTGAATTGCGCTTCTGGAAAGGACTTCGCTTTCTCACGGAGAAAACAACTTTTTTTTTGTTCGAAGCCATTGTTAAAGCTGTAAATGTCTAGCGTGGTTCGAATGGCGCGAACGAGGCACGATTCGGACAATCACAACGGAAACACGGAATTACGGAGTGCACTTAGCGGCTACACAAAACAGTACATTTAGATGTTTTCTCATCGAGCTGGACAAAGCTCAACGGCAAAAATCGCCAGTCTGTCAGGTCGACTGTATTCTTCTTTGTAACGAGAGCATGTAGCAAATGTTTGTATATTATATTGATGTATCTTTGAAAAGTTTTATTTCATGCGACGGAGGCGAAGATGAAAATGACACGTGGTGATCCCGTTGGAAGATAAGGATGGCAGGTGTGCGTGATAGAGAAGGCCAGCCAGGGTGTGGTCATCCGAGTTGGGAGCCGTTATAGCCGGAGGGAGCACAAGTTTGGAGGAACCAAAAATTTCAGAGTCAGGTTGTCACGCCTCAGGGCCGCGAGCCGAAACATATGCTGGGCACTCTCCCAGGAGGAGGAGGAAGAGGTCACGTGTGCAGAAAAAGAGGGGAGTTGGAGTCAGAGTATAAACTGCGATGCACTAGCATTAGGACGGGGGGGGCATAAGTTCTCGTACCAAATGTTGAGAGGCGGAATGAGGTTGAGCGCTTCATGATTGAAGGTTCTGAGTTGTAATAACTCGTGTTAGGTGGGTTTCCCGAAAAGAGTAGCAGCGAAGCACGGAGAAAGTGTCAAAAGAGTTAGATATATTCCAAACTTATGTGGCTGGAGGAATTAAGCCGATTAGTGGAGTGCAGATTGGAGCAGTAATAATAGGCTCGTCTCAAAGTAACGATAACATAAGTCATTTTCAACGAAGCCGTCAGTCGCACGAAATCAGACTAGGAGACCGTGAACTTTCTTTAATAAAATTGTTAAGTTTATATTACGGAGTGATTACTTCAAAAATTGTCAAATGTCTCATTTAAAGACCTTCCCTCGTTTCCTCGATTAGCAGATCACAAGAGTAAAGCTGAGGAAGAGAGCGCCTGGGCATTCGTTCTACAAACGAATCTTAAGTACGAACGAATCTCATTTAAATTGCTGGTGTGTGGAGATGTGCTGAATGAAATAAGCTGACGCCATGCAGTACACGGGCAATACGCTCATCCCTACAAGATACTTCAACAACGGTTTGCATAAAATGTTCCACTGGTTTATTTAAATGGTTCCTTTATATAATATCTAAGAAATTAAAGCTTTAAATCCCCCCCCCCTTTCTCTCTTTCTTCTCTCTCTCTCTCTCTCTCTCTCTCTCTCTCTCTCTCTCTCTGTTACCTTCTTTGAAAAAATGTTGCCTAAGTTTCACGAATTCGACTTGCGCGATGTTATCCAGTGGCTCATTTCTGGTGCAAATTTCAAGTCCATTTCTGATGCATCCTTTCTTTCAATGTTATATGTATTTCTCGCTGCATTCGGTAATACGTCCCATGAAGTTTGGTATCCCGTACCGATTTGTCCAAGGAGTTTAATTTGTAGAATCCAGATTGGTAAAATGGTACGACTCATTCAGTATTCATTAGGCCAATGTTACAATCGTGGAATACTCAAACATCCAATAATCGTTTCTCCAGCAGTATGATACGTGACATGTTAGGATTCGTCAGTTCGCGGGCGCGCGCGCTTTTTGTTTTGCCTATAGAGCCGTGAAAGCAGGCTTGGGGTGCCCCGGTGGCGCAGTGGTCTAAGCGATGGCTTCTGATCTTTCGTCCGAGAAGGATCCGTGTTCGAATCCCGATGAGGCATGGATGTTGTGTTTGTCTTACGGTGATGGCTTTCTCCCTTCCCTGGAACCAGTGGCCCTGAATTAGGGACGGGCGACTGCTTATAGCCCACTCAGTCGCTCACGGTGGTCGTTAAACTTCCGAAAAAGAAAGCAGGCCTATGACCGAGGAAAAACGTCGACACTGATCCTACAGCTTCTTATTATACAGTATTAAAGGTGTAGTTTTTATAGATTCCAAATTGTTAGAAAATTATATTGTAAAATCTGTAAAGGCCGTCAAATATGTAGCAACCTAACTGCTAAAATCCTTGTGAGGAAATAGAGAACCACCCGCTCCCCTCCACATTTGCTTTTGACGTTCTGTGCCGTAGGTTACTAATTAATGAAAGAGAATAATAGGGACGAAGAAAAGTACTGGGGCTTAAAATAGCATATGTGGTTGGCACACGGAGAGTGTAAAACTCATAGTAACGTTAAAAATAAGAGTAAAATTTTATTTATAATAAAAGCCGAATTTTTTACATACTTATGGTATATGTGAACAACTTTTTAAAATTGATGTAATTTATTTTTGCAGCACTGGTAATTGTAACGTTTTAATTATTATTAATTTAATTATAAGTTGCAAGAATATTGTAATCTTTTTGTTCCAGCAAATATCCATGTAAATACAATAACATAGCGTCTGTTATATGTCAAAATTCTTAGCTTTAATTGAAATTCCAAGTACCATAATCTAATAGAAACGCAAATTCAGAGTATGGAAAGTAATACTGGAAGGATTGCATAGACGAGAATAAATTGCTCTGTTATTAAATTCCAAAAATCTAATGCAATTTCAATTTTATTATCAACAGGACCGCATAGCTCTCGACAATTTTTAATTGTTAGAGTATGTAAATAGAGCTTGCAGTCCGTCTCCATATATTCATACTTTTCGAAGAAATTGCAAATAAGGTATTGAAATATCATTTAACCAGGTCATGTGTTACGTAAAACACACTGCTCAATAAATTACATATGTGTATACCCACCAGCATTAGACGAAATGTTTCATTTGAGAAACAACTAACTCCTTTACAGAAATTATGTTCCGCAGAATCATCCGATTTAATGAATTGCACAATTATTGCATCGAAACTCAACGAATTCGTCTAGTGGAGAAATGAACATTGGAGAGATCCTATTTTCGAACGAACAAATACTGTATAAGAAAAACGCCGTTGCACAGACTATGGGGACCCGACGAAACATATACACTGCTGGCCACCCAAAATGCAACACCAAGAAAGACACGAGATAGCAAAGCCAGATTTACTGGACGCATAACAACAGATACAAAGATGAAACGATTGAGCTTGCAGGCCCGTGCGACTTGCGGAACACGCAGAAATCAATAGTTCGTGTGGCCTCCATGGCTGGCAATAACGGCCGCTACACGCCGCGGCATCGAACAAAAGAGGCTTTGGATGTGGGCTAGGGGTATGTCGGTCAGGCTGCTTTCACACGTGCCACAGTTCATGAGGCGTAGCCGCGGGTGGTGCTTGCCGGGCCACTCGGTTGCCGATCAGCGACCAGACGTGTTCGCTGGGCGACATATCGGGAGAACAGGCTGGCTACGGCAGCAGTGACACCTGGTGGGCAGTGAAGAATTGTTGCACGATGCGTGCCACGTGCGTGCGCGCATTGTCCTGTTGAAACGTGGCCGCTGGCAGGTCCTGCTGGTAAGGGAGGACTACAGGCTCCAAAACGTCGGAGATGTAGCGGTGGCTGTTGAGTGTACCGGCGATGCGTACTAGAGAGGTGTGGGTGTCATATCCAATTGCGCCCCAAACCATAACGCCAGGCGACGGATCGGTATGGCGATGCATAATGCAGGCGTCATACAGTCTATCGCCGCGTTGCCACCACACGCGGATCCAACCATCGTGGTGTTGCAGGCAGAAGCGGGATTCGTCGGAGAAGACAATTTCCTGCCATTCCGTAATCCAGGTGCGGCGTTCAACGGCCCACTGCCGCCGCACTCGCCGGTGGTGTAACGTCAATGGTATTCGGAGCAATGGGCGCCGTGCGACAAGTCCCCGCTCCTGCAGACGACGTCAAACGGTACGCGCTGACACAGGTTGTTGCGCAACACACCCTAATTCCTGCGCTAACGTTCGCGATGTGGCGGTACGAGCCGTCAATGCCCGCCGCACAACATGCCGGTCCTCTCGTTCGGTGGTGTGCCGCGGCTGCGGCAATCGCTCACGTCGGTCCGTCTGTCGCTCCTGCATCCAACGAATCCATACTCGCATCACTGTGGCTGGATGTCGTCCCACACGGGCGCCGACGTCTCGGTGCGATAAAACGCTGTGGCGATAAGCCACTATTCATCCTCTGTCGAACTCCGAAACGTGCTGGAATGACTGCCGTATTCTTCGACGAGGCATCAGGAAGCCTCGCAAGCACAGGTCCGGCAGCACAACACACTACCATTACTCACACCCCGCCTTTTGTGCACCCTTCTTGTAGTGCTTCTCGGTAGCGTGCCGGGCGCACATGTTTTGCTTATGCCCTGCAATGCTAATCGTTTGCATGCCCTTCTCGCAGGCGGCGCATGCTGCAAATGTCAGGCCAATCGGATGCTTTCTTCTTGGTGTTGCATTTTGGGTGGCCAGCAGTGTAATTAGACAAATGGGTATAGGATGAATCGCTTCTTTTTATTAGCACGTCCTTTGTAAAAAAGATCGTGCTTATGTTATCGGTTTGTCCGTCCGTCTGTAGACACGATATCTCTGCAACTAATAGTCCGATTTGAAAAATTATTTTATTTTTCTTTTTGCATGAGGAAGCTTGAAATGTGCGAATGATGATCCGTTATTTCGGTTTTTTTTTTTTACAATACACAATTTTGCCGCTAGAGGGTGTAAATGCAGACGATATCGAATTCAAAGTACATTTTATTCCATACATTTGCTTCTAAACATTGAATTAAAATAATTCCTATACCTACGATTCCATTCATGTAGAAGACTATTTTAGGTATAGTCACTTTTCAAGTTACGCGTAGATTCTTCGTTAGGGGGCGTAAAAGTAAATTGCGTTTCCCTTGATATATCTGCTTCTAAAGCTCCGATTAAAATTTTTTTTTTCTTCAGCGGATACAGCTCCTGCTGGAAAATCTTTTGCATATAATTTCAAATTTTTGATAATGAAAGCGTTGGCCACCAGGGGGCGGAAGTGTTAATTTTTGCCTCTAACGTGTTTGACATAAAGTCAGCTTCTAAAATCTCGATTGGAAAATTTCGTTCGTGAACCGATACTAATCACGTCGACAAACCTTTTCGGAATATTTGCTTCCTAAAATATTGCATGGTTTATCCGCCAGGGGGCGTAGATGTATATTTTATTTTTGTCAATATCTCTGCTTCTAATGATCCGATTTGAACAATTCTTTCTTTATTCGATAAGGTTTCCGGTGTGACATGATTTTCAAATAATTTCAAAATTTTCAAGTAATTCATAGACTTATCGCTAGGGGGCATAAAGGTAAATTGCGTTTCCCAAGATATCTCTGCTTCTAAAATTCTTGAAAAATTCCTTCTGCACCGGATACAGATCCTGGTAGGAAAACCTTTGCATATAATTTCCAATTTTGGTAAAAAATGGTTTGAATACTAGGGAGCGTAATGCTTAATTTCCGCTTCTGATGAATTTGTAACAAAAACTGAGCTTCTAAAATATCCATACTGAAAATCTTCTAAATACGTGGCGTCAGTTGAATAAATAAGTACATCGCTCTTTCCACGTAGTAACCACACACGGCAACCGAAAGATTGTTATTCGGCCGCCGCCGGAGATATCTAGCCGAGCGTGTTAGCTTTCCACCAGGGTGGCCAACAATCCACGGCACTATGTGTGTATTTCAGTCAGCTTTTGACATCATAAATCCGTAAGATGGGCTCAGCTACTGAAATGTCTCCATCTGGTGGGCATTAAGGGCACTGGCTATGCGAGATCCAAAGTGAAAATTCTCTAAATACGTGGCGTCAGTTAAATAAATAAGTACATCGCTCTTTCCACGTTGTAAACACACACAGCAACCGAAAAATTGTTATTTTTATATATATATGTCCATATCTCTGCTTCTAAGAGTCCGATTTGAAAAACGTTTCTTTGTTGGAGTGTGTTTCCGCTGCGAAATGTTTCTCCCCGGCAGCGGTCGAATAACAATTTTTCGGTGTCTGTGTGTGGTTACACGAGGAAAAAGCGATGTACTTATTTATTCATTCTAAAATATCGATTGAAAAAAATTCTTTTGCAGACTGATACTACTCACGTCGACAAACCTTTTAGGAATATTTTCTTCTTAAAATAATGCATGGTTTCCACGCCAGGGGGTGCAGACGTATTTCTTATTTTTGTCAATATCTCTACTTCTAGGGGTCCGATTTGAAAAATTCCTTCTTTGTTGGATAGTGCTTCCGATGCGAAATATTTTTCACATAAATTCAAATTTTCAAGTAATTCATTGACTTTCCGCTATGGGGCGCAAAAGTAAATTGCGTTTTTAGCACGTCTTTTGTAAAAAAAATCGTGCTTATGTTATCCGTTTGTCCGTCCGTCTGTACCCACGGTATCTCTGCAACTATTAGTCCGATTTGAAAAATTCTTTTTGCATTCGGAAGCTTGAAATATGCGAATGATGATCCTTTATTTCGTTTTTTTTTTTACGATGTACAATTTCGCCGCTAGATGGCGTAAATGCAGATGATGTCGAATTCAAAAGCACGTTTTATTCCACATATTTGCTTCTAAACATCCGATTGAAAAATTATTTTATCTTTCGATTCCATTTATGTCGAAGAGTATTTTAGATATTGCTTCTTTTTCAAACTACGCATAGATTTTCCGCTGGGGGGCGTAAAAGTAAATTACATTTTTCCCGATAACTCTTCTTCTAAAACTCCGATTTGAATTTTTTTTCAGCGGGTTCACCTCCTGGTGGAAAATCTTTTGCATAAAATTTCAAATTTTTGGTAAAGAATACTTTGGCCATCAGGGGGCGTAAGTGTTAATTTTTGCTTCTGATGTATTTGCCATAAAATCTGAGCTTCTAAGATATCGATTGAAGAAAGTCTTTCGTTGACTGATGCCAGTCACATCGATAAACCTTTTTGGAATATTTTCTTCTTAAAATATTCAACAGTTTGTCCGCCAGGGGGCGTAGAAGTAATCGTATTTTTGTCAGTATCTCTACTTCTAGGAGTCCGATTTGAAAAATTTCTTCTTTGTTGGACAGTGTTTCCAGTGTGACATGTGTTTCATTTAATTTCAAAATTTTCAAGTAATTCATAGACTTTCCGCTAGGGGACGTAAATGTAAATTGCGTTTCCCCCTATATCTCTGCTTCTAAATCTCCGATTTGAAAAATTCGTTCTGCACCGGCTACAGCTCCTGATGGGAAATTGTTTCCACATAATTTCTAATTTTTGTTAAAAATGGTATGGCCACCAGGTGGCGTGAATCTTAATTTCTGCTTCTGATGTATTTGCAGCAAAATATGAGCTTCTAAAATCAAGATTTTAGAAAAAGTCGTTTGTTGACCGATACTACTCATGTCGACAAACCTTTTAGGAAGATTTTCTTCTTGAAATAATGCATGGTTTCTACGCCAGGGGCGTAGATGTATATCTTATTTTTGTCAATATCTCTACTTCTAAAAGTCCGATTTGAAAAAACTTCTTTCTTTGTTGGATAGTGTTTCCGATGCGAAATGTTTTTCCTATAAATTCAAAATTTTCAAGTAAATCATAGACTTTCCGCTAAAGCGCACAAAGATAAATTGCGTTTTCTGCTCCTAAAACTCCGATTTGAAAAATTGTTGCTGTATCGCATTCAAGACCTGATGGAAAATATTTTTCACACAGTTTCTAATGTTTGGTAAAGAATGATTTGGTCACCAGGGGTCATAAGTGTTAATTTCTGCTTCTGATGTATTTGTAGCAAAATCTGGGCTCCTGAAAGCACGACTAATTTTTTTTTTCTTGGACCTATACCGCTCATATGGATAAACCTTTTGAGAATACTTTCTTCCTAAAATAATGTATGGTTTTCCCACCAGGGGACGTAAAGTCGCATCTTATTTTTGTCGATAACTCTGTTTCTAAGAGTTCGTAAGCTCACGATTCCGTTTACAGCAAAATCTGAGGGATTAAAGACCCGATTGAAAAACTTCTTTTTTCCGTCAGATACTATTGTTTTCCATACCGGTTCCATTGACTTTGAATAGCTTGGATGTATTTAATTTGCGTCAGAACGGATTCAAAAGACGTGCTTATTACACCCGAAAATTTGGTGTCATCTTTCTTGTTTGCGTTATTTCCGCTTCTAAAACTCCGATTGGAAAACATTTTTCTGTATCGCTTACAGCTCCTGATGGAAAATGTTTTTCGTAGAATTTCTAATATTTAGTAAAGAATAGTTTGGCCACCAGGAGGTATAAGTGTTAATTTCTGCTTCTGATGTATTTGTAGCAAAATCTGGGCTCCTGAAAGCACGACTAATTTTTTTTTTCTTGGACCTATACCGCTCATATGGATAAACCTTTTGAGAATACTTTCTTCCTAAAATAATGTATGGTTTTCCCACCAGGGGACGTTAAAGTCGCATCTTATTTTTGTCGATAACTCTGTTTCTAAGAGTTCGTAAGCTCACGATTCCGTTTACAGCAAAATCTGAGGGATTAAAGACCCGATTGAAAAACTTCTTTTTCCGTCAGATACTATTGTTTTCCATACCGGTTCCATTGACTTTGAATAGCTTTGATATATTTAATTTGCGTCAGAACGGATTCAAAAGACGTGCTTATTACACCCGAAAATTTGGTGTCATCTTTCTTGTTTGCGTTATTTCCGCTTCTAAAACTCCGATTGGAAAACATTTTTCTGTATCGCTTACAGCTCCTGATGGAAAATGTTTTTCGTAGAATTTCTAATATTTAGTAAAGAATAGTTTGGCCACCAGGAGGTATAAGTGTTAATTTCTGCTTCTGATGTATTTGCAGCAAAATTTGAGCTCCTGAAAACTCGACTAAATTTTTTTTTTTCTTGGACCCACACCGCTCCCATCGAAAAACCTTTTGAAAATACTTTCTTCCTAAAATAATGCATGGTTTTTCCGCCAGGGGCGTAGAAGCATATCTTATATTTGTCCATATCTCTGCTTCTAAGAGTCCGATTTGAAAAAAAAATTCTTTGCTGGAGAGCGTTTCCGCTGCGAAATGTTTCTCATATAAATTCAAATTTTTCTGAACGCATTAGTCTGCAACCAGAGGGCAGAAGCTCGCGATTCTGTTTACAACAATATCTGCGGGATTAAAAACCCGGCTGAAAATCTTCTTTCTTCTGTGAGATACTATTGTTTTCCATATCGGTTCCACTGACTTTAAATAGCTTTGATAAATTAAATTTGCGTCATAACGGATTCAAAAGACGTGCTCACTACACCCGAAAATTCGGTGTCATCTTTCTTGTTATGTATTTTCATCGGACGAACTTGTACTGGACCAGTCTCCAAAGACGAATCAAGATTGAATCATTTTTCATTGAATGAGTCGCACCAGACTATTTTCCTGAGTGCTGGAGCCATCATTCTTAACAGCCATAGTTCTGGACAAGCAGCCTTCCCTGTAATAAGAATGACATTTATTTGCAAATACTTACAATTCTTCTTTGTTTAATAAAATGCAGGAGAGGATGTTGTTTTCTCCTGTGACATGTTTCACCCCACACCCTATATTAAGACGGTCTGGTCGCTTCTCACCTCTGTTCCTCAGTTGCCCTACCTTTTCTCTCCCCACGACAGTACTTTCCCTGTATTTTTACTTGGCCGCCTTATCAGACATTCAAACAAAACCGACATTTTACCACCAATCTCCGTCATTATGCATGCACCTGTTCCTCATCTTACGTACAACCCCTTGTCGGCCCCCACAACTTGTCATCTTTTCTGAAGAACGGAGATTCCAGAAACAAATTCACTTTCTTGGACGCCGCTTCCCGGTTCAGAGCTTCATCTTTGAGAAAGCAACAAAAAAAAAAAAAAAAAAAGAGAGAGAGAGAGAGAGAAAAGAAAAAGATCGATTAAACCCACGGGTTTCTCCAAGTACGCCATACATGTATTGCTTCCTCCTAACAAAATAATGTTTTTGTGGCTGCATGACCTCTTCACGTGAGTTTTAGAGTTTATGTACGTATGAGACAAACCATAATCTACACATATCATGTAGATGCATGCATACATACACTCATTGTCATATCCGCGCACCAAGAAGGAGGCGTCGGATTGAAATGAGATTTTAGTAGTGAGATGGTACATACGAAGGACAGAAGTGATTACAATATCACAGCAGCAGGACGATTTCCCGCGGGCAAACGGTACACATTCCGGTTAGCGTTAGTACCGCGTCGGACCGCTTGGTCCTCGCATACATGCCGTGATACCGTCCGGCATGGAGTCAAAGAGACTCCGTATGTTATCCTGGGACAAATTGGCTCACGCTCTTCGCTACTGACGCTGTAAATCACAAACAAAGGGACATGCAGAAAGCTGGCGTTCCATCTGGTCTCACACGTGTTCGATGGGCGACAGATTAGGCGATCTAGCAGGCCACGGAAGCGTCGAAGCATGACGTAGTCAGTCCTGTGAAACACGATCGGTTTGCGGACGGACGTTATCTTGTTGGAAAATAGCTCCGTGCCGCTCCACCAGGAAAGGCAGTACATGGGGACGCAGGATCTCCTGTACGTAGCGCTGAGTTGTCAACGTCCCTCGGATCACTGTGAGGTAAGTTCGGCTGTCATGCACGATGACTCCCCAAACCATCATGCTGACAGTTCAGGACGTGTGCCGCTCTACAGTGAGGTTGGGATTGTAGCGCTCACCTGCGGTCTTCCACACTCTGACACGGTGGTTGTATACTATACGTCGCCAATCCTTAGACACGATGGTCGTAGTGGCCTAAACCTCGTCAATCCTAGACACAGTGGTCATAGTGGTCTATATTTCGCCAATCCGTAGCATTCTACGTTGCTCGCTGCTGACACCACTGCAATCGGCGCCGACGCTGGTCAGGTGTTAATGGCAGAAAACGTAAGGGCCGTCGAGAGTACAGATTCGCCTCCACCAGGCGTCTGGAAATGGGTCTGGCGGACGCAGCAGTCCCTTGTACAGTCGGCACATGTCTCAGGATATTGGACAAGGACGTCGTTGCATCTGTGCGTGACGCTCTCACAATCCCACGGTCGTCTCTGCTGGTGATGTGTCTGGGTCGTCCAGAGCCAGTCCGCCGTGCCTGAGTGCCTTCCCGTGTCCTTTGCTCCCAGCACGATCGCACCGTACGCACCGGCAGGATCGCACCGGCAGGCCCAAATAGCGGCCGATTCTGCGCGCCGACCACCCTACCTCCCTCATCCTGACGATATGACCTCGTTCAAACTCCGTCAGTTGCCCGTACGTACATTTACGGCGGCACCTCGGCATGTCTATCGCTCGGGGATCTCACCTGACTCTTACCGTGCACTTCGGCACGAATGTGGAGTCCCCTGCGCGGCGGATTGCGATTGCAGCGCCGGTCTTTGACTCGCGGGCATGCGGAATCTTACGAAACTTTAATCATTTGCATGGCTGCCCTCCCCGTAGCTATGTGCCGAGTTTCGCATTAATCGCCTGTTTTTTTCTTGGTGCGGGGATATTTAGGACAATAAGTGTATGTACACACATACACTCGTTGCAATTCATTCAGGTGTAAGGTTTGGATCATGACATCACTGTATCTGTGACGGAGCGAGAAAAAGCTCTTTTTTTTTCTTGAAAAACGACAACAGAGTAAAATAAAGAAGGGGGGAGGACCTTTTCGGACATTTTGCATTTTCTAAGCTCGCCTACAGGGCTGGGCGACTACTCATAGTCTTAGATGCTTACAATAGTCATTAAATTCCGAAACCATGAAAGGTAAACAAAGAGAACCATTGTGTGTCGTTTGACTTACTCTCTTTCCCATCGTCTTGGGTTGTTTGCTTGTGTTTTGTTTATGCTTTTTCCCTTTCTAAAAATTCTTTTGGCAACGTGTGTCATCTACATGTGTCTTGTTCTTCATACATTCTTCAATGCATTTTTTCTATTGATTTTTGGTATGCAGTTTTCTATTCTTTTTTTTTCCAGTTCTTAGACTTATAGCAAATCAAACAACTATAGTGGTACTTTGTGTCCACACAAAAGAAGACTGTCGGCGATAATGGCAGAGAGCTTTGTTTACTGCAGATCATTTGCAGAAATTAATAATGCTATGAATACAAAACTTTTTGCACTGGCAGTTTAGCTTCTCTTTTCAATTTCTTTTAAAAAAGGGCTGTAAAGAGGAGCTTATTTTATTGCATCTTCTTTTCTTTACAGATCTGACGACAGCTTTACAAAACATCACTTACAGCTTTGGATTACGGAGTTTCATGACCTAAAGGGATCATCTTAACGAATGATTTGGAAAGCTTCATTGAAAAGAAGAAATGATTTCGACATTCTTAAAAATTGATATAAGTTGGTAAACCTTAAAAGAGCGGTAGAAATATTCAGATATTGTCCTTGTTGTTCTTAGGGTGATGAATTCTTCCATTCTGGTATGACTAAATTAAAAACACATTTCTCTGCAGTGCCCGAGATCTTATGGACGTAACGGTGAAATGATGGGACGTTGCTTACGGCATCCAAGAGACATTTATGAATGGGTTAAAAATGAAACTTCTGCCTTAGATATGGGCCAATGTAAAGTCGGCTTTGTGAGCTCGTACTAAGCAGAAACCATTTGTGATGCGTACGAGGGTCTATAGGAAACTGGTACACAGATTTTGTTTTTCAAATGAAAGCATATTAATGGCCGAGCATGATTTCAAACGAAGATCTGTTGTCTGTCGTCGACGTCTAAGTGGCGCTATTATCGACTTAGAAAACGAGGCAACGAAGCAGTTGAAATTGATGACCTTATAAATCCTTGACAAATGTCAACCCCGCCTTCTCGTGGTACATCGTGTTCCCACTAAAGGGGCTCTGACGACCGCCAATAGCGGTATAACTATACCATCGGGATTAGAGGAAATGCTATCCCACACTCACCAACCCGCTTGGCCAGCGTGGTGAGTTATGGCCAAACCCCTCCAAAATGACTCCACAACTTAAATCTTGGAACTCAGTCTCCGGCAGCTGGAATGTACCTGGCCAAGGCAGCGGCCAGTGCGACATGAAGGCAGAGGGTGCTAAGAATCCCCGGAGGACCGGACTAGGCTGCCATCTGATGCTGACCTTGGCAACGTATAACGGACGCTCCCTATCTTCTGATTCAAGGCTTCTTGAATTGGAAGAGGAACTACAAAGGATCAAGTGGGACATCGTCGGGCTAAGTGAGGTAAGGAGAAAAGGAGAAGATCTCATTGAACTGAAAAGTGGACATCTCTTCTACTATCGCGGGACAGATACTGGCAGAACTAGTGGTGTTGGATTTATAATAAACAAGAAACTGAAGGATAAAGTTGTAGAAGTTGAAAGTTCCTCTGACAGAGCTGCACGACTCGTTATCCAACTCTCGAGAAGATACCAGGCTCAGATTATTCAAACTTATGCACCCACCACAAGTCATGCTGAAGAAGAAATTGAAGAATTTTATGAGGAAATTCGTGATCTAAATAATAAAGGTAAGCAGCACTTGAAGATAATTATGGGAGACTTCAATGCAAAAATAGGGCAACAACAACAGAATGAAACTTCAGTAGGTAAATTCGGTCACGGCAACAGAAACCAGCGTGGAAATACTCTCGTAGAGTTTGCAGAGGCAGAAGGGTTTTTCTTCTTGAACTCCTTTTTCAAGAAAAAGCCACACAGGAAATGGACATGGAGACATCCAAATGGGATGACAAGTGAAATTGATTTTATTATGTGTAACAAAAAATTCGTCATAGAAGACTGCAGTGTGCTAAACAAGTTCAACACAGGCAGTGACCATAGATTGGTGAGATGTAAGATGCACCTCAACACTAAACTTGAACGTAGCAAGCTCATAAGACAAACAAAATCTATTTACATAACCAACCTTAAAAAACACCATAATACCTTCAAATTGGACCTGAAGAACAGATTCTCGGCTTTAGAAGGCCTAACATCGGAAGAAGTGGATATTTCTGAAGTTAACAGAAAAGTAACCAAAGCTCTTATGGAAACAGCAACAAAATTAGCTGGGTCTAAGAACAAATTGCATGTGAACAAATTATCAGGAAAAACCAAAATGTTGATGCAAAAAAGAAGAGTGATGAGGACAACTAAAGAAGATGTGACTTCCAAAGTGGAATATATAGAGCTATGCAAGACAGTACGAAAAAGTATCACTGAAGACGTAAGGAAATTCAACTGTGAACTAGTAAGGAAAGCAATTGAAAACAACCAAAGCCTAAAGATAGCAAAGGGACATCTCAGTAAGGGGAAAAAACAGATTATGGCACTGAGAAAAGAAGATGGTTCTGTAACAAGAAATACAGGCGAAATTTTGACAAGAGTGAAAGATTTCTACTCCAAATTATATGAAAGGGATGATACGTGTACTCCAGACATCATGAAAGGTACCAGTACCAGAGTTCTTCCAATCCTTCCAGCAGAAGTTGCACATGCAATCAAGAACATGAAGTGGGGAAAAGCTCCAGGAGAAGATGGAATTACTGTAGACATCATACAAGAAGCAAGTGGAGAAATCGAAACAGTACTCGCCCAAATTTTCACTCGATGCCGTAATGAAGGGAAAATTCCTGAGGATTGGAACAACGCTACAATGATCTTGCTACATAAAAAAGGTGACATTGAGGATCTCAGGAACTACAGACCTATCAGTCTCCTATCAGTGGTTTATAAAATCTTCACTAAAGTTCTTTCACACCGCTTGAAGGTGACACTGGACATGGCTCAACCGAGAGAACAAGCTGGATTCAGGAGTGGCTACAGCACAATAGATCATATCCACGTACTGAGAGAACTAATTGAAAGAGCGAGGGAATATGAACATCCATTGTGCATGGCTTTTATCGATTATGAAAAAGCCTTTGATTCGGTGAAACCATCAGCAGTTGCAATGGCTCTGAAATCCTGCGGTATTGAAGATGCATGCATTAATATTATTAATAACATCTATGAAAATGCAAGTGCAAAGATTCGGCTGTTTGAAAATACAACACACATAAAAATTGGAAAAGGAGTGAGACAAGGTGACACCATATCTCCGAAGCTCTTTAATGCCACATTGGAAAATGTCTTTCAATCACTGAACTGGGAAAACAAAGGGATAAAGATTAATGGAGATTATCTAACCCACCTTCGTTTTGCTGATGACATAGTCATTTTTGCAACTACCCCATCAGAGCTACAGAGTATGATCCAGGAACTTGCTGACAAGAGTAAAGAAGTGGGATTAAAAATGAACTTTCAAAAGACAAAAGTGATGTACAATGCTTTTACAAGAAATGAAGATTTATCGATTGATGGAGAAAAGCTGGAGATAACAGACACGTACGCTTATCTTGGACAGCAGATATCAAGTGAGGGTCACATTGGTGAAGAAATTAATCGGCGTACAAAACTTGCCTGGAGAGCTTTTGGAAGAAACAGCATAATTTTCAAGAGCAATATGCCATTATGTCTTAAAAGAAAAGTGTTTGATCAATGCATCCTTCCAGTGCTTACGTATGGTGCAGAGACGTGGACCTTAACTAAAAGAGACATACAAAGGCTGCAGACAACTCAAAGTAGCATGGAGAGGTGCATGCTTGGTGTAACCAGGAGAGATGAGAAGAGGAACACGTGGATCCGAAAAATGACAAGAGTGGAAGACATCATGATCAGAGTTAAATCCCTGAAATGGCAATGGGCTGGACATACTGCCAGAAGAACAGACCATCGATGGACAGCCGAAATTTTAGATTGGAATCCAAGGGACAGGAAAAGACCCAGAAGACCACATGGAAGATGGGTGGATGAAATTCGAAAGTATGCGGGAGTGGCATGGAGGAGACTGGCACAAGACAGACCGTTATGGAGGAAACTTGGGGAGACCTTCGTCCAGCAGTGGATTGATAATGGTTGACAATGATGATGATGATGATAAATAGGTAAATACACGTGTGAATAGTGATTGAAAGCCGCGTGACCCCTATGTTTGGGGCAGCCGGCAGCTGGATCCCGTTGCGTTGGTTGAGAGCTCGATCCCAGCCGTATTGTTCCAACCACCAAAGACCCGCCGTGTCTCGGTGGACATGACAAGCCGGCAAACTCGGAGCATTTTTCCCCGTTAAAAATAGAGCCATCCTCTCTGCCCATCCACTCCCCTCCCAACGAAAAATCACCCACAGTCACGTCAACCCACGTCCACTCCCTCCCATCAGGGTTCCCAGACCCGCCCCATCCACCTCGAATTCCGGACGCTGCGGGCAGCCAGTTCGCGAGCCCTAGCAGCTGCGCTGAAATCTTCTTTGGGTGGAAACCCGGCTCAATGCGTTATGTAACAGTCGGCAACAACTGAACACTTTGTCGTCAGAACAACAAACAGCCTTCCGTTAATAAATTAGGGGCGTCATCCATCAATACATAAATGCGTTCAATATAGTGCTCTAACGGGTTAAGGTTGTTGATATAGCCATGGCCACGACAGTTTGTTTCGGGGATTATCTCCGAAATGCCGTCCGTTGGAACCGCAGAGAAGTCTGACTGTCTTCCGCTTCCTCATAGGAATTCACACCAAGCACTTTCATGAACGAAATTGCAAAACATGAAAGCAGGATGAAAACAAAATATTAGCGCTTGGAATATTTGGATTGATAAAACAAGTATGGTGTTCGTGAATCTTACAGACGGTGTGTGAAGAACAAACGTAACAAATGAAAGAAGTCATATGCAAACGGAACTGTGTGCAAACCGTAGAAACTAAGCAACTACTTGTCTTTTACGAATTAAAAGTTTACGTTAGTGCATTTATTTTGGAAAAATATGATTCAGATAACGAAAGCCACTGACGTAATAAGAATTCTTAAAACTAAATGATGTGAAACTCTTAAAACATTATTGACGCGGTTTAGCACAACTTTGTGGATGGGTGAGGTGTATATAATAAATTGTTCGTTTGTTTGGGAGTTTAACGACTTTCGTGAGCAACTCGATGGGCTGGTTATAAATGATCACCCGTTCCTATTTTGGGGTCATTGGTTTAATGGAAGGAAACGATACTGTGCTGTAAGACAAACACATCTACCCTTCACCAGAATTTTAACTCAGATCCATTTCGGTCAAATGGTCTGAAGCCAGCGCTTGACCACTGCACCACCGGGACGACTAATAAATTGTGCTTTCATTGTGTATGAATTAGAATAAAAGCACAGAAAACACATTTTAACTGCACCGTTCTGAAAAAATCGGAACCAATCCATCGTCATCATCCTTGGTAAATTCAGTGCTTATCCACGTAGAAATCTCTTCAGGAAGCATGAAAGTTTTGTCGTCGTGGAGTGAGAATGTAACCCACATTTCCCGGTTTCCGTTTGAATGTGTTTCTGTTTCACCATCCAAAGCAACGCATTTCCGGGGAATTGAAACGGGGGATCTGAACAATCACGTAAACCTCCTTAGTCCAAGTACTTATGTCTCCTCCTCCCAGGAACATTTTTGTCCTTATCAGAAAAAGATCTTCAGTTATGAGTATAAAAAAAAATTCACATCACACAGCCGGTAAGCAAGCTTGTTGCACAGAAGTAGGGGAGAAAGGAGAGTTCTGCGCCTCTGCATGCTGCATGCATGCAGAGCGAAAGGTAAATGGAGGAGAATTCTGCGTCACGCAGAGTGAAAGGTCAATGGATTAGAGTTCTGCGCCATACAGAGCGAAAGGTCAATGGCGGAGAGTTCTGCGCCACTGCATGCAGAGCAACTGGCGATGAGAGTTCTGTGCCTCCGCATGCTATCTGACATTGTTACAAATATTTACGAATGTTTACGAACAAATTTTTTTGCGATGGCAACACGAAGAAAAAATGTTTTGTAGTGGCAACACTTAACGTTGTTTTTAATGAAGTATTTCTTTTTCATTGATTTTTATAGATACACATATATATTGTGAGGAGGGAAGGGGGTGAGTGGATGGGACGTGACATGCAGACTGAGACCTGTTTGATACGAATACATTTTTTTAGCATTTTAAAAATAAGTTTATATGTGTTCTGGTTCTGGAACATGTCGCGGCCTTCCTGAATGTGTTATTGAGAGTTCTAGCACATGCCGCATGCTGCATGTGCTGGATCTCTCAATGTAAGTTTTGGAAAAGCCTTTTGTCTAGGCTGATGAAGAAATTTTTTAGCGGTGGCAACACTGCTAATATAGGAATGTTCAGAGCTTCTACGTTTTAGCCTTACTATTTTTAAAAATAAATTTCCGCGTGAGATTGTCCATACCATCAAACGGGGAAATTTCTTTTTTTTTTTTGAGGATAAAAAAATGTCTTGTTGGCCAACAATGGGATTTGAACACTCCATCCTCTGTGTGAGAGGCAGGAACCTTAACCACTGGACCAACAAGACATTGCTTGTGTTAGCTTTATTGTGGACCCCTTTCCTGATTCTGGCATCGGTATAGCTGGTTAATACACTCCAAATGATCATATTAAACTATAATAATAATAATAATAATAATAATAAATAAAAATAATAAAATGGGAAAACAGTTTTTATACACGGAAAAATTAGGTGCTAACACTACTAATATGTGTTTACTCTTTTGTGTTTTGGGATTTGACTATGTCACATGTCCTACATTGTAGATTAAAACATTGCTATGCGTGTTTATACTTGAATTTACTCATGTCAACACATGTCAACACATGACTCTTTTGAGGCATTTAAGTTAGGAAGTCTACTGATCATCTGACATTTTTTCATTCAGCGATTGGCTGTTCATCTTTTTACCGCAACCTCTCGAATTTCTTTGTTGTTGTATAACTCCAAATTTTCACCAGCTACATGATCTATTCGTGTTGCCGGGATTCGCTGATAATATAATTTTATGATCCCCTCCTATTCTGGATTTGCAGGTCAGCGAGCACTTCACTTTTGCTTGTATCTGCGATCTGTTAACACCTTCCACCTGAGTGAGGATCAGTTGCTTAGCTTACTGACTTTTGATGACTACTTTAGGTCACAGTGGACGCTCTTCAGGGATGATTCATATGGATAACCTACCTGATGATTTTTTCCATTTAGGAAATAATATCTTCGCCTACATATCATCTTTCAACCAAAGGTTGTATGCTCATATCAGACAATTCAACCCTATGGAAAGAAGTGCTATCCTTCAAAAGTTGGAATAGCCATTTTTACAAATCAGTGGATCGAGCTCATGAACGAAAAGAATACTATTTCAAGGCATCTCGTATATGGAATTTCCTCAATTGATTTCCCATTCACTGGGTTTCTAAAGGTGCATATCAATCCAGAAAACCATGAAATCTCTATTAATAAGAAGAAATCAAGCATAACTCTTACGGAGGAAATGTGATCAGAGCTGGTACGCAACTCCTCCAATGTGTTAAATCAAATAGCTGTTGAATTTTGTAAAATCATGTCCTTTCGCAACACGTTTGAAGAAACTTTAGCATCTAAAGGTGAAACTTTAGTAGAGGATTTTCCAAATGGAAAGCAAAGAGAATCATTTCAAGAATTAATATTTATGAAGCAAAAAGAAATGTTACAAGAACTTAAGGACATTCTCAGAGGTGATGTAGTTTCATATTTGACAGAAACAGCACGGCAGAAGAAATGGGATCTTTCTGAAGTAGTATGTGAAGATGAGTATTTCTATACAGCTGTTTTAGCGATCGAACTTGCTCAGATTATTGAAAAATTCTTTGAACGTTTGGAAAGAAGAAATTTAATGAAATATGCAAACGAAGCTTTTCTCAATTCCGTAAAACTAGAAAACATTTTCAGCCTAATCAAAGCTGAAATAGAGCATGATGGTATGGACTGAATAGAGCGAAGAAATGAAATTAGAAAAAAAAAGTCCTTTTCAGGACTACCAAATTTTGTAAAAAGGTTAACCATTATCGTGCATATATTTTATGTAATAAAAAAAAACCAATCCTTTTGAGGACTTCCAAATTTTGCAAAAAGGTTTACCATTATCGTACACATAGTTTACTTTAAAAAAGAATTTCCTAAAGTACTTGTGCTTAATTTTCCTGGTGTGTGTGTGTGTAATAAAAATAATACATTTGTGAGTAAGGATACAAGCAATAAAAAATAACATACGTTAAAAAGTGTGATCGTCCTGAAACCTCGACCTTTGAATGGGTAATACGAGCATTGGTTTAATAACTCGCTCGGTGGACCTTCAGCCGTAGCAAATTCCTTGCATGTGTGTAATTTCAGTTTTCTTTCCTTAATACATATTTCTCCTCTTCGATTTACAACTAGACGAAACTTAACTTTCTAGAAACTAACCTTATCTAAAATGTAGTTGTAAAAAGATAAAAAACAGTCCTTGTCACTTATGAACGTTTTTAAAAACGTACCCTGTCACTTTTCAAGTGAAAATATTTTGCACTTTTAAGATTTCTCACATGTCTGAAAACGCTCCTTTAAGGTAAATGATTTTCCCATGTTATTCTATGGGATTTTTGCGACTATCAGAAAATTAAATTTAAAAAAATCGCTTTCTTAGTGAAAACAACGAAATCATTTTTTGACACTGACCAAAGGAATCGTATTTTTTTCCACTTTTTTTGTGTGAGTGTATGTGTGTGTATGTGCGAGCATAATTTTGCGACACGTCTGACTGAATTTCTAAACAAACTCAGTTCTTTGAGTGAATATGTATATAAAAGACAAATCATTCAGAAATGAAATCGAGCTTTAATAAGATAACCACTGATGACATACAAAGCTTTTAGGTTTCGAAACTTCCTTAAGTTTCATTTTAGCAGGAATACGTTTTAACATCGATTTTCCTTCTTGTACAGGATCATCAATAAAGTTTTTAATTTTTATTTACTTAATGGGTAAGTTAATATCTTTCAGAGCTTTCGCAAATTCACTGGAGGCCGCTACATAGCGATTTGAACTTTTGCTCCTTAGCATGCTATCCATTAGATCTACAATGTTTGAATTTTTTATTATTCGTCCATGATATTTGAGTTCAGCCTTAGGACTTCACGAAATTATTTGTGAGGTCTTTCTAAACACGTCCAAAATATTTTGACCATATCGTTTCATGGTTCGTGGGAGTGATCGTATGATCATATCTTCAATATGATCATTTCATACTATATCATCTTCCATTTTCAGATCAGATTCGATTCATCATCGAAATTTATCTTTTGTGTGGGTACTTTTTTTTCAAGTGAATTTAATTCTCCATTCAGTGTAAATACTTCTTTCATGGTAGGATTTAATATATGAGCTTGATTTCGTTTGTTTGATACTTGGTTATATAACTTTATTTTCACATCATCAGGTGCTTTGCTATGCAAAATTCTGTTCATTTCCTTATCGAGGTCAGATAACATCTCGTCTGACACAATATGGCGTGATAATCGTTCTTCAGGAATGAGAACCATTTTCTTCGCGTATTCCATGATCCTTACTTTACTAACAAAGACGTCAATACACTAAGAGCAGCTGGAATCAACGTACCTAAAAATCCACCCTTCTGAATTAAAAGTTTCCGCTTTTTGTACAATGCTGTTCTTTTGCGTGCTAAATTTCTCAATGTGTGTTTATGTCGCTGCAGTTTGTTTCTCTGAGTTTGAGATAGGGGCACATTTCCTTTTAAAGTATTAAGGCAAACTTCACAAATAGCTTTAATACCTTTGTTTGGACATTTTGATAAAAGATCTTTAAGCACTTTTTTAGGGCACGCATTTATTATATGCAAGAGTTGCAGCTGTTGCTTTGGCAGAGTCATGATGAATAATGGTAAAGTTCAAAACCTTGCTTGATCTCTTATCCATTATATATAAATATGAACTTTGCTAAAGGCGTACCGATTTTCTAGGATGAGAAGGGGTGGGGAGTTAAGCGTTTGATTGTTAAGTTCATACTTAAGTGTCACCGTTGCTGGTAAATATATTGAGTTTCTCCTGGAAGTATGTTAGTACGTAATCTTATTTCTTCTGGTGTGTCAGGTTTTAAGTCCACCATTAAGTAGCTGAAAGCGCGTTTAGTAGCATCCATATACACTTCTTGAAAAAATTTCTGTTTGCCAGGATATAATTGCCTCCTTAAATGAGTTATTTGATTCACATCTCTTCGAGATTTAAACAATAACAAGTAATGGGCATTTAGTGAGATTTCACGCATTTCTTTTCCTTTATGGAAAATGTTTTGCGTAATGAAAAATACGGACATCAAATAAAGGTCTTCGCTCTTTCCACGTTTATAAGTGAGTCAAGGAAAAATTCTCACTGGCCGCCACCGGGAATCGAACCACGGGTCTTCCAGTTACGCACCGGATAAACGTGGAAAGAGCGAAGACCTTTATTTGATGTTCCTGGTCCACGTTAAATGTCTGTATTAATTATTCTTTCGCCTTCTAATTATTTCTTCAGTTGCTGCTTACTATCTTTGGTGAATCCCCAGCATTGTGCGGGGCTCCAAGAAGCAACCTGCCAAATTGTCTTGGCAGTTACCGTATGTGTCTGGAGGAATTCGAGGCCGCTGTATTGTAGTGGAAGCATATCCGGCGCGTAACTGGAAGACCCGTGGTTCGATTCCCGGTGGCGGCCAGTGAGAATTTTTCCGTAACTCACTTATAAACGTGGAAAGAGCGAAGACCTTTATTTGATGTTCCTGGTCCACGTTAAATGTCTGTATTAATGAAAAATACGGATAAATTATAATGGTGACACCCTCTGGTGAACAAGTGAGTTAATTTTTTATAGCTTCCTCATTCTGCCATTAGGTCACCAATAATAAACAATGCTCCGTCTTTGATGTAGTCTTGAAAATTAATTGGGATTCCCTCTACAAATGGGACATTAGATATTTAATCATACATTGCTTGATAAACCCCATAGAACCACACCACTTGTCGCGGTACAGGTTGTATCATTTCTTCTTTTTCTGAAGTAAACGTTTAACAAATTGGGATTTCCCACATCCTGTGGGACCAGCTATTAAAGCTGTGAATGGGTGATATAGTTTCAGTTGATCCATGGTTATAACTGTATAGATTAGTCTGGAAGCAACACAATTTAAATCATAAAATACGTAAAACTACGGTTAAGGGTTTTTATTTCAAACTGCAAATTTTACATTAATTCCACATTTTTTCTTTACAAAATTGTACACCCGTATGTCATTTGTTTCACTTTCCCAGTGAAAGTTTCTTACAATAGATTGCATGCTTCTTCCGCGACATTTAGAGTATAAGTAATAAATGCAAAACTGTCCACATACAGCAGTGAAGGAACTTTGCAGAGGTACTTCATTCGTACTTACATAAGTGAACTTGCCAACAAAACGAGCAATGTGTCCTTTGAAATGTTGAGGTGGATGTCCAAATGAATCAAAGAAGTCCATCGTTTTTGGATTTAGAATGTACATGGCTAGCCAATGTTTCCCAGGATTTCCAAATCTATCCGTATTGACAACAAGGCAGGCTGGAAACTTTGAAATTCTTTTCGGAAGTCGATCACAAGCAAACACTCCTATAAATGAATGGCGAGTTATGTAATCTCGCTTTAGAATACTACCGACTTGTACACTGTTCATATTTTAATTAGAAAAATCACAAGTAATGCTTCTGGATTTGGAAATTTCTATAATGTTTGGAAACTCTGCATAGATCAAAACGGAAATGGTTTTTAACCCTTTAAGCGGCCGATGCATCTGGACCAAATTCTGCCTAAAGTTTTCTGCGCTTCCCAAATCTATATCTTGTCATAGAGGTCTGGATTTACGAAAGCTGTGGCAAAGCGATTTCTTTGACTTTCTCATCTGAGAAGTACCAACCACAAACCTGTCACTTTTCGTAAATTCTCTCTCTCTGTTTCTCTGTCTCTCTGTATCTTTCTATCTCTCTGTCTCTTTCTACATATCTCTGTCTGTCTCTTTCTATCTCTCTCGCCCCTCTCTCTCTTTTTCTCTCTGCCTGTCTGTCTCTTTATTTCTCTCCCCTCTTTCTTTTTCTCTCTGTCGGTCTCTCTCTATCTCTCTCCCCCTCTTTCTCTCTCTTTTTCTCTTTGTCTGTCTCTCTATTTCTCTCCCCTCTTTCTCTATTTCTTTTTCTCTCTGTCTGTCTCTTTCTCTCTCCCCTCTTTCTCTCTCTCTCTTTTTCTCTCTGTCTGTCTGTTTGTCTTTCTCTCTCGTTCTCTATCTCTCTCGTTCTCTATCTCTCTCTCTCTTTCTCTGTTCTAGTACCTTATTCCCTGCTTCATGACTGAAGTCCCGATGGAGAAGGAGGAAAGATTAGTTTCTTTGGCGCGGACATCATGCCAATGGGTAGAAACAAGTTATTCAAACATGCAGCGCTTTCTGATGGGTAAGATCACCCATTTCAGCCGTGTTCGGTCCACTTCTTAGAGAGAGAATTAATTCGTTCGAGCTGATATCATCCCATTTTGCTAACCCCGAGTTAATTCGTTCCAGCCGGTTAAGGGGTTAATAAAGCTTTTCCGAATTTTATCTCCACCCTTAAATTTCCTTGCTGAATTAAGTTCATATGTTCTCCATCACATAAATCGGGGGTTAGATCAAAAGCATATAGAGTATATCCTTTTACATAGTTTTCTCGTGAAATATAAATTCCTCTGTCTTGTCCAAGTTTCTCAGTTCCTTGAAAAAGGCTATGATATGATTGTATGGTGTTTCTTGAACTATAATTTGGTTCTAAAGGTTTATGAGGAACCGGCTGCCCATCAATGTATACAGCAGTAAAGTTGGCATCGTAATGTTTAAAGTCGAAGGGATTTGAATCATATGTACCATTAAAGGCTGTATTATCCACACATCCAATAACCAATCTCTTTGGCATTTGCCCAAGAAAGACGTTATCTTGCATGAAAGACCTACTTCCTTGTGAAATGGAATATACTTTACATAAGACACGATCGATAGGATATTTTGCAGAAGATTTTTCCAAAGCTTTGGCATGACCAATGGGGACACCTGGGTTGATTTTCACTTTTCTGATAAAAATAGAGGCATGTTCAATTAGCACTCTGTAATCAGGTAACTCGGATGAAGATACAAGGCAAAAGTCAGATTTGCTTCGGGTCAGTTTGATTTTCAGATCCACTAAGTTGAGTAACAGTTTGTTTTGGTAAAACAAGTCACAATGTAGATTTCCAAATATGTCTAAAGTTTTGCTATCTTTCACAAGTTCATATCGCTGATTTAAGCCTTTATTTGTCGTTAATGTGGGATTTCTTTCATGTAGGTTACCAGCGGGGTCTTTGTAAAAGCATTCACATGACAGCAAAGTTTCTTTTGCTTCTTTCCCATAATTCAATAAAGTTTCAATATAAGCTCTATATGGATACGTGTTGTTTGATGATGAAATCATTCTTTCGTTTAAACTGATGTCGACTTGTGAAAACAGAGAATGAAGAAAACAGTTTACAGGCCCAACTGGTTCTTTGTCGAGCAGGATGGAATTGTCAGATTTCACAATTTTCACTTTCAAATGAATTTGAGTTGTAGATAAGTCCATGTATTCTTCTCCACTTCCGGATATATGGAATTCTAAAGGACCGCCATCTCGAATGTTAGCTAATGGGTGATATTCAATCCACTGCCCTTTTTCTAAACTGGTTCATGTAGGTGGTAATGCGAATAAATCCAATTCCGACTTCAAACATAGAAGAGAATGACTGTGAATAAGAGCCATTATTTATAGATCGAAAATGTCGTGTGCTCTCCTCTTCACTTTCTTCGAAGAAATGATATGATTTTTCGTGCTTCTCTTCCTTTTAATAAGTCCTCCTAACATTTTTTTCACCTTGTTAGCAGCTTTATCTGTAAGTCTCTGCCCCGCCTCTTTTGCTCGTTGCTTAGCTGCCAGTTTGATGTCCTTTCCTTGAATGACATCGCTTGCGAGATCTGTACTAGTTCGTAGAACCTGCTTTCCTAGTTCTATAGCGCTTTGTTTGAATAAAGGTACTGCTGCTCTGAATAGAGAACGAAATAGTCCTCCAAGACCCTATCCTCTTTGAAGTGGAGCTCATTGATAGTATGATAGTCCATTTCCAGTTTGGCCTACATAATAATCTTCGAAGGATTTTACGCAGCAATGATGGGAGTGATACATGATTAGAGATGTTTGAGACGAAAATGAAGTTTAACGATTGACCGTCCACGCTCAAATGTTACTAACAGACATGTGTGACTTCTTATAACGATTTCGATGGTCTGAAAGTTTTTCCGAGCGAGAGGCAAATAATGAAGTCCATCGAATAAAGCACTCACCATTTCCCCATCTACTCCAGTTACTTTAACAATACGAAGGAGAGGAGCATAAATATCGCCCATACACTGAGTCTCAACAATATCGCTGTACACGTATAACAGTGAAAAGGTGGAGTTTAAGTCAGCCACAAAATGTCCATGAATAGTGAGATCTTCATTTTTCGCCGAATAAAGTCTTGGTTCATAGCCTAGAATTTCTGCAATTCTAGGGTATAACTCCAGTTGGGATCCACTCGTCAGCATAGTTTTTATCCGTTTTGTAGTTTTATTATAATGCATAACAATTTTTTCCCCCAGTGACATGACATGGTTTTAACAACATCAGTCACGGTATCATAATAACCTGGAGAATTTTTACCAAGCTTCAGATGACCAGTACCTGTACCATAAGCAAAATTATTCGAGTGAATGTTCATATTAAACCAGGAATGAGAGTATAACAGTTCAAAAAGTCCCTTTTCCCATTCTTCCTTAAAATCAATTGGAGAAGGTAGACGAGTAAAGAAGTGGGATATTTTGTTATCAGAAAAGTAACTGAGAGAGCTGTCGCTTCGAAGAGTCAAGTAGAAGCTCATCTTGACAACTGAAGATTTTTTGCGAAGGATTTTACTGTTTATAGAGGTGTTAAGTCATAAGCTGGAGTCCAAGAATTGAATTTTTCGGGGTAACCTTTAAACTTTACCAAATATTCAACTTTGCCTTTTCTTTTACGCTTTTTCAAGATTTTTTCAACAGCGAAAGTGTCTGCGAGTTTCACTTTCTGAAGATCTTCAGTATAAAATGTTCCCTCAATGTCCTCATTCAGCAAATCGTTTACTTTATATACAGGAGGGAATCTTGGGATTAGTTGATTAACAACGAAAATTTCTTCTGTCCAGTTCGATTCGTACGCTTTTCCAAACGTCAATTTGCTGCTACTAATTCGCACATGATCACCCACTTGGAATTTATACAACGGTTTTTTTCAATTCAGGTTTCCGTACAAATTGTTCCAAACTTGGGTTTGATTAGTTTCATTCACATCCACAGGGCTCATTATTACACTTCGATGATATGACTGATTATAGCTGTAAACTAAGTCATCGAGAACGTCTATGAACTTTTGTGTATCGCGACTTGTAAAGTAACGTCACATCCTTGTTTTTAAGGTACGGTTAAATCTCTCAATCACACTCGCCTTCGTTTCATTGTTTGATGTAAAGAAATGCACTCCTTGCGGTTTTAAAAACTTCTCGAAATCTTTATTTTTAAATTCTTTTCCTTTGTCTGTTTGTAATTTCATGGGCTTTCTATGTTCGAATATCCTAGAAAATGCATTTATTATACAAGAGCTCGACTTCTGATTCAGTGGTACAACCCATGCGTATTTTGAAAATATATCAATACATGTCAATAAATAACGAACTCCATCATTATACTCGCTTAAACTGCTTAAATCTACGAGGTCAGCCTGCCATTGTTGATCAACCTTTCCAACTATAACTCGATTTCGCAGAAAATTCCGTTTAACTGGTTTGTGGAGGGTATATGCTTTCTCTAACTTCAACCATTCCTCGACGTCTTTTTTCTTCACCTTTTTTCCTTTGACAGCACGGAATAAAGCATCCACACCACCTAAACCTCCAGCTCGACTGGTGTTCAGATACGCTTCTTTCAACACGCTCTCCATTACAACAATTTATTTTAAGATTTTCTATAGTAATGGATAAACTCATTTCTAACATCCAACAGCAACCCCAATCCGAGTTCAAATGAATGGAACAACACATATAAACGTATTTTTAAAACGCTAAAAAATATATTCGAATCAAACAGGTCTCAGTCTGCATGTCACGCCCCCTCCACCCTGGAAAATGTCAGATGATCAATAGACTTCCTAAGTTAAATGGCTCAAAAGAGTCATGTGTTGACATGTGTTGACATGAGTAAATTCAAGTATAAACACGCATAGCAATGTTTTAATCTACAATGCGGGCCATGTAACATAGTCAAACCCCCAAAACACAAAAGAGCAAACACATATTAGTAGTGTTAGCACCTAATTTTTCCGTGTATAAAAACTGTTTTCCCATTTTATTATTTTTATTTATTTATTATTATTATTATTATTATAGTTTAATATGATCGTTTGGAGTGTATTAACCAGCTATTCCGATGCCAGAATCAGGAAAGGGGTCCACAACAAAGCTAACACAAGCAATGTCTTGTTGGTCCAGTGGTTAAGGTTCCTGCCTCTCACACAGAGGATGGAGTGTTCAAATCCCATTGTTGGCCAACAAGACATTTTTTTATCCTCAAAAAAAAAAAATTTCCTTGTTTGATGGTATGGACAATCTCGCGCGGAAATTTATTTTTTAAAATAGTAAGGCTAAAACGTAGAAGCTCTGAACATTCCTATATAAGCAGTGTTGCCACCGCAAAAAAATTTCTTCATCAGTCTAGACAAAAGGCTTTTCCAAAACTTACATTGAGAGATCAAGCACATGCAGCATGCGGCATGTGCTAGAACTCTCAATAACACATTCAGGAAGGCCGCGACATGTTCCAGAGCCAGAACACATATAAACGTATTTTTAAAATACTAAAAAAATGTATTCGTATCAAACAGGTCTCAGTCTGCATGTCATGTCCCCTCCACCCACCCCTTCCCCTCCTCACACTATATAGCCTATATCTATCTATAAAAATCAATGAAAAAGAAATACTTCATTAAAAACAACGTTAAGTGTTGCCACTACAAAACATTTTTCTTCGTGTTGCCATCGCAAAATAATTTGTTCTTAAACATTCGTAAATATTTGTAACAATGTCAGATAGCATGCAGAGGCACAGAACTCTCATCGCCAGTTGCTCTGCATGCAGTGGCGCAGAACTCTCCGCCATTGACCTTTCGCTCGGTATGGCGCAGAACTCTCCCCCATTGACCTTTCGCTCTGCATGGCGCAGAACTCTCCTCCATTGATCTTTTGCTCTGCATGCATGCAGCATGCAGAAGCGCAGAACTCTTTTTTCTCCCCTACTTACAGAGGTTTCAAACTGCTCATATGATCGCTAATACGAGGATGCATGGGTTTTCTTACCCAGCGCAGGCTGAATGGTTGTTCACATATTATGGTTCAGTTGATCATAAAACATTCTGATCTTCGATGCTGTAACGACCACAAGAAATCAGGAGATAATAAGTTCAATTTCCGCTTCAAGACGGTAGGATCTTCAAGTTTTTTGAAGTATACTTACCATATGGATAAGAAATAAATCATGCAGTTTCTATGAAAAATTGAACTGGTGGTGGAATTACACATCCAAGATACTGGAGTAATGTTTCCGCACGACACATGGAGGGACAATGCGGGATGCCGATACGTATACACTAACAAAATTTCATCTCCAGTACGTTTGAGCTGAGTCGATGGCCAACCACCGTTCCATAACGAAGGAATTTGTTTCCGACCTGTTCGTTCTATGACTCCACACAGAAGCGTAACATTAAGGAGGACAGTTCTCAATCTTTAGTAATGCAGAAGCAAACTATTGAGTTCAAAGGAGAAAATTTGCATCTTTGTTACATCTGCCTGTTCGTTTCTCAGGGTCACTACATAAAAGCTGAAATGATGACTTCCCATATAATATTCCAACATCTTGGAAAATGCTGCTCTCTAGGACTAACCAAATGGACACTAACTAATTTACGGTACTTATAGTACGACAAACAGATTTACGAACTGCAACGTAAACTCTAATTACGCATGTGTCGTGTCATGACATGCGCCGTAATTGCTTACACATATATACATTATATTGACAAAAGTCACCGGACACCCCTTCAAAAGCAAATGAATGGATCCTCTGCCTTGTTAAGATGAGCGGTACAGCTGCAAACGGTATGGAAAAAAGCCTGCCCGCGACGATATCGCACTGGGAAGTTGAGCGAAAATGTCGCGGTGAGAGAGAACTGACTTTGAGAAAGGAAAGATTGTTGGATGTTATATTAGTGGGTTGTCCATAAGAGAAACCGAGAGGCGTTTAAACATGCCCAAGTCAACTGTTTTTGATGTACTGAATAAGTGGAAGACATATGGCGTGCCTGAAGCAGTAAAACGTACCGTCAGACCAAAGAAAATCAGAGATAAAGGATGTCGGAGCCTCCGCAGTGTCGTTACAGCTAATCGACGGAGTACTTGTAACGTATACTCTAGATTCAGTTTCCTTTTGATTTTACTATCTCTTGTTATTTTATTTTCCTATGCAAATTATCTTCTCACTTAACGAGATGTTATTTCTCCCGCTGAATGATATGTGGCAACGAGTGTAAGTCATGACGTGGTGGTATGCAGTATATATAGGCGCGCTCAACTATACCAAGAAGCTTCGTTTTATGTGATAGGTTCTTCTTAATTATTGTTATGCGATTCTACGAAAGTTCGGATATTCAGTAGTCGTGTGATTTGTTGAGTGTGTGCTTGATAATACCAGGAGTTCTCCAATAAAAGGTTTAAAGTGAGTACGTTTTCTCAGTTCATATTATTGTCAGACCTCTGTCTGGCCGTTAAGTCTCTTTCATTAAGTGTCTCCATTAAGTCCAGGGTATATTGTGTTTACCGCTCTAATAAGGAGCCTTCAAGGTACTAATGTACTAAAACCGAAGTTATAGTACTGATATTCAAGATAATGAGGAACGCTGAGTAAAAAGAAGTTCCATATTCAATGAATTTATTGCACGTTCGAGTCTTACCTAAACAAACTCTAGCACTTTGAAGATTAGGTACACTTTAGCTACTTCAAGTAACCTTCCAATAACCCTAACGTGACTTAACGTAAGCTTCCCTGCACTACACGTCCAGCGGAGGACTTTATTCATTATAATTGGCTCCCGAACATTTCTTGAACACGAGGTACTGACACCTATTGACTATGTCTTCATTACCTGAGAAAACTTCACTATTTCAACCTGAATCAAGTTTCGGTGGAGGTGGGGTTATTTTCGACAATCTGCAAGAAGCCTGTGGGTCTAACTTTGATGTCAATGATTTGCAAGTACCCAGGCAATCCTCACAATTTCGTCATTCACCAGCTTCATATCACTCTGAGTCGCGGGTCGTACCTGAAGTATTTCAATCCTCTCACGGAAGCAAAATGCTTGCACATTTCGTGCCGCATGAGGGAACAATTACTTTCAATGGTTTGGAGGGGTCCTTGAAATTTCTCGAGGATTTGGAGGATCATTTCGACTTATACAATATTCCTCAAGATTGCAAAGTACAAATAGCAGGCACTTTCTTGAAAGATACCGCTAAGACCTGGTATCGGCAGTGGAGAGTATCGCACCCGGATTCTCGTTATGAGAATTTCCAAGCGGAATTTTTGGACGTCTTTCCTTTCGGCCTCAGTCGAGCTGGCCTTGCACAACAACTTTTTTCTCGTAAGCAAGGACCCAACGATAGCCCTGTTGCGTTTGCTCTAGAAACAACACGCTTGTATAAATTATGGGATTCACATGCCAGTCATGTCGACATGTTGGACATCCTATTGCAACAGCTCGATCCATTTCTACAGGATTTTCTTGAGGTCCGATACCCTGCTACAATTCATGAATGCCTTCGCCTCATACGAACGTATGAGGAACGACACGGCAAACAGGGTCCAACTCAACATGCTCGGGTACCCCGGGAGGCTTATCACGAAAATCCTCAGCGGCATAATAGGCCTAATGACTTTCAACGCGAGCGTACACAGGTGCAAGTCCAAGCATCATACGTCCCACCGCATAGAAGAGTGGTACACCAACCGCTAGTTTCTAAACAATTTTCTGGGTACAGTACAAATGCACAGTATGCTCGACCCCGTTCCAATCCGCAGAATTCGGAACATTTTTATGCTAAGGGCAATAATGATTTTTCTGCCCGTGCTGAGGGAAGAAGTAATAGAAATGGAAATTTCAACAGACATGCGGAGTTCCCGCAGCAGTTTTCACGAAGTTTTCCTAAGCGTGAAAACTTTCCCGATACCCGGCAGGGCCGAGGTTTCAGACCGCATGATAATACAACCAGGAATCCTTTAAACTTCCAAAAGAAGTAGACCAAGGGTCGGTACTGCTTCCTGATACCAAGAATTCTGACCCTAAAATAGTATTATTGACTGTCCAAACTCCTCAGTTGCCTGATGTGTTATTGACAATTGAAGATATTATTGTTGAGACAACGTTCGACACTGGTTCTGAAATATCTGCCCTAAATACGAGGTTTTGCACTGAAAGTTTTCCTGCAATACACGTCCAGACTGCGACGCAGTATTTGCGAGGTGCAAATAACGAAATATTCAGTATCACAGGAACTGTCACATTATCTCTAGGGCTGGGAAAGGCTCGTTTTACGCATTCTTTCCTGCTCATAGACGACCTACCTGTTAAATGTCTCATGGGCATAGATTTTATCAATACTTTTAAAGTTACCATGAATTTCGAACAACATGTTATTTCCTTTCCGAAACCTGTCGAAGTGATTCCTAAAGATCCTATAGACATAACGAATTTGTTACTGAGTAAACAACTGAATGAGAGGCAACGAAAACAGCTTTCTCAACTTTTGAATGAAAGACCTGGTTTATTTTCCGACCAACCTGGTTTCACACAGGTGGTTTATCACGTCATTGACACTGATGGTTCGAAACCGATAGCGACGAAACCTTACCCTTGTGCTTCCCATAAAAAACAGGAAATGCAGCGTCAAATTTCAGAGATGATTAAACAGGGCATAATAAGGGAATCAACAAGCGCCTGGGCCGCACCTGCTTTTCTTGTCCCAAAGAAACAACCCAACGAATTTCGTTTCGTGACAGATTTCCGCAAGCTAAACCAAGTCACGAAAGCGATAAATTATCCACTACCTGTCATCTCGCATATTTTTCATGACCTATCGTCAACTAAATGGATGTCAACCTTGGATTTGGCGAGTGGATATTGGCAGGTTGCGGTACATCCAGACTCCGTCGATACAACAGGATTTGTGACTCCTTTTGGGGCTTATGAATACCTGCGTATGCCCTCTGGACTAGCCTCTGCACCTGCTACTTTCCAAAAGCTTATGGATACGGTTCTCAGACCTGTTCTAGGTCCCCATGTGCACGTATATTTGGATGACATTATTATTACATCCGAGACTTTTGACGAGCACCTTTCTCTGCTCAAACAGGTGTTCCAACTCATATACAATGCTGGCTTGACGTTAAAACCTAGTAAATGCCAGATAGCGAGGGACGAGATTGTATATCTGGGGTTGAAAATCACTCCCCACGGCTTATTTACGGATGATGAAAAAATCAGGCCTATTGTTGACTTTCCACGGCCAAAAACAGCCAAAGAACTATCACGCTTTCTGGGAATGACCGGATGGTATCAGCAGTTCGTCCCCGCTTATGCTACAATCTGTGAGCCATTGTATGCTTTGAAACGTAAATACAAGAAGTTTGTTTGGACACCTGAGGCTAACGCAGCGTTTGGAGCACTTAAATCTGCGTTGACTCAGCCTCCTGTATTAGCTTTCCCAGATCATACTAAGGAATTTGATATTTACACTGACGCATCCGGAGTTGGTCTTGGTTGCGTTTTGTCACAAGCTGGGCATCCAATAGCTTTTGCGTCCCGTACTTTATCCAAAGCTGAACGCAATTATTCAGCTACGGAACGCGAATGTCTTACTGTAGTGTATGCTCTTGACAAATTTCAATGTTATCTCAACGAATTGACAGTTAATATAATTACGGATCATTCTGCCCTTCAGTATTTGAATTCTGCTAAGCACCTGTCTCAAAGACTTATGAAGTGGGCTCTTAAGTTACAAGAGAGCAATATCAAAATTTCGTACCAGCCAGGTCATAAGAATCAATTACCAGATGCATTGTCTCCCACAGAAACTACTCCTGGATGTCAGCCTTTACTTTTAATAGCTGATATAACATCCAGAGAGCAGATAATGGCAGAATTAGTAAATGATCCAGATTTTGGGGAAATCTATAATTGTTTGCTTGCGGGTTCACCACTACAAAGTGACCCTTCTCTGGCTGGGAGGTCACAGCATTTTGAAGTCATAGAGGGTCTTCTTTACTATACGAAATCTAGGACTACTAGGGCAGAGTTTCGCCTATGTATTCCGCGAACCCTTAGAATGGCCCTTATAAACGAATTTCATGACAAACCTATTGCAGGTCATTTAGGTATTCGCAAGACCCGTTGTAAATTGCAGGATGTTGCCTATTGGCCTGGCATGTACCAAAGTGTGCTCGCATAGTTCAATCATGTCACTTGTGTCAGATTTATAATTACCGTAATGTAAGACCGGCCGGTCACTTGAAATCTAATTCAAGTTCTCATGTTTTTGATATTATTTCAATAGATTTATTGGGACCTTATCCTTTATCTGTTAAAAACAAAGCTCGTTGCGTTTTAGTATTAACTGATAATTTCTCTAAATGGGTCGAAGTTTTTCCCATTAAAGCCGCCACGGCGGAAGTTATTTGTAATGTATTAATTAATTAAGTATTCTCTAGATATGGTGCACCTAATCAAGTAGTTTCTGATAATGGTCCTCAATTTATTTCTGACATTTTTAAAAGAATGTGTGCGAGACTACACATAAAGCATAAATTCATTTCCCCATATCATCCCCAGAGTAATCCCGCTGAACGAGTGAACCGCACGTTAGTTAAAATGATCGCTACATTTGTCATAGATCATCACGAGCGGTGGGACGAACATCTTGAGCTTTTTTCGTTCGCCCTCCGCTCGTCTGTTCACGAGTCTACTAAATTTACTCCCGCAGAACTTTTTTTGGGTCGAAAAATTAAGACCCCTTTTGAAAATTTAACGGGGATTATCGACGAACTAAACCAGCGACCAACTGCGCAATCAGTACGAATCATGGCAGTGAAAGCTCGTGTTGCAATGATAGGAGCACAAGCGGCTCAAGCAAGATACTATAATACTAGGCGTAGGGAACCAGATCTTGTCGTTGGAGATCTAACTCTCGTGGAGACACACTTCCAGTCTTCTGTTTCTCATACTTTAGTAAAGAAATTTGCACCCAGCTACGAAGGTCTTTATCGGGTGGCAAATGTTTTTGAAAATAACATTATCCTTGAAAAACCTGACAATCAATTTCAATACGTACACGTTGCTCAGTGTCGCAAGTATCATGAACGAAATATAGATTTTATAATCAACCCTACTCAACCTTCTTTTCCACAGACTCAAGAGTCTATATCACCCGATCAACCTCCAGAAATTTTGAACGAACCGACAAACCTTTTTGAAGAATCTCCAGTGATTTTTTCTTCACCCTCCCCTCCACAAGACTGGCTTCCAAGAACGCAACCTGATTCTACCATAAGACGAAGGCTCGAATCAAGTTCTTCAAATTCTAGTATCATTCCCTTCCCTCCAACCATTGCCGAGACTATTGCTGCACCATTCCCTAATAACTCTGCACCAACACAAGCTCCTACTTCCTTGAATACCTCGTCAGAGAGTATTCCTATAGGCAGAAATAAACATCGCCCTGCACGACCACTAACTTACAGCAGCGACTCAGAGTCATTACATATTTCTGATTTATCAGATATAGACAATAGTTTGACGATTCCTAAACGTCAGACACAAATTACAAACCGTCCAGCAACACCAAAAACTGGTCGAAAACGCAATTTCTCTCCCCAATCTGCTTCGCCGCAATAGCGACGAAGGCAGAGATTCTTGCATTCGCCCAGGTTTCGCCCCTGGAACTTACGCTCAGGGCAAACAGGGCCGATGCCTGCTTCTACTGTCATGCCAAGAGGTAGAAAGCGAAAACAAGCGATGTGGCCGGAGCCACGTCCCTTCAAAAGAATGCTGGAAGGACAACACGGGTCCCAGCACAAAGGGACAATATATCGAAAGCCTGGGGGAGCCCGTTCCTGTCAGACGCAGGGATTTCCTGACCGACAGACTTCAGCTGTTCCTGACCGTTCCTGTCAGCCGCAGGGATTTCTTGACCGACAGACTACAGATGTTACAGATCCATTCAAGTCGCAGAAAAGATCGACGCCACCTGAATTTACCAGTCCGATTAGGCCTAGAAAACGATATCGTACTAGGGTTTTTTATGCGTCCTCGAGATAAGTAAGTTCTCGTGGACTGGTTATTTTCTCATTATGTTGTTTTTCCTGCACGACCAGTTGGCGTGTCAGAATTTTTTTTTCGTGTGGGCCTACGCATTCTTTTTGTGTATATATGTAGTTTTTTTTAATATATATCTTCTATGGCCGTCTACTAATCCAATTTTTTTTTATATATATGTGTGTTAGGGGTAAAATAGTGAAAATTGTTACTGTTAGGCAGCTACAGGCAATCTTCGCTGCTGATACAGTTGGTTTGTAATCAACGATAATATGAGGAAGTAATATGAAATCAAAAAAGTGATTCCTGCTAGGCAGAATAAAAATAAGGTATGCCGATGCAGGTTTGTTCTGTACACGTATAAAAAGTATTTCCTGCTTCACAGACGACAATAGCTGCGGACACAGGTACTGAATTTGTTATGCCAAGTTTGAAGTTGTAAATACTGCTGCCACCAAAAAAAAAAAAAAGTAGGACGATAAACGTCAGTCAGCGAAATGTAAGACTACACTCAAAATTTGATAGGTTTTTCGAAAAAAAAAAAAATTAAGGGGGAGATGATGTAACGTATACTCTAGATTCAGTTTCCTTTTGATTTTACTATCTCTTGTTATTTTATTTCCCTATGCAAATTATCTTCTCACTTAACGAGATGTTGTTTCTCCCGCTGAATTATATGTGGCAACGAGTGTAAGTCATGACGTGGTGGTATGCAGTATATATAGGCGCGCTCAACTATACCAAGAAGCTTCGTTTTATGTGATAGGTTCTTCTTAATTATTGTTATGCGATTCTACGAAAGTTCGGATATTCAGTAGTCGTGTGATTTGTTGAGTGTGTGTTTGATAATACCAGGAGTTCTCCAATAAAAGGTTTAAAGTGAGTACGTTTTCTCAGTTCATATTATTGTCAGACCTCTGTCTGGCCGTTAAGTCTCTTTCATTAAGTGTCTCCATTAAGTCCAGGGTATATTGTGTTTACCGCTCTAATAAGGAGCCTTCAAGGTACTAATGTACTAAAACCGAAGTTATAGTACTGATATTCAAGATAATGAGGAACGCTGAGTAAAAAGAAGTTCCATATTCAATGAATTTATTGCACGTTCGAGTCTTACCTAAACAAACTCTAGCACTTTGAAGATTAGATACACTTTAGCTACTTCAAGTAACCTTCCAATAACCCTAACGTGACTTAACGTAAGCTTCCCTGCACTACACGTCCAGCGGAGGACTTTATTCATTATATACTGCACAAGACCTCAGAGTACAGGTGAGTAAAAATGCTGGAACCTCGGTATATGTACATGTACCATTCGCAGAGAACTTCATTCCATGGGTTACCGTGGTCGTGCGGCTGCTTATAAGCCTTTCATCTCCACTCGGAATGCTACTCATCGTTTAGCATGGTGTAAAGAACATTTTTTCGTGGACCGTAGATCAACGGAAACGGGTCCTATTGACTGATGAATGCAGTCTGATGGCCGCGTGTGGGTATGGCGGCAGACGGGGAAACGCTATTTACCACAGTGTACTGTTCCTACGGTCAAGTTGGAGCTGACAGTGTACTCGTGTGTAGGTGTTTTTCGCGGTGTGGTCCCGATCCATTGGTTATCGTGGACAAACCTGTTAACCAGCACGTCTACCTCGATATTCTGAACAATTATGCCCTACCAACTCTGTGGCAATACTATGGAACCGAGCCTTGTTGATACCAGCAGGGTAATGCACAGAGCCATAAAAAAAGGACTGTTACGGCGTGGTTTGACGATAATTCCCCATCGTGTGTGGACTGGCCAGCACAGAGCTCTGATCTTAATCCCAAAGAGCACCTATGGGATGAATTAGAGCACCGCATAAGAAGTTTGAAACCAAGACCTACTACTAAGCAACAGTTAGCGACAGCGTTATGTACTGAATGGAAGCGCATACCTGTCGCTGTGTTCCAAAACCTTGTCGAAAGCATGTCTCGAATGGTCAGTGTATGCATAAAGGGCAAAGGTGGACCGACACCGTGCTAATGTATGTCAATAAATGCTATGTTGTGTTTTTCTTCTAGGTGTCCGGTGACTTTTGTCAATATAGGGTATATTTCCTCTTATTAGTATTTTTCCATGTGTATGTGCATCTGAAGATGAGCCCGAAGCGGGTTTGAAATATCCTATGTGTTTTTAATCTATGATTTTAAATTAGACGGTATTTTAAATATCATAGTTTTAACTCCTATCTTTTTACGATCGTGCAGAGACGGCGTTTGTGAAGAAGTATGATGTTACAAGTCCAACAGAAATGAATCTTAAATTCTTCCTCTCCAAATTTCTCTAGAGATGTTAAATTTAGCAAAGGATGAGATGGCACCCCATTTACTGGAGAATTGAGAACCTGGAGTAGCACTAAAGAAATCCAGATGCAATATAGCCTAGTGATTAGGCTTAGTTTGTGCGTGTCGCTGAACAAGACACCTCTGATGTACGCCGAATAAAAAATACGTGAGCAAAACAAAATCTCATTTGAACTGACAAGCTAGGCATCACCAACTGCAGAAAATGTAGAGCCTATGACATCAGCCTATGGGCATAGATGAGCGAAAATAGAAACATGATCGGGAAGAGGCCATTGTTTCACATATAAAAGCTTACACATTGTCGGCGGAGTAGCTGTTTTGGGCCAAATACGCGTTCTAATGTACATCTTAACAGAAAATTACGGAGCTCCTCAAAATTCCGGGAAAATCAAAGGCAAGACATTTCCGGTATTTTCTGCTATGCTGACGTATGAATTCCGAAAGTCAGAAAACACGAGCGCAGCTAGTCAAAAAGATAAGAAAGTCAGAAAACACGAGCGCAGCTAGTCAAAAAGGTAAGAAAGTCAGAAAACACGGGCGCAGCTAGTCAAAAAGGTAAGAAAGTCAGAAAACACGAACGCAGCTAGTCAAAAAGGTAAGAAAGTCAGAAAACACGAACGCAGCTAGTCAAAAAGGTAAGAAAGTCAGAAAACACGAACGCAGCTAGTCAAAAAGGTAAGAAAGTCAGAAAACACGAACGCAGCTAGTCAAAAAGGTAAGAAAGTCAGAAAACACGAACGCAGCTAGTCAAAAAGGTAAGAAAGTCAGAAAACACGGGCGCAGCTAGTCAAAAAGGTAAGAAAGTCAGAAAACACGAACGCAGCTAGTCAAAAAGGTAAGAAAGTCAGAAAACACGAACGCAGCTAGTCAAAAAGGTAAGAAAGTCAGAAAACACGAACGCAGCTAGTCAAAAAGGTAAGAAAGTCAGAAAACACGAGCGCAGCTAGTCAAAAAGGTAAGAAAGTCAGAAAACACGGGCGCAGCTAGTCAAAAAGGTAAGAAAGTCAGAAAACACGAACGCAGCTAGTCAAAAAGGTAAGAAAGTCAGAAAACACGAACGCAGCTAGTCAAAAAGGTAAGAAAGTCAGAAAACACGAACGCAGCTAGTCAAAAAGGTAAGAAAGTCAGAAAACACGAGCGCAGCTAGTCAAAAAGGTAAGAAAGTCAGAAAACACGAGCGCAGCTAGTCAAAAAGGTAAGAAAGCTGTTGTCAGGAAAGTGCTGCTGCCCCGGAGGCCGAGCGGTACGAGGTGTTGGCTTCTAGCCATTCGTCCGAGATGGGGCCATGTTTAAAACCCGCGTGGGGCATGGCTGCCGCTCATGTGTTATGGTCCTGGATTTCTCCCCTTCCCGAACCAGTGGCCACAAATTAAGGACGGGAGACTGCTTATATTCCAGTTGTTCATGGTATTCGTTAAACCCGAAATAAGAAAGAAAAACTGACTCATAAAACAAAATCAAGGAGAGAACGTATTTGTAAACCGAGGCTACTTGACATATACCCTCAATTTCCAAATGCCGCCCAGGTGGCGCAGTGGTCTAAGCGATGGCTTCTGATCATTCGTCCGAAAGGGGTCTGGGTTCGAATTCCGGTGAGGCATGGATGTTGTGTTTGTCTTACGGCCCTGGCTCTCTCTTCCCTGGAACCATAGGCCCTAAATTAGGGACGGGCGACTGTATATAGCCCATTGAGTTGCTCACGGTGGTCGTTAAGCCTCCAATTAAAAAAAAAAAAATTCCAAACTTTCTATGCCCTTCTCTCCTTGATTCAGGATCGAAAAAATATTATATACACTTATGGTTTGTCAGGCGAAATAACTGGAAAGGTTTCCAGTCAGTTGGGTAAACAGTTAAAGACGTCATTCCAAAGAACCACGCAACATTGGAGAATAACTTAAACTTCACGAAAAGACAAATCGTGTCTCAAAAGAGTTAGTTGAGGGTCATCTGTTACAATAGCCTAGTCCGTGAGATTTTGAATGAAGAGAAGACACGCCTACTGGGAATGCAATGATTTTGAAGCATACAATCATGTACTCATCATCAATCATTATGAATCCACTGCTGGATGAAGGTCTCCCTAAATTTCTTCCACAATTGTCTGTCTTGGGCCTGTCTCCTCCATGTCACCCCAGCATACTTTCGAATTTCATCCATCCATCTCCCATGGGGTCTTCTTCTGGGTCTTTTCCTGTCCCTCGGAATCCAGTCTAAAATTTCGGTTGTTCATCGATGGTCTATTCTTCAGGCAACATGTCCAGCCCATTGCCTTTTCAGTGATTTCACTGTGGTCATGATGTCGTCCACTCCTGTCATTTTCCTTATCCACAAATTCCTCTTCTTATCTTTCCTGGTTACACCAAGCATGCATCTCTCCATGCTTTTTGGGTTGTCTGCAGTCTTTGTATGTCTTTTTTATTTAAGGTCCATGCCTCTGCTCCATACTTAAGAACTGGCAGGATGCATTGATTAAACACTTTTCTTTTGAGACATAATGGCATATTGCTCTTAAAAGTTGTACTGTTTCTTCCAAAAGCTCTCCATCCAAGTTTTATACGCCAATTAATTTCTTCATCAATGTGACCCTCACTTGATATCTGCTGCCCAAGATAAATGTAAGAATCAGTTGTCTCAAGCTTTTCTCCATCAATCGATAAATCTTCGTTTCTTGTAAATCTTCGTGTACATCACTTTTGTCTTCTGAAAGTTCATTTTTAATCCCACTTCTTTACTTTTGTCAGCAAGTTCTTGGATCATACTCTGGAGCTCTGAAGGGGTAGTTCCAAAGATTACTACATCATCAGCAAAACGAAGGTGAGTTAAGTAATCTCCATTCATTTTTATCCCTTTGTTTTCCCAGTTCAAAGATTGAATGACATTTTGCAATGTGGCGTTAAAGAGCTTGGGAGATATGGTGTCACCTTGTCTCACTCCCTTTTCAATTCTTATTTGTACTGTATCCTCAAATATCCGAACCTTTGCACTTGCATTTTCATAGATGTTATTAATAATGCAAATGTATGCATCTTTAATACCGCAGGATTTCAAAGCCATTGTTACTGCTGATGGTTTCACGGAATCGAAGGCCTTTTCATAGTCAATAAAAGCCATGCATATTGGGAGTTCATATTCTCTTGTTCTTTCAATTAGTTGTCACAGTACATGGATATGATCCATAGTGCTGTAGCCACTCCTGAATCCAGCTTGTTCTCTCGGTTGGGTCATGTCTAGTGTTACCTTCAAGCAATGTGTAATAACCTTAGTGAAGATTTTATAAACCACTCATAGGAGGCTGATGGGTTTGTAGTTCCTGAGATCCTCAACGTCACCTTTTCTATGGAGCACGATAATTGTAGCATTGTTTCGATCCTCAGAAATCTACCCTTCATTTAGACATCTGGTGAAAACTTGGACGAATGTAGTTTCAATTTCTCCACTTGCTTCTTGTATAATGTCCACGGTAATTCCATCTTCTCCTGGAGCTCTTCCCCGTTTCATGTCCTTAATTGCACATGTAACTTCTGCAGGGAGGATTGGAGGGACTTTGGCACTGGTACCTGTCGTAATGTCTGGAATAGATGTATCATCCCTTTCATATAGTTTTGAATAGAAATCTTTCACCCTTATCAAAATTTTGCTTCTATTTCTTGTTACAGTACCATCTTCTTTTCTCAGAGCCATAATCTGTTTTCTTCCCTTACTGAGATGTCATTTGGCTCTCTTCAGGCTCTGGTTGTTTTCAATTGCTTTCGTCACTAGTTCACAATTGAATTTCCTTATGTCTTCAGTGATACCTTTTCTCACTGTCTTGCATAGCTCTATATATTCCACGTTGAAAGTTACGTCTGTCCTCATACTAGGTGTTTTGTCTGAATTTGTGGCAGAGGGCCTGTGTGCGGTCATTAATCCAAAATGGCCGCCGTTACTGATACTAATTTCGTTTTTTGGCTGTAACTGCTTTTAGAGTCGTTTTATGAAAAATTTGCTAAGTAGGTTTTTTGTTGAACATGATCAAAAGAATACTGTAGAAAGGATCATAAAATTTCATAATAAATTTTCTGATATCTTTTACTGTTTACAATATACTGTATATTCTTACCATTGCTACTTCTTCGCAAATCTTCGAATGTATGCTTATTAAGTCAGAAATTTTGAAATAATTTGCAACTTTCTTGTTGAAATATATTATTTACTAAAAGTACAATATGTATTTACATTTGAAGAGAGAAATTAATGTTTTACAGGTCATTTTCTGAGACCCAGAGTTCATTTTCATTATCTGCAAAATCATTGTTATCACAGAGTTCTTTGTCGCCACCACATTTACACAGTTTTGTGTACCTTAGTGACTGAGCTTGGCATTTGCAATGCATAGCACACTCTCCTTTGACGCATGCACACTGTACTAGCTGTATGATTGATTGTGGTGCACCCGGAAGCGTACACATAGTAGGAGAATATTGATTCTCCCACCCGAATTGTGATGGCTCTGGGAGAATTGGGTGTTGTTGATCCGTGCGTCGCCGCTCCATTACCTGGTAATGAGTTTTCAAGATGTATAGTATTAGAGAGGATCTTGTTGCGGCAGATTTTCACTTTGCGTATATTTTGTTTGTGTGAAGATCCACCAACGCAGCTGACCGATGTCCGAAATCTATGATCCTGGCGAGTAGACTTGACAAATGAATCGCTCTCTCAATCGTTCACCTTCCTTCTTAAATTCGTCTAGACATCCAAGTCTTCCCAGAGCTTCAAGGATTTCTTTCTCAGAAGTCTTGAAAACTTTTCAGAAAGATAGTTTTCCTTTCTTCGTAAAGCACCAGGTAACATCACACGCTGAAAGAGCATGAAGGCCTAGTAATGTCTGTACTTTTGGTAGACCTTAAGCAGGAGCACGCGCGTTTGAGATCTGTAAATCTTCCATTACTTCCAATTCCTATGACAAACATGCTGTCAGATGGAAAAAACAGTGACCACCATAGTGAAAGGACAAAAACATTGGTGCCAGGTGAAAAAATATGGAGGGTAATAGCATGACGACGTGATGCATAAAGGGGTGAAGAATTAGTTTTTTCTGCCTCCTCATGTGTGCTTTCAAGGTCTCCAATAACATGTCCATAAGATAATTTGGCTTCATTTCTCCAACTGGCTACTAGCCTTCTTTTTATCCTCTGTGCATGCAGAATTGCTTTATTTGAGAGGTAAGTTGTTTACTCATCTTTAGTTTTAGAATGCAACAGGAGGGTTCTGATGGTGTATTTTTCGATATTTGCAGAAGCCGTGATTTTGTACTCAATAGGTGTTACCTTTCCTGTTTCTATCCTTTGCATGGACTTCTTGAATGAATTTTCTAAGTAGGTATCAAATACTAAATTAATTTCATCATACTTGAGCAGATTGAATACAACTGCAAGGTCATGGCATGTCTCCACATATGATGGTTTCTTTAGTACTTGCAATTCTGCTATTCCACGGAGGACAGCTGCTGAAAAAGTTTGTTCTGGTACAGGTACTCGTAATCGGCCCTCAATAACAAATGAGGAGACCTCTGTAATATTGTTAGAAACCTCTGTATGTTGTTCCTCTTCATCAGCTTGCTTTTGTTTGCAGGTAAAATAATTGTACCATTTAAGGTGAACATTGAAAGAGGTATGGCAGAGAATTCGTAATTACTCAAGCATTCATGTAGCTCAACGTATAAGTTCGACTTCGTGAAGCAATCAACAAAAGTGTGAACTAAGAACAATCAGTCTTCAACTGAACTATGGTGTTTGATACTTTTGTCTTAACAACTTTGCGTGCGCTTTTACACAGCTGAAGGTTCTCTTTCTTTATTGGTGTACAACTCTCTGATTCAGTCCGGTCTTCTTTAAAATTGTTGCATATTTGACAACCTTTTTCTGTCATTCTTGATGTGTCCTGAATTTTTTTCATCGAAAAACTGCTTTTATCGAGATGTTGATGAGTTCTTTTCCATCATAATTCACAGACTAGTCAAAGTTATGATCGAGTTGTAGATCTGTTACAACTTCTTTTCAGCGTGTTGCTTTGGATGCTGTTAGGTGGTGATGTTTTGACTGTTCGTAATCTGTGATTCCTACAATATTTTTTGCTTCTGTAGACAGCCCCGACAGCTCAAGATAGGCTAAACAGAATCGTTCTAGAGCCTGTTTCTTTCGAGCAATATTAATCACACCACCAAATACTTTCATTGCCCTGTTTTAATCTTCCAGAGCTTCATCTGAACCTAAAGCACAAAAGGGTACTTTTGTCTTGCTTACTACCTAATTGTCTTTCTTAAACTCGCTCCACAAGTACCAGTATTTGCTTTCAAGCTGTGTTTCATTTCTGCTAGGTACCATGCTATCATCCTTGCGCGTTTATCAAATCGAGGGAAAAAAGTACTTAACCAGCTTTTCAAGTGATGCAAGGTGTAACTCCCAGTTTGCAGTTCGGACGAATCTGATAAAATAGAGAAAAAACACTGTGTCCACCATATGAATGTACTGAAGAGCAGCTCTGAGTTTTTGTTCTTTTTGAGACCTTTAAAACTCAAATGCCTCTCCATTTTGGACATCGCATTCAAATTTGTCAAAACTGTCACAATGAAATTGTGGGCAGATTTTTTTCTTGGAAATCATCCACTTGTAGGCTTTTATGTTACTTTTTAAGCTCAAATTCCATCCTTTCCATGATTTCTACACGCTCTTTGTAGAATTCATCGATGATGCATTTGAAAAGTGAAAGCCTTAGTGACGTATGTGCTTCAACTGTTCACCTTATGTACTTCCTTGCTAGAATATTCGACACAACATTCGTATCATAAAGTACAGTTATGGTGGCCTCAATGCCAGTACCATTCATGAAAGAATCAATAGTTCGAAGCATCGTCAGTAATACATCTATCTCACCTGGTTTAAGAATCCAATTCTTTGACAAGTCTTTTTTAGCCATAGCTAATTTCAAAACAGGTTTGTAAAGGCGAAGATCCAATGTTACAACTGTTTTTATTTCTGGGGTGGCAATAGATGTTATTTTCTCCAACTTCGTGAATGTGAGCTGCGTTTGAGTGCTTGTTGGGCTGGCATCAATGAGTGAGAACACATAGGCTCTAGTTCCTTTAGTTGAAGGATCACTTTATAATGAATAAAGTTCTCCGCTGGACGGGTTGTGCAGGGAAGCTTACGTTAAGTCACGTTAGGGTTATTGGAAGGTTACTTGACGTAGCTAAAGTGTGCCTAATCTTTAAAGTGCTAGAGTTTGTTTAGGTAAGACACGCACGTGCAATAAGTTCATTGAATATGGAACTTCTTTTTACTCAGCGTTCCTCATTATCTTGAATTTCAGTAATATAACTTCGGTTTTAGTACATTAGTACCTTGAAGGCTCCTTATTAGAGCGGTAAACACAATATACCCTGGACTTAACGTAGACACTCAATGAAAAAGACTTAACGGCCAGACAGAGGTCTGACAATAAAATGAACTAAGAAAACGTACTCACTTTTAACCTTTTATTGGGGAACTCCTGGTATTACTCAAATACACACTCCAACAAAACTCAACTACTGATAGCTCGAACTTTCGTAGATAAATCACATAACAACAATAATGGAAGAACCAATCACATATAAAACGAAGCTGCTTGGTATAGTTGAGCGCGCCTATATATACTGCATACCACCACGTCATGATTTACACTCGTTGCCACATATAATTCAGCGGGAGAAATAACATCTCGTTAAGTGAGAAGATAATTTGCATAGTAAAATCAAAAGGAAACTGAATCTAGAGTATACGTTACAACTTATAATGAAATTGTGAGCTGACCAAGTCGAAACTGCAGTGAGTGGTTCTGAATCTGTCTCTCATTCATCAGTCGCTTCAGTCAGATTATAATATGTATTCAGCAACCCTTCATCGAAACGTTCTTAAAAATCACTCAATGGCAATACTTCCGCCATCGTCCAGAGTAGGTCCTCATGCCTGTTGGAATCTAAAATAACATTTCTCATCTCTGTATAATTATTTGACTGCTCACGGGATTCTGTGATCATGCCTCGCAACATTCCTTTGGAAATGTTGCAATGACCTCAGAGAGGGACTGCGCAATCTTCTGCAGTGATCGAAGTGATGATGGTCCTGATATTTCAATTAGGCATAGGACATCTGACTCCTCCTTCTCATTAACGACTACCATAACTGTATCCTGCAGATATTCTTTACCATACGGAGTATAAAAAATGTTAGAAATAACGAAAAATGAACTGCGAACAGAAACTTACACCAGAAAACCCAATAATAACGATATAACTTCTAAATCATAAGAAATATCAAATTCTTTTAAGGATCTTCTTTACCTTCATATTTCAGTAAACGTTTTCAGAATCGCTGCGTGTTCTCTGAATTTGCGCAAGCGATCATTATTATTTACTGCTTAAATTTCTAATTTCATGCAGTGCTATGAAAATGCAAAAATTGGATACCGTCCATCAAAATGGATTTCAACTTCTCTTCGGCTCAGCTTGTTCACAAACATATAATCTTAATACTGTTTTTTTTTTCAATTGTGCCTACTCCCAGACAAAACATGGGCTTTTGAAAATATGAGGAAATTCTCAGGTTGCACTGAGTTGGCTCTTCTCCAGCTCTGCATTTGTTCAAAGTTCCTAAAGAACCCACTGTATGGATATTTTCTAGGAAATTCAAAGCTTTCGCCGACGTCCTAGACTCTTTTAATCAGTCCACCATTTTCTATTACCGACGCATTAGGCGAGACTTCAAAATTCGCTCTGTTCTAATTAAGTTGAAAAGAGATCTGACCAACTGATTAAAGGAAAACTTTATAGCAGGTTGTTGGCTACTAAATTAAGTCTTAAAACATTTTTGCAGCAGTTATTCATCTTGTGATCCCCTTATGACATCGGACTATGATGTAGCATGCACAGTTTCATTATACAAAATCCCGAACGACCCAAAAAGTTACCAAATTACTTAATTCTTCTTTCTTCGAAGACTCAAATTTTTCATCACCCTAATTCTATTCCACGGAGATTTTTTTTATATTATTATTTTTTGTTTGTTTTGTTCCCTTTCTTTCACAACGGAAGAAGGTAAAAATTTGTACCGCGTTGAAGAAAAAAACATGAACAAGAAGAAAAGAATTGAGGGAAGGAGAAGAAGATAGGAAAAGAAAAATAAGGCGGGCAAGCTGTTTCTTCACTATCTTCCGCGAGAAATCTAATTAATTGTGGGACGTTAGTCAATCGGGTTTGATTTACAAGGAGCCAACAAAAGATAAAACTTCATTAAAGTAGCTCCTTTCGAAAGACGAGCGCCTCAGACTTAAACAAACTTAGTTAAATATTAATCTGCTCTTTTCCTTGGCGAGCTTTTTCCTTCACTCTCTTTCCCCTTTTTTTCTGCCCCCTTTTTTTCTCCCCTCATTCTTTGTTCTTTTTCTTGGTGCATAATGAAGGTTGGTTGGTTGCAGCATCGGCAGGAGACCTGGCGGAGTGGATGGCTGACTGCTGCTTTAATTACCGGGAAAGATGCGTCCTCCTTCGCACAGATGTTGGCCATCTTGGGGAACTTAATCCCACCTTCGGTGACGGGGGCGGCCCGGGGAAAATTGGGGCTTAAATCGACAAAAGCAGGAAGCCTGAACGTCCTCTCGATGCCCCAGCTCTATTGAGGCAATTAATTTCACGGATTATGGGGATACAAGGACCATTATAGTCTTTAACCGTCGACGGACTCCCTTTCATCTCCGCCATTAAAAAAAATGAACAATGAATGGGTGCAAAAAATACCAGTTCTCGGTCTGTCTGTCTCTTCGGAGGAGGAAAGGCTACGGCACTAAATCCTCTTCTTTTATTATGTCGCTAGCCATTTCGTAGAGAAAACACCCGTGACCAACACCATATCGCACGTGAGAGCATTGTTCGCATAGACCGGGGGTTCCGGATGTTTCGAGAAAGGAAAATTCAGTTGCCTCCCTTTCTAAAACCCTCAAGAGAATGCTCCTTTCTCTTGTACGATACACATATATCCGACAGATCCCCTGCTGACACGCCCTGTTGCAACAAAATCCTACTTCCGATTCCCCCTAACCACCATTTCACTTGGGATTCATTCTTTCTGTTAGCAGTGCTGCTCCCTGCTGCAAACGGCCTCGTTTGTGTTTCCAAAGAATAGGATATGCAGCACTGTAGAGATCTGAAAAGAAAATAAGCTACACGTGGATTTACATGTTAAGTTCTGGACTCAGATGGCACTTCGAAACCGGACTGTGACAGGGAATAAGCTTTCGAAGGCGAAATGATGGCGAATAAAATGATCTATTCTAAACTACTCATGCTTCGAACATATTTTCCAGCCACTCAGAGAAAGTTATACGTGTGGCCTAACAAATGCACTTCCAGCCCTCTATTTCCTTTTAATGCCTTTTCAATAATGAGAGCTCATGCTCGTTTTTTCTTACAGTTTCCAATTTTGTGGTTAGCCTGTTTTCAAGAACTATCATTAAGCAACCTCAAGTTACACGAAATATCCAATAAAAAGAAATGCGTGTGTGCGTGTCACGTCATGAGGGAGGCGGGCGGTACCTGTAGACGAAAACTCACTTGTCCCAAGAGAAAATGCGTCAGTTAGGATAAATGCCTACGCCACGGAATAATAGCTTTGAATACGAAGGAATTATACTCTGGTTTTGAATAAAGACAATAGCAACTTCAGAATTTTCGTCCTTCAATTCAGCTGTGATATTTCAAATGCCGAGAGAGAGGTCTTAGATTAAGAAAAGCAAAGCATACTGTCTATGATAATGCAGCAAACACTAAACATCGGTGTTAATCCATCCGACTTTATTCCCTGTTGTCTAGCCCTCTCGGACTTCTTTTTGTTTCACAAATTAAAAAGAATGCCTTACGAGACGAAGATTTTTGAGCGTAGATGGGATCATCGAAAATACAACAAAAGAACTGAACGTGGTCGCTAGATTTCCAAATGATGTGCTTTGCGAAGTGTTAGAATGGGACAACTGCACTAGGTCAGAAGGAAAGTATTAATATTTTCAAGGTGACGCATTCTGTTAGCTTTTAAGTGTCTGCGATTTCTCGGTGGAAATGATTTTCTCAATTTGACCGTGCGATGGAAATTCACGGTTTCTTTCCCTGTTTAGAGGGAATTTGAACGCGTAAGGAACAAAGATGGTATTTTGAAAATAAACTAAGTATATATAAAGAAACAAAGTATAATATACGTCTACACCACTCAATAAACGGATTTTACAATGCTATAAGCGCTTTTTGATTGTGCTCAATCTGGGGCAATTCGAACTGCTGTAATATAACTGACTGGTTTCCCACAAAGATCTTTTGCCCTAAAAGACCTAAACTTTATAAATATACGTAGGGTGGGGGAGGAATAACATTATGTATATAATGTTTTTCACCTGTTCCTACATGACTTTTGCACGCTGAATTCATGTTTGACAATTGGCACTTCCTAAATCTTGAGAAAAATTCAGATTTTCGATTTTCCCCAAAATTTGCACTTTTTCGGGTCAACGATGGAAAGAACGACATCTATTTTTTTCTTTTTTGATTGGATGTTTAACGACCACCGTGAGCAACTTAATAAGCTATAAGCAGTCGCCCGTCCCTAATTTAGGGTCACTGGTTCCAGGTAAGGAGAGAGCCAGGGCCGTAAGACAAACACAACATTCATGCCTCACCGGGATTCGAACTTGGACCCCTTCCGCATGAATGATCAGAAGCCATCGCTTAGACCCCTGCGCCAACAGGGCGGCCGATATCTTTCGTAAGATATGTATAGCAACAGCTGTTTTATAGGTTTCAGGTACAAAATTCAAGTCTGAAGAGTCCCAGTCTGTAAACCTTGGAGAAACAATGGGACCCTTAATGATTCCGACCCGGTGGCCGAGTGATCAGAGGCCTAGAGTACAAAACATCTAAAACAATTAGAAATTTCGTCCGGGATGGGCCCAAGTCCGGTTACCGGGTGAGGCATGAAAGATATTTCTGTCTTGCAGCGCCACATGTCTCCCTCCCTGGAACCAATTACCCCAAATTAGGGACAAGCGACAGCTTATAGTAATTGGAGTTGGTCATAATGGTAGTTAAACCCTGAAAAACAGAAATGACCGAAATCCTTGATTTTATTAAGGACATAAGAATCACTCTCGATGAAAAAAAAAAAAAAAGAAAGAAAATACTGTTTTATACTGCCTTTTGAAATAATTAAAACAATAAAGTTAATTGTGCAAAGCGCAGTGATACCAAAATTATGTATCTGTAATCAAACAGCTAATCAAAATTTTTACAAAATTTCACGCTCATGAATTACGTGTCAGTAATGACAGTCATCTTAATTGCAATTATTTCCTTCAGTTTCAATGATTTTCTTCAAGATTTATAGAGCAGCACTCATCAGATACGAATTCGGCCCACAAAAATTACTACATTTAGCTGAAAAACGTATTATACGCGTAACATACATCATCAAGCGCGTGGGCGCGCTCGATGTAAGTCCTGCTGTACTTACATTATAGTTCTGAATCTAGAAATTTCGGCAGTAGTGATGATTGAAGCTGAAGAGAAACCCCATAATTCTCTCAGAAAAGATAATGAACTTTGTAGGGAATTAACTGTGATACGCATCCGAACTCTACGTCAAACTAACCAACTGTACATGTTTTACACAAACTTGCAAAACGGCTTTTTTATCCAGAACCTAACAACTGTTTCTTGGTATCGAGATGCCGTTGATACATTGAAGAAACTCTGTGAAATGATTCTTCTTGAGCTGAGTAAAAGGAAAAAAAGCAACAACTTTGATACACAATCTGATCTTTACTACTTGGACACAGCATGAGCACCCTATTTTCCGACAGAATTATTTATTATATGCCAGATAAAGAAAAGTAAAACTGAACGAAGAATCTAACATGCCTGCTGAAGCCAGATGTTTTTGCTCATTGATATGGCAAGAAATTTTGGGGTGTTGCCAACTTTCTGAAAGCTAGCAAAAGTATCAAACACCCAAGTTTTATTTAAAATAAACGAACAAGAAAGCTGACACTAAATTCTCGGATGTAAAGAGCAAGGTCGTTTGAATTCTTTTAGTAGTAGGAAATGCCCGATAGGTTCCCACTGCTCCGCTTGGTACCTCACCACGTGTCACCCTTTGAGTCCGTTACGTTCGAGCCATTCCCACGCATGCTTACGCATCATGGTCGCAAGACGTTCAGGTAATATCATGTGTGGAACGTGCTCCCTTTCCGAGACCACGTGTTAGTACGCTATATGGATGAAATCACAATTTTTTTCTCCCTCCATCTTGTTTAATGTCGTTGCTCCAGACACGTCTCGGATAATGGGTTGTCTTTTCCCTCATCAAATGATGCTTTGGTACTCACGTGTTACGCATGTCAGTTGATGAGATCATTATTTCACCACGCTGGATGATGTCATTACGCCGTAGGTGTCTCGGTCAGCGTCATTTCATTACTATGGCAACATGTTTGCGCCTCAGGCAGGGTAGTCGCGCATGTTTCGTGAGTATTTTGATAGACGTTGTCGAGTATTTGCTTGCTGGAATATTTTTGATGAAGTTTTACTAAACGACATCATAGCAGGTGGAATTTTTCCTTCAATCTGAAATAACGATTGTCTGCACGACTCGGATTTGAAATTGCGATTAAAGGGTTTCCTAAACGCAAAAGCAACTGAACGAGCCAGACCACATTCGTTGCGCTCCCTCGTTGGTGATACTCTTTAGTTACAGAACAATAAGATGTTTTGCAAGGCTCATTTATTATTTTCTGTAAGATTTATTGTAAATCGATATTTGTTTTACTTTTTAAATACACGCACTCTGATTTTTCCTGAGCAGGGGTTCTCAACCTTTTTGCCGTTCGCCACTCACTTACCGGAAGTTGTATAGATCGTGGCACAATTCACACCAAAATAATTTAAACTTAGAAAATGCGAGAGGTGAATCATATTTATCACAATTTAAGTAACTGCACTTGTGAATATTTCTCAGTCCGAAGAAAATCATGATTTTTAAACAGTCATTCATTGAATTAAATATGTCAGCACCAGTTGCTCTTTTTTCTAAATCTGGACATGCAAAATATACCTTGTTCTGTAAGTTTTGCTTCGTCAGTAAACATTATAAGTCAGATTAATTAACATTTTCCGCTTACATGGGTGCTTTCGTGTAACCGCGAAGAAAATTTCTTTGAAATCTGCGATTTAGAAATCATATTTTCTGAAATATCCTCCAGCATTTCTGATAAACTAGTACGATGTCATTAGCCAACGAAACTCTTGAAATTTGTCTACTTGTTCTGGACCAAGTACGGCGTTTTCAATTTCTTTGCATGCTGGTATAAGTTCTTCCCCAATAGTGCATGGTCCTTTTTTTTTTTTTTTTTTTCTGTTGAGCTATTATTTCCGACATTGTGAAAAAGGTAATAAGCGTCTTGTGGGACACTTTGATATGATGATATAATTTACCGGTGTCGCCAAGGATTTGTTTTGTGATGAATGATGGAGGCGGCGAAGGTAACCTACGGGCGTCTGACCAATATGCTCATTATTCCTTTCTAAACGTCTCTTAAGTTCGTTTGGCACAACTGACTGATTTGATAAAACAGCACCGCAGGCAAGACATAACGGACTATGATGATCTTCTTTATAGCTCAAAGAGACACCGGAGCCTTAACAGCCTTCTGTTCATTTGCCAGAACACAATTTACTGACCGTCAGAGCATACTTACGTAACAACGCCATCATCAATCACATTAGTTTCAACATCTACACTCAAATTTGATGTATTTGCATAGCTTCAGCTTCTTTCTTTTAAGTCGCGGCTTCTTCTTTATAACAAATTTATGCTGAGTGAATAAAACCTATGCGCTACACAAGAATCCAATTACTGCATGCAACAACGGTAGTCTAAACGTTATCCCTACATCGAATTCAACAAATCCCAGAATGGTAGTTTTTCGTTGCAACGCAGATCTGTGCGCATACTTCGAGACTACTCTCCTGTTCTCTGGGCTTAAAATGAATCGCAAACTTGCATGTAAAGTATCAAGATTAACAGTGCTAAGCGCTGTAATAGTGCATGATTAAAATCGGCTGAAGAAGGGAAGGAAACGAACGTTTCACTTGACAAAACTTTCACCCTCAGAAAAATAATCAGATCGACATCTTGACGCGTTGAACTACGTCAAGATGTCGATCTGATTATTTTTCTGCAGTGCTCTGGGAAGACTGCGTAGCAAAACCTGGGTTGCTGTAAGAAGAATGCGTTCTACAATCTTGACTGTTCTCATTAGGAGATCTGAGGTCATACATAATTATTAGTGAGGCGGCAACAATATCCGGACTGTCCGTGTTCCTGAGCGAAAAGAGACAACTAAGTGAGAAGGAGCGCGGTCACACTTCACGATTCCTCTCACTCATCGTGTGGTTGCAAGATATTGTGTTGCGGGCGATTCAAACAGGAGAGCAGAAAAAAAAAATTGAAACGTGAGGAATTTTTGCGCCACATTGGTGTGTCGTTGCACAGTGGGTTGCCAACCACTGTTCTAGAGATTGCTGTTGCTCGAAGCGATATATTGACTGTGTTAAAGATATCGCTACAGCATTTTATGTCCGCAATTCCTTGAGAAAGCCTCCCAGTGGAGTGTGAATGCTTGGCGAATCTTTATACAAATTCACGCCACTAAAATAAACGGATTTACTATGCTACAAGCGTTCCTTGCGTATGCGTTAAAGACATTTTTATTCTTGCTTTCTTTGTGAAATCTGTATTTTTTCTTCAATGACTCCCGCATTATAAATTTCAATTTATAAAATAGTAAAACTGTATTAATAATCCGATTTATTGGCGTAATAATATAAATAAATGTTTCCAAGCCTTAGCACATCAACCGGATGGTTTTTTTCAAGGTAGATAAAGAGTAGCTGCAATATGAATGATAGAACGTTTCAACAATTTAAAAGCCGTGACTTGACTTCACAATAAACAAATAGACTAATAATAAATAAACAGACTAATGGCACTCCGATGGGATCCTCGCTTTCAGCCTTCCTGGCAGAAGCAATACCACGTCCAAATGAGCAGCATATACAGTGTGGCAAAAAAAAAAAAAAAAAAATAAGACTGATGTTTTTAAAATAATCCCGGTAAAACACACAGGTTGGGAAGGCATGGTTTTTTGGTTAGTCATTTATCAGCTATCCGATGACAACAGTGTTTGTGTGAGAATCGCGCAGATGATTATTTATGCTGTACATGACATCATTCGGTGGAAGAATATTGTCACTGCTCTGCCATTAAACACAGAGCAAACACCCGGTTCTGTCTGAAAATCGGTAAAACTGCATCTAGACAGTTGAATTGTTGCGTGACGTGTATGAGGCTAATTGCCTATCTCGTGCACAATTATTCCGATGGTGTGAGCATTTCAAGGATGGGCTAGAAGATTTAGAAAATGACGAAAAGCCTGAATGCCCGATTTCAGTGCCCACGTCTGAACTCATTGAGAAAATTCGCGGTTTGCGCTCGTTTTGTTCCGCATGCTTTGCCAGATGACCAGAAACATGCACGAGTGGAGAACGCAGAAGAAATCCAGACATATTCAGAACGCAAATCCATCCATTGTTTCTGCATCCTGTAGATTGCAGAAACAATGCAAAATTTTCTCTGAAGCATTGTGGCAAGTGGCGAGATAGGGTGTTTTCGTTATGATCCAGAAACGAAGCGGTAGAATGTTCAGTGGAAGTTGCCATTGTCACACAAAGGTAAAAAGATTAGGTTACAGGAGTCCAAAATCAAGACAATGCTTATGTGCTTTTACTAAAGCAAGAAAATTCTATATCACGATTTAATTCCTGAAGGTACAACTGTCACTGGCAATGTTTACATATCCATTTGGAACGATTGTGGAAGGGAATTGTTCGTATCAAGACTGAGTAGAAACAAGGGGAATAGTTCCTACTTCACGACAACGCACCCGCACGCAGAGCAATCAGCCATTTCTAACGCGAAAACAAGTGTGTGTGTGTGTGTGTGTAGTCAACCATCCCTCCTATTCTCCAGATTTGTCACCGTGTGACTACCTTCTATTCTTTAACTTAAAGGTGCCTTTAAAAGGAAAAGTTTTCCAATATATTGAAGACATACAAAAAACTGTGACATCAGCTGTTCACTCTATAGCAAAAGACGACCTTTGTAAGTAATCCTTTTTGTCGGCTGATCGTGCCATTTCTCGTATTAACGCAGGAGGAATGTACTTCGAATAAAATACATTCACGTAATTTTTTCTGCTTTTCTATATTGTAAAAAAAAAAAAAAAAAAAAAAAAATCAGTGTCATTACTTATATGCTGCACTGCATAGAGTATATTCTCCAGCACCACCCCACTGCCTACGACCTGGCTACGCTATGGTTCTTGAAAACAACAGTGCTTTACCTTATCTGGATGTTTTAATGAGCAAACCGCCTGACAAACACCTTTGTGCACAAGTCTACTGTAAACCACGGATGTCGCTCAAGATTTGCCATTTTTCAATTTTTTAACTTTAAAATATAATCTGGACTTTGCCAAGTAATAATGAGTCTCATATTTCTTGCCCGGTAGCCCTGCGTATTTTCCCCTAGAAGTGCATCGTTTACTTTTCCGTAGAAAGTTATCAAAACAGTATCGGCAGGGTCAGGAAAATGTAATTGTTCTCCACTCTCAGAAATCCTTAGTTTAAGCCTTTTTTTCATGTTAATATAACCAGGGGCGAATGAAGAAGGTGAATAGGAATTCACTGAGAGGAGTCATTACTAATTGCTCGGATGTTTGTTTTACTGAGTAGGGAATCTCAACACAGAAAGAGGAGTGGAGTCTAAGGCTAAACAAGTGTACCGGGCAGTGAGGCAGCGGGACGTGACTGACGATTACTTTGGAGGTGAGGAGTGCAAAGCAAGGTCGCTGATTTGAAGGAAGGGAGTTAAGGTAGGGAAGGTGCTGAGTCTGCATATCACGACGTTAATATTTGATTTAAATAAATAACCAGAAAATTTGTCTTTAAAAAAATGTTCAAGTACAGTACTATTTTCATAAGAAAAATGCAAAATTTTGAAAAGCAATTAAGACAATGCATTCACAGCAAGAAAAAAAGTTGAAGGCGACATTCTACGAACTCTTATATGTTACACCACTAACCCACTAGTCATTGTCATGTTATCTTGTAGGTTTATCACCAGTGGCATAACTTATCAGATCCAGGTGAGTGTGTCGGAACCCTGGTGTGTGTGTGTGTATGGGAGGGGGGGGAGGCGTAGAATTCCTTTGTAGCAGGTCGTCAGTGTTGCGTATATTAACTTGCTCTCAAACCTGCCCCAGCAAAAATAATACTCTCCCAACGGTAGCCCACCCTGATTTCAAAGTCTGGCGACGTCCCTGTTGTAAACCCACCACATCCGTCCCAAACCTGATGCTCCGTAACTCATTCTGTCCCACAGATTATAAAACAGCTATCTTCCGTTCTCGAATTTGTAGAGCCTTTGCCTTCTCCTCTGATGACCTTTCTAGGCAACACGAAATTAAAAGCGTCATCGAATCGGTCACTGATGCAGGATACACTTTGAACCAGTATCGAAAAAGCCAAATTTAAACGTTCTAATCTTCTTCGCTACGTGGGCTCAATTCCTTACATACTAAATACATTTTTAAACTTAAGAACACACTCAAGAAGATGAACTACGGTGTTGGCATAAGGTTTCCTGCATCAATTATACTGTGTACCATGATTAAAAGAAATACTGTCAAATCCCCTCTTTTCAGCGTGGCCGATGTTTATGCGATCCCCCTAAAACATCTAGACTGCTCCAGACGATAGTACATTCGAATAACCAAGCACTCGTTTAGAATAAGAATCAGCGTGCATAAAAGAGACATAAAAAAACGGTAAAGTAACCTACATTCATTCGAGAAACCTTGAAGATCATTATCAACAGCGAGCTTGCTTGCAATGATAACGTCTCTCTAGAAGTGTCACGAATTTGGAATCAGTTCTTCAAATAGCACCTTTTTCTGCCTGGATACCGCGTGCTCAACCAACGACACGCCTCGTGTCTTTGAATGAAAGTTGCACCATATCTATTTATTTATATTGTCAAGTCAAGATACCGCTTTCAAATTTTGGAAACGTTTTTTCATTCAGATTGCAGTTTCTGTCTGTCTTTCTTGCAAAAGCCATCTGGTTGAGGTGCGAAAGCTCGGAAACATTTATTTACATTCTTACGCCAACAAATCAGATTACCAGTATAGTTTTACTATTTTATGCATAGGTGGTGTACAGTTCCTCGTTAATTTAAAATTTCCATTTTATGTACAGATTTATTATTAAATGATTTTCCAATACGAAATGTTTTGCGAACGTATACGCTCTGCCTATTTCAAATATTTCTTTGACTGTATGTTGTCTTAATGAATGTTAAGGACGGATTTTTTTATATCCCCACCAGAGTTGTTCCGTTGCATGCATATTATATCTTATCTCACTTCTATGATACCCATATATTAATGAAGACATTTTCAGGTGATGTGATAAGAATTGGTCATTCAATGAGACAGCAGAGAAGCATATCTTCTAAGAAATGCCTTCATTCATCTGTCATGAAAAGGACCACATTACTTATCGCCAACTATTTGCTTCACTTGAAGCTCTCCATTATCTCAATCAACTGGAAAATGAAGTGAATCATTTTTTTATTTTTTATTTTTTGATTGGAGGTTTAACGATCACCGTGAGCAACTCAATGGGCTATAAGCAGTCGCCCGTCCCTAATTTAGAGTCACTGGTCCCAGGGAAGGGAGAGAGCCAGTGCCGTAAGACAAACACAACATCCATGCCTGAACGGGATTCGAACCCAGACCCCTTTCGGACGAATGATCAGAGACCATCGCTTAGACCACTGCGCCACCGGGGCGGCGTGAATCATTTGACAGGAGATCTTTCCAAAATGGGAAGACACGGCGCTTCTTTTGAGGATGGCAATGTTGAACATACATTCAGTATATATTTTTACTCTTCATCCAAAGCCCCAGGCTACTTTAATCAGAGAAATTTAGAGTGCTGTGAAGAAAACATGTGATGAAACTTTTGATTCTGAGGTAATCAGCAGATAGAAAAACAGAAATGACTGCATAGGTTTTCATATAGATGATGAACGTGACATTGTTAAAAAATCATGTATTTCTGCTTTCTCTCTGGGGCAAACAAGAGACTTTTTTCAAAGAATGGTACATGATTTTATCGTAATACCATCGGAATCCTGAGGTCACCTTCAAATGCTGCCTTTGACCAATGGCTGATGGTCTCATAGTCTGCCTCAAAGGAAACATGATGATAACGTTCAATTGAACTTTACCTTTAAAAAGATTAATGTTCTTCATCATGTAAAAACAGAGAAGAGTGCCTCCCCAAAGTAACAAACATTCAGTTTGTGTTCATTCGTCCTTCTCGCTGCCTGCCTCTTTATTGTCGTCTGTTTTCAAACCATTACCTACACACCTGCTGTCATCGCCTGCACGCTTGTCGCTATCATCTGCATGCCTGGGTCACCTACAACTGTTATGTCTTGCCTAACATGAACGTAAGACACTCTTCATCTGCAATGGACGCTCCTTGTGTGAAAATAGTATGTGAAACTTCTGCTTCCCCTGACATACTTTTTCCAGGAAAGATTAGGTGGAAACTTTTCTAATGTGAAGGATCTGCTGTTATAAACACCTCCTATGGAATGTCTGTGGAAAATTTGTCTGTACATCATATTTCCGTGGGATGAATGAACCAAAGCTGCTATCGTGGTGGATACCACAGGAACTGTTAGAGTTAATATTCGCAGTTACATGTGAAAAAAAAAAAAAAAAAAAAAAGAAAATGCTCCCTAGGAAATATAGTGACAAGTAGAATTTACGTCGTGCGAGATGACCTCGGTCACCACTAATTTCTTCACAGGTCCTAAGCATAGGTTTTGTGACGTCACGAAGAGTATCCTTGTAATCCAGCGTTGTCACAGCCATTACTTCTCGATATAAGAGAAGTTTGCTGCTGTGGTATTGTGTTCAATGTCATTATCTGAATTTTGCTGGTGATGTTTTGTTTTATTTATGTTGTCGCTTTTCCAACGTTCGCTATGCCAATTCGACAGTATATTCAATCTGTGAAGTAACAAGACGCGAGGATCATAGGGTTCATTCGCATTGTGTTTTGTTGACAAGCATACACTTTATTAAATTGTGGAAAAGGGATTTACAAGTTGTTGGAGATAGGGTGGGAAATTCAAGTTAATAAAATGTCTTGGTAAACCCAGATTCGAGAGAACAGAGAAAATATTCCTACTTCAATAATGTTTTTAAAAATAAATCCAGCTGAACTGAAAAACATTACATACTTCTACAGAGTGCAAATCACTGCTACAGAGACACATTCATAATGTAATAAGTTAATGGATTTTAAGTAGTAAATGAAACAGGATGAATATACGATAAAAAATTTAATTGTATTTCTGAAATATATACACTGAATGATTACTGAATTATGACCACCTACCTAATATTTCGTAGCTATCCGACGTGGCATTGATTCAATAAGATGCCGGAAGAAGTTGGGAGGTATGGCTAACCAAGCTGTGTGTCACGTGACTTTCAATGCAGGTATGGAGGTGATTGGTGCATCCAGACGCCTAATATGCCTTTCCATAATGTCCCAAGTGCTCTATGGGATTGATATCGGGGATTTCGGAGGCCAATCGGTATGCTGGAAGACTGAACTGTGTTCCTCAAGCCATTCCTGTACAACATTGGACCCGTGGCTCTGCGCATTGTCATCTTGGGGTACATCGTCTCCATTCAGGAAAAAGTGCAATATTGCGGAGTGTACAGAGTCAGCAATCAATTCACGATGGAAAGCAGCAGTCATACGTTATTCCACTTGCACCTAAGGTCCAAGTTCCTACAGCTAAACATGGCCCATACCATACAACCGCATCTACCGTCTTGCATTGTGGAGACCATGCAGGATGGATGGAGCGCCCCATGTTCTTTGCGCCAAATATGTACATGACCATTCACTTAGCGGAGTAAAAAAAACTCGACTAATCAGACCAGCGCACTTTTTTCCAGTCATTCGATGTTCAACTTGCATGATCTTTGTATCAGGCGAGTCTTTTGCGCCGATAAGCCGTGGTTAGGAGAGGATCTCGTAGGGATCGTCTGCTGTTATAGCCCACACGTGCGAGTGTGAGATGCATAGTCACGACAGATACTGTTCCGGGTCGACCTCTGTTTATTTTGGGTAGTCATCTGTTGAACAGTGCTGCTTCTGTTTGTTTTGGGTAGTCATCTGTTGAACAGTGCTGCTTCTGTTTGTTTTGGGTAGTCAACTGTTCAACAGTACTGCGTCTGTTGAACTGTACGAATCGTCGGACCCGGTGCTCACCTCTCACATCAACCTTTCGCTGTCCTCTGCTGTTTTGCATCCTGTTCGTTGTTTGACAATTTTCACGCCAGTCCTGATACACTTTAACCACGGCGACTTGCGAACAACCTACCAGTTCAGTCGTTTGAAAAATCGAGGTACCCACTCCCCAAGCTCCCACAATCCGTCCTTTCTCAAAGTCCGATAAATCACGCACCGAATTTTACTACCTATTGCTCCACTCACACCTTCTATATGCTACGTCGGTCGACTAATTGTGCCCTCTCGGAAATGACATGATCAACGGGCCGGATCTACATTTGATAGGGGTAGTAGTAATTCAGTAGTCACTCGGTGTATATTGCAGACCATATACACACAATAGACAAAACATTAGAGATAGGGGTGGTGGGTAGTTGACATGGGCATTCCCCGAGCAGAGTGAAACGAACTCAAACCGAACGCAGGCGATACATAAGCCTACAGCAGGGCTTCCCAACAGGGTATCGCAATCGACGAACATGGGTGAACATGGTGATATGAGCGACTTTGATCGTGGACGCATTGTAGGCGCAAGGGAGATGTGTCATTCTATCACCCAATTGGTATGAACCCAATGGTTTCCCGAGGGCAACCTTATCAATGGTGTACCGCGAGTATATAATCGACGGACGTACGAGCGCTCAGTGTGCAAGCTGTGACCGACCACACGCCATTAATGAACGGTGTCTACATAGACCAGGGATGACGAACCTTTTCCGACTACTGTGCCACTTAAAGTTTGCTTTACTGCTTACAAGTGTCTAGCGTGCTACATTTTGGTTGCGTTTTTTTTTTAATTAACATTTCGTCATTAATTTTTTTCAGTCTCAAATTGAAATTGCCTTAGTCTTAAAACTTACCTACTTATCTATTCTGTTAATGTCATTTTTGTTAATACCATAAACATGACATTCACAGAATATGTACAGCAGCAAACAAAAGTATTTGGCCAAACACTTTTTCGCCCATAGTTTTTTTTCTGCTGGACCAAATCTGGTCATTTTGGGATATAATATGTGTTGATTCGTGGGTTACAATGCCGCGTAGTTTGCATTTCGCTCAGAGCGAATTTGTTTTTCGAAATGGGCCATATTCAAGAGTCGCCAATTATTACTCACTTGTTTGCTGCATGTATTCATGTTTTTCTTGTGATTTTTGTGGGTTTTGTGATGTGTAGTGTATAATAAGTCAATCTTAGGTTTTCAGAAATGTGTAAAAAGGCGGATATCCCTGTTGGAGCTCGCCAGGCGGCCGTGGACATGATGGAATCCGGAATGCGCGTCACCGACATTGCGAGGGCCCTGAAAATCCGACACCAGTCCATTTCAGCTATCCTGCAACGTTATAAGAAGACTGGGGCCGTCGAGAACAGTCTGCGATGTGGTAGGCCTCGTTCCACTACGTTGCGTCAGGATAGACGCATCCTCCATCAATCTCGTGCTGACCCCACCTTGACTGCTGTGGACATCGTCACCGAAGGAAGACGCCCCACCAAGAAACCACTCATCGGAGTCAAGAATCGACGATCCAGAGTCGCGTTCGCGCGCCGTCATCGACACTGGACCGCGGCGGACTGGAGTAAGGTGCTTTTCACCAACGAGAGCAAAGTCAACTTGTTTGGAAGTGATGGCACCCGATACGTACGACGTCTGTGTGGCCAGAGATTCAACCTCCAGTTCATTCAGCCGACTGTAAAGCCCGGAGGAGGATCGCTCATGGTTTACGGCACCTTCTCTCGCAATGAAATGTGACCCATCATCAAGATTGACGGAATAATGATCGGCCAGAGCTACATGAACATGCTCATCAACGATGTCTTCCCATGGGCAAACCAGAACATGCCACCCGGATGGATCATGCAGCAAGACAACGACCCGAAGCCCACCTCCAGAGTAGCGAAGGCAGCCTTCCAGCAGCAACAGGTCACACTTCTAGACTGGTCAAGCCAATCTCCAGACCTCAACCCCATCGATCACATGTGGGAGGAGCTGGAGAGACGATGTGCGAAGAAAACCTGCCGGAATAGGGCCCAGAAGTTCGACGAGCTGTTTGCAGAATGGGCGCGAATTCCGCAGGTCACCGTCGAGAAGCTAGTGGACTCGATGCCGGCCAGTTGTGCAGCTGTTATTAAGTCTCGAGGTTATCCCACTAAGTATTAGTTATTGTTTTGTCGTTTTCTCGTACTTGTGTTCTGTTATCGTTGCATTAAAAAAATGTTATACACACCTACTTTGTTGGTCAATTTGTATGATCTTTGCGATTAAGCTCGGTACCTGATCTGTGTTAAGGTTTCCTATCCATCTGCATATGGGTCATGTTTACAACTGAATAACACATATCATATCCCAAAATGGCCTGATTTGGTCCAGCAGAAAAAACATTATGGTCGAAAAAGTGTTTCGCCAAATACTTTTGTTCGCTACGGTAAGTACGTGAGTTTTAAGACTAAGATAATTTCAATTTGAACCTGATTTAATTTGTAAGAAGATATTGAAAATGCATAAGCACACAATTGCATTAGTGTGAAACCTGTTGCTGAATGCTACTAGCCAAAGCATTTATGTTCGGTTTACAACCTGTTGTCTTGCAAGCTGCACTTAAATCTGAACCCAGACAGTTTCTGACCGTTGACTTTACAAAGTTCACTGTAGAAAACAGGTGCTCACAGACGTATGATGATCCTACAAAGTAAGTAATGCTGTAGCAAGTCTCCGCAGGGCCGAAAAACTGTGGGAGGTTATTCCATTGTTCAAGTTTCACGTTCTCTGGCTTCTGGTTAGAGTACTCAGCATCAACAGCACAGCCGATTTCTTCCAATGCTTCACCAACTTTGACGAATTCCTTCATCCATATAGTGCTTTCTTGAAATTCTATCAACTCCATCTCCAAATTGCCAATATGCAGCCACTCGAAAAAAATCAAATTAGGGTCACTCATTTTAGCAACATGAGGCATTGTGATGAACTGCAATGTTTTCTCCAAATCTTGAAACTGAGAAAATGGGCCCAAGCATATTTGTTTTGAATTTCCTAAAACATCTAAATACTTCTTAAGAATGTTTTCTCTCCGGAACGAGGTTATCAGAGAAACATGATAGTAATTTAAGTTGCGCTCTAAGTGAGGAATGTTCTTAACCTTTTTTGTTTCAACATCTCTGAAGAATACTCCAAGTTTGCACTTTAAGGATTTTATGATGTCAAATAATCTATTTGCAGGGATCCCATTTCTTGAAGTTTCTTATTCAAATCATTGCATAGTGCTGTAAAATCCCTGAAAAACATTAAACCGCACAGCAGCCAAATTGGATTCGTGAGGTCTGGGAATTCTTGCTGCTTTTCTGTTAACCAAAAGTGAATTTCATCCAAAAGCATGACAAACCTAAGGAGTACTTGCCCACGACTCAGGCAGCTAACATTATTGTACATAAGAAGCCCGCCATATTATGATTCCACCTCATCTGACATCTTAGAGAACTGGCGATTATTCAAAGCACGTGCACATATGAAGTTTACAATTTTATTTGCAGTTACCACCAAGAGTACACTTTCAAAGAACTTCAGACTTGCTTTCGCACACAGTGCTTCCTAGTGCAAAATGCAATGGAACTGCACAACTGGGTGCTCAATTTCTACGCCAAGAAATTTTATAAACCTATTATGTTTACCCACGGTATTTGGGGCGCCATCAGTAGTCTCAGACATCATTTTATTTAAGTCAGTCCCCATTTTTACTGCAAATTCATGCTTCACTTCACACATTATATCTTTCCCTGTGATCATAGTCAAACTCAGCAATCTAATTAATTCCTCCCTCATCACATTTCCACAAGGAAATATAACAAAAACAGCTAGCCTTGCTTGTGAAGTTACATCGGTGCTTGCAGCAAGACATATTAAAACCACATCAACGTTGTCCAAAGTCTAAATCAGATTTAATTTGACCCAAAACATCTTCCCTAATTCTCATTTTTTTATTGGAGGTTTAACGACCACAGTGAGCAACTCAATGGGCTATAAGCAGTCGCCCGTCCCTAATTTAGACTCACTGGTTCCAGGGAAGGGAGAGATCCAGGGCCGCAAGACAAACACAACATCCATGCCTCACCGGGATTCGAACCTGGACCCCTTTCCGACGAATGATCATAAGCCATCGCCTAGACCACTGCGCCACCGGGGCGGCACTGATTCTTGTTATTCTATCTTTGGCAAGGTTCCTGCTCTTTGGCATTTCCTTAGTTCTATTCACTTGGCCTGAAAGAAGATGAGAATTGTTGGCACCGTAGCGTAAATGCGAACGCACTTGACTTGTTATCGAGAGATCTGGGATTCCATCCCAGCGGTGTCAGAACACAATTTTTCAGTCGCTATGCGTTGTTTGGGATGTAAGGTCAGGTGATGCGTAACATCACAGCCTCTCCTTGACAAATGTCAACCCCGCCTTCTCGTGGTGCATCCTGTTCCCACTAAAGGGGCTCTGACGACCGCCAATAGCGGTATAACTATACCATCGGAATTAGAGGAAATTCTATCCCACACTCACCAACCCGCTTGGCCAGCGTGGTGAGTTATGGCCAAACCTCTCCAAAATGACTCCACAACTTAAATCTTGGCCCTCAGTCTCCGGCAGCTGGAATGTACCTGGCCAAGGCAGCGGCCAGTGCGACATGAAGGCAGAGGGTGCTAAGAATCCCCGGAGGACCGGACTAGGCTGCCATCTGATGCTGACCTTGGCAACGTACAATGGACGCTCCCTATCTTCTGATTCAAGGCTTCTTGAATTGGAACAGGAACTGCAAAGGATCAAGTGGGACATCGTCGGGCTAAGTGAGGTAAGGAGAAAAGGAGAAGATCTCATCGAACTGAAAAGTGGGCATCTCTTCTACTATCGTGGGACAGATACTGGCAGAACTAGTCGTGTTGGATTTATAATAAACAAGAAACTGAAGGATAAAGCTGTAGAAGTTGAAAGTTCCTCTGACAGATCTGCACGGCTTGTTATCCAACTCTCGAAAAGATACCAGGCTCAGATTATCCAAACTTATGCACCCACCACAAGTCATCCTGAAGAAGAAATAGAAGAATTTTATGAGGAAATTTGTCATCTAAATAATAAAGGTAAGCAGCACTTGAAAATAATTATGGGAGCTTTCAATGCAAAAATAGGGCAACGGCAACAGAATGAAACTTCAGTAGGTAAATCCGGTCACGGCAACAGAAACCAGCGTGGAAATACTCTCGTTGAGTTTGCAGAGGCAGAAGGGTTTTTCATCTTGAACTCCTTCTTCAAGAAAAAGCCACACAGGAAATGGACATGGAGACATCCAAATGGGATGACAAGTGAAATTGATTTTATTATGTGTAACAAAAAATTCGTAATAGAAGACTGCAGTGTGCTAAACAAGTTCATCACAGGTAGTACCATAGATTGGTGAGATGTAAGATGCACCTCAACACTAAACTTGAACGTGGCAAGCTCATAAGACAAACAAAATCTATTGACATAACCAACCTTAAAAAACACCATAATACCTTCAAGTTGGAACTGAAGAACAGGTTCTCTGTTTTAGAAGGCCTAACATCGGAAGAAGTGGACATCTCTGAAGTTAACAGAAAAGTAACCAAAGCTCTTATGGAAACAGCAACAAAATTACCTGGGTCTAAGAACAAGTTGCATGTAAATAAATTATCAGGAAAAACGAAAATGTTGATGCAAAAAAAGAAGAGAGATGAGGACAACTAAAGAAGATGTGACTTCCAAAGTGGAATATAAAGAGCTATGCAAGACAGTACGAAAAAGTATCACTGAAGACGTAAGAAAATTCAACTGTGAACTAGTGAGGAAAGCAATTGAAAACAACCAAAGCCTAAAGATAGCAAAGGGACATCTCAGTAAGGGAAGAAAACAGATTATGGCACTGAGAAAAGAAGATGGTTCCGTAACAAGAAATAGAGGCGAAATTTTGACAAGAGTGAAAGATTTCTACTCCAAATTATATGAAAGGGGTGATACATGCACTCCAGACATCATGAAAGATACCAGTACCAGAGTTCCTCCTGTCCTTCCAGCAGACGTTGCACATGCAATCAAGAACATGAAGCGGGGAAAAGCTCCAGGAGAAGATGGAATTACTGTAGACATCATACAAGAAGCAAGTGGAGAAATCGAAACAGTACTCGCCCAAATTTTCACTCGATGCCTTAATGAAGGAAAGATTCCTGAGGATTGGAACACCGCTACAATGATCCTGCTGCATAAGAAAGGTGACATTGAAGATCTCGGAAACTACAGACCTATCAGCCTTCTATCAGTAGTTTATAAAATCTTCACTAAAGTTCTTTCACACCGCTTGAAGGTAACACTGGACATGGCTCAACCGAGAGAACAAGCTGGATTCAGGAGTGGCTACAGCACAATAGATCATATCCACGTACTGAGAGAACTAATTGAAAGAGCGAGGGAATATGAACTTCCATTGTGCATGGCTTTTATCGATTATGAAAAAGCCTTTGATTCGGTGAAACCATCAGCAGTTACAATGGCTCTGAAAACCTGCAGTATTGAAGATGCATACATTAATATTATTAACAACATCTATGAAAATGCAAGTGCAAAGATTAAGCTGTTTGAAAATACAACACACATAAAAATTGGAAAGGGAGTGAGACAAGGTGACACCATATCTCCGAAGCTCTTTAATGCCACATTGGAGGGTGTTTTTCAGTCACTGAGCTGGGAAAACAAGGGGATAAAGATTAATGGAGATTATCTAACCCACCTTCGTTTTGCTGATGACGTAGTCATTTTTGCAACTAGCCCATCAGAGCTGCAGAGTATGATCCAGGAACTTGCTGACAAGAGTAAAGAAGTGGGATTAAAAATGAACTTTCAGAAGACAAAAGTGATGTTCAATGCTTTTACAAGAAATGAAGATTTATCGATTGATGGAGAAAAGCTGGAGATAACAGACACGTACGTTTATCTTGGACAGCAGATATCAAGTGAGGGTCACATTGATGAAGAAATTAATCGGCGTACAAAACTTGCCTGGAGAGCTTTTGGAAGAAACAGCAGAATTTTCAAGAGCAATATGCCATTATGTCTTAAAAGAAAAGTGTTTGATCAATGCATCCTTCCAGTGCTTACGTATGGTGCAGAGACGTGGACCTTAACTAAAAGAGACATACAAAGGCTGCAGACAACTGAAAGCAGCATGGAGAGGTGCATGCTTGGTGTAACCAGGAGAGATAAGAAGAGGAACACGTGGATCCGAAAAATGACAAGAGTGGAAGACATCATGCTCAGAGTTAAATCCCTGAAATGGCAATGGGCTGGACATACTGCCAGAAGGACAGATCATCGATGGACAGCCGAAATTTTAGATTGGATTCCAAGGGACAGGAAAAGACCCAGAAGAAGACCACATGGGAGATGGGTGGATGAAATTCGAAAGTATGCAGGGGTGACATGGAGGAGACTGGCACAAGACAGACCGTTGTGGAGGAAACTTGGGGAGACCTTCGTCCAGCAGTGGATTGATAATGGTTGACAATGATGATGATGATGATGATGATGCGTTGTTTATAAAATAACGTGGACAGAGCGATGACATCGTCCATTTCTATTCACAATTTGTTGCTTGCTGGGAAAATTTTCAAATAGTGTGTCGGACGAAGCTAAGAAAGCTGCCTTCAAAACATCACCGTAATAAAAGAGGTTTCTCACCCTGTACTATACAGCGAGATAGATGAAAACCAGCCGCATGATATTATCCTTTGACCTGAAAGAAGATGCGAAACGTTTTCGGCACCGAAAACATGTTTGCATGGTCCGGATGCAAAAACACGTCTCGATTAGAGGATTTCTTCTAGGTGCTTCTATTTCTTTTTAGCAAAGAGTGTATATTCAGTGATAAATAAATTTTATGCTGTTATATTTTCATCTCAGCTGAATTAAAGTATTTTTCAATTTCTGTCGTCGAAAAGCCTCGGAGCAAGTTGCGCTTCATGCTAATTATATCGCAAGTTGTGGAAAAGTATATTTGAATTATCACATCCTAATGGAATGAGGTGTTAAGTTGCATCTCTAGTTACACAAGACAAACGAGAATAAATGAGCAAATTAGAACGTGAAGAAATATCCTGAGAAGTTAATGCCCACACAGATGTAAAACTTCTTGCAGTCATTAAAAATGTTTGCCAGAAAAGGAAAGAATCTTACACACCCTGTATTTGTAGCCTGTACTTTAAATTTACATATTGCTGCTCAAATAGTAAATTTCCTCTCCAGGTGGCATTCCTTATCAGCTGCAGCAAAAACAAATTCATCGCATGCAATGTGCTCCACAGTAAATATATGTGGGTGTTTCTTCTTGAAAGGCCGTGCTGCAAATTGTTCTAATGAGAAGATAAAAAAAAAGGGTGGAGGAAGTACATGGATACACAACATGAAAATACCACACGGTTCAGACATGTAAATGAAACTACCAAAGTATTAAGAACAAGAGATTTCACTGGTGTGAAACGGTGAAAGCTACAGCAGGGGTGAGCAGCCCTGTCGCCAATCGCCAGAAGTGGCGAATTGGCCATTCAAGTGTGGCAAATTTGAGTTTGTCAGCTCCCACAGTAAAATAAACTTTTTTCTGACAACGTATGCTGGTTGTAACTTGATATTTCCTTCATATCATTGGAAGCATTTTGCTTTCTGAATGAGTTATTGACACCGTACTGCCATCCAATACTCTTCTCCAACCCTTTCCCAACGCTTCGTTTCATTTCTGCCTTTAGTTTGAATCCAGACCCGACCTTAAACGGGTGGTCATAACACATATTTTAAGCGTACATTTGCGTCTGTTTCATGTGGACGATTTTCACATTTTTCTTTCCTTCACAAAAAGAACCCTGTAGTTCTCTAACAGTTTTTCAATTTCTCTCCGAGAGATCGAGAAGTGTGTGATTCGAAAACGAAGTGAACCAGCAGCAGGTGATAGTGCTGAAGTGAGTGAAGGAGACGAACTCATTGATTTGAAAACTAGTGGAAAAAATCAAGAACATGAAAGAGCATGAACCGAAAATATCAAGATATCTAGGAGCTAAAGTTTGTTGTGACGCCAGTAAACGAAAAACCAGTGTACCTCCTATAAAAAAAAGTTTCAGTGAGAATAAAGCAGGCAATTTGAAGAAACGCTTTCAAAATATACATAGTGAATTCAACAATGAATTGCAGTTGATGGCCGTAGTTGTGCCAGTGAAACTGCCCGTTTGAAATCACAGTTTCAAAATCAGAAAAGCAATGTGAAGCAGTTTCTTTCGTTGAATGAGCTGGTGAATTTAGCTAGTTAGCTAGTTATAAAGTAGCCTGGATTTTGCAACGAAATAAGAAACCATTTTTCCATACTGAGATGGCAAAAGACATTCTGATCACGGTGATGGGAACTGTTGGAAAACTACGAGTCGTATGTAAAAAATAGTGTCCCCCAGAAAGTACAGAATTCGCACTTAAGCCACAGATCGGTTGTTCGCAGTGTTAGAATTATCTAAAAACATAGAAAAGCAACCGCTTTAACAATTGAAAGACTGTTTTTCCCTAACGCTGGAAGAGTCAACCGATTTTACTGATACCGATCAATTAATATTTTGGACTCGTTTTGTGCTTCCCGATCTTACAATTCCTGAAAAAATCCTTGTATTTTGTGGTCTGCGAGGCCAAACTCGTGGAACTGATGTAATGGAAAAAAGTGTTGACGCTTTGCACCCAAAATGATCGAAAGTAAATCGGGATTTGTTTCCGTTTGAAGCAGCATTTCAGCGAGAATGGCGTGAAGAACATGTTGCCCTCGTTCCATTGCATTCTGCATCAGGAGATTTCGTGTGCTCAGATTCTCGGAAATGGCACGTTGGAAATTTTAAGGGACATAGTTATGAAAATCATGAATTGCATCCGAAGTGGAAGTTCCCTCATCCATCGAGTGTTTGTTGAGGCCCTAAAAGAATGCGGTGACTGATTGTTGAGGCCCTAAAAGAATTTCGGTGTCTTACTAACTATACAAATGTGAGATGGTTGAGCTGAGGAAAAGCTCTTGGACGGTTTACCTATTTGCTTTCTCAAACTCGAGATTTTCTTGTCGAGAAATATCAGATAGAAAAATTTACTGACATTGAGAACCATTCATGGCAGTGTGATTTACATTTTCTGTGAGACATCATGGCTCACTTAAATAAATTAAACGTAAAACTGCAAAGAAAGGGTAAAGTAATATGTGAGCTGGCACAGCATGTTCAAGAATTTGAGTCAAATCTGAACTTCGTTCTGGTACAAACTCAGAAGGACGATTTTTATCCATTTTGCGAACCTTACAAGATTTCTAGAAAAAAAAATAGCAGTGTGGTCTACTCCACATGAAATGGCAACTCTACGTAAACTGGATAAAAAAAATCTGTCTCAGAAATGTGAATCAGGTTTTTCTAATTTTAGTGACTTCAAATTGGCATTTAAATTCTTGTGTGATCCGCTACACTTTGATATTATAAATTCGAGAAAAGAAATTTCCACTCTTCTTTTATTTGACAAGCGGGGCTTGAAGATCATTTGCCTTCTCTTCACGCTCTGGAACATTTGAAAATTTATCAGAATTCTTAGACACAGATATGTGGAAATCTTTTATGACGAACAACGATCTCCAAGCTTTGAAATCGGGCATTTCGAAATTATTGTCCATGTTTGGATCAGCATGAGTGTGCGATTCGATGTTCTCTACGATGAGATTCATCAAGTCAAAATACAGATCTCGAATTGTTGATGTCAATTTGGAAGCGGAACTAAGATGTGCATTGAGTTCAGATATTCAGCCAAAGTTTCTGCAACTTGTTAGACAAAAAGATTGTCAAATTTCGCATTAAAGTGTTTTATATATTGAATTTGAATAATTTTCATCATTTGCGTCTAAGACGGTTGTAAATAAGTAGTCAAAGTGTACATGTTTTGAGTAAATTTGTTCAATGTGTGTTGCTTTAAATTATTTAAAACAACACATTTCACAATTTTTACACGGTGTGGCGAATTTCACTTCTCATTCACCACACCTATGCCCGTATTGATAAATAAGTTTCCCACCTCTGAGCTACAGGCTAATCAATGCCGTTGTAAGCTGTGGAAAAATGCATCAAAGGAGTTATCACGTAATAACGGGGCTCATTCGTGTCTCTATTTACAAAAGACAAAAGAGAATAAATGAGCTAATTATAACATGAACTGTGAGCAATTAAACGAAGGTAAATATAGTAACAAACGCTTTGGTTTCCACAAATACCTCACTTCGAAAGAATCACAAGGAGGCTTTAAAGAAATTTATATCAGTTCAATAACATCAATATCACAATCAAATATCAGGATTTTGTGTTTTGTTTCTATTGCTGAAATGCATGATACACATTTTACAAGATGGTGTAAAAGTAATAAAAAAGAGACTAAAATGGTATTAAATTTATTCATGAAAATTTAATTATGTGTGAAAAATATCCTATAGCTGCATTCATAAATTCTTGTTCTTCCGATTGCGTTTTCCAAGATGCCTAAAGAACAAATTGTACGTTGTTCATTTTTCGTGTAATGTTGCTTTCCTCCTTCCCCTCATCCCTTCCCAGTTCTGTTGCTGATAAATGAGATCTCACTTCTCTGTCCCTAGACAATTAAGGAATGGTTTTTGATGTAAATTTCAACAACTGCTGCACAAGCCTGAAACATATAGCAGTCAGTAATGAATTAATCAAGTTTCAACTTTGCTTTATGAAAAACAAAAGAACAACAAAAAATAATTTTAAATGAGATGCTTATTTTTTCCTGAGTGTATGAATTGAACAAAACTAACCAATGCTCTGAGATGTGGCAATTATGTTAAAAATAATGCTTGGTACATACATAGCTGTGTAAGATAAAGACATTGCTAGATTACAAACTGCATGTGGCTTCTGTACGAAAATGCCTGCAAGCCATTTGTAATATAATGTTGGGATATTTTTACAGTGATTGTATATACATACATTAGAATGAGTAATTTGCATGTTTGTGGTGTAAGTAATATTTGAAACCTTACAAGTGCACAAGTGCTTAAGAAAAAAGATTCAGTTTTTAATGTTGCGAGATCTATACATATGGAAGCAAATGATAGATATACAGTAAGCAAAACTGAAGGTTATGTAGATAATAAACTTCTAAACACCTAACTTTCCCAATTATCTCTTTCAGTCTTTGAAAATTTCCCAATAAATACAATATGCATTACTAAGTACGCAATAACATACAAGTAGGGTGCAAAAGCAATTATAATACCTTCGAATTTCTTGTTTTGGTCTAATATAATGGTCTAAGTTTTTTTGCTCTGCAGTTAGCTAATAAACTGTTATCTTTTACTGAACGATTTTTTTTATGTTTGTAGTTTCTCAAAGAAATGTTTTGTGCATATAAAAAAAATTATGATAGTTCAACTGAGCAATAATGTTTTCACAAACTGTCAGTAAAATTTTTTTTGCAGCTCTTAACAAAATTAAAACTACCCTGAAGATAAAAGCATAGTGATTGAAACTGCAAGAGTTTTATATACATATACAGAATATGACAAGAACAATGAGTTTTCGTGTTTTGCCTACTCATTTTTGCACACATCATTAGGCTTACAATTTCAGTCGCTTTTAAACTGCCTCAAACCATTTAACATGTAAACACATGCTTTTCAGAAACTGCGCACGAATTTCAAATATGCATTATATGGAATTTATTATTAAATAAAAATTTCCACAGTACCAATTTCATGCAGCTTCTTTGCAAACCATACAATTTTTGTTACCGAAACACTTTCACGTTGCATTAGTTTTGGCGCGTAGACATACCAAAAATACTGCTACGTGACAGCGTTTCCATACATTTAGGTTACCATTTATTGCAGGTTCTACACTTTGCTTCTGAAATTTCCACAGTTATTAAAATTTCTATTCTGCAGATCAAATGTTCACTTAAGGACTTTCACATTTATACCCAAGAAGGTGTAAATTTGATATCACACTGAAAAATTAATTTTCCGAAAACCAAAATGAACAGGTCAGAATACACCAGCTACAGGATTAGCTTATATTTAGGTTATCTAACAAAAATCCAAGTTTGATAGTTTCCTGTTGCTGCTTGTTGGCTTCTGTCTGTCATTCCATAGCTTACAGTAGTTATTCAACAAAATATCAGTTGCAACAGAAAGGCATTTTTTTCTACTAACAACTCACAGTCGGTTCCATTGGAATTACATCAACACAATTTAATTTTTCGAAAGCTAACTGAGCAACTAATTGCTTCTAACTTCCTTGCGTGAAAGTCTGCTTCAAATATTTTGCTCAACAGCTGCTGAAAAATTCTAAAGGAATGTGTTTCAATGTTTACTGTGAATTCTTGGGGCCATTTTACACTGCTGGCCACCCAAAATGCAACACTAAGAAGGACACGAGATAGGAAAGCCAGATTTACTGGACACATAGCAACAGATACAAAAATGAAACGATTGAGCTTACAGGCCCGTGCGACTTGCGGAACACGCAGACATCAATAGTTCGTGTGGCCCCCACGGCTGGCAATAACGGCCGCTACACGCTGCGGCATCGAACGAAAGAAGCCTTGGATGTGGGCTTGGGGTGTGTCGGTCCAGGCTGCTTCCACACGTTGCCACAGTTCATCAGGTGCAGCCGCGGGTGGTGCTTGCCGGGCCACTCGGTTGCCGATCAGCGACCAGTCGTGTTCGATGGGCGACATATCGGGAGAACAGGCGGGCCACGGCAGCAGTGACACCTGGTGGGTCGTGAAGAATTGTTGCAGGATGCGTGCCACGTGCGTGCGCGCGTTGTCCTGTTGAAACGTGGCCACTGGCAGGTCCTGCAGGTAAGGGAGGACAACAGGCTCCAAAACGTCGGAGATGTAGAGGTGGCTGTTGAGTGTGCCGGCGATGCGTACCAGAGGGGTGCGGGTGTCATATCCAATTTCTCCCCAAACCATAACGCCAGGCGAAGGAGCGGTATGACGATTCATAATGCGGCGTCTTACAGTCTCTCGCCGCGGTGCCGCCACACGCGGATCCGACCATCGTGGTGTTGCAGGCAGAAGCGGGATTCGTCAGAGAAGACAATGTCGTGCAATTCCGTGGTCCAGGTGGGGCGTTCAACGGCCCACTGCCGCCGCACTCACCGGTGGTGTGACGCCAATGGTAATCGGAGCAATGGACGCCGAGCGAAAAGTTCCCGCTCCTGCAGACGACGTCGAACGGTAAGTGCTGACACAGGTTGTTGCGCAACACACCCTAATTCCTGCGCTAACGTTCGGGATGTGGCGGTGCGAGCCGTCAATGCTCGCCGAACAACATGCCGGTCCTTTCGTTCGGTGATGTGCCACGGCTGCGGCAATATCTCACGTCGGTCCATCCGTCCCTCCTGCACCCACCGAATCCATACTCGCCTCACTGTGGCTGGATGTCGTCCCACACGGGCGCCGATGTCTCGGTACGATAAACCGGTGTCGCGATAAGCTACTATTCGTCCTCTGTCGAACTCCAAAACGTGCTGGAATGACTGCCGTATTCTGCGACGAGGCATCAGGAAGCTTCCCACGCACAGGTCCGGCAGCACAACACCTCCACTACTTACACCCCGTCTTCTGTGCTCCCTTCTTATAGTGCTTCTCGGTGGCGGGCCGGGTGCACATGATTTGTATATGCCCTGCAATGCTAATCGTTTGCATGTCCTCCTGCGGGCGGCGCATGCTGCGAATTTCAGTCCAATCGGATGCTTCTTTCTTGGTGTTGCATTTTGGGTGGCCAGCAGTGTATTTCACCTATGTCAATAAGTTGTCTGTTCTGTCAAACCTCCTGATTTTTGCTTTCATGCTCAAAATTTCTATCACATGCTAACATTTATTTACACTGAGAACATTTTATGCTTTGGCTTATCTTATGGGCAACATAACCAAAAATATAGATTACAGTAGAAAATGTTTACTTTGTTATTTCGCCATGTGCTTTGAAAACTTCATAAAACAATGTAGATATTTCAAAATATTCTGCAATATCAGTGAATTTCAGAGAAAAACGTACGTGAATTTAAGTGCAAAATGAGTCTCTTTAGACAACATACTTCCCTTGGTTGGAAGATTTAAAGCACATGTCTTTGTAGCACTTAATTCACTCAAAAGGCCCGATTTATTGAGCCAGGAGCTGAAATGGCACAAGAACACCCCTTTGTCACCTGATAAATCTTTAATAAGTTGACACAATTTATTCAGACTATGCATGCCTTGATGTGGATGCTGAACATTTATTATCCACCAGCATTTTGGAATAAATTTAGGGAATTCTTATTGCCTGTGATTTCACTACTTAGCTTTTTAGCTTTTCCTTATTCACCTCAGGAGCTATACTGTTACTTTCAAGAAAGAAATTTAGTGCATGAGCAATATTTTGTCTGTAGCTGATGTTGGATACAAAGCGTTTTGTAAAAGTCGTGGGGCATGTTTCACTACATGATTCCTTTCACTTTAATAAATCTGCTTTAACTGGCGCAAATCTGAAGATTCTCAGATATCTATGTTCAGCTGCTTGGAATTTCCTTGTCCTGTGTAGTGTACTGACGACTAACATGCTTGACCGGAAATCGGGAGGTGCGGCTTCGATTCCCGCTTCAGAACGATGAAAATTTGCAAGTTTTCTAAAGGAAGTTGTTACGTGGAATACAGGGAAAATATGCCAATAATAGGATTACAATGCTTACCATGTATTTATGAAGAATTATTTCTTCGGGGAAATTCGTTTCCCAATTGTATCTGCTTTAGAATTTGCAAGCTTGCACAACCAAATTATCTATGGTTAATAGGTCATGGGTATGTAAAGTTTGATTTGCGGATGTTTGATCCAACCAGATATTTCTTATGGCTTTTACCAAATGAACAGTGTCCAAAAGAAAAAAGATTATTTTTTTCTCAGCACAATGAGGGTGTTTAATTAATGGTGACCATACATAATTTCAGACATATCGCGACTGATTCTGCTGTTGTCTGAAATTAAGCATAGCACTATATCACAATCTGCTAAAATGTCTAGTGAAGAAATCATGAGAGTCTGAATTGTGGTAGCTACTGTCTTTGAATTTATAGACAAATCAGCAAGATGGCTTTGGTGGCAACTGAAATGGTGTAATGCATATTTCTTTTATTAAGATATTAACAATTTTATCATGATTTTCAAGAAGATCTACTTTAAATAAACTTTATGGCTATTAATGTTACTTGCACTTTTATGGTTTAGGGCTGTACCAAGTTTTGTCAAGTACCGGGTGATCCAAAAGTCTTTCACATTTTGAAAACGTAATAACTCGCGGAATTTTGAGAGTAGGGCAACGCGGTTTGCGTTCAAATGATCAGAATGACATCGGTTTCTTTACGAAATCACATAAATTTTAACTCATTTTACTTACATTTTTCATCGCCAGATGGCGCAGCAACCACAAGTTGAAAGTGTCGAGAAAAATAGACTCACGATTGTACCAGGTGTTCAATGTGATGGCCGTCCTGTTCCAGAACTGCCTGCAGACGAGAGAAAACACCATGGACGGCATTGAATAGCATGTCCAGTGGTATAGCTGCAACATGGTGTTGATTGGCATGTTTCAGCATGGCCAATGAAGTGGGGCGGCATCTGAACACTTGTGATTTTAGGTAACCCCCGAGCCAGAAATCACAGGGTGTCAGGCCTGGTGACCGAGGAGGCCAGGCCTTCGGAAAGTGTCGGCTCAACATACGATTTGCGCCAAACGTCTCTTGCAGCAGTTGCTTAACGGAACGTGCGATGTGGGGTGGTGCTCCATCCTGCATAAATGTGAACAGATTCACTGCATCCCGCTCTTGCAAGCTAGGGATAACGTTCGTTAGTAACATGTTAGCATAGCATGCACCTGTCACTGAAACGGTTTCGAAGGAAGTACCGCGGACCTCTTCAAAGAAAAAAAGGACCGATAATGAAGGAAGCCGTGAATCCATACCACACTGTCACTTTCGGCTGATGAAGTGGCTCTGTGGCTCTTCAACGTCTGCTCGGGGATGTTCCTGGCCCAGATGCGGCAGTTGTGCGTGTTTACCGCTCCGTTTAGGGAAAGCTGTGCCTCATCAGTCCATAAAACGTTCATCAGCCAGTTCTCGTCGACATCCATTTGTCGGAAAAGCCAAGCTGCGAACTCCTGACGCTGCACGTAATCACCAGCTTGCAGTTCGTGATGCCGTTGCAGTTTGTACGGGTATGTGTGCAGAATCCGTCGTAGTGTTCGCCATACAGTCCCGTATGGAATGCCTGTTAGCCGAGAAACATGGCGAGCACTGGAGTCGCCATGTGCGGATGACATTGCAATCACATCCATTTCCTGCGTAATCGTCTCTGCTGCAGCAGCACGTGTTCGTAGTCTACCGCTTCGAGGGCGTGCTGCCAAAGATCCCGTTTCCTCGAATTTTTTCACCATTCGCCGCAGCGCAACACTTTCCATTGGTCCTTTCCCACTGCGATCCCTTCCAGTGACCGGTAGGCTTTCAACGCAGCACTCGCACATTCAGCGTTGCAACAGAACAATTTCACCAAGAGCGCTTTGTCCGGTAATGAGAGCATACTGACACGGACCGCTGTGACTTGTAGTTGCCGAGAGAGAGATTTCCTATCTGAGGTTGAGAGACCCGAACCCTCAGCGCTCTGCGCCTTTTGTCAGGTGAAAAAAGAGGAATATTAGATATTTGGGAACAGATTTCCCTGTAGAATAGTACGAAAGAAAAGTATGGAAATATTAGAGGAGAGGGAGTAGACGGTTACCCGTTAAGAAGTGAAGTTGTAAGCTGCCCTACATACTTACCTGTAATAACAAGCCATTTCAAGTGATATTTCTCTCCGCAGAAAAATGCCCGGTACACCTGTGCCACAGAAGAGTACAGGGGGAAAGGAAGGAAAGGACACGGGAGAGGGGAAATTGGAAAAAAAAAACATAACACACAGAAAATCTTTCCCAGAGAAAAATCGTCTTTGAACACCGGGTAAGACAAAACTGGCTATTTGCTCAGTGTTTCTCGCCAGCCAATGAGAGAAAAGATTTTTCCCCATTGGTTTACAGAATTTTTTCACAGGTTTACTTTTGTTGATTCTTGACAGGCATGTCAGAGTAACCATAGCTGAGGTGGTGTGATCACAAAATTACACCGATCGAGGTTTAAGATACTCATTTAGAGTATGCAACATTTTGCTCGGCCCTTAAAAGAGCCTTTTTTTTTTTTTTTTTTTTCTGATTTTTTATTTAACAAGGTTTCTTCACATGGGTGGAGTATGTTTTCAAAATAGAGTACGGCTCTTATAGGAGCCCCCCCCTTTTTTTTTTATTTAACGAGATTTATTCACATGTGTGAAGTATATTTGCAAATCAGAGTAAGGCCCTTAAAAGAGCCTTTTTTTTTTTTTTTTTTTATCAGAAATTCTTCATAGGTGAGAAATAACCTCTAAACCTAGTCCCAATTATTGTTATTTTTTTTGCTAGGGTAGCTGTGAATTGGGTTCATTTCTGGAACTTTATTCAAGATAGTTTTTGGCCTTTTATAACTGTCAGTTTCACTGACAGTATAGTTAATGGCCGCTCTGACTAGAGGATTAGGATGAATCTTAGCTTTTTCATAGTATCTATAAGCTAAGTCATACATCGTGTAATGGATGGAGTTAATATTTAGCATGCTTCGGATAGCATGGTTTGAAGTTCTTCCATCAAGTCCAACCATATATCGTAGGGTTTTATTTTGAAATGAGGTAATCTTATTTTTCTGCTGTTTGTTGCAGTTACCCCAGATAGGACAGGCATAAGTAATAACAGGGCTGATACAGGCTTTCCATATCAAAGTTTTGTTTTTCCTGCTAAGCCTTTTATTTTTTATTATTGGCTGGAGACTTCCTCTGATCTTAAGAGATATGGACACAGTTTCTTTAATATGCTTGTTCCAGTTTAGGTTGTGGTCCATAAAAAGTCCTAAGTATTTAGCATCATTTACCCAAGGTATTTTTTTTTTATACATTTCTATTTCAAAGTCTGGATTGTGATTGCATTTAATCCTAGAAAATAGAATTGCTTGAGTTTTTCGGTATTGATTTTAATTTTCCAATCTAAGAAATATTTCTCAAGTTTTTCAACATAATGTTGCAACATGAAAGTTGCTTGATTTTTATTTTTGGAAGTATAAGCGAGTGCAGTGTCATCAGCATAGAGAGCTGTAGTCAGATTCCTGTTATTATAGTTGGGAAAGTCTGACGTAAAGATAAAATACAGCGTTGGTGCGAGTACACTGCCTTGAGGTACACCAGCTTCGATTTTTTTTTTAACGATTTTTTCCCATTGATTTTTACACAGAATGTTCTGTTAGTGAGGTATGATTTGATTATATGTATAATCCAGGGTGGGAAATCATGTGCTATTAGCTTGTAGATAATTGCCTCATGTGGGCATTTATCGAATGCTTTTGCCACATCCAGAAATATGGCTGCTGTGTGTTCTTTTTTTATAATTCCTTCAGCACATTTTTCAGTTATTCTAGAGAGTTGGTGCACCGTGGAGTGTTTATCTCTAAAACCTCCTTGAGTAAATGGAATTACTGGGAATTCCTCACAGAATTGTTGCATTCTAATAAGAATTATTTTTTCAAAGATTTTTCCCATGGTTGGGAGCAACGAAATCGGTCTGTGATTTTCAGGAATTGCCGGGTTTTTGCCTGGCTTGGGTAATAGTATTACCTCTGCTGTCTTCCAAATATCAGGGAAATAATTTAATTTAATGGCACAATTGTATATTTTAGTAAGGGTTTGCACATATTCTTCCGGTAATGTTTTCATAATTTTATTATTTATGCCATCATTGCCTGGTGCCTTTTTATTTTTAAGATTATTAATATGAAACCTAACTTCCCTTTCACTGATGGGTAGTGGTTTTTCAAAGTCAGGAGGAACAAAAATTTTTTTTTTGGCCCTTAAAGGGCCTTTTTTTATTTCTGATCTTTTCAGTTTCTGGCGTTCCGGACCCGCGAGAGGTCGTAGCACCTTTAACTTGTCTATCGGACGTAAAAGAGGCCGTAGCACCTTTAACTTGTCTATCGGACGTAAAAGAGGCCGTAGCATTTTCTACTTTTGGCTGCTGTTTTCTATGCCTTGTGCTTCTATTTTTTTTAAAAGAGACTTTCTGTTTGCTTTTAATTCGGGATGTTAACACAGGTTTTTTTTTTACTAGTAAATTCTTCATAGAGTTGTGCACTTTGGGCGATGACTCTAGAATTTTCTACATCCTCCGCGTGTCTAAAATAAGTATTCAGGGCCTTTTTCATTTTAATGGCTACATCAGTGTCAGGGATGTCATTTATTTTAAACTGTTTTTCTAGTGAGTTTGCAAAAATTTCTGCTTTTTCTTCGTCAGTTCTAACTACTGTCCCATCTTCTTTTTTGAAGGGGTGGGAGTAATTTGACATTTTTATTTTGCAAGCTCGACTTAAGATTCCATAGAGTCATTTTGTTTTTTTTATCCGAATTTTCAGAGTAGTCAATATGAGCCTCCTCTAATACTTGACCCCATGACCCATTCTCGAATTTTCTGATTTCTCTTTTAATTTGTCTATTTATGCAGCAATAAAGGTCATAGAACGTTTTATTTCTTGTTCTTTGCCACTTGCTTCGGTACCTATTTTTTTCTTTTATAAGTTCCAAAATTTCTTTGGGTAAATAGTACGGATTTTTTTCTCTTTAGCAGGAGTTTGACATTCTTCCATAATTTTTTTAATGGCGAGGTTAAAGAGTTTAATAGCTGTGTCAGTTTCTTCTTTGCTATTACAGTCTCCAATTACTGGGGGTGGCACTAGTTTAATTTTCCCTTCAAATTGCTTGAAGTTAGTGACCATTTTGGGTGCTACCTTCACAGTTTTGTCAGTATAAAGCTGGAGGTGAACTGGATTGTGGTCAGCGGAGAGCGCCGCCTCAGTATAAATTTCAAAGTAATATTTATTATTCTTCAGGAGTGCAAAATCTAGTATATTGCTAGTTCCTCTGAGCGCCGTTCGTGTGGGTTCAGATGGCGCCCCCAAGGCAATGTTTTGGTTTAAAAGATATCTGAAAATATTGTTCCCACTTTTATTAGCTCTTGGGCAGTGCCAATAGCGGTGTTTACTATTAAAATCTCCCGCAATGACCGTAGGAATATTTTCTTCGAAAAGCTTATCTAGAGCTTCCCTGGTAATAGTGTGTTTGGGATGATTGTATAGTGCCGTAAATTTAATCGGGTTATTTTTTGTTTGAATAATAACCGAGTGCGCTTCCATGCCATCCTCTGTGTTGCATATCGCTTCACTTTGCTCTAGTTTATCTTTCACTGCAATCAAAATTCCCCCACTTTGGGAGGTTTTGTCTTTTCTGTAAACCTTGTAGTTGGGAATTTTGAATTTAATTCTGTCCATTAGCCAGGATTCATTAATTAGCGCAATATCAATTTTTTTTTGTATTTTAGGTAGGCTAAGAATTCTCTATGCTGCCTTTTGATGCCTTGCGCATTCCAAATTAATATGTTAAGTCCATTTGTTTCAGAGGAAAAAAATTCACCCTCGGTTTTTTTTTCATCATTTTTTACTGTTTCAATTTTATTTATATTGCTGTTAATTTCGATAACTTGGTCAGTATTACAATTGATTGCTTCCTTGCTTTTGACCAGTTTGGCAGCTAATTCTGCTATTTGATTGATGGTCCATTCCCCATTTTTTTGTTTTTTATCGGTTTCTCCATTTATTTTTTTTTTCCGGAAGTTTCTCACTCGTGGACATTCCTTTAACTTTTTTTAATTAATAGGTCAATTTTGCTTTCATCCTCAGAGAATGAGGGAAAGGTTCCACTAAGAGGGCGTTTTTCTTCCTCAGAGAAGGAGGAAAATGAAAATGAACGGCCCCTAAATGGGCCGTTGTTTTTTTTCCCCCTTCCTCAGAGAAAATGGGCAAGGGTAACGAGGTGGTGCACCAACCAGGCAGCATTCCGCTGTCCATTTCCTTGTTTGTTTTTAAGACATCTTTCTCTACGGCTATGCTGCTAACAGTAGTACTGTCTTGGGCACTAGTAACAGCATTTAACCGAAACATTTCTTAATCGTTGTTATTAGCATACTGCAATTGAGCCTCTTCATTACAGTTATTTTTTTCTGCCTCTTTAATTTCTTTTCCAAGCCTGCCAGCGAAATATTTTGGTTTTTCCACGGTTGGAGTAACCAGTTTTTTTTGCTTATGCGTAGCATTTTCATCTATATTTTTATCAACATCAACAATTAATTTCTCTATCACTTTTGTGTTTTGGAATTTTTTTTTGCGATATTTTTTTATTTTTTCTTGTGGCACAGAATTCTGTATCACGCTCTTAAAAGGGCCTTTTTTCCCTTCTCGCCTAGATATTTGTCAACATCGGCAATCAATTTCTCTGTCACATTTGTGTTTTGGAAATTTTTGCGATGTTTTTCAATCCTTTCTTTTAGCACAGAGTTCTGTACATTGCTTTTAGGGACAACTCTTTTTTTTCTCTGTGTAATAAATTAATATTACGCAGGTATTTATTTGTATCATTTTTCATTACTTCTGTGTCATTTAAAGCATTCTTTATTTTTGAGCTTAACTTATGCTCATAAGATGACTGAGGTTGTTCCTTTTTTTCAACACTTTTTGTGTTTTGTATTTGCACAGTTATTTTTTTGAAAAAAGTACTCGGCCCCAAAAAGGGCCTTTTTTTTTTTTTTCATTGCAAAAGCCTGACCCCGAAGCCGTCTCAGGTCTGTTTTCTATAAAACCTTCCTCTTGGGTAAGGTTGTCCGGAATTTTCTCGGACTTTTCATAAATCATATCTGGTATTTTCTCAGATATTCCATCGCCCGGGCATCCCACCGGTGTTTTATTGATATCTGAAAATTTTACAAATATCCCATCGCCCGGGCATCTCTCCGGTGTTTTAATGATATCTGATATTTTATCAGATATCCCATCGCCCGAGCATCTCTTCGGTGTTTTAATGATATTTGTAATTTTTTCAGAAATCCCATCGCCCGGGCATCTCACCGGTGTTATTTTCATATCTGATATTTTCTCAGATATTATGTCTGGAATTGGCACAGACATACAAGAGTCATCGACAACTTTTTTGTCAGATGACGTGCCTAGATTTTTCTGAGGCACAGAATAAGAAATTTTTTACCTACCAATCTTCTTCTTGTTCTTTTTTGGATACTATTACAAAGTTCCGGCGGAAGGTTCTTAATTCTTCTAGATCTTCTTGGATCTGGCTTTTCAGTTGACTCCGGATTTCCCGTGAAAGTAGATGTGGAACGGGAAACGGCATCGCTTTTCTTGGCGTCAGGCTTTTGCTCTACAACATCAGAACTTGAAATTCTCTTAATTTTTTCGATGGGCTTGAAGCTGAAACGAAGAGAAGTGGATTCGAGAAAATTTTAATTGAGCTTTGAAAAAAGCTTAACAACTAAAAGATCTCCTAACCGGACTGATTCGGATAGACTGGTAACCCAGAAACTATCTAATCGCAGAACAAGACGAACGGCCGACGACGACGAAAAGCTTGCACTGAAGTTCACTCGCAGGAGCTCACACGATGTGCGACCTTCCTGCACGGAATCCAAAGGGCAACTCGACTTGTAGTTGCTTCCCAGCTGCTGCTTTTATACCCACTATCCCAGACCTATTCGCCTATGGCGCCATCTGGCGATGGAAAATGTAAGTAAAATGAGTAAAACTTTATGTGATTTCATAAAAAACCCGATGTTATTGATCATTATGTGATTTCATAAAAAACCCGATGTTATTCTGATCATTTGTACGCAAACCGCGTTGCCCTACTCTCAAAACTCTGCGAGTTATAACGTTTTCAAAATGTGCAAGATTTTTGGATCACCCGGTACATAGGATGTGATAGTTTAAATACAGCACTGTTTTTATTTTCGTCGTGTATGATGCAGGATAGCAAAAATGAACTGTAGAATCCCACACCAGAAGATTTAATGTGTGTTTCACCTGTGTTGGGGTAATCAATTCAGCTCGTTGTATTAAAAATTTTAACTTTAAGTTAATACATCTTTCTCATCTTCAGCATCATTATTTTCTGCCTCATCATAGGCAGGGTTATTATGTAATTAATGGTTGAGAAAAATTGTTGGACATTCACAAGGGCGAATTGATACGACCAGATCAGGCCGGGAATTTTAGTCTTACGGTCCACTATAATGAAAAAAATGTATCTACAGAGAAATACCTCATAAATTCCCTAGTAAAAAGGTTGTTGTTAGATCCTGAAAGAAAGAACACTGTTGAAATATACATTCTAAAACGAATCCAACCGTGAACAAGTTTGAATCAGAGTTTAACGGTGAAATAATTATAAAAATCCGCTCATGATTGAATGTACAGACCTCAAAAAAAAAAAAAAAAAAAAAAAAGAGCCACCCCGTTAACTTTCGAACCGTTTGTCGCATTAAACAAGAAAGGTACCGTTGGAAAACATTTGAAGGGAACTACCACGTGATGCGAAGAACATTTTCTAATTTAGCTAATTAGCTTTCTATCCCTGAATTTTTCCGTGCAAAGTGCATGTTATTTTATGCGCATTCTGTTCAGCACATGTACAAACCCCTAAATTTTAAATATCGTCCAAATCGGATGATTGATAGCTAAGATATTTGCAAACAAAGTTAGAGGGGCCACCCATATATCTACATCTGGGAAACACCTGAAATGTTTCCTTCCCTGCAAGAAGAGCGATAATGCTGGAAAGACTGCATCTTGCCCGAGATTCCGACAAATTGAATGCAGAGTAGAGATAAGCAAAGGCCCTGACCGTGATTTGTACAAAAACCTGGGCCATCCAGAGACGGGATTCATTTACTCTTGCCGTTTCCTTAGGGAGAAAATTTTGCTATGTCCTTTCAGAGAAAACACCGAACATGTAGGTAGACGGAAATGTTTTTCTTTTTCTTTTCTTTTTATTTTGAAGAAAATAACGTTTTAGACAGAAACAAACCTGAAATGAAGTTAACGATTATTATATATTCATTCCAAAATATCCGGACAAAAAGGATACGAGAAAATGTGCCCCTGCTTGAGTGGTCCACCGGGAAATGTCCCGGAGTCTCGATGCGCCAATCCACCCCTGGATATGTATCTGCAGTCCAAGCTTTTTCTTAGGGCCACAAGTACCATCACTCTGAGTTATTCGGCCTTCTCTTATAACAAAAGTTTCACTGAAGTGATTTACACATACTACAGCAGTGACACTGGAGCTAAAATCTGTACAATGTTCCGAATCCGCAAGGCACGTTTATGTTCATCCTTTGGGGGAAAATACTGGTGTGTAAGATTTATCTGAATTATAGCTGGTTTTACACCCTGGTACACAACATTTTTGTCCCGTCTAAAAGTAAGAGGAAACGAGCACTTACATTGCATGTATGTATAATATACATATATAAAAACATAACAGATTATTCAAAAAACAGTCGAAATTCATGAAAAAATGTTTAGTTTCAGAATATACACATTCGTTATAGAAAAGGAAGCAACTAAATCGGGTAAAAATAAATTTGGTTTCAGAAGTGAAATGTATGTAGCTACCTTAATTATAGCATATCAAAGTAACTGATGATCTTAAAATACTTATTGCTTTGTAAAATATTATTAATAGAACACGAAATTTTAAAATACCATGCATTTGTAACGACTGGAAACGGGTAAACCCAAATGCTGTCTCGAAATTGCGATACAATTTAAATTCGAATTTTTCAAAAGATACTTGATCAAAATATAAGCACAATAGTGTTACAAGCATTACTTACCTTGCTGAAGAGAAATTTAGACCTGTAATTCAAAATCTATGAAGATGTTAACGACAAAAACATCAACTAACAGAAGCCACGAACGCTAAAAGTGATGTCTATGTTGTGACGTCACTGAAAGGAGTGACGTCACAACATCTTCGCCTCTGGTCATATTCAGCGAAATATAGATTCGTTAGGGGTTATTTTTCTGCTGCAATAGAAACGTCCCCATTCATTTGTTTTCTTCGCTATTTACCTATGTGATTATTTTAGAAAATACTTCTATATATTCTTGTGTTCAGTGTGTTCAGTGGCCTTGAGAAAGCCTTCCGTTCGGAGTGTGAAAGCTCGGCACTTAGTCGTTGTGTGTTTTATAAATTGTTATACCATTTAATACGGAATATATACTTCAAGTTGTGTAATACTACTATATTTTTGTCTCATTAAAATAAAAATTTACTGATTTCTTTCCACCTTTTTGGGTTCAGAATTTAACTTATTTTTGACGAAAATTTTCCTAAAGAAAACAAATGGGATTTGACGTCGCACGCCTTTTCTGAAACAAACCGTAATTCTTTAAAATTTAGCAAAGATTCGAAAAACATGGATTGAAATAAATGATATTTGTTTAAGACATCAAACGAATTTTCTGTGAATATGTTGGAATTGACTCCGAAAGAAGTTGAAAATGTGTGAATCATTTTAAAAGACCTAGCTCGTTCCAAGAAAAAAAATGAGCTCCACGTCAACAATTTCTATGCTCTTTCCACGTTCATAAAAGAAGACTTTGTTTGAATTTCCTGGTCCACGTTAAATGTCTGTATTAATAATTTCTATGCGTTTCGGGAAGGACCATTTTAGGCGATTGTTAACATTAGTGTTGATCGTAGATAGGCTAAAAATGTACTGCTGGGGGAAAAAAACAAATAGGATTCAGGAAAAAAAGTTTACTTCTCATTAATGCGATAGTTTGGATATCTTTCGGAAAAGTGTCACAAAAGAACGTCTTCTCAAAGGAGCAAAACATTTTTCATAGTCAGTAGCAGCTCGTGGCAAACTAAGATGGAGGGTCGCAGCCGCAGTGGTTCACGGTAAGCTGAGATGAGGGGAGGATGTACCCAGTTCTGTAGATATCGCTTTTAAAGCTAAATTATAAGTCTGTCAGCAGCGCTCTAAGTTCCTTTTCTTTTCTTTTTTTTTATTGTTGAAATAATGTCCACTATATGCATTACAGTGTTTCAGTAGATTTATAATGTGAGGGTGTTGAACAAACGAAAGCGTGACCTATAAATTCTAAGCTATTTAAAACCTGCCGCTATTGCTTTATTCTATAGATATACCAACTTCTTTTACTTCCATTTCTTCAACAGAAATGATTATTGGTATTTATTTTTAAGCAGCTGAATTATACTAGGAGCAGCCCAGGTATGCCGTTTAAGATGAATCCCGTATATTCTGATTTTTACTGCAGTGAATAATTGTGCAGTGAACAACCCCGTCCTCGCTCTCCGAGCACCCTAATCACGAAAAACATTAGCTTCGTGTGCGTTCTATGCGTGTAAAGGTTGTTAGCAGTGCAGTACGAATATCTTTCAAATGCATGAATACAGAAAAAGATCTCTGTTCATGACACCTCTTTATAAACTACGTCAATCGTCTTTCCATTTGACACTGAAGTGTTCCTGTTTTTCTGCCTCTTCTCTTCTGTTTCCATAAGTCTAGTTGAAGCCATGACTTTCCTCTTACGGAAGGATTGTAAAGAAAATTGAATTTGACAAACATACCCCGAATAATGTTTTATGAACAGTAAGTGAAAAAATTTTTAGTCTAACTCGGAAGTGGTAGTGAAACACTCCATGCTTCGTGACAGTGACGTACACTCCTCAACACAAAAGATTGCGAACACTGATGTAAAGGGCCGGATTAAGTCCTTAGTGAGCCCCTAGGGTAAGAAATTTTTGTAAGCCCCTAAGCTAAAACATCTGAGTGGGATCCCAAAGAGCATATGCAAGGAAATCATTATGAAGTCTGTTAAAACACGAAACTGAAGAAACGTGCTTGTGATGATTAATATGAACTGCACTCTGCAAACAAATTATCTGCAACGCAATAAAATATTCGTGCTGTAAATCAAACAAGTACACAAATTCTGCCTTAGATGCACGATTAGAACTTTCAGGAGAAAATAAAGTGTTTATTAAAAGTTAAAAACACCATGAGATCTTTCGTGGCTGCTACAGCCACATCTTCAGATGGATAGACCCGACTGCGCGGAATCCGACAGTTAAATACAGAAGCAAAAAAACAGGTCGTTGCCACTAAATCCGAAGAAATACCCGATAACAGAAGAAAAACACAATCATATTAAGGCTACATATACACATAACTTAAATTTCATGACTTCTATTGCTAAACAATAATCTCCACGGTTGATGTAAGATGGCAGAAAGTTCATCATTAGAACAAATATTAAAGTTTTGAAATATATACATACTTTCAGTAAGTAGTAATGAGGTTCTGGTGCGTGGAACCGCAAGGATGGTAGTCTCGCTCCAAGTGGGAGAGCGTGAGCCTTTATTGACCAAGCGAGAGAGGGTTGTAGATTGTGAACAGATTTTCTCACTGTAGTTATGTTCAGAGAGTCTAGTTTTTAATCTTCTTGAGGTCATACCAATATAAACACAGTCGTTGTCATCGTTCTCTCTCGCTTTAAGGGGAATGCAGTACACTCCGTACTTATCAAACATATCAACACTATCTCGATATTTTTTAATCCTAGCTAGGATGTCCTGAGTTCGAGTGCCAAACGACAAATTATAGCTGCGGCACACATTTTTCAGGATATCAGCACATTGTGGTATGCAATCCATGGCCCCAACGAATTTGGTGTGGTGACTCGCCCTTGCTAGAGTTGTGAATGCCCATCTTTGAACCTTCCCCAAGATGCGATCAACATGCGTTTTAGCATAGCCATGTGCAAGAGCAAGATTAAAAATTCTCTGCAACTCAGTCCTGCGTTGATGAAAAGAAGAAGAATGTGAAATGGCTCAGCGGACAAGGAAGTTGATGAAAGCTAATTTGTGGTTGATGGGATGAGCTGAAGAGTACGGAATCAAATTAGGGACAAAAGATGGTTTTCTGTAAACAGAATACTGTAAAGTGTTGGAGGAGGGGTCCCTCTCCAGAAGAAAATCTAAGAAAGGAAGAGAAAAATTAACTTCAACTTCAACTTAGAATTTGATAGAAGGATAAAAAGAAGACATAGTATCTGCAAAGTGATTACGTTCCTCAATGGACCCTGGCCAAAAAATGAGGACATCATCAATATACCTTAGGTACAGAAGGGGCCGCACAATGGGGTCAAAGAGGGTACAGGATTCAATGTCCTGAAGGATTAACTCAGTTAATAGGGGTGAGAGTGGGGTCCCCATTACGGCACCTTCTAGTTGACGATACACTTGTCCATTAAATCTAAAGAAGGAACGATTGTTGATCAAACGGAGGGCCTGCAGAATGGAATCAATTTCTTCGGGGATAGCTAACCCTAAAAGGGAAAGTTGTGATTCAATGAGGTTATGTACTGAAGGAAGAGGAACGTTTGGAAACAGAAAAATCACGTCAAGTGAAGCTAAAAAGAAAGGCTTATTAGAGGTTTCAAAAGAACGGATTTTATCGATAGCTTGAACAGAATTAAGAACAGAAAGCCTAGAAGGGGAAATCAACTGAACTAAACATTTCTCCAATGGGCGAAGGGGGCTCACGTACCCGGAAACTAAGGGACGAATAAGGTAACCCTCTTTATGCAATTTTAATTTCCCAAAAAGTTCCAGTACGCGAGGCCCGAGGGGTGGGTGCATAGATTTGGCAATAGAAGGAGAAAGTTTTCCATGATTTTTTAACTTGCTTAAAGCACTAATCGTTGCAGCGGTGGAGTCTGAGGGAACGAGTGTGTGATGAATATCCTGTAACGCGGTATTCATCTTAAGAATGTAATCAGAATTATTAAGGATTACCAACTGGGCAGACATATCAGCAGAGATGATCGCAACATTAGGGTTATCTCGTAAGTTCTTCAGTTGAAGTTGTTCGTCCTGGAAATCCGGTAGTTCAGTCGATTTGTTGCTCCTATGGCTTTAGACAACTTATACCGAGTTGGCTCTCGCTCGGGGGATGGAAGAGCTTGGATGATGTGTTCTGCTTGTGGAACAATTTTGAATTTGTTAATTTTTGTCACCGGATAAGAGAACTTAAGGCCACGTTGTAAAGCCCTACTTTGGACAGAGTTCAAGGGATAATCACTTAAATTGAGATAGTTCACATTGGTAGCTTGTGATAGTGCTCGCCTTTGATGATATGCATTAGAATACTTTTTTTATTGATTGGAGGTTTAACGACCACCGTGAGCAACTCAATGGGCTATAAGCAGTCGCCCGTCCCTAAGTTAGGGTCACTGGTTCCAGGGAAGGGAGAGAGCCAGTGCCGTAAGACAAACACAACATCCATGCCTCACCGGTATTCGAACCCGGGCCCCGTTCGGACGAATGATCAGAGGCCATCGCTTAGACCACTGCGCCACCGGGGCGACTAGAATACTTTCTCTCGGTATCCAAAACCACCAAATTACGGAGCTTTTTCATATAGATCATATCCACGTACTGAGAGAACTAATTGAAAGAGCGAGGGAATATGAACTTCCATTGTGCATGGCTTTTATCGATTATGAAAAAGCCTTTGATTCGGTGAAACCATCAGCAGTTACCACGGCTCTGAAATCCTGCGGTATTGAAGATGCATACATTAATATTATTAATAACATCTATGAAAATGCAAGTGCAAAGATTCGGCTGTTTGAAAATACAACACACATAAAAATTGGAAAGGGAGTGAGACAAGGTGACACCATATCTCCGAAGCTCTTTAATGCCACATTGGAAAATGTCTTTCAATCACTGAACTGGGAAAACAAAGGGATAAAGATTAATGGAGATTATCTAACCCACCTTCGTTTTGCTGATGACGTAGTCATTTTTGCAACTACCCCATCAGAGCTGCAGAGTATGATCCAGGAACTTGCTGACAAGAGTAAAGAAGTGGGATTAAAAATGAACTTTCAGAAGACAAAAGTGATGTTCAATGCTTTTACAAGAAATGAAGATTTATCGATTGATGGAGAAAAACTGGAGATAACAGATACGTATGTTTATCTTGGACAGCAGATATCAAGTGAGGGTCACATTGATGAAGAAATTAATCGGCGTACAAAACTTGCCTGGAGAGCTTTTGGAAGAAACAGCATAATTTTCAAGAGCAATATGCCATTATGTCTTAAAAGAAAAGTGTTTGATCAATGCATCCTTCCAGTGCTTACGTATGGTGCAGAGACGTGGACCTTAACTAAAAGAGACATACAAAGGCTGCAGACAACTCAAAGAAGCATGGAGAGGTGCATGCTTGGTATAACCAGGAGAGATAAGAAGAGGAACTCGTGGATCCGAAAAATGACAAGAGTGGAAGACATCATGATCAGAGTTAAATCCCTGAAATGGCAATGGGCTGGACATACTGCCAGAAGGACAGACCATAGATGGACAGCCGAAATTTTAGATTGGATTCCAAGGGACAGGAAAAGACCCAGAAAAAGACCACATGGAAGATGGGTGGATGAAATTCGTAAATATGCGGGAGTGACATGGAGGAGACTGGCACAAGACAGACCGTTGTGGAGGAAACTTGGGGAGACCTTCGTCCAGCAGTGGATTGATAATGGTTGACAATGATGATGATGATGATATGCCCAACCTCTGTAGAACAACAGCTCATCCCATCAACCACAAATTAGCTTCCATTAACTTCCCTGTGCGCCGAGATATTTCCCATTCTTCTTCTTTTCAACAACGCAGGACTGAGTTGCAGAGGATTTATAATCTTGCTCTTGCACATGGCTATGCTAAAACGCATGTTGATCGCATCTTGGGGAAGGTTCAAAGATGGGCATTCAGAACTCTAACAAGGGCGAGTCACCACACCAAATTCGTTGGAGTTATGGATTACATACCACAATGTGCTGATATCCTGAAAAATGTGTGCAACCGCTACAATTGTCGTTTGGCACTCGAACTCAGAACATCCTCGTTAGGGTTCAAAAAGATCGAGATGGTTAAAAAAGATAGAGATGGTGTTGATATGTTTGATAAGTACTGAGTGTACTGAATTCCCCTTAAAGCGAGAGAGAACGATGACAACGACTGTATTTATATTGGTATGACCTCAAGCAGATTAAAAACTAGACTCTCTGAGCATAAGTACAGTGTGAAAATCTGTTCACAATCTACAGCCCTCTCTCGCTTGGTCAATAAAGGCTCACACTCTACCACTTGGAGCGAGACTACCATCCTTGCGGTTCCACTCTCAAGAACCTCATTACTATTTACTGAAAGTATGTATATATTTCAAAACTTTAATATTTGTTCTAATGATGAACTTTCTGCCATCTTACATCAACCGTGGAGATTATTGCTTAGCAACAGAAGTCATGAAATTTAAGTTATGTGTATATGTAGCCTTAATATGATTGTGTTTTTCCTCTGTTATCGGGTATTTCTTCGAATTTAGTAGCAACGACCTGTTTTTTGCTCCTGTATTTAACTGTCGGATTCCGAGCACTCGGGTCTATGCATCTAAAGATGTGGCTGTAGCAGCCACGAAAGATCTCATGGTGTTTTTAACTTTTAATAAACACTTTATTTTCTTTCTCCTGCAAGTTCTAATCGCGCATCTAAGGCATAATTCTTGTACTTGTTTGTTTCAAATTATCTGCAGTTTTCATAATAAGTCACTGTACATGAACATGAAGAAAAAGCTTAAGATTCCTAAATTTCGTCATGGATTTTCTAATGATTTATCATTGTATACCTTTCTTAGTTCATCTGTTTTGTTAAATGCAATGTGAAGTCTCAGGGGAATTCGAGTATTAACGGGTTTAAGTGCAAATTAGGAGATGTGGGATGAATGGTTGTGAAAAAGTTGAAACTGTCTCACCGACCCCGGTGTACATAGAGACATGAAATTTTTACCCTCGGTGAGTTGTGACGTACTACAGATGTGAATGAAGTGTCAAGACGACAAATCTGCAGCGATACATTCCGACCGTGTAGCTTAGTTGGGAAAGCAACTTACACCGGAGTGAGGGGGCGCGAGTTCGATCTGGGGCGCGAGTTCGACTGCGTCACGGACAAACTCCTGTTTTCACAAATTCACTGCCTTGGAATATGTCCATCTTCCAGCCTTTGTCTCTGGCCAAATGGAAATCATATGAGATAAAAGTAGAACTACTGTATATTATAAACCTCTCTATCTATGTATGCATCTATCTATCTATCTATCTATCTATCTATCTATCTATCTATCTATCTATCTATGTTATTTGCCTAGGCATGCCTCCTGGGTCCTTGGTCATGGTGGGCCTCAAGCCTATATCCCCCTTAATCCGGCCATGCCGTTGTAATAGGAAAACTCATTTCAGGAAACCCTTTGTTTCTTGAAACGCACACGTAACCGAAACATTTTAATGCCAGTACCAATTGCATCGCACGCACATTCAAGGTCACATGCGCATTCTATGGCATCTCTTTGGGGCCCGTAGATTTATCATAATAAGAAGTATCATAATAAATATGTATGGCACCTTCGGAACTTCGATTTGAAACCAGCCACTGCAGCTTAAACGGTAATGCAAGACATTGTGCAAAATTTTGAAGCGTCTGCCACGATTTCGTGATGAGTTATTGCCGCGATACACTCACAGAGACATTCTCTTTAATTATCATAGATTGAAAGCACATTCACCTTTCAATTTGAAGCCATAACATCGATTTACTATAGAATTTTTTTTTATTGGAGATTTAACGACCACCGTGAGCTACTCAGCGGGCTATAAGCAGTCGCTCATCCCTAATTTAGGGCACCTGGTTCCAGGGAAGGAAGAGAACCAGTGCCATAAGACAAAAACAACATCCATGCTTCAGCGGGATTCGAACCCGGACCCATATCGGACGAATGGTCATAAGCCTGCGCTTATACCGCTGCGTCACAGGGGCCGCAAATTTAGTTTTGAAAGCACGTCACCGGAAATTTTCTAAACAGTAAAAGCCACATTTTTAGGTCTTTGGTTTGAATGGACGGTACTTGTTCGACATTTTTTTGCATGGTAATACGAAAAACACCACAGTAGTCTGTTAATTCCTATGTCTCTGATGAACTGTTGTTCATTAAGGAAATAAGTGTAGTTCACTCCTGAACTGAAACTCGCAGAATATTTTGAAGAAAAAAAGTAGCAAAAATGTAAAAATGAATAATAACGTTTAAAATTAAATGTACCCGATGAAATAACTTCAATTTTTTTTATGATTAAAAATTTACATGAGCTAGAAAGCAAGAATTTCGATCCGCGAAGTGAAAAATCAGTTTTATGCAAGAATTTCGTTGCAGAAGTTAATTATATTCAGTTTTGTTTTATATCTATTCATTACCGAAATTTATCACATGGCCATTTTTATTACTAAAGAGAATAATCAATACTTTTAACAAAAATCACGGCAACTGAAATTTTTATTAAAGAACACGGGCAATTTTCTCCAGTTTCATGGAAATCACATTGCTGTTAGAAATGTTACTTTCAGTAAAAATCAAGAAGAAACCAAACGTTGAAAAAAAAAAAGAAAAAAGCAAGGCGAAACTACCAAATAATGCATTCGGCATCACTCACTCCTTTTGTTTTTAATTGATTTCACCATTTTATTTCACATTCGGTAGGACAGCAATTGTGTAAATCAAAGTAGCCTAACTAAACAATTTACATAAAAAAAATTCCCTTCTAGAGAATTTCTACTTTCTCAACATATTCCTCTTTAGAAGCTGCGTTTTCCCATGTTATTCTATGCTTTTGAAATAGGGTGTTTTTCAAAAAACTACCCTCTTTGTCCTCTGCTGCAAAACAAAATTTGACCGTTAAGAATTTTTAATAAGATAACAATGCGCCCTCACGTACTTTTACTGAAACCAAAGTTCAATCTTTAGATTTTTTATTAAGAAAAATTTTACATTCTTATTTACTTTACAATTCGAAGCACACCGCTGAAGAAAATGATTCCAGTGTAATCAATATACAGTCAAACTTACATATTACGATCTCCCATAATGCGAAGTTTGGCATAAACCGGAGTTTTTATCGATCTCTAGAACTTTGGAGTATTTTCCCTGTTATTTTAACTGTATATTATGAGAAACAATTTTTGGAGAAACAGCATATATCGAAGTTTATCACGGTTTTCAGGAAACAAAATAAGAGACATTCACCCAGTTTTTATCTCTTCCTCTTTCAAGGGATAACTAGGGATTATGGGCTATTTATCTACCTCGCGGGTCCTCTTACAGTAATGTCAGTTTGCATGATGACAACGATGTTTCAGTTCTTTTTTACTTCCACCTCCCGCCACCCAACCACGCACACATACATCTCCTAGGCAAATGTTGTCTTTTATGCCTTCCCCTCGCCACCTTTGACGCTCAGGGCCTCTGCGAACCTGTTTATATAGAACAATACACTGAGTCAATGACGTCACGCCAGCGATATGATTCCCGAATAAAATTCTTTAACTCTTCGGGAATGTCACTCCCCTCTTCAATTGGTGTTGTTCAAAAAGGGTCACCTGGGTAATAAGGAATGTCACATTTGATAAATTTATTTGGACTTCAACTACTCAGTTGCTCAGTAGTCTGCTTAGGAAGATGAAAAAATCAGGGCTTTTCCATAAACTTTAACACTCAATGAGAAAATCGCATCAATCAGTCTTTTTAATAAGAAAAGCAGGACCTAAAAAACTGAAGTTGCGAAAAAGAAAAGTTGATATTCCACCAACTTTTCATTCTACAATTTTGAAAAACAAGGATGAATTGAAACTAAAATTTAATGATGGTTCGTCGAGTGATGAAAGAAAAAGTTTTCAAGAGGGAATTTACACAGATACGGATATAGTGGAGCATGTTACGGGTATGAGCAATGATCAATCAAGTGATGAAGAAGAAATCACTATAAGAAAAAATTAAGCAGACTGGCTATTGAAAGTTTAGAAAGTCGTCTTAGAATTTGCTTTGCATCTGGAAACATTTCATCCACTGCGTTAGAAGAATTTAAAGTCTTTAATAACTGCTATCATAATGAGCACAAAACGAAAAGCAATTGACTCATACTGTATTTCTGTTAACTTATAAACGGCAAAACAGTGTAACAAATGAAATTTATACATTTTTTTGCCTTTTCTTTAATTTTTACATTATTTAAATAAATGTTTTTCTTATTGCAAATCTCATTCCTATTTTTATTGCTAGTTATGGTTTTAGCTAACATGTACTGTTTACCTTAGATGAACTAAGAAACGGCTTATGATTCACTGGTTTTAACCTGACATCATCATCATCATCATCATCATCGTCAAGCATTATCAAACCACTGCTGGACGAAGGTCTCCCCAAGTTTCCTCCATAACGGTCTGCCTTGTGCCAGTCTCCTCCATGTCACTCTCGCATACTTTCGAATTTCATCCACCCATCTTCCATGTGGTTTTCTTCTGGGTATTTTCTTGTCCCTTGGAATCCAATCTAAATTTTGGCTGTCCATCGATGGTCTGTCCTTCTGGCAGTATGTCCAGCACATTGCCATTTCAAGGATTTAACTCTGAGCATGATGTCTTCCACTCTTGTTATTTTTCGGACCCACGAGTTCCTCTTCTTATCTCTCCTGGTTACACCAAGCATGCACCTCTCCATGCTGCTTTGAGTAGTCTGCAGCCTTTGTATGTCTCTTTTAGTTAAGGTCCGCGTCTCTGCACCATAGGTAAGCACTGGAAGGATGCATTGATCAAACACTTTTCTTTTAAGACATAATGGCATATATTGCTCTTGAAAATTATGCTGTTTCTTCCAAAAGCTCTCCAGGCAAGTTTTGTACGCCGATTAATTTCTTCATCAATGTGACCCTCACTTGATATCTGCTGTCCAATATGACGTGTCTGTTATCTCCAGCTTTTCTCCATCAATCGATAAATCTTCATTTCTCGTAAAAGCATTGAACATCACTTTTGTCTTCTGAAAGTTCATTTTTAATCCCACTTCTTTACTCTTGTCAGCAAGTTCCTGGATCATACTCTGCAGCTCTGATGGGGCAGTTGCAAAAATGACTCTGTCATCAGCAAAACGAAGGTGGGTTATATAATCTCCATTATTCTTTATCCCCTTGTTTTCCCAGCTCAGCGACTGAAAGACACCCTCCCATGTGGCATTAAAGAGCTTCGGAGATATGCTGTCACCTTGTCTCACCCCTTTCCAATTTTTATGTGTGATGCATTTTCAAACAGCCGAATCTTTGTACTTGCATTTTCATAGATGTTATTAATAATATTAATGTATGCATCTTCAATACCGCAGGATTTCAGAGCCATTGTAACTGCTGATGGTTTCACCGAATCAAATGCTTTTTCGTAATCGATAAAAGCCATGCAAAATGGAAGTTCATATTCCCTCGCTCTTTCAATTAGTTCTCTCAGGGCGTAGATATGATCTATTGAGCTATAGCCACTCCTGAATCCAGCTTGTTCTCTCAGTTGAGCCATGTCCAGTGTTACCTTCAAGCTGTGTGAAAGAACTTTAGTGAAGATTTTATAAACCACTGATAGGAGGCTGATAGGTCTGTAGTTCCTGAGATCCTCAATGTCACCTTATTTATGTAGCAGGATCATTGTAGCGTTGTTCCAATCCTCAGGAATCTTCCCTTCATTAAGGCATCGAGTGAAAATTTGGGCAAGTACTGTTTCGATTTCTCCACTTGCTTCTTGTATGATGTCTACAGTAATTCCATCTTCTCCTGGAGCTTTTACCCGCTTCATGTTCTTGATTGCATGTGCAACTTCTGCTGGGAGGACTGGAAGAACTCTGGTACTGGTACCTTTCATGATGTCTGGAGTACATGTATCATCCATTTCATATAATTTGGAGTAGAAATCTTTCACTCTTGTCAAAATTTCGCCTCTATTTCTTGTTACAGAACCATCTTCTTTTCTCAGTGCCATAATCTGTTTTCTTCCCTTACTGAGATGTCCCTTTGCTATCTTTAGGCTTTGGTTGTTTTCAATTGCTTTCCTCACTAGTTCATAGTTGAATTTCCTTACGTCTTCAGTGATACTTTTTCGTACAGTTTTGCATAGCTCTATATATTCCACTTTGGAAGTCACATCTTCTTTAGTTGTCCTCATCTCTCTTCTTTTTTGCATCAACATTTTGGTTTTTCCTGATAATTTGTTCACATACAACTTGTTCTTAGACCCAGCTAATTTTGTTGCTGTTTCCATAAGAGCTTTGGTTACCTTTCTGTTAACTTCCGAAATATCCACTTCTTCCGAGTTTAGGCCTTCTAAAGCAGAGAATCTGTTCTTCAGTTCCAACTTGAAGGCATTATGGTGTTTTTTAAGGTTGGGTATGTCATACATTTTGTTTGTCTTATGAGCTTGCCACGTTCAAGTTTAGTGTTGAGATGCATCTTACATCTCACCAATCTATGGTCACTACCTGTGTTGAACTTGTTTAGTACACTGCAGTCTTCTATGACGAAATTTTTGTTTCACATAATAAAATCAATTTCACTTGTCGTTCCATTTGGATGTCTCCATGTCCATTTCCTGTGTGGCTTTTTCTTGAAAAAGGAGTTCAAGATGAAAAACCCTTCTGCCTCTGCAAACTCAACGAGAATATTTCCACGCTGGTTACTGTTGCTGTGACCGAATTTACCTACTGAAGCTTTTCTGTTGCCGTTGCCTTATTTTTGCATTGAAATCTCCCATAATTATCTTCAAATGCTGCTTACCTTTATTATTTAGATGACGAATTTCCTCATAAAATTCTTCAATTTCTTCTTCAGGATGATTTGTGGTGGGTGCATAAGTTTGAATTATCTGAGCCTGGTATGTTCTTGAGAGTTGGATAACGAGTCGTGCAGCTCTGTCAGAGGAACTTTCAACTTCTACAACTTTATCCTTCAGTTTCTTGTTTATTATAAATCCAACACCACTGGTTCTTCCAGTATCTGTCCTACGATAGTAGAAGAGATGTCCGCTTTTCAGTTCAAAGAGATCTCCTTTTCTCCTTACCTCATTTAGCCCGACGATATCCCACTTGATCCTTTGTAGTTCCTCTTTCAATTCAAGAAGCGTTGAATCAGAAGATATGGAGCGTCTGTTATACATAGTATAACGAAGTAAATTTCTCCGTCATTCCTGTCCTCGCCAGGATTCTAACCAGGATCCCCTCATTCCGGAATAAGTCACTCTACCAATTGAGCTACGCGGACGTTTGTTCTAAATGCTATCTGCCTTTATGTCGTGTGCGTCCTGCTGGGAAGTACGTCACATCTCCCCCCCCCCCAAGAGTGGCCGGGGGCATCGCCCACGGGTCAGCCGTGACCATGAATTGTAGCAGGCAGCCATCCACTGTAGAACGTGCACTCGAAAACTCCCAGTCAATCTAGTGTGTGGAATGTAACATCACACATTTTTATTTTTCTAAGCGCTGGAGACGGGATTCTCTGATTTTTCCTATCTTGCGGTGTGGAAAGAACATAACACCAATGCGAGATTTTGAACGGTCGGGTCATCCGGAAAGTTTGGGTGCCATTATAACGAAGTATTTCTCCGTCATTTCTGTCCACGCCAGGATTCGAACCCGGATCCCCTCCTTCCGGAATAAGTCACTCTACCAATTGAGCTACGTGGACGTTTGTTCTGACTGCTATCTGCCTTTATGTCGTGTGCGTCCTGCTGGCAAGTACGTCACAGTAGCCAAGGTCAGCATCAGATGGCAGCCTAGTCCGGTCCTCCGGAGATTCTTAGCACCCTCTGCCTTCATGTCGCACTGGCAGCCGCCTTGGCTAGGTACATTCCAGCTGCCGGAGACTGAGGGCCAAGATTTAAGTTGTGGAGTCATTTTGGAGGGGTTTGGCCATAACTCACCACGCTGGCCAAGCCGATTGGTGAGTGTGGGATAGCATTTCCTCTAATCCCGATGGTATAGTTATACCGCTATCGGCGGTCGTCAGAGCCCCTTTAGTGGGAAAAGGCTGCGCCACGAGAAGGCGGGGTTGACATTTGTCAAGGAGAGGCTGTGATGTTACGCATCACCTGACCTTACAACCTGACATATGATGTAATATGCCAAAAATCACACTATTTTGCTCTGTTCGTTTATAAGGAATTTAACATAGAGATATTTTTAATTTTTATTCTCCCTTGAACTTCGTTACACGCTGGTTCGACTGCACTTTAGCCTTCGTACCCCAGTATGCTCAATTTTCCTCCGTTTCTAATTTGTGTAAGCATCGAAATTTCTTGAGCGTATCACTAACAAAATATTAAGATCCTTACAATAGGAAACGTACTCAGTTGTGGAACCGTGAATCATACTATTGGTATCTGTGGAAGCTAACTAAGGAGCTGTAGAAAATAAATCAGTATAAGTGATCAGAAGAATAGACTAAAGTACTTCTTTTGGTTAACGAAAAAGGAATGTTTAAGGTGTAACGAAGAACTAGGGGAAGGTAAAAGAAATACACGAAAAAACAAGTGGGTGAACATCGTGAAAGAAATGAAGGTGATTCATAAATTCCAAAAAATGCAAAAATAGTAGTCGATGGCTATATATATATATATTCTATTAAGAAGAGACTGAAGCAAAAAAAATTTTTTTTTAACTTATACCAAGTACAACATGGAAAATGTTATGTATTGACCGGTGTGAGTAAAAAGAGAAAAAAATATAACAACTGAATGTAGAAAGTGTCGAGAATACTGAGCCTTGGCTTTATCAAGGACCAGCAAAAACTCTGCATTTCTGATTCATTATGTCACTCTTACAACTTGAGTTTTCTGTAATCATCTTCTTTCTGTTTAATAGTAACAGATGAAGAGCATGGGTCGGGCCAGGAAAGTTATGGATGCAAGCTAAATTGTTACCTAAAGCTCGGTCATACAACTCTGCGGAGGTCATGACATATATATATTTAATTTTTTTTTTCTTTGGTGGGCTTATTATTTGCATCTATGACTTTGCAGAAACCCATTTCCAAATAGGTCTTTGTGGAAGTGAGAAAATGCAGAGTTTTTGCTGATCCTTGATAAAGCCAAGGCTCAGTATTATCGACACTTTCTACATTCAGTTGTTCTATTTTTTTCTCTTTTTACTCACACCGGTCAATACATAACCTTTTCCATGTTGTACTTGGTATGAGTCCAAAAAAAAATTTGCTTCAGTCTCTTCTTAATAGAATGTGAATTCTGAATTTTCATAACTGCTGCGTTGCGCGTTTTGATCTTCAGGTTATTTTGCAAGTTTCGTTTTAAATTCTAAAGTTTTTCTTATGTTTCCGGCTTTGCTCTTTAGTATATATATATATATATATACTTAGGTATCTTTATAGAATATATATATATATATATATATATATATACACTCATCGTCAAAAAAATAGTTGCACCCAGAAGGGGCTGATGAAAAGCAGGACGCATGCACTAAAAGAATGTCGTTTTGATCGTTAAAGGAAAATTTAGAAAAAGTAAAAGCCTGGAATTTCGTTTTTGATCGTGAAAAACATCAAATTCATTTCATTGAGTAAACATTACAAGAACTTATTCTTCCACGTGTTTCACAGGAATAAAGGACAAAACCCTCAATAGGTGCGACGAAATATATGCCATATTTGATGTATGTCCTAAAACTACTAAAACTGCAGATGCATATATTGAAAAGTCATCATCTTTGAGAAATTAATGTGCTATATAAACTGCGATGAACCCTTAAATGAGTCCAATAATAAAATTAGACAGAAATTATTTATCACGAAAATAATTTATGACAAAAAATGATAAATATTGACAACTTCGAGAATTGCGTTGTTAGAGGAAAGGAGTCTTGAAATTCTCCAATATTTATAACTGAGAGGCAGTGGAAATTATAACACTCAAAAAAAGGAAACCAACAAAATAAAATTTTGCGAACGATTTCGGAAGATGCAATCAGACGTTAAAAGATATTTCTGTAAGAACATGTCTCTGAAATGACAGCAAAAATCTGTCTTGCAAAGACGGAGAAAACAGAAAAAAGAATCTTCTGGAATAGTCCGATCAGCCCTCATAAGCTGAAGGATTTTTAAAGATAAACTCAATGAAGAGAGAATTAAGATTTGGTCGAAGACGAAGAAAAGGAATTTTACATAGACAGCTTTGGGAATTTTACATAGGCAGCTTTGCAATGTTCCTAAAAACACAAAGTACAGGAAAAGAGGATATAATGAGAAAATGAGCATCTCTATATGAATAGAATGTATCAGTTCATGGGAAGAATGCAATCTAAGAAAGAATACAAGTTTGAAGAAATTTACTACGAAAATCAAACAGAAAAAAGTAAATGAAATAGATTTTAACATAAATAAGACTTTGGCCAATAGAACTAGCTTAAAGATACCAGGGTGAGAACAAATTAAATATACCAAAAGCTCTTGCGTCTTCTGGGTACCACGAAAACGTGCAACACACGAGACTGATGACGTGCATTCGGCACCAAGCCACATTATTTTATCAGTTGAGCGGAACATGAAGGTCTATAAACGCGTTGTTCAGATGGCAGCAGCAGTCAGAAAAATGTGTGCAGCTGAAGGCAAGGGAACTGTGGATAGCAGCACTGCCCGAAAATGGTTACAGCGTTGCAATGCTGGGGACCCCAGTCTCGAAAAGAGGCCGAGGTCAGGACGTCCAACGACCCCCAACACTCACACATTGGTAGAACCCCGGTACCGACACTCGGCAATTATAAGCCGAGGTACCGATACACGACAATTAGGAACTGAGGTGGGGTCTGATTATAGAACCTAATTACTACATTTATCATATTTTGTCATTGTTATTATGGTCCTATACCTGCTCCTACGAGTTAGATGTTGTAAGATATGTTATATTTCCCTTTATTGTGCACATCATCATCATCATCATCATCATCATTGTCAACCATTATCAATCCACTCCTGGACGAAGGTCTCCCCAACTTTCCTCCACAACGGTCTGTCTTGTGCCAGTCTCCTCCATGTCACCCCTGCATACTTTCGAATTTCATCCACCCATCTCCCATGTGGTCTTTTTCTGGGTCTTTTCCTGTCCCTTGGAATCCAATCTAAAATTTCGGCTGTCCATCGATGATCTGTTCTTCTGGCAGTATGTCCAGCCCATTGCCATTTCAGGGATTTAACTCTGTTCATGATGTCTTCCACTCTTGTCATTTTTCGGATCCACGTGTTCCTCTTCTTATCTCTCCTGGTTACACCAAGTATGCACCTCTCCATGCTGCTTTGAGTTGTCTGCAGCCTTTGTATGTCTCTTTTAGTTAAGGTCCACGTCTCTGCACCATCCTTTTTATATAATGTTCTTGCACATCATCGTTTAGACAAATAAGAAATATTTATGACACTTTCCACAGTTTGTGATACACACAGATCTCCTTAAAAATTTATCTGCATGAGCCCAAATCGAAGAACTCAGATGTCTCTTTTGTATTATCCGACTGTCAAAGTCTGTTCTGCCCTGTCCGCAGTTTGACAATAGCGTTTGCCGATGGGCATCGTCAAAAGGCACCTTAGCACCTAAACCGCTTCAAAGTCTAGTTATTCCTTGTACGACTTTCCTGCACCTGGGCGTACGTGGACACGGACCCTAAAGTTTGCATCTGGCACTTTTCCAACTACCATTCCGATTTGACAATATTTGCATAAACACCCGTTTGAGCTTCTAAATGGCAATATCCCTAAATCTGTATAAGTAGGCACCTGAGGTTCTGAATCGTAATATCCCAAAAACTTTTTGAACAGTTTGCATTGTACTGTACATAAATACATATAAAATGAAAACAAGTAGAATTTTAGTTTTGTTGTACAAACTAAGTTCATCATTTTAGCCCTGTATTTAAAGAATGCCTTAGAACGGTTCAATTACAGCAGTCAGGTTTTGAGTACAGTATAGCAATTGTTGTGATGTGCAGTGAAATTTCCATATTTCATGTCGTGAGGAAATATGTTTTTATGAATGACTGGAGGTTTAATATTGTAAAAATGAAAATTGATTATATCACATTTTAGGATGATACTCTGTATTTCTTTTCAGCATTTTGGTAGTGACGTAGGCAGGATTCCATATCGGAGATAAAAGACTGGGAACTAACCCAAAACTTTTAATAGCCTCAAGTACTTGAAAAAAATTCCTGTTTATAGGCAACGGAATTTCAGTAACGCTGACAGGTAATAATTTTTATGGTGTCTGTTTCTGTTTCTTTTTCACGCACATGTAATGTTCTGACTTTATTGTGGATAAACCACAAATTTTTAGCATAAGGCTCTAAGTAGTGCAGTAAATTAATTTTGCTTACTTTACAGATACCGGAGAGATGCCGCTGCGTTCTCCCACGAGTAGAGAGAAAGAATTCACGAATTTCGAAATAACTGCATGAAAACAATTAAAAGAATTGCTGCACAAAAAATGGATAGTATGGACCCCTACGTCCCTGCATTTCGGCACCTCAAAAAAAAAAAAAAAATTACGGGAACAAGGAATTGAAAGAAAGAAATGAAAAAAAAACCCGCAATCAAAGGGGGATAACTATTTCAAAAAAAGGTAAATACTTTACAACTAAAATGCTCACTTTCATACTGACGGAAAAATAATTCGGGAAATTAAAAAAAAACGCAAATTCACTTTCATTGATCAGAACTTATTATCAAAAGAGCAGAATGGATTTTAAAAAGGGGATGGCTACTTTCGATTTAAACCAATATATTTGAGATTCATCTTTAGTTACCTCCTGATCCACAGGAAAAAATAAAATAAAATAAACAGCGTAAGCTTTCGTAACTGGTGAAAGGGTACAAGAGAACGACTTCATCCCAAAAGGAAAGATTGAGCCTGACTATTCATATTCTAGAGATGCTCATTTTGTCTTTCGCATTAGCGGGCGCAGTGATAAAGATAGAAAATTTGATTTAAACAAAGGCAAAAGAGATAACATAGCACTTCCCCTCACAATATGAACAAAGACAGAAAAAGTGTAGTTATTTTTCTGTTATCGTGATGAGAGAAAAAACAATTTGTAAGATCAAAGCAGAGAAAGAAGAAAAGAATGAAAGATAAAATGCAATCGCCAATCCAAAGCGAATAGCGTCGGCTTCACTTAACATTCAGCATTCGACTGTTTCTCAAAATAAAGCAATGCAAAGTGCCCCACTTTGAACTTCTAAAACTTCCAAGACCGTTAAAATTATTCTCAGCCCATTTCGCGTTATTATCCGGTACGCAAATATGGAGTCGCGGAATGAGGTTCCGGAGAACTTATTCCATCTCATAATGCCTTTGATGGCTTTCTCACTCTTTCTATCTGTCTATTTATCTATCTCTCTCTCACTCGACTCCTTTTCCTCCTCCCTTCTTGTCGTCTTCTTGCATTTGTTTTGATTAGTTGAACAGCACGAGCGATTCAAAACCCTTTCATATCTTCGCTAGCGTTTTAAACCTGCGCACCAAAACACTTCCTACCGCCCGCGCTCAAAATGCTCGGTAAATCTCAGGACAGCGCCTCAGAAATGAGATCATTCCAAGATATGGGGTTGGGGGGAGGAAGTCCCATCCTTTCTGCGTAATTTTATGTAAGACGATGCCAGATTAGGCTATTCAGAATGAGAGAGAGAGAGAAAGAGAGATGAGCGTACAAGCAGATTGGACTGAGGCGAATACTCTTGCCTTATGGAGACGTCATATAGGAAAGGATCCTGTTTACGCTGCGGGCTGGAAACGCTCTATCCGCCCCCCGCCTCTTTCTTTGCTCCCCCGTAACCCACCACCCACCATCTCAGTCATAGCCCAATATCCATGAACGCAATGTAACACCCCAAGGTATGGCTGGGATTTGCATATAAGGAGGCCATTGTTTTATCTGAAGCTCGGGAAACAAAATGCCGCCAGAATGGGCTTGCATAATTTTGCGGCAGAGCTTTCGTTTGCTATATGTCGCAAACAATAAGACGGCTCTCTGAGGAATTGCTAAGTTCCACGTGTATGTCTGCGCGCCAACATTACGGAAGAGGGCCCTATTGTTTTATTTCTTATATTGTCTTTATTGTTATGATTCTTCTTCTTTTTCCCCTTTTCCCTCTTTCTTTCTCTGCATCTTCTGGCTCTTTCGCTTCGCGGGAATTGGTATTCGGGAGAAAAAAAGGGGGCGCAATTTTCAGCATGAATATCCAGCTTTCGTATGGAAAGAAGAAGATAAAGATATGGAAATGGAAAAAACTCCGTAAGCCTGTTTTGATGAAATTCCTTTCCCAGATGTTCGTGTAATTGAAAGCGGCCAGAAATGGAAATGCAGAACGAGGGAAATATATAAATGCAGATATCCAGTGAACGCTTCAGCCGTTTCTCTCTGTGATTCGCCTGCTCTGGAAAAGAGAGACGGAGGAATAGTCAAATTCTTTTCTTATAATAAATGCGCCGGAGATAATACAAGGATGAGAAAACTTATAATAAATGCGCGGGAGATAATACAAGGATGAGGAAACGTGTTTGCATTAAGTCTGGAATGATGAATTGATGCATGGAGCGCAAATTTATCGATACACATTTTAAAGTGATTGTTTTGTTGTATGCTTGTGTTGCGCGTTAGCGAACGATGAAGAATTGCTCTAATGTAATTCACTAACAACGAGGTGATATTGAGTTCCTACACACAATTAAAAAAGTAAAAGCATCGAAACAAATTTACTTCAGTCAATGCTGCATGCTGTAAACGTTTAGCAGTAAACGTTTGGCTAAACGAATTGAATGTTTTTAATTCTTTAAACATTTTGAATGTGCATAAGAAGTAATGCCACGTATTAAGTCTTTTATCTTTACACATACTGGGGGAACAAGAAGTCTGTGCTTTCAAACGTAAAAAAATAAGGAATCTTTATTTGTTAATTCGATGCCTCGTAGCAGCATCTTCATAAAAATAATTAATGCCAGCGGAATGAAATTCCACTTTCAGGTAGCATTTCTTTTCTTTTTTTTTAAGGTGTCTACGTTCAGGACACTTTTTGTGAAAAAATGCGAACATGAGTATTGTGATTATGTTTTTATGAAGGTCAAAACATAAAAACACATAAACGATGAGAAAAGAAATTGTATCAATCAAAATTTTCAAGAAATTGGGAAATTTTTGAAAGAATTTAATAAAATATATTGTTTACAGTAAATGCTCTAAATAAAAACGTTACGGATATATGACTGCCAGTTTTCATCAGAATATTTCTAGGACTATTATCTATACAATGAACTAAAAGTTAAGTGATATTCCCAAACACTACTGCGATACAGTCATTCATTTATGAATTAGTGTGAATTTTGGACAAATTTGTTCACTGTTTGGAATGTAAATAGATATCACTTAACTTTGAACTTGCGTACAGCAGAACTCTTAGTTCATTGCATGCAGAACATTGGAAGAAAGATTTATACCGAGTTTCACCAATTTATTTACATACCTTTTTCAGTTATCAGGTTTTTTGTAAAGAGGTCGGTATGAAAATTTCATTCTTCAAAAAATGCATTTAAATTGTAATATACGAAGTTTTTCGCAAACATATATTGCATCAAATAATTGTAACCAAAGTGTTTCGAGATCTGTAAAACCTCATAAAAATAAATATTTTTTAGTTTTAACTATAATTTCATGCAAAAATAGTAAGACAAACCTAATTATTTCTCAGCTTCCGGCCTTTAAAGTGTCACTTCCGGTTCTTTTGATAACTATGTTTTGATGTTGAAATTGCTGTAACTCTGAATCTGTTCGTCGGAGACAAGAAAAAAACAGGCAGTTTTGGAATCCTAAAGAAAAATGAAATAATTTTTATAAAATGTGAAAATTTGCCCGAAACGACCTTTTCCTACGTAGTCGGATACCTTAAGTGGGAAAAATTAAAGATATCCTGTGGTGCTGCAGTCAAGTGTAAGGAGAAGCAGTTTTGCGCCAGGGCATTCACTACTTGGTGATCCAATGTTTTCTTTCAGGAAGCCTTTTAGACTGGTACCTGTCAAGTATCCTGTGAGCTCAAACTCAATTTTCGAATGCTTGTTGAGGCCATTTTGTTTCGTGACTGTTGCTGCTGTTTTTTTTTTTTTTTTGTTGTTGTTGTTTTTTTTGTTAGTGGTTTAACAACCACTATGAGCAACTAGATGGGTTATAAGCAGTGAGCCTTCCCTAATGTAGGGCCATTGGTGATGTTTGTTCCAGGAAAGGGAGAGAGCCAGTGCTTTAAGATAAAAAAGGCAAGCACAGCATCCATGGCTCACCGGGATTCGAACCCGGACCCATCTCAGACGAATGGTCAGAAGTTAGCGCTTAGACCACTGCGCCACCGGAGCGGCACTATTGTTGCTGTACTACCTATGAAAGAAAGAAAGATGTCGATTTCGACTCTACGTGGGCGGTAACTATAGCGCCACCGGAGCTGCGCTATTGTTGCTGTACTACCTATGAAAGAAAGAAAGATGTCAAAGAGTTATGGCAAATGGTAGGCAAGTCATGCAGTAGATCAGCAGTTGTTAGTGATATTAGAAGCAATTAGAAAGGGACTGAAATGTTATATAGTAATTTGAGGGTTTTCTTCAGCTGTTAATTATTTGTGTACTATCCTGTCCTGTGAACAGAATTGTGATATTGTCAGCATAAAGTGTTAGGTGTATGTTTTTCGATATTGTAAAAATATTTATGTAAATGTTAAAAAGTGTTGGTCCAAGTATAGAACCCTGCGGTACTCCCTTGATAATTTTTTCCATTGGTGATTTATACTGGTTAATTTGCGTGAACTGTAATCTATTAGTTAAATAATTTTTAATTAGTTTAGATGATATCCTTCTTATACCTATATTATATAATTTTGTTATGAGAATATTTTGGTTTAAATAATCAAAGGCTTTTCTGTAAGATCCAGAAAAAGTGCAAGTGTAAGTTGTTTATTATCTTCTTGTTTTAATGTAAAATTTTGTAGTGATAATGTAGCTGACTCAGTGAACCTATTCGGTTGAAATCCATGCTGATTAGTATTGATAATAGTATATTTTTCCAAATATAGCAGGTCTGTTATAAATGAACTTTTTCAGAATCTTAGCAAAAAATAGAGATTTTTGCAATGGATCGATAATTATTCATATTATTAATAGATCCTTATTTGTATTTAGGAGAGATCGTAACTATCTTAAGATCATCAGGGAAGATTCATGTTTCAAATACCAAATTAAATACTAAAAGAAGTGGCTCTGCAATTATGTCAGCAACAAATTGAATTATCTTTGGATGAATGTCATCATATCCCGCAGTAGGGTTTATTTTTATTTTTTTAAGTTCCCTTAGTAATTCTTGATATGCTATTTTTGTAAGGTAAAAGTTATTTGTTCAATTTAATTCTTCTAAGTAAGATGTGAATGGTAAATTAGGTTTACTCAAATTTTGTTTTATGGCATTTGATGTTATTATGAAATGATGATTAAAATGTGTAGTAATGTATTTTTGATTTCGAATTTCCTTGTTATTCTCATGAATAAAAAATTCTGGTATTTTTGTTTCATTATTTGTTCCCAATAATTGGTTCAGATGTTGCCACGTATTTTTTGGGGCAATTTTGAGAAAAATTTTTAAATATTAATTTCTTTTAATCATTTTTATTGCTGTGTTCAAGTTATTTCTTAAAATTTATATAATCTATGGGGTTTCTGGATTTAAGAAATTTAGTGAACAATTTTTTTTTTTTTTTTTTGCTAATTAGTGAGTTATTCATCCAAGGTTTACGAATTTGTTTTTTAAAGTATTATACTGTATTATTTTAGTAAATGTTTCATTGCATAATCGAATTACAGTAGTATGAAAAATTTTAAAAGCTGAGTTAACTTGTGTTTCTCTATTAATTAGTGTCAAATCGATTTGGGCAATCTTATTTCTGAATTTTTCAAGATTTGATTCAGTTATATGTCTAATGATAAATTTTTATGTTACAATAGAGATATTGTAAGGTGCTTATATATAATAAAGATAGGAAGATGATCACTGAAGTCATATGTTACCACTCCAGATATAACTGAATCATGCAAAGTATTAGTAATACACAAATCAATTATTGTACCACTGGGAGGTGTTATTCTAGTAAGTATTATTTGAATTGTATTAATGAAACCAGAGGCTAGTATCATAGATTCGAATTCGTCTCATAGATTTGAGTTGGTCCGCAGCGATACCTTCCGTCGGTGTAGTTTAGTTAGATAGAACAACTGGCTCCGGAGCAAGGAGGCGGGCATGCGTGAGTTCTATCTCCGTCACCGACAAATTTGTATTTTCACAGAAGGTACCACAAGAAAGCCCAGTTGTCCTTCCCAATGAGCGGTAAAAAGATTTTCCTCCGACAAAAGTTGAAAATAATAAAAATAAAGTACTGCTAATCTGCCATTCAACTTTATTTTTCCGGTGAAACCCATTGATCGCTATGTTTCAATATCTGTTTGATTTTCAATAACCCTGGGATTTGAATTTACTTGCCATTGCTTCAGTTTTTAAAGTGGAATGCATATGTAACAATGCAATTTGATAATAAGGTTTAATTTTTATATATTTTTCAAATCTTGCAAATATGTGAGAGCTTTTCGTTTAGAGAGTGTGTTGTACTGGATACTGTGTTGTGTGGTAAGGCTGTAATTCGCCTTTTTTCTTCAGCCCTGGTGTCTGACGGAATTCTTTGTGGCGTCAGTTTGTTGTACGCTCGGCACCTAAATTCATGGTTGTAATTGTCTTTTATGGAAGGCAGTTTGCGCCAGTGCTTGTATGTTTTCCAACGGACCAAAAGTCTTCAGTTTATGATGGGCAAATGGTTTTGCGTAACGCGAGGGCATAGTTTTTTAGATGGGTGAAGCTCTTACTGCAGCATCGAAATTAGGAGTTGGCTGTACGAGGAAAGAGATAACAAGGCACTCTTTGACGAGCAATGCAGTTGGTGACGGAATAACCAGAGGATAGACAGGAAGAGTGTGAGTAGAAGTGAAAGAGGTCGGTCTGTCGAGGAAGGAGGGCCGCGGGTGGCTTAGTGGGCAACGTTCGTGACTGCCATGGAAATGACCTCAGGTTCGATCACAGGCAGGTACGAACGCTCGATCCACTAAATATCCGCCGTGAGTCGGATGGGCACGTTAAGCTGTCGGACCCCGGGTACTGGCTCTCTGGTAATAAATAAGGGCGACTTCCTCCCCATTTCTACCTCGCTTCCGTGTCACTTTCCTATCAAGCACTCTAGCCCAAATCTCCTAGCTTCCTATTTCTAAGGGTTATTTAAGACCTGGGGTCAGACACTCCCTTCCTAAAATCCTTTACATATGGTCCTGTCGAGAATTTTCATGTTCGTGAATCTCGGGGGAACTGATCACTTCGCTGATATTTACTGCTGAAAAAAAAAAAAAAAAAAAAAGAAAAGAAGTAAATAGAACGAAAATTCTCTCCAGTCCACGACTTTAATTTTCGTTCTGGGAAGGACTGGGGAATGATAGAAATGGCCAGTCTGCCATTTTTCAGTGCCCTAACCAGAAGAACAAAAAAGTTCATTTGAAAAAAAAAAAAAATAAAGTAACAAAGAAATAAACGATTTTTGGATTCATTTATTTTTCGTAAGATAACCGGGTTGATGGTGACTTCAGGCGAGCAAGAAGTCACCATCAACCCTTTTCGAAAACAAAATTATTTGCTATTTATCACGGAATGAAGGGAAAGCGTTCTTGTAAAAATTTGTGCAAAGCCAAAATCTTTCTTTTATGAGTCCGTCATTATAGGCATTTTAGAAGCCTCTAAGAAAAGTCACAAAAGTTCTCTTAAACCAGAGATAGGCTATTTTTAGAACTTTAGAACGAGGTCACTTCGACATGCAGAAGGTGATGATTTCCCCTGTGAGGAGGTCAGAGGTCACCCTGGCTGGCGTGGGGAGGTTCGTGTAGTATGCGAGACTGCTGTTGCTATGGAAAAGTTTAGCCAATGAGGGGTCAGCTGTTTGAAGCACCCAGCTCTTTTTGAAAAAAGGCTCTCTACGCTTTCGCTGCCCCATGAGGTAGGACGTCCAACAGAAGCCAGCCAGCCCAGCCATCACATCCTAAGCGCGCAGCTCGGGGCTTGGCTGGCAGAAAAAATGGCGGCGCCGCTCTTGAGAGTGGGTAATAGTGGCATGGGTACGCGCTGTGCTTCGTACCTCGAAGTAAGAAAAAATATATAATTATTTTCAAGATTTCCTGTACCGGAGATGAAATGTTCACTGATTCATCCCTCTCGTAGTGGATGACTGCAGTATTGAGCGGCATGGGAAAAATGAGTTATTACCGAAAAATGGCCTCAGCTGGAGAATTTCTTCCTGCCCACCTGCATGTTGGGGGACCTGCCGACCAGAATGGTTTCGCATCTCTGTTCAACATATAATGGAATGACTGAGACATGGAAAAGAAGAAAGAAAAAACCCAGCTTCCAGCGGTACGTTTTGAACCCGAGATAACCGGAGGCGTCATCAATGGCCGTCGTTAATTTGGAAGAAGCTGGCCCCTCTTCGAAGGAGACTGACGGTGGGGTTTTAAAAGTCATCAAATCATGCCAAGACCCCTTCTTAAACCAGGGCTACAGAGAGATGTAGAATTGTTCTCCAGGACAGGCTGCGTTTTTTTTTTTTTTGTATTTGGGAAGTGAACACTTTTTGTGCGTGATGTGAGTCAATGTACTTAAGAGCATTGCTGTGCACAGTCCAAAAGGCAAAGAAACTTTTGGTTTTGGCATTTCAAAAGGAAAAAAAAATATCATATTAGGGTTACCCTAAAATATTTAACATATGGGTTTTTGACAGTGGGGAGGTGTGAAAAAAAAGTGTATATATAAATATATGCATTCACCTTAACCCTTTAGCGACCATGACTCTAAAACTTTGTATCACTCTAAATAACATAACGCCCAAAACTGTCTGTTGGTTCCCTTCTTCGTTTAGTGGCAATAACGATAACTGAATTTGACCTCTCATGGTCCGTCATAGGTTGTACAAATTGAAAAAAACAGGTAAACATAGGAAATCTGACTCACTTTAGACAGGGTTTCGGGAAACTATGGTCGTTTCTATGTACGGGCGTTTTGGGCGTTATGGTCGTTAAAGAGTTAAACAAATTTTTGTTTCAGTTATTTTATATATCATGTAGTTCCTTGGAGAATTTTTATCGTTGGGCATGACAGTGGGGCAGGTCGGGTTTCAGTTGTAATCCATGCTTGGGTCAGTAAAATTAAAGAAATAAAAATGTAAATGTTTTTCATTCAGGTTTTTTTATGTATTTTGATGTTTGTGTGTTTTGTAGGAATGAAGCTCCATTTTCGGTGTCGGGCTTAGTGGGGAAACTCCAGGTCATTTTCTAGCAATAAGAAAATTTTAAATTAAGTGGAAAGGCAATGTATAACTTTACATGTGTAAGGAATATCTGAAATCCATTCTGTTTTAAGCTATTTTGAAGAACAACTTCTCAAACTAGTAATTTTTTTTAATAAGGAAATTTAACTTTCTTTTTGTGTGGTAGCAGTTAATAAGCATTTGTATTTATGAGTATAGGGTAAGTGCCATTTAGTTTAAATTTTTCTTAGAGGCAGCGTTAGTATGATCTGAGTGTTTTGGTAAATTTAGGTGTAAAATTATTCTTTAACATTTTGTAGTAGTCTGGACTAGTTTCCAATATCAGTCAGTGAATCTGGAAAATGAATTTTCATGAGTGGCTGACGTTAAAAAAGGCATGCACGCAGACTAGGATTTCATAAACGGTTGACCTGTATATTATTATTGTATAATATTGGAATTATTCGGGAGGTGATGATTTCTGGAAATAGATAGTTCTTCGATAGGCGTAATTTTCTGGAAGTAAGTGGTTGTGCGATATGGTGTGTTCCTAGGAAATAAGGTGATATAGAGTATTTTTCTGGGAAATGAGTGATATGAAATTTTTTCTGGGGGAAAAATGATATGGTGTAGTTCCTGCGAAAAAAGTGATATAGTGGTTTTTTTCTGGAAATAAGGACGTTCGTGTATATTTCTGGAAAATAGTGTTATTTCTCTACGAAGCTGTGTGCCTAGGGAATGACAAGATAAGGGTAATTCTGGAAATAATGTGAGTCTTCGTGTGGTGTTTTTCTGGAAGCTGTGTGCCTAGGGAAAAACAATTTGGGGCAAGAAATTTCTTGCAGGGTGCTTTCCATATGTGGAAAATGCTTCGCGTCTGAAAGGGCATAGATGGAAAGAAACAATTCGAGGATTGTTCTTCCAGCCCCCGGTAAGCCGAAGACCCGTAGGAAGCTACTCTGAGCAAGGCGAGTTCATGAGTGTTGTCCCAAAACAGTAAGTGCAGAAAACAGTACAGGGTGATATGTCACACTTATACTCCCATTTCGGTGCATAAGCCTGATTGGATTCAAGACCCAATCTCACCTTCAGCCATAATAATATTTCCTCACAGTGAAAATATTTCTTTCAGAGAAAGTGAGTCTGATTTAAATGAGATGTCGTCTAGCTAGTGCCTGAATTTACTATATGAGTCTGTTAAATTGGTGAAAAACTCAGTGTACTTTTGAAAATGTAGATTAAGTTGTTTTATGAGTTACATGTGAGAAATGGTTGTGTATTTTAAAATTTTGCTGAACGGTAACTGTGCCTATAGATATGAGTTCAAGTTCAGGAGTGTTGTGAAGTAGTGTTTGCCTTTATTTGCATTGTAAGGAATTGTGTATTCAGAGCAAGCTTGTGTTAGGAAGGATAATTGGATTTCTTGATGATGGTGTGAATTTGAATTCTTTTTGTCAGCGTTGCAAGTTAATGATAAATGTCGAGTAAATTTGGTAAGATATTAAGTGCAGTGTATGCAGTATAGTGTCTGGGAGCTATTTGGTATCAGTTAATGCTAGTGTTCTGTGCTATGAGATGTTAATGCAAATTTTCCTTTTAGTGTAGGATTGTTTACTAAAGTAACTTTTGGTTATTATAAAGTTTTGCTCAGCTATTGTAATTTTAAAATTAATGTTGGATAAGTAAATCTAGTTTAAGAGGGTTGTTCGTAAGGTTAAATGAAATCTGTTGAGGGGTTTGTGTATTCATTAAGCTGTAAATTCATGGCTGAGAGAGAGAAAGAGATAGCATTTCAGTTATCAGAATCAATCCACAATGTTAGGTCTTACTGTGTCATCAATCAAGTGTTTATGTGATTCGCAAATAATAATAATAATAATTATTATTATTATTATTATTATATAAATAAGGTGCCTGGCGCTACAAGCGAAGTTTTGTTACATAATTAGTGAACTTCAAATATGTGAGATAATATGCTAATACAAACTAGTGTGTTTAAAATTTGTCATGTTCTGAAGGCCAAATTGTTAGCATATTACTGTTCCAGCTGTAATTAAGCTTCGTTGAGTTTTCAGCCTGCCATACTAATTTAAAATCCTAATGCAACTACATGTTAGGCATAAATTAAGAAATTTCACATTTTGTGTGCAGAATTGTTTGTTTCTTTCGAAGCATCTAAACAGTGTGTCATCTGATATTTAGAAGGCCAGTAGTCAAAGTTAAAAGACATTTTTAAAATTTGAAAAGCTGATTGTGTCGAACAGAAAACATTTGTTGACGTGGGTATTTCTCGATTTCTTGAAATACTTTGTTGTTGTTGTTTAAATGGTTAAGTTTTTCAAATAAATGCAGGCCAAGTGGCCTTTCAAAAAGCCAAACCTTGTGCAGTGAAGAATTAGTTGACTCAGTTGAAGTTCATCGCAGGGTCACATGCTCATCCACATTAGCTTGCCTAAGGCTGGAAACGTCCCTGGAATTTTGTTTTATTTAATTAATGCCTTTTGTCCTAACCACTAAATTGATCATCACAGCCTCCAAAAGTGAGCCACAAGAACAGATATCTACACGTGTACATTGTATACCATCTATTTTTTAGTGTTACAAATTTGGTACACATATGAACAATAATTACTTATTTTACACTTGTAGGTGCCTCAACTCATCGTATATTCAAACAACGCAAACCTACAATAATAACTTTTGGAATTTTCAAATATCAGTGTTGCATTTTATTTATTATTTTCATTTATCATGGCCTTAAGTTAATTGAATTTACTTTTGTTTCGAAATGCATCCACCCAAGTCCCAAATTTCAATTTTCAGCTAAATTCAACATTTACCTCAATTTTGATATTTGCATAAATTTAAATAATAATTACCCACCCATTAGCCAAAACATCACCATAACAATATGATCATTTGATCATTTGCCGAGGAAAGAGAAAAAGAAAGACTCGTGGTTTTGGGGAATGTTGATGAGACCCTGGCAGAAAGTACAGCTGAGATCATGCAATAACCATTCGATAATAAAGGAATGACTAAATAAAATATTTTGAATATTCTAAGACTTAATTTCCTCAGTTTTGTAGAACTTGACGCTACGTCGCAGTGCTGATCGAATATGTAGCAATTAATAGAGAAGAATCGCTCAGTAAATTAAGTTTTAAATCGAGCCCGCAACACCGTGACAAAACATTTTGGCGTAAGCCGCCTTTACCACCACGACGGAACCAATGGTATTTGCGTTTGTGACTTAAAACATTACACGTTCTTCTGACCTTTGCCATGGAGACCGAATCCATGCTTGTGAGTTCTTGTAAGTCGGCGACTGGATATCCTTGAAGTGGATATAGATCTGAAACGTCTTCATTTTTTACTGTCCAATTTCTCCTGTGTTGGATGTCGTTCTTCTCATTGCTCATGCAAGTGAGCCACAAGGACAGATATCTACATGCTGCGCCGAGTAGTGATCGATATTAAAATCTGAGTCGTAGGCAAAACTGCGACTGCGATATACACAGCAGGTTAGCGTGACAAATTAAAACAAAGGACAAATTTTATGATCCTGTGTGGGACATCCGATGAAGACATCGCAATGTAAGTCCTCTTGTATTTTATCCGCATGCTAAGATACCAACAGTTTCTGCTTAGTGACTGATAATAAGACGACGTTAAAACACTTGTTTTACAGTTTGTAAGCACTCGGTTTACACACACAGTAGCATCATGACAACCGAAAATCAAAACAAGGACTTTCACTGGGTACCAGCATTATTAACAAGTTTTCCTCCACTGATCGGAGAGTTTTATCCGGAACATGAACACTTTACAAATACGCATTTTTTCACAGTTTGGAGAAAGTTGCTAATTTAACAAATTTGCGTGATGTAGATAAACTGTTTGTAGCTAAATCAAAACGAGGAGCAGCGACGGACGTTTTTGCCTCAGAGCCCTAAAATGAGAACGACAACTAATTAAGATTTGCTTAAGAGTAGAATTCTGGATTGATTCGCGACGGAAGAGCCACTTGCTGTCCGTCTATCCGCGGTTGCTAACTGCTACCAAAAAGTGAATAAATAAGAAAATCTGCAATGTGTTTGAAGGCAACTGCTTAAAAATTAAATGTGATATATGTACAATGTATTATACTAAAATCAGCAATGCCGTGCTAATTAAACGTTATTATCAAATAGCATTTCTTTTATACGGTTCACGGATCACAGGCTTCAGCTGTCTGCTTTCGAGGCACTTTGTCAGCGTCGAGAAACATTCCCATGCGGCGAATATCTTTATTTCCAGAAAGAGGAAGAATGGTAGGTAAATGTCCCCGTGTAAGGGAAAGTCATTTTTTGTCAGAGTGAAGCTTTTACTGTTGCATCGCAGTAAGGGGGTGGCTATAAGAGGCTAGAAAAAAGATATGCTTTTCGGGTATTAGGGATAACAGGAGGATAGATAGGGAGACAGTAAATAGAAATGGACGAGGTCTGTCGCACGAGGAAGGCGAAAAAGAGAAAGACTTGCGTTCCTGGGGAGTACTCGTGAGACCCCGGCCGAAAATTCAGCTCGTATCATGTTATTCGTATTCTATACGAGTAACATTATGAAAAAAAGAGAGTTCGAATATTCCAAGATTTGATTTCCACAGTTTCGAAGAACTTGAATTTACTTGGTAGTGCTGATCCAGCATGCAGCATTATGACATGTTCTTAAACGAATGCGCCGATCGTTGTGTCATCCGGAATTTAGAATATTTTGTGGGGAAAATGGATCCATGAAAATACTGTAAACATAAGGAGCTTAAAGATGCTTAAAAACAACTGAATTATTGAGGTACCGAGAACATGTGAGGTTGTCACCAGCAGCATGTGCTGTCACGCAACTTAAATTTATCTTGCCATAGCAAGGAGTAATCGATAGGAGCACAAAGCTTCTTAAAAAGGACAACTGACTCACAAAAGACATATTGTCACAGGCGATGAAAAATGGATATTTCTACGTTATCCTACCACTGGAAACCAGTGACTGAGGCCATGGCAAGAAGCCAGGCAGCGTTGCAAAGAGGGCTGTTCAAGAGAAAAGTTACGTGCGCATTTTGTGGAATTGTAAGGGACCTGTGAACTGAGAACTCGAGTCAGATGGTCAGGAGGCCGTGGACGGTAAATTCTGTGCCAAACAATTGCAGCGGATCAATGATGTTATGTGCCAACGCTACCCAGTTCCCATCAATAGGAAGGGGGCGTTGTTTCAACTGGATAATGACCCAAGTCACACCTCCCGAGCTGTTCGCCGGGAACTACAGGAACTGGATGTGGTTGAAATCCTACCCCATCCTTCATACCGTCCGAACCTTGCCCGCATCCGATAACCACCTGTTTTGCTCAATGGCTCATTTCGCACAAGGATAGTACGTACATCGTATGATGAATGTGGAATCCGGTATCAGAAAATTTCTGTTTTTAAAACCTGCCGAGTGATACTGCCTTAGGATCCTGGCTCTGGGGAAAAGTTAGCAAAGAACTATAGAAACAGAGGCTTTTACTTCGCAGAATGAGGTGAGGGTGTGTTGCTTTCTTGCATCATTAAACTGTTTAGCTGCAAACGGAATGGACTTTTGACTCATCCTGGTGATTCTCACCTCAAAGCATCAGCAGAACATAATGACGACAACATCCACGTTTAAAAAACATTACATAATGCATTAGTTGAATACAGGTAGAGGAAAACCAGAAATTGTTTCGGTTTTATTTGCTCTGAATTTAACTTTGGCGCTTAAATTTATGTCCCTCATACCGAAGGCAATGCGCTTATTGTATTTTTATAGCAATACGCAGCTCACTTTCGGTCAAGGACTCAGGACTACAGATCTTCACGGGGCTTTATTTGGGAAACCCTACCCGGCCAAAACCTGAACTTTTCAGGCCAGGCCTGTGCTCAGCACATTTCAGACGTACCAGCTTATATATGTATCTCGTCCGTTTAAGACTTTCAACCTAAGAGTCCAGACTGTTGTTTAGGGCTTTCATCTTATACCAAGGCCGGTTTAAAGCTTTCAACTTACACTATATTGACAAAAGTCACCGGACACGCCTTAAAAGCAAATGAACGGATCTGCTGCGTTGTTGAGATGTGCTGTACAACAGCAAACGGTATAAAAACAAGCCTGCAGCTGACTGCGACGATATCGCACTGTGAGGTTGAGTCCAAATGTCGCGGCTGGAGAGAACTGACTTTGGGAAAGGAAAGATTGATGGGTTTTATATTAGTGGGTGGTCCATAAGAAAAACCGAGGGACGCTTAAACATACCCAAGTCAGCTGTTTTGGGTGCACTGAATAAGTGGAAGACACATGGCGTGCCTGAAGCAGCAAAACGTACCGGCAGATGGAAGAAAATCAGTGATAGAGGACGCCGAAGCCCCAGAAGAGTCGTTACAGCTAATCGACGGAGTACTGCACAAGACATCAGTGCACAGGTGAGTAAAAATGCTGGAACCTCGGTATGTACACGTACCATTCGCAAAGAACTTCATTCGATGAGTTACCGTGGTCGTGAGGCTGTTCATATGCCTTTCATCTCCACTCGGAATCCTAGTCGTTGTTTAGCATGGTGTAAAGAACATTTATCGTTGACCACAGATCAATGGAAACGGGTACTATCAATTGATGAATCCAGATACTCGATCCATCAGTCTGATGGCCGTGTGTGGGTATGGCGTCAGTCGGGGCAACGCTATTTACCACAGTGTTCATGCGGTCGAGTTTGGAGCTGGCAGTGTACTCGTGTGGGGGTGTTTTTCGTGGTGTGGTCCCGGCCCATTGGTTATCGTGGACAAACCTGTTAACCAGCACGTCTAACTCGATATTGTGGACAATTAGGCCCTACCAACTCTGTGGCAATACTATGGAACCGCTCTTTGTTGGTACCAGCAGGATAATTCACCGAGACATAAAGCAAGGACTATTACGGGGTGGTTTGACGATAATTCCGTATCGTGTGTGGACTTGGCAGCACAGAGCTCAGATCTTAATCCCATAGAGCAACTATGAAAAGAATTAGAGCGCCGCATAGGAAGTTTGGAACCAAGGACTACTACTAAGCAACAGTTAGCGACAGCATTACGTACTGAATGGAAGCACATACCTATCGCTCTGTTCCAAAACCTTGTGGAAAGCATGTCTCGAAGGATCAGTGCACGCATTAAGACCCAAGGTGGACCGACACCGTATTAATGTAAGACAATAAATGCTATGTTGTGTTTTTCTTCTAGGTGTCCGGTGAGTTTTGTCAATATAGTGTATATTTCAGCTGCAATCAATGAATGCGTTTGGTTTGTGTTGCAACTCTACTTCTTCCGTTTCACTGGGCAATGTTCGTCACCTTTACAACTTTTAAAGTGGACGTCAAGTAATTTTGCTTCCTATACTTCCAATGGAAAAACTTTTGTACACATTTCCTTCACAATTAGTGTGTTCCCAAGGATGAAAATTTTAACATCGATTAAAATAACTTCATATTATAACTTGGAATACTTCATATTTTCTAAAACATAACCATAATTATATTAAAAATCAATCACTTTTCCTTTGGCGGAATTGAAGCCAGAAAAAAGATGGCGCGACCTGTACTTTGATGACGTCAGTAGACAAAAAATGTTGGATTGCATAATTATGGTTATGTTTTAGAAAATATTAGGTAATCTAAGTTATAAAATGAAGCTATTTTAATCGATTTTGAAATTTTCATCCTTGGAAACGCATTAATTGTGAAGAAAATATGTACAGAAGTTTTGCCATTGAAAGTATAGGAAGCAAAATTACTTGACGTCCACCTTAAGGGTAACTAGAGCCAACAGAAAGGATCACGCGGTGAAAGCAAAATTTCTTTCCAATGTTTCAGTTTTCGTATGGATGAGAGTAGGGGTAAGAGTGGTGGTGACGGAGAAGAGAGACTGAAACGGTAACATTCCTAGTAAAAAACCTAAATGAAACAACTCTTAAAGATATGTATTTCCAGGAAATCAACTTTCAAGTGTAAGTTTAATTTGATCTTTTCTTTTAAGAAATCAAATTTGGTTTCATTTTATTTGCTAATTTGATTTAGTGGTATGGGTAGGTAATATAAGAAACTGTCTCAAGTCAGCCATTTTTCTAGCCGACACTTCTTTAATGCCGCAGCAAAATGCCAAATCTTCTGGCCCACGACAAGTAGGGTCACTCTAGGGTTTTACGGACAGAGCCAGACCAGGCCATGCTATTATAGACCATAGACCGCTATTGAGGAACAAGTGCCCTTTTCCTGTTTACTCAGTCGTTATTCCGGACGGGTTACACAAATATACACAGTCTAGTCACATTATTGTGACCCCCTCCTAATTTTGACGTCAACAGCGCGTATCCAATGAAAGAAGCACGTGTCGTGAGCTAGCTGCGAGGGTATATAAGGTGTGCTGTAGGCATTCTGAAAACATATCACTCGTTGCTGTCATAGATAAAAGGAACGATTTATCAGATTTGCAAAAAGGGATGATTATCGGCTATCGGGCCAAGGGTAGCAGTATTTCTGAAACAGCGCAGTTTGTGAGCTGTTCGCGTGCTGCTGTGGTTAAAGTGTGCTGTGATTGAAGAAATGTCACCATTGCGAATAAGCGACGTGGAAACTGCGGAGCACCGCGTACCATTGATGTGAGAGGTGAACGTCGGCAACGAAGGTGCGTGAGAACCGATCGAAGTGCTATCGTGGAACAACTCACTGGCCGAATGAACCAGGGTGCTACCGGAAATGTGTCTAAAATGACAGTTCAGCAACCCTGCTGCGCATGGGGCTCCGATGCAGACGGATGGTCACTACACCTAGCTAAAGAAAGTGCATCGGCAAAAAAGGCTTACATTTGCACGACAGTATCGGAATTGGACCTCCGCTGATTGGCAAAGGATTGCGTTTTCCGATATGCCACGTTTTCTGCTTCATCAAACGGATGGACGTTGGCGTATAAGGCTAGAAACATCGGAGAAAAAACACTCTTCAACCATTTCTGGAAGAACATAAGCTGGTGGGGGCAGCGTTATGGTCTGGATAATGTTTTCGTGGCATTTTCTGGGTCCACTCATACTTATGGTAGGCACTGTGGACAGAATTCGTTATGAATCCATCCTTGCACATCACGAGCACCCATACATGCTGATTGTCTTCCCTGGGGCGGATGGGATCTTCCAGAACGGCAATGCGACGTGTCACACAGCTAGAAATGTCCGAGAGTGATTGGAAGAGCACGATGAAGACTTCAAATTAAAGACTTCTGGCCCCAGAGTGGTTAGAAGGGCACGATGAAGACGTCAAATGAAAACTTCTGGCCTCCTAATTCCCCAGACTTAAACCCACTTGAGCATCTGTGGGACCACCTTGATTGTGTTGTTCGCTCTATGGATCATCCAGCACGCACCATGCAGCAGCTGTCAGATGCACTGCAGTCAGCATGTCTCCACATACAGTACCTGTGAGCACCTTTCAGTTCCTTGCTGATTCACTCCCAGCCCGTCTAGCTGCTGTCCGCGCTGCACATGGTGGTTACTCTGGATATTAGCTGGTGGCCACAATAATGTGACTCGACCGTGTATATGGGTATAAGCAGGGGAGAAAACAGGGAAAAAATACGTTCTTGATGTAAATATTTAAAGCGTGTATCTCTGACGAAACGCATGCCCTAATTTTTCTTGCAATTTTACATCTTTATACTCTACTCAAAAGTTTGTTTCGTATGCGATCACTCCTGGCAGTCACAAAAAAGTTGAAGCAATGCGTAATGCGGGAAACCAGAGTAGTCAGAATAATGCTGTTCCACAAATGGCCAATATAAAAAGACCACTTAGAGGGATGTCTGTCCATACATGTACACCAGACAAAACACATTCTTTTCAAAGGTGTTCATGCAATGCTTCGTGGTAACGAGTTTCCATGTGTGTCTCAATGAACAGTGAACGTGTAGCAGAAGTTTGACTAGGACCCCATTTATCTGAATCCTAAGTGATTACCATGTTTATAATAGAGGGGAAGAGATGAATAGTGCATACAGAAATTTCAGAAAAATATGGACAATACTGATAGAATATGCCAATGCTAAGAAACATTCGTTAACCGAATATTAGAAGCGTAACTATGGTTCGAAATTCTACTGTAATTCCACGCTCTCTAATGGGAAAATTGTTCATCCAAGAAAATCAGACAACTTGAGCTTTATATTCATCATTTATGAGGGAATTTCGTATTTGTGCCACACTACCTTTCCACATTTTGTTTTTACTTCGTCGTAATTATTTTACGATAATCTTTAGTAATTCATTTTTCTGAAAGATACAAGGTGATTGAAATCATGACATCACTTGTGAAGTAATGAATGGGAAAAATGTAAGTACCTCGCCTATGAGGTATAAACTTATCTTCAGTTAAATTTTTTAGTTTCAAAAAAACGCAAAAAAAAAAAAAAAAAAAAAAAAAAAAAGAAACAAAACTTCATTTGGGAACTTTACAGGCTACGGAAAAGCTCACAACTGTAGCCACTTGGTCGAAATTTGGAGTTTCTCTCTTCACTTCCTTCATATGAGTTATGAGTCCAAAGCAAAAGTCTGCCTTTATGCTTCACAGCATTAATGGAGCGTTTTCAGCTGTTCGTAGAAACGCGCACAAACGACGTCGACTCAGCTCGTAAAATTTTACGACTCACTCAGTTGGTTCATCTTCCTTGATGAAGTGCACTTTGTCTATCAGGGACGACGCATGGCTTACTGGGACTGCAGCGATTTTAAGCTGCGTGAATATAGATGACCATCTCATTCTAAAACATGAACAAATAGAATCATAATAAAAAACAAAGCGCCAGTTCTCAGTCGCTAAGACTGAGAAGTAGGTACGCAGAACAGAATATACATACACTAAAAAATAAAAATAATGATAGGTATCGATAAGGTAATCAACCATTCAACGTCATTTCATGATTTTTATCTGTGTATCACTTTCAATGAACTTGCTGATGCCTCTGTATTGAAAGCAGAAATAAAAATCAAATTTATGTAACAAAAGTTTCATGATCTAAAAGAAACTGATATGCTGATTAGTAGTATGCTTTTTTTTATCTGCTTCAAAAAATAAATTTGTTTATTTGATGAGCAATTAAATGAAAATATCGCACACCTATGCAAATAATGTTTGATCAGAAGACATTTTATGGTCCTACGAAATATTTCCGTAGTGCAGGAAAATTGATATTAAAATTAATAAACACAGGCTTTCTTCCACTTATGTAAATGTTCTGGAAAATTCTTTAGTAAGTCGGTATTTTACCCACCTTAACACCTTACTCACACTGTAAAACCCATGTACTTCATCGAGTGTTAGAACGTTGTTTCTTTGTAATGAATGTATTTGAAATTGTTATTAATGTAAGATACTTCGGCATGAAGCACAATATTGTGGAAAAAGTAATGAAAATAATTTGAAATTTTGTTGAATTAACAAAATAAAAAAATCCAATGGACGGGATAACCATGAGCATTAATCAAGAACAATCAAAATCTCAAAGTAATGTTAGTTTCTCCACCATATTTCTCAGCTTCAGGAATGAACCAGTTAATAAACCTGTCTACAAAAAAGTGGAATAGTAATTCAAACTTTCCGATTTGAATGGAGATAAACGGAAACCATTACGTTACTGATATTTTTTCAAATCGCGGGAATTATGGGAAACAAATAGTGGTGCCTGTATTTATCAAACGCTCGTTATCCTCCAGGGAAGAGTGAGTCTGCCTTTCACTGCTTTGAACCCTGGAAATACCTTTTCTCATTTAAAAATGTATTTATGTTCCGATATTTTCTTCCAAAATGATCCAGTCTCACCTACGTTTAAACACCTGCCGCACCATATGGCCTTAACTGACGATTTCTTTTAACAGAGCGGGGAAACGCTTGGGCTGTTTTAGTACCTCCGTGAGAAGGTCCACCGATCGCTTTCACATTGTAAAAACCGAGTACGGTATGATTATTCTAACGACGAATGGTCCAGCTCTGATTCTCAACCTCTATGGCCGAGTGGTCTGAGGCGTTGGCTTCTGGCCATTCATTCGAGATGGGTCAGGAAATTAGTCTTGTATGAAGTATCGGTAATTCGCTTTTATGTTGAGTCTGGCTCTTCCCTGGAATCAGTGGCCTCAAATTTGGAACTGTCGATTGCGTATAGCCACAAGAACTGCTTATGGTGGTCATTAATCACCCTTTCCCAAAAAAAATGCTGTTTAGTTCAATGTCGATTGGTCTGATACCGATTCGTTCAAAGGGGACAAATGACTCAAACTGATTATTCCAATGGGACGGTTAGTCCGATATCCATAAGTCCAAAGCTCTTTCATGCAAAAGTAACTATACTCTAAACCAAAAAAAAAAAAAAAATGTTTTCATGTGTACTACAGAGCATATAGCAATTCATTTTACTTAATGCCCTTATAGCTCTCCGTCTTTCCAAAGGAAAATACCTAGTAGATGTTTTCTTCGGGTTCATGTGAATGTGCTGATGTTGGAACCAATCAGTCGATTTCGTTTGATAAAATGAAAAAAAAAAGGCCAAGTTTTGCACGGGCATATCTGGAATTTCTAGACACGTCTGAATAAAAATTAGCCTACTGGAGAACAGCAGGTTTTCGTCCCTGAATAGAAAACGTGTAATGAAGCAGTTTTCATCTGATAATTTAATAAAATCACAAAATGTTAAGAGTTTCTCCACCATTTTTATTGTATTTTCTTCATTCAAATGCAAAAGTAAGAAGTTTCCATTTCTTTGTGACTTTCACATACATTCGTTTTGATTTCGTTTTTTATTTTTTCCTTTTTTTGTATTTGTTTTCAACATCGATATATCTGCAGAAGAAAACAACTAAGCGGGATTTGCGTAATTTATTTTAAGAGCGTACATCATACACGCAGTAGCAAGTGTTGTTAATGAAATTAGGTCATAAAATTAATTTTCTTTGTTAGTTTCCCATTTCTTGCATTTAATAGCATATTAGGCCGATCAGGTTTTCTTCAAAGTTGTGTATTGAGCTTCCAAGAAAAGTTAGTAGGAGATGAATAAAACTGATTATGTGAGGTAAAAAAATAAAATAGCAATAGCAGAATGCGCTTGGGTGAGACGTTTTTGAGCACCCGGCGTATAGTCCCGATATAGCCCATTCAGACCATAATTCGTTCCGATCGATGCAACATGGTTTGTCTGCTGTACGGTTCCGGACATGTGACGAAGTGCAAAAATGGGTTAACGACTTCATCGCGTCACACGATGAAGTATTCTCCATGGCTTGAATCCGTCAGCTGCCCGACAGATGGCGGAAGGTGGAAGATAATGGCGGCGCATATTTTGATTCGTAAAGGTATTATTGTTTTCTCAAAAATTACAAGTTGCGTTGTTTTAAAATGCTTTAAAACTTATTTGAACACCTAATATAAGTGTAAGGGGAAACTTAGTTATTAAAAAGTGTGCTCTACAATGTATGTAATTATTATAATTTATATATAGTCATAAAGAAATTATGTCCCGTATTTCATGAATAAGAGATAGACATACCACGTATTCGTATGGGGGTGATTGAATTACACTTCTGGAAAGGACTTCGATTTCTCACAGAGAAATTAACTTTCCTTTCGAAACCATTGTTAAAAACTGTAAATGTCTAGTGTGGTTCAAGCGGCGCCAACGAAGGGCAATTCGTACAATCACAACGGAAACATGGAATTACGGAGAGCACTTAGCGGCTACATAGAACAGTCGGTTTAGATGTTTCTCATCGAGTCGGACAAAGCTCTACGGCCAAAGTCGCCAGTTTGTCTGGGAGACTGTATTCTTTCTTTGTAACGAGAGCATGTAGCAAATGTTGATATATTGTATTGATGTATCTTTGAAAAGTTTGATTTCATGCGACGGAGGCGAAGATGAAAATGACACGTGGTGATCCCGTTGGAAGATCAGGATGGCAGGTGTGCGTGATAGAGAAGGCCAGCCAGGGTGTGGTCATCCGAGTTGGGAGCCGTTATAGCGGGAGGGAGCACAAGTTTGAAGGAACCAAAAATTTCAGAGTCAGGTTGTCACGCCTCAGGGCCGCGAGCCGAAACGTATGCTGGGTACTCTCCCAGGAAGAGCAGGTCACGTGTGCAAAAAAAGAGGGAGTTGGAGTCAAAATGTAGTTCTCGTACCAAATGTTGAGAGGAGGAATGAGGTAGAGCGCTTCATGATTGAAGGTTCTGAGTTGTGATAACTCGTGTTAGGTGGGTTTCCCGAAAAGAGTAGCAGCGAAGCACGGAGAAAGTGTCAAAAGAGTTAGATATATTCCAAACTTATGTGGCTGGAGGAATTAAGCCGATTAGTGGAGTGCAGATTGGAGCAGTAATAATAGGCTCGTCTCAAAGTAACGATACCGTAAGTCATTTTCAACGAAGCCGTCAGTCGCACGAAATCAGACTAGGAGACCGTGAACTTTCTTTAATAAAATTGTTAAGTTTATATTACGGAGTGATTACTTCAAAAATTGTCAAATGTCTCATTTAAAGACCTTCCCTCGTTTCCTCGATTAGAAGATCACAAGAGTAGAAGAGAGCGCCTGGGCATTCGTTCTACAAACGAATGTTAAGTACGAACGAATTTCACTTAAGTTTGCTGGTGTGTGGGGATGTGCTAAATGAAATAAGCCGACGCCCTCCTGAGTGAAGGCTGATCACAGTACACGGGCGATACGCTCACCCGTACAATAAGTATTTTGGGCGGTTTTATTTTAAATTAAATAACAAGTTTTTTGAAATTAAAACCTTCAGCGAATGAATGTTTTACAGTAAAACCTTTTTGAAACGTCAATTTGAAGTTCATGGCTGTTGGACGGATCATATCTTTGCATGAATGGATGTTGGACGAAGTAAACTATTGAACGAATGGGCATTGGAGCAATTGGGATCGAGTAACTTATTCTCTTAGGACAAATTATGAGTGGACCGATTAATGAGATTTTATTCGGTCCTACCCAATTAAAATCACTCGTTGAAATGGTTGGCTTAATCGTTTTAAAATCATTTCGTTCTTTTTTTTTAATGGACCGATTGAGCTGCTTGTTCCCTTTTGACAAAGTGTAGAATAATTTGCGAAACGATTGAACCAATCGTTAATAGTCTCAGACATTTGGGATACGACTTGGTCTTTTCACTTTCATATCTGCGTAAAAACTTCCAGCCTTCACTTGGATCGGCATTAGGCTTAACGGACTGAGCCTATATCATGCAAATTCATACTAATTCCATGGTCTACCGTAGTATACAGTGTTGGTACTCACAAATCAAATTCACACCCTATGGCTGACAAGCTCTCTCACTCGCTTTCACATTTAACTATCATTTTGATTTTCATCAGCAAATTATTCTAATTGTGTTTGTGAATGTGTTGAACGCCGCCCCGGTGGCGCAGTGGTCTAAGCGATGGCCTCTGATCATTCGTTCGAAAGGGGTCCGGGTTCGAATCCCGGTGAGGCATGGATGTTGTGTTTGTCTTACGGCACTGGCTCTCTCCCTTCCCTGGAACTAGTGACCCTAAATTAGGGACGGGCGACTGCTTATAGCCCATTGAGTTGCTCACGGTGGTCGTTAAACCTCCAATAAAAAAAAATGTGTTGAATAGCGCACTTACAGTGTCTGCTTCTTTTCAGCCATAATTACAGGGCAAGAAATCGCTAACCATTAATACAATAATTAAAACTTTCCAAGAAAGAAAAAAAGAAGCGAGAATTTCGTGGGTATGAGTTCAGTGGTGACTACAACAGGATAACGAGAGCAAACATACGTGGGAACTATATACGCTGCGGGAGATGCCCACCATATGGCAGCCGCCGTAGCATGTTGATAGCGTAACATAAATTTTTTCTAGCCCGAAAATTTAACATTAAGCTTATGGAAAAAGTTCTGTAAGTTCGAGTTTAAGTAACTCGCGTCTTACGTCACTCAAAGATTGCCTAAAATGTCAGTCACTGGGGTCGTGTTCAATGATCAGTGCGTTCGCAAGACTAATAAGAGCTATTTGGAAAGCCAGGTTCAACCGAAATCCAAACATCAAAGGCTCAACTCATGTCATTCTTGAAAATTTATAATCCTCCTCAGCCTGGGGAACTTTATGTTATACCTGACACCTCCTGGACAGTTTATAGGCTGTCAAAAAAAACCCCAAAAAAACTGAAGTTTGAGATTTATGTAGAGTAAAGAAAAATCATGCCTTAATCAAATTTCTCTTGCACGAATGTCCACACACACGCACACACACACACTGAGAGGCCTGTGTGAAGAACCCGGTGCAGTATAATGAATATATAAAATCTTTTCACACCTCATCCATCAGCACAGAGAAAAAATGCCAAATCGCAGTGGCTAAAGGAACGCCCGCTGCTGAAATGCACCTTTCAGTGCGTTCTACTGTGTAGGATGGTAGTCTCGGTCGGTTGTGAGTAGACTGAAGAAAATGAAGGTAGATTTTGGTGTGATGTTAGGAGAACAGAAAATAACATCTCGTTGGCCGTTAATGAGAAGTTGATGAACTCCAGTTGTCTGGGAAGAAGAGGACGTGAAAGGTACTGAATTTTATTGCTGAAATATTTCGAGTTGTCTGTTGCACTGATCATTATCATTTGATTTTAAAGCAAAATGGGCAAGAACCTAAACAACTGGTCATTTTGTGCTTCAAATCATGAATTTCCACAGAAAGGCGTATAGCCGAAGATGTTGAGTTCAGTATTTACGGAGCATTGAGCATTCACTGTCAAATACACTTGGACTGGGTGTTTTCCTGCAATTTATAGAAAAACGGAGAGAGAAAGAGACTCAATTCGTGGCTCTAATTCGGCTTAAGAAATGTAAGTTCGTATACGGCCCATTCTTTTAAGTTATAAGGAACAAATCCCAGTCAGCCCAGCAGGAAGGACCGGGTATTCTTTTAAAGTGAAATGTGTGTTCCTACTGTTTGCAAATTCCACTGCTATATCTTAGAATACTATTTGGATGTATTTAAGACTAGGACCCTGTGATTGTTCTTTCAGCATGGGGAAAAATATTGTCACGATCTTCGCCATTGTTCATTTACCCTATTATTTTATGGATATTGGCACCACAACTTTTAGCTATGGCACACAGTACATTCGGGCACTTGATATTGTGCGTGCTATTTGTTTGTTTGTTTGTTTGTTTTGTTGTTTAGTCGTTTTTTAGGTATACTTGATATTTTTGTCCTGCTGAAAGAACAGTCATCAGAGTGACTGACCGGACATTGGACACGCTTTAGATTTTCCATTTAATCACGTCCTTAGTATGTGGTGCTGGTAATACGGAACATGTGCAGTGTCCAATTTGTCTTCACGATCTTTTACCTCCTAATATGAGTTTTTTAGCCTGAGTACAACAGTTGATTAACGAGCTCTAGAACACAGTACACATATACATTTATACAACAGGTCGATTCTGGCTATGGGAACGCCAACCCTTATTTCATGATCTTTAACCTGATAATCAAAATAGAAAGAATACCACAAAACAAAAATCATTGCTCTTTCCACGTTAATAAGTGATTCTCAGAAAAATTCTCATTGGCCGCCACAGGAAATCGAACCCAGGGTCTTCCAGTTACGCCCCGGACATGCTACCACTGCACCACAACGGCCTCGAATTCTCCAGACTCACATGTGATTAACTGCCAAACTACGTGGCAGGTTGCTTCATGGAGCCCCGCACAGTGCTGTGGATTACCAAAGATGGAAAGTAGCAACTGAACAAATAACTAGGAGGCGAATGGATAATTAATTCAAACACTTGACGTTGATCACGAACACCAAATAGAAATCATCGCTTTTTCCACGTTAATAATGTCCGGCGCGTAACTGGAAGACCCTGAGTTCGATTCCTGGTGGCGGCCGATGAGAATTTTTTTGAGACTCTCTTAACGTGGAAAGAGCGACGATTTCTATTTGGTGTTCCTAATCCACGTCGAGTGTTTGAATTAATTAGAAAGAATGCGTTACTTGAGTAATATTGCATATTTTCCTTGAGCCTTCATTGTAAAGCCAGCTCAAACGCAGTAGAAACTCTGTTGGATGATGGCGTCCTTTGCTTCTTTCCTTTATTTTCGTCGAACACCTGCTGCAAGTTTACTTTTGTGAGTTTCGATTCGTGTTTGCGTGGATGCCGATCAGCCAGTAGCTCGTTGCAGAGATTTATGGGATCACGATCATGGATTAGTAGTAATGGCGTCGCTGTAATGTGTGGGAACTCGCTGTTTGTTGTTATTACAAAAAGAGCTCTAAAAGAGTATTATGATTTCCTAAAAGGACTCTTGATGGAAGATAAACCGTTTTGTGTTAAGTGCCAAATGGATAACAATTCTCGGTAAGACTGTTTAAAACAGACTAAATAGAATGCGAAATTACGCAGTAACTTAAAGTGCGGAGTCGTTGTTGATTAATAACTCATTCATTCTACAGAGGCGGAGCTGGGGGGGGGGAGGCAGCGGGACCACGTGCCGCGGGCGCTGGTGGTAGGGGATTGCCGAGCCGGGCGACATGGAGGGACGGGAAGTAGACGCTCATGAACCCCTTACATGTTTTTGAATTACATTTCAAATTCCATAATGTATTTTTTTTAAATCAAAAGCAAGCAATGGCTCGAGCGCAGTAGTCGTAAACTTTGGAAAAATATAGTCTCCACAACTAAACGAATAAGATCACTGAGCTTATAAGATCACTGAGCTTATTCGTACAGTAAAGTAAAGGCTGCTCAGTTTATGATGGTGAAATTCTCATACTCCGCTCTGTAGACGGGACAGCTCGAAGACGATTGTTCTGCCAGTGACGTCACGCGTGCCTCCGTCATTGCTTCAAAATTCTCGGCTATCACCTACTGGCTGTCACCGTAGGTGAAGATGGGTACTGTCATGTATGCTATTGTTTTTGGTTGTTGATGTTCTCTTGTACTTGGCCCAGCAAGGAAGTGCACTACGTGGATCAGACGAAGGAAGGTTTCTACTAAGAGGTCTTCGAAGTAGAAAATTTTTGTACACTATTGAACTTGTTTCTTACTCCATCCTCCACTTAAGGACCATTTGAAGCACCACAAAAAAGGCCAAGTTGGTTACTTCTTTCATGAATTTTTTTAATTGGAGGTTTAACGACCATCGTGAGCAACTCAATGGGCTGTAAGCAGTCACCCGTCCCTAATTTAAGGTCACTGGTTCCAGGGAAGGGAGAGAGAACTAGTGCCGTAAGACAAAAACAACATCCATACATCCGTGGGATTCGAACTCGGACCCCTTTCGGACGAATGATCAGAAGCCATCGCGTAGACCACTGCGCCGGCCATGAAATTCAGGATGAGTTCTTGGAAATCATTGCTGGTAAGAAAAGGCAACAAATTCTAGATGATATCCGAGAAACAGAATTCTAGATAGCATCCGACACCCGACGTTAGTCATACTCATAAAGATCAGATATCTCAGTTAATAAGTTATGTGAAGATGGGGGTACAAGGTCCTTAGGTCACAGAGAGTTTCAATGAGCTTTTTAGTCAATGGAAAAACAGGTGAAACTTTTGCTGAAGCAACAGTCAGAAAATTGCAAAACGATGGTTTAGTTCTCGCAAACTGCAGAGGACAGTTGTATGACAATGGAGTTCACATGGCAGGAAGGTGCAAGGGGGTTCAAGCACGCATCCTCAAACAATATAATCTTGCATTTTTCTTGCCATGTGCAGCTTACTCTGTTAATCAAGTGGGAGTTCAAGCTGCTAATGTAAATCCAGACGCAGATACTTACTCTCTAGTTCTCCACTGTTTCTACTTATTTTTTGTGTCTTCAACAGCTAGGTGGGAAATATTACAAAAACGTGTTAAAATGTCCCTTGAATCCCGATCCGATCTAAGACTAGTTGGTCCACAAAGACAGAAGCTATTCCAATGAAAGAAGTTTTAGTAAGCTGAAGCTTTTCAAAACATATCTGCGGAGCATAGCTGGCCAACAGAGATTAACAAATTTAAGTGTGATCTCCATAGAACATGAGTTTGCATCATAACTTTCTTATGATGATGTCATAAAGGCTTTTGCTGCCAGAAAAGTCAGGCTGTAGACATGCCTGTCCCTGGAAATTTTTCTCGAAGTTTAAAAAGCTGGGCTTCATCTTAAATTGTAATGCCCAGCTGTATTCAAATGTTTAAGTGTTTATGTCATACAAATTATAATGAATAAAGTCCTCCGCTGGACGTGTAGTGCAGGGAAGCTTACGTTAAGTCACGTTAGGGTTATTGGAAGGTTACTTGAAGTAGCTAAAGTGTACCTAATCTTCAAAGTGCTAGAGTTTGTTTAGGTAAGACTCGCACGTGCAATAAATTCATTGAATATGAAACTTCTTTTTACTCAGCGTTCCTCATTATCTTGAATATCAGTACTATAACTTCGGTTTTAGTACATTAGTACCTTGAAGGCTCCTTATTAGAGCGGTAAACAAAATATACCCTGGACTTAATGGAGACACTTAATGAAAGAGACTTAACGGCCAGACAGAGGTCTGACAATAATATGAACTGAGAAAACGTACTCACTTTAAACCTTTTATTGGAGAACTCCTGGTATTATCAAACACACACTCAACAAATCACACGACTACTGAATATCCGAACTTTCGTAGAATCGCATAACAATAATTAAGAAGAACCTATCACATAAAACGAAGCTTCTTGGTATAGTTGAGCGCGCCTATATATACTGCATACCACCACGTCATGACTTACACTCGTTGCCACATATAATTCAGCGGGAGAAACAACATCCCGTTAAGTGAGAAGATAATTTGCATAGGAAAATAAAATAACAAGAGATAGCAAAATCAAAAGGAAACTGAATCTAGAGTATACGTTACAAAATGTTTAAAACGTAAAACTCAAAGGCTTGTGTATTGAATAAAAAATAGTTTGCATATTGAAGTGTTATTTTAGTGGAGTATTAATGCTGCAGTTATTTATTTTAAAACAAATAGATAGAACAGTGTGATTAAAGACCAGTTGACCAGTTTTTGAACACAGAAAACTTATTAATTGGTTAAGACTAAAATATTAAATTAATTATTGTTTTTACTGTAAAAGAACTCTGGATTTTATTTACTGTTAAGAGTGGTTTGAGAATAAACTGGCCGCCTCGGTAGCGCAGTGGTCTAAGCGCTGGTTTATGATCATTCGTTCTCATCGGTCTGGGTTCGAGTTCCGGTGAGGCATGGATGTTGTGCTTGTCTTTGTCATTAAGGACGGGCAACTGCCTTTAGCCCATTGAGTTGCTTACGGTGGTCGTTAAATCTCTAAGCAAAAGAGAAAAAAGAATGAACTGATAATTTCTTTAATAAGTCGTTTGTGCTCAATATCACAAAAACCCATGATTGTTACGATATTAATAAACGAGTTTTATTCATTTTGAATCTCGATAAAACAAAACCGCAAATCAGGTGCAATTGTAAAATTTAACGAAATGCGAGCAATTGTAATCTCAAAAATTAAAAAATAAATTTTAGTTAATATGTTGTTGATGAAGGAAGGGTAAGGGGAGTAAGGGGCGCCAAACTCTTCTATGCCCCTGGTGAAAGAAATCCTAGCTCCGCCTCTTCATTCCATGTTTAGTATTATCAGTGAACTTATATTAGCATTTTAGTTGTCGTGTGATTACTCAAGAATAAATAACAATAAATTATTTCAAGAGTCTGTCGATTATGTACACAGTTACCGTTGCAAATCCCTTCTTAGTTTTAACTTACACCATCAAACTCTGTGAGTGATTGTGATTCCTTCTGCCCAATATAACAAAGAATTCTCTGCTCAAAACACGATCAATGCAAAACCCATCAGGTGCAAGAGCGCATCCAGAAAACTTAGAAGAGGAGGCCATGAATACTTAAATTTAAGAAAATGATAATATGAGATGTAAAATGGCGACCTCGGTGGCCGAGTGATCTGAGGTGCTGGCTTCTAACCCTTCGTTCGAGACGGGCCTTTGCCCGAGTCCGGGATGAGGCATGGGTGGTGTGCTTGTCAGATGACTCCGACTCTGTCACCTCATGGAACCAGTGGCACGAGTCCGGGTGAGGTGTGCTTGTCAGATGACCCCGGGTCTGTCCCCTCTTCGGAACAAGCGGCACCAAAGTAGGGACGGGCTGGATATAACCCTAAGTGTTGCTCATCGTAGTCGTTAATATTCCCACACCTTCAAAAATATAGTTAATGCATATCGTTTGAATAAAAATAAATTTTACGGATAATAAATGCATTCACAGATTGCAACAATACTGAAGAAAACTGAGGAAATAAAAATCGTTGCAAGAAGTATAATTGTAATACAAACCGCAGAACTGTAAGATACGAGGTATTTTAAAATCGATTCTGGAAACTCTCAAGGTGGTGGCCATGGCCTCTATGGCCTTCCCCTTGTATCCGCCCCTAAGTTGAGAGATAAACTGCGCAAGTGCGTCCAATTAACTGTGTTTTTGATATTAAAAGAGAAGGAATGTCGAAGCCGGCTAGTTTCCAGATGATCGGAATGGAATTACGAAACAAACGTTTTAAGCTTAAACTGATGTCCAAAATTAAAGTCCAGAAGGCAATAGCTGGCAAATGAAATGTTACGTTGCTCACAGAACATGCAAAAGGACATGAGAAACAAATGCCCACAGTGAAATTTGGATATCAATGAGCAAACTGCTGTCCAATATGTAAACTGAATCACATACTTAAAGCCATCATGGAATGACACTGGCATTTCTCGTAGGCAGCGCATGTAAGAAGCGTTCCGGTAGCTCTAAATGCTTTCTTTATGTATCATACACGGGCTATCCGGAGCTGTATATACTGTATAGGGCTGGTACCAAGGTACTTGAATATCCACCTCAAAGTGGTTTCACGGTTATGGTAGCAATTTAAAAACACCGGCGAGATACCACGAAGGCCAGGCCAAGATTGTCCCAGCGTACGGCACTTCGTGAGGACCGTTTTGTTGTCTTAAACGCCCGGCGTCATAGGCCCTATAGAGCCCGTCAGTTGTCTTCTCCGCTGCCACTGGGACTGCGGTATCAAGGCAAACGATATATTGAATGTTTAATGCAATTATGTTGCTTTTATGCCAGATTATCCATAGTTTGTGTCTCAGCACTAACCGCATACCACAGGAGACCTTGCTTGAACTGGTGTAGGCAACATCGTCACTGCAGCGCAGATGAGTAGGCCAGTGTTCTTTTTTCAGAAGTGTCGAGATTCAGTCTACAAACAGATTCTGGTCGGCATTTTATCTGGAGTTTGGAACAGGGAACACGTAATGATCCTGCAAATGCCCGTGAACGAGACTCCTCCAGAGGCGGTGGTCTGTTCGTGTAGGGCGGCATTATGTTCAACGGTCTCACATAACTCCACATGTTTGCAGAAGACAATGTGAATGCTGAGCGCTATGGGGAAGAAATTTTATATCTCTGTATTGAACTTTTTAAGAGAGCTATTGACCCACCGTTCCTTTAACTGAATGACAGCACTCGTCCGCACAGGGCACAGCTTGCCGATGATTTCCTGCAGACAAGGTTATTCAGCGTATGGACTGGTCAGCTAAGTTTCCCGATCTGAAACCTCTTATAGGGCATGCCTGGGATGCTCTTGGAAGACACGTAGCAGCTCGTCCGCTCGTCCTACAATCTTTCCCGAGCTGCACACCGCCCTCATCGAGCAATGGCATTTTTTTGGCTTCAGTGTTTATCAACTAACAAGTGATGAGTACATATCGTCGGTGTGAGAGTTTCCTGTCTGTTCGAGGTGATCACATTCCTTATTAAGACATTTTTGTGTTATATACTTATATCTCACCTTTGTGACATTTGTGGATGTAATCCTGCATATGCAAAATGTGTTCATGTTTGTCTATTATCATAAAATGTTTATTGCGCTTATGACTGTGTCCCCTTACATGCCAAACGTCTCTACCTGCTGTTACGTGTTTTGTCTTTTATCCCTGCGAATACCTTCCGGACTTTAATTTTGGACGCCAAGGTATGTACAGATAATTGCCGCGTCATGTGAGTTGTAAGAATAGTTTATAAAATTTACGATTAAAAAGTGGCTGAAAATGGGTACTAATGGTAAAAGTCGTTTCAGCTACGTAGAGGTAAAAATCGCATCAGCTACGTAGTCATTTTTTTAATTACTAATATGAAAATATTTGATCTCCTAGCGATAATAAAAACACTTTTTTATACAAGAGTTGGACAGAATAATGTGAACACCACGCTCAGAGACGTGACTATTAATGCACCTCCGTACGTATAGCAATACGCAAAGGTATCCACTACATTTTAGGTACAATAGTTCTGTTTGGAACCTCAAGGTCCTGTTTAAGTGCATTTAAAGTGTCTTGTTGCAAAATTTTATTCACGGTGACGACAAAATGTGCGACCTAACGGACTTCAAAAGAAGGCTATTTGTTGGTGGCCGACTAGTTGATGACTCCAGGACAACAGTCACCAGAGTAATAGGGCTATCGAGATACTGTGTCTAGCGTCATAATAGTATTCGTGGTAAAACGTCGTCTGCGAAACACAAGAGCAGCAGGAAAACAACTCTGATTGATAGAGACGGGAGAGCATTAAATAGCATTGTTACCCGTAATAAGAAAACCACAGAGCCGAAAATTAGTGCGGAGCTCAATGTGCACCTCAAGACCGCAGTATCAACGAAAGCAGTGCGCAGGGAACATGCATAAACAAGATATTCATGGCAAAGCTGCAATTCCGAAACCTCTGGTGACCCTGGTGAATGCATAACGGCGACGGCAGTGGTGCCAGGAGCATACAACGTGGACTGCTGATGAATGGAAGCGTGTAATGAGGTCGGATGAATCCACATTCACACTATTCCCCAAAGCATGGACGTGTTTACGTGTGGAAAACACGCACCGCCAAAAGCGTACAACTGAGACTGTCTGCTCCCAACAGTGCAGCATGGTGGTGGTTCTGTCATGCTCTGAGCGCTCATATCGTGGTTTTCATCTGGTCCCCTGATCATCTTGAAAGAACGGATGACATGCAGAACGTATGAAACCATTCTGGCCGACCAAGTCCATCCAATGGCTCAGGCATTGTTTCCTGCACAGGATGTCATCTATAAAGATGATAACGCCCCAATTCACAGAGCTCATGATTTGAGGAACATGAGGACGAACTTTCACACCTTCCTTTGCCTCCCCAGTCACCAGACTTAAACATCATCAAGCCACTGTGGTCTGTGTTGGAAAACAGAGTAAGATCCCGTTACCCTTCTCATGCATTTCTCAAGGACCTGAAGCAGTTTCTGCACGAAGAATGGTGTAGTATTCCAATAACCACCATCCAGGATTTGTTTGCGTCCATTCCAAGGAGAATTCAGGCAGTTTAGAATGCCGAAGGTGGTTCCACACCTCATTAGGTACGTAACCTTCTTTTCCTAGGTGTTCACATTATTCTGTCGAACCCCTGTATATAAGAAAAAAAGTTTTTCTTCAGAGATAAGAAAGTAAAAAACAAGACTTTGTTGAGAAGTCACAAAATACAGAAATTCGCAGCGTACTGCCCAGATTTCCGAAAAAGAGAACGAAAAAATAATAAGAACCTTATTTGAATAGAATTTTGATTCTAATGTTAGTTCCTTTTTCTTTTACTTTTTTTTTATTTTAGGTACCTCAATGGTGATTTCACAGCACCTTTGGACATCCCGGAAAGCTCGAAGATCCTATCCGTCGGTGAATGATGCCTTCATCTCTTCGAAGTTTCGAGCCTAAAATCTGGCATCAGCTGGGTTCGCAAGCATTGTAGTTTCATGACCATAAGCCCGCTCTTCCACCGAGATGCCAAAATATAAAGTTTCGAAAAAACAAAAAACAAAAAAAAAACTGGGGAGTTTTTTTTAATTACGGTCCAGATATATAGTTGAAATTTTAAAATGAAAATTCTTCTTTTGACCTTAGTTTAACATTTTGAACTGGATTTCTCTCGTGGAAGTAATTTCTTGACGCAATTTGCCAAACTTAATTACATAAATGTACCGCAGTACTGTTATTTTAAGATGAGCGTGAAGTTTTATCTCCACAATTAAAAATTATGAATTGTAGTAATTAAAAAACATTTATTTCTAAATTATTCAGAATATTGCTGTGAAAAGTTCTTTTACAGCTATATAGTGCGTGTAAAAATCATAAGAACACAACATGATCATATAAGTGAGGGTCATTCAATATCTCACATCACTTTTCCAGGCGGCAATACTGAGGACATGGAAACATCGGGATACTATATAAACATAGTTTGAACAGATAACACGCTGCTGCACTGAGCAGCGTAGGAAAAACGGAAAACAGGGTGTGTAAAAATTATATGACCACATGACAAAATAAACGAAATAGAACAAACTAATATTTAGTATAGCCGCCCTTTGCGATTATGAAATGAAATACTCTTTCAGTCATGGATGCTATCAAAGAAGACATAGTTTTAGGTGAAATTCGTGCCCATGCTACACGAAGAGCGGTTTTCAAATAGTCCATTGATGATAACTGTCGACTGTGTGCATAAACGTCTCTCGTAATGATGCCCCATAGGTTCTCAATAGGATTCAAATCCGGACTGAGGGCTGGCCAGTGCATTCGTCGTATTTGCTTGTGATTAAACCAGTTTACGGTGTCTCGGGAGACATGACAAGATTCATTGTCTTGTTGAAAGATCCATTTATGTCCCCCGAAACGGCTGACAAATAGTACCAAATACGTTTCAAGAAGAGACTCATAGCGCTGAGAGTTTAACCGATGTTTTACGAAAGCAACAACAGTTTTACCTTTTGTGCAAAATGCAGCCCACACCATCACTGAGCCACCACCTGCACGAAGACTAAATAAATGTCGCTTCTTCTTACGTCAGTCGTGCCAATAGTACGCATAGCCATCTGGTCCGTTGAGGTTGAACTTCTTTTCGTCGGACAACACCACCGATTGCCATTTTCGGTTCCAGGACATGTTTTTTTCGCCCATTCCAGCCGTTCTGTTTTATGCCTTGGCTTCAGTTGAGGTTTACATGGAAATTTACTTCGGACAAGACAAGGATGTCGTTTAATATAATTGTACGCCGTTTTGCAACATATGGGAGTTGACGTTGCAGCCATTACATCTCGTGCTAACACATAATGATTTGAAACAAAGCGATGCAGTAGTCTCTGTGCTCTCATAGACAGTTTCAATGGTCGTTCAGGCCGTCGTTTAGAATGATAAGATTCACTTTTCCTCAGAACATTGGCAATGGCTGTTTTTGACCTTACCACTGCAGCCGCAATTTTCCTCTGTGACATCTTTTTTACATGCAGTAAATAAATTTTACGGATTTCACTTTCTGACAGTTCCGTCCCTCGCGGCATTATGACTCTGCGTTTGCTTTGGGCCAGCGGTGCTGTTGCACTGCTTTTAAGTGGGTGTCCCCGTGTGTTAATATCCCGACCTATTTTGCATAACTAACTCGACATGTCTTCTCGTTTACAGTAACGGTCTTATACTTATTACACACCTAAAACTCCCGGTTTTCGCTTTTATTAACTACCTTCTTCACATGCTGTCCTGCCCCTATTAGTTTTATATGTCTCCGACATATATGCAAATTCAGACGACGCTTGTATGCTGCTGTGTTGCATCTTCATAGGTACAGGGTAGAAATCTGTGTGGTTTTATAATTTCTAAATGGTCTGCATTAGCTATTACAAAATAATTAATCACAAGCGTTTCTTTCAAGATTGAATTTAAAAGCAAAAATTATTTTTTCTCCGAAACCTTGCACAACATATGGCAAAACAAAGGAAATATTCTATCATTTAGCATCTCTAATTTATTAAAAGATTACAACAAAGAGAGGAAAGCTTTTGTTCAGCTGTTTATGTTTCTGAATTCCGCAAGAGACAATTTGTTTCCATTTCACGATTACATTTTGAAAAATGTTCCTTTAGAATGAAAAACTGGTTTCGAGATATTAATATTAAAGGTGCAATTGGGGTGTTTGGTATATTACAGTGGCCACTTAGAAACACAACAAAACATACACACTGAAGAACTAAGGAATGATAACCGTATTCTGGCCTCCGAGAGGCTGGAACGTCTGTAAAAGTTGATGTAATAGAATACATTTTCGTTTTATAAATTTTAATGCAACAGTCATCGAGTCAGTGCTGATACGGCGGGATATAAATTCATTCTACTCAGGCGATTCAGGGAAATAATATAACTAATGCACACACACAGGCAGACTTTATTGTTCTAGATTCAATACATTTTTTCATGTTTTGACAATGAGTATGCTAAATGTATTAGACATACATAACTTGGTCCAAAAGTCCAAATTTTCTTTTTCTACTTTTTACTCTTTTATATTTTTTCTAATTTTCAAAAATTTGGTACTGATCATTAGGAGTAAGAAGTAACCGAAATCAAAGTGTGTTTCGCCAAAACGTATGCAAATTGTATAAGATCATTCATAAAGCCGAACTGTCGAATACGAGTAAAAGCACAAGTACGTTTCATTTCGAATCAAAACTCTTTACAGAAATGCTTCTTACATTGGAATGCGAATTACAGAGACAGATCATATTCGGGAATAATATGAAGTATTATTCCCGAATACGAGTACAAGTAATGAAAGCTGCTCATAATAAATTTCTTTGAATACAAATACTGTAACGTATATTCTAATTCAATTTTCCTTTTGAGTTTCTTTTTCTATGTAAATTTGAGTTCGTTCTCTTCGACATTCTCAAACCTTAACTTTATGTCTTTTCCCTCAAACGAGAATAATGTTGGCAACATACTGAGGTCGGAACAAGAGTGACGTATGTGTGGCCGGATAAGAACGAGAGATAAAAAGGCAATGCAGCGATTGTTTAGGGGTATTTGATGTTATTGATGATAGACGTGCTGTTATACTGTGATTGGAAATCACTGATACTGTACTGAGTACACCAATAAACCGGATGCGAGTGTGGAGTACCAACCATGCAAGCAAAATAAACGTATTTGTAAGTAATACAATTGACCTCTTTCTTGTAATGTGTATGAGTACCTTTTAATGTTATATTGACTTTAGCACACAACGTAATTACTGACGTAAGGACTAAGTTACAGCGGAGAGACCATTACGTTATAATGCAATTAATTAAAAATATATGCAAAGTGCGATTGTTGAACCCAAGTACAAATAATGTGGCCTACAAATGAAGCATATTTTTTGAATACGTAGGAATGCAAGTAATGAGAACTTTTACAAAACTTCGTTTTCGAATACGAATCCAATAATGAAGTCGCTGATAATGTTTTCCCCTAAATACAAATTCAGGTATTGAAGTACGTTCACTAAGCATGCTTATAAAATAGGATGAAAATGCTGTGTACCGTGAGATATGTTTGTTGAATAACAGGACAGACGTCGCAATTGGGCCTTTGTAATGCCTCGGAGAAATGAAGGCTTCTTGTAGAAAAGAGAATGTATCAGATCCATAGTAACAAATTGGCATTAAATTAGTGAATGTATTAGGAGGAATGTGCAGAAATTAATAAAATACAAGTTTCCTTCCGAGATCTTTGAAAGTGGATGATTTCACTGGACTGAGATGCAGAAATTTTGTGAAACAAATGGACTAAGTTGCACTGGTCCTGTCGCGGTGGTGTGGAGCACTCCATCATCAGTTGCCACGTAATGCCTCACTATGAAAATTACATTAACATTTTGCTTCGGGCACGAGCTGCAATGGAACTGTCTCGGGTCATAATTCTTGACGCCGAGAGTCATCAATCTAAGTCTATGCTGCTGCTGCCGAACTTATTATTCGCCACGGAGAAATCAAGAAGACGGACCAGCGGGTGAGTGAGGTCGCCGTCGCCGCATCCGCTGCCGTTGCATGCGGAACCAACCGCGCTTTCCTTCTGACAAATGACCCACTGGTCGTAAAAGCCATTACATCAACACCCATTGAAGAGAGTTAGCGACTGCAAAATGTAATCTCCTAGACGTGTCAATTCACGAAATGAATGTTTGCTCTGTACAAATCTTCTCGCTTTAAGTGGAGCTCTCAATTTTTCCGATGGATGTTGTAAAATGCCCCTATTGTGCATTTATAAATCTTATTACTGTCGCGATTTTTTCCGTCTTTTCCCTTTCATCTTTTTTTTTTCTGCCTTGGCTCATACAATAAGGAAAGTCTTGGAAAAATTCCGTTTCACACTTAACAGAGATTGCCAACTACATTTTCAGTGTAATCAATCTTGGGACAGGGGATGCAAGAAGAACTATTTTTAGCGATTCAATCCGTTCATTTGTATAAAGCAGAACAAAAACTATTAAATCACAAAGAGAGGGAAATTTTGCTTTACCAGGAAATATATATACAGTGACTCTTAAAGACTGACCTTCCGTAATTCCTTCCATTTACAAACGATTATCAGGTTGATCCTTGGAGTTTCAGTTGTTAGTCATTCCTTGCAAAATATTCTGAAAATCTGCGTGTCATGCGTCCGATAGGAAATTTTGCCTTCTGTTAGTGATGTTAATCATAGATCTGTTCTGAGCTATTTAATTGATTTTTTTTTAAACAAAGCAGGGGAGTATTAAAATCTCTTCTTATATACACACATCGGTACTGGGCTTCTTTAAAATGGGAATAATACATATTCTACAGCAGTGATTCACAAACTTTTATGCTTCACTTACTCCCTGGAAATGTGCATATACACTGAAGAGCAATTGAATTAGAGGTATTGGGCTGCTTTAAAATGGGAATAATACATTCTACAGCAGTGATTCACCAACTTTTAGGCTTCACGTACTCCCTGGAAATGTGCATATACACTGAAGAGCAATTGAATTAGAGGTACTGGGCTGCTTTAAAATGGGAATAATACATATTCTACAGCAGTGATTCACCAACTTTTAGGCTTCACGTACTCCCTGGAAATGTGCATATACACTGAAGAGCAATTGAATTAGAGGTATTGGGCTGCTTTAAAATGGGAATAATACATATTCTACAGCAGTGAATCACCAACTTTTAGGCTTCACGTACTCCCTGGAAATGTGCATATACACTGAAGAGCAATTGAATTAGAGGTACTGGGCTGCTTTAAAATGGGAATAATACATATTCTACAGCAGTGATTCACCAACTTTTAGGCTTCACATACTCCCTGGAAATGTGCATATACACTGAAGAGCAATTGAATTAGAGGTACTGGGCTGCTTTAAAATGGGAATAATACATATTCTACAGCAGTGAATCACCAACCTTTAGGCTTCACGTACTCCCTGGAAATGTGCATATACACTGAAGAGCAATTGAATTAGAGGTACTGGGCTGCTTTAAAATGGGAATAATACATATTCTACAGCAGTGATTCACCAACTTTTAGGCTTCACGTACTCCCTGGAAATGTGCATATACACTGAAGAGCAATTGAATTAGAGGTACTGGGCTGCTTTAAAATGGGAATAATACATATTCTACAGCAGTGATTCACCAACTTTTAGGCTTCACGTACTCCCTGGAAATGTGCATATACACTGAAGAGCAATTGAATTAGAGGTACTGGGCTGCTTTAAAATGGGAATAATACATATTCTACAGCAGTGATTCACCAACTTTTAGGCTTCACGTACTCCCTGGAAATGTGCATATACACTGAAGAGCAATTGAATTAGAGGTACTGGGCTGCTTTAAAATGGGAATAATACATATTCTACAGCAGTGATTCACCAACTTTTAGGCTTCACGTACTCCCTGGAAATGTGCATATACACTGAAGAGCAATTGAATTAGAGGTACTGGGCTGCTTTAAAATGGGAATAATACATATTCTACAGCAGTGATTCACCGACTTTTAGGCTTCACGTACTCCCTGGAAATGTGCATATACACTGAAGAGCAATTGAATTAGAGGTACTGGGCTGCTTTAAAATGGGAATAATACATATTCTACAGCAGTGATTCACCAACCTTTAGGTTTCACGTACTCCCTGGAAATGTGCATATACACTGAAGAGCAATTGAATTAGAGGTACTGGGCTGCTTTAAAATGGGAATAATACATATTCTACAGCAGTGATTCACCAACTTTTAGGCTTCGCGTACTCCCTGGAAATGTGCATATACACTGAAGAGCAATTGAATTAGAGGTACTGGGCTGCTTTAAAATGGGAATAATACATATTCTACAGCAGTGATTCACCAACTTTTAGGCTTCACGTACTCCCTGGAAATGTGCATATACACTGAAGAGCAATTGAATTAGAGGTACTGGGCTGCTTTAAAATGGGAATAATACATATTCTACAGCAGTGATTCACCAACTTTTAGGCTTCACGTACTCCCTGGAAATGTGCATATACACTGAAGAGCAATTGAATTAGAGGTACTGGGCTGCTTTAAAATGGGAATAATACATATTCTACAGCAGTGATTCACCAACTTTTAGGCTTCACGTACTCCCTGGAAATGTGCATATACACTGAAGAGCAATTGAATTAGAGGTACTGGGCTGCTTTAAAATGGGAATAATACATATTCTACAGCAGTGAATCACCAACTTTTAGGCTTCACGTACTCCCTGGAAATGTGCATATACACTGAAGAGCAATTGAATTAGAGGTACTGGGCTGCTTTAAAATGGGAATAATACATATTCTACAGCAGTGATTCACCAACTTTTAGGCTTCACGTACTCCCTGGAAATGTGCATATACACTGAAGAGCAATTGAATTAGAGGTACTGGGCTGCTTCAAAATGGGAATAATACATATTCTACAGCAGTGATTCACCAACCTTTAGGCTTCACGTACTCCCTGGAAATGTGCATATACACTGAAGAGCAATTGAATTAGAGGTACTGGGCTGCTTTAAAATGGGAATAATACATATTCTACAGCAGTGATTCACCAACTTTTAGGCTTCACGTACTCCCTGGAAATGTGCATATACACTGAAGAGCAATTGAATTAGAGGTACTGGGCTGCTTTAAAATGGGAATAATACATATTCTACAGCAGTGATTCACCAACTTTTAGGCTTCACGTACTCCCTGGAAATGTGCATATACACTGAAGAGCAATTGAATTAGAGGTACTGGGCTGCTTTAAAATGGGAATAATACATATTCTACAGCAGTGATTCACCAACTTTTAGGCTTCACGTACTCCCTGGAAATGTGCATATACACTGAAGAGCAATTGAATTAGACATACTGGGCTGCTTTAAAATGGGAATAATACATATTCTACAGCAGTGATTCACCAACTTTTAGGCTTCACGTACTCCCTGGAAATGTGCATATACACTGAAGAGCAATTGAATTAGAGGTACTGGGCTGCTTTAAAATGGGAATAATACATATTCTACAGCAGTGATTCACCAACTTTTAGGCTTCACGTACTCCCTGGAAATGTGCATATACACTGAAGAGCAATTGAATTAGAGGTACTGGGCTGCTTTAAAATGGGAATAATACATATTCTACAGCAGTGATTCACCAACTTTTAGGCTTCACGTACTCCCTGGAAATGTGCATATACACTGAAGAGCAATTGAATTAGAGGTACTGGGCTGCTTTAAAATGGGAATAATACATATTCTACAGCAGTGATTCACCAACCTTTAGGCTTCACGTACTCCCTGGAAATGTGCATATACACTGAAGAGCAATTGAATTAGAGGTACTGGGCTGCTTTAAAATGGGAATAATACATATTCTACAGCAGTGATTCACCAACTTTTAGGCTTCACGTACTCCCTGGAAATGTGCATATACACTGAAGAGCAATTGAATTAGAGGTACTGGGCTGCTTTAAAATGGGAATAATACATATTCTACAGCAGTGATTCACCAACCTTTAGGCTTCACGTACTCCCTGGAAATGTGCATATACACTGAAGAGCAATTGAATTAGAGGTACTGGGCTGCTTTAAAATGGAAATAATACATATTCTACAGCAGTGATTCACCAACTTTTAGGCTTCACGTACTCCCTGGAAATGTGCATATACACTGAAGAGCAATTGAATTAGAGGTACTGGGCTGCTTTAAAATGGGAATAATACATATTCTACAGCAGTGATTCACCAACTTTTAGGCTTCACGTACTCCCTGGAAATGTGCATATACACTGAAGAGCAATTGAATTAGAGGTACTGGGCTGCTTTAAAATGGGAATAATACATATTCTACAGCAGTGATTCACCAACCTTTAGGCTTCACGTACTCCCTGGAAATGTGCATATACACTGAAGAGCAATTGAATTAGAGGTACTGGGCTGCTTTAAAATGGGAATAATACATATTCTACAGCAGTGATTCACCAACTTTTAGGCTTCACGTACTCCCTGGAAATGTGCATATACACTGAGTAGCAATTGAATTAGAGGTACTGGGCTGCTTTAAAATGGGAATAATACATATTCTACAGCAGTGATTCACCAACTTTTAGGCTTCACGTACTCCCTGGAAATGTGCATATACACTGAAGAGCAACTGAATTAGAGGTACTGGGCTGCTTTAAAATGGGAATAATACATATTCTACAGCAGTGATTCACCAACCTTTAGGCTTCACGTACTCCCTGGAAATGTGCATATACACTGAGGAGCAATTGAATTAGAGGTACTGGGCTGCTTTAAAATGGGAATAATACATATTCTACAGCAGTGATTCACCAACCTTTAGGCTTCACGTACTCCCTGGAAATGTGCATATACACTGAAGAGCAATTGAATTAGAGGTACTGGGCTGCTTTAAAATGGGAATAATACATATTCTACAGCAGTGATTCACCAACTTTTAGGCTTCACGTACTCCCTGGAAATGTGCATATACACTGAAGAGCAATTGAATTAGAGGTACTGGGCTGCTTTAAAATGGGAATAATACATATTCTACAGCAGTGATTCACCAACTTTTAGGCTTCACGTACTCCCTGGAAATGTGCATATACACTGAAGAGCAATTGAATTAGAGGTACTGGGCTGCTTTAAAATGGGAATAATACATATTCTACAGCAGTGATTCACCAACTTTTAGGCTTCACGTACTCCCTGGAAATGTGCATATACACTGAAGAGCAATTGAATTAGAGGTACTGGGCTGCTTTAAAATGGGAATAATACATATTCTACAGCAGTGATTCACCAACTTTTAGGCTTCACGTACTCCCTGGAAATGTGCATATACACTGAAGAGCAATTGAATTAGAGGTACTGGGCTGCTTTAAAATGGGAATAATACATATTCTACAGCAGTGATTCACCAACTTTTAGGCTTCACGTACTCCCTGGAAATGTGCATATACACTGAAGAGCAATTGAATTAGAGGTACTGGGCTGCTTTAAAATGGGAATAATACATATTCTACAGCAGTGATTCACCAACTTTTAGGCTTCACGTACTCCCTGGAAATGTGCATATACACTGAAGAGCAATTGAATTAGAGGTACTGGGCTGCTTTAAAATGGGAATAATACATATTCTACAGCAGTGATTCACCAACTTTTAGGCTTCACGTACTCCCTGGAAATGTGCATATACACTGAAGAGCAATTGAATTAGAGGTACTGGGCTGCTTTAAAATGGGAATAATACATATTCTACAGCAGTGATTCACCAACTTTTAGGCTTCACGTACTCCCTGGAAATGTGCATATACACTGAAGAGCAATTGAATTAGAGGTACTGGGCTGCTTTAAAATGGGAATAATACATATTCTACAGCAGTGATTCACCAACCTTTTAGGCTTCACGTACTCCCTGGAAATGTGCATATACACTGAAGAGCAATTGAATTAGAGGTACTGGGCTGCTTTAAAATGGGAATAATACATATTCTACAGCAGTGATTCACCAACTTTTAGGCTTCACGTACTCCCTGGAAATGTGCATATACACTGAAGAGCAATTGAATTAGAGGTACTGGGCTGCTTTAAAATGGGAATAATACATATTCTACAGCAGTGATTCACCAACTTTTAGGCTTCACGTACTCCCTGGAAATGTGCATATACACTGAAGAGCAATTGAATTAGAGGTACTGGGCTGCTTTAAAATGGGAATAATACATATTCTACAGCAGTGATTCACCAACTTTTAGGCTTCACGTACTCCCTGGAAATGTGCATATACACTGAAGAGCAATTGAATTAGAGGTACTGGGCTGCTTTAAAATGGGAATAATACATATTCTACAGCAGTGATTCACCAACTTTTAGGCTTCACGTACTCCCTGGAAATGTGCATATACACTGAAGAGCAATTGAATTAGAGGTACTGGGCTGCTTTAAAATGGGAATAATACATATTCTACAGCAGTGATTCACCAACTTTTAGGCTTCACGTACTCCCTGGAAATGTGCATATACACTGAAGAGCAATTGAATTAGAGGTACTGGGCTGCTTTAAAATGGGAATAATACATATTCTACAGCAGTGATTCACCAACTTTTAGGCTTCACGTACTCCCTGGAAATGTGCATATACACTGAAGAGCAATTGAATTAGAGGTACTGGGCTGCTTTAAAATGGGAATAATACATATTCTACAGCAGTGATTCACCAACTTTTAGGCTTCACGTACTCCCTGGAAATGTGCATATACACTGAAGAGCAATTGAATTAGAGGTACTGGGCTGCTTTAAAATGGGAATAATACATATTCTACAGCAGTGATTCACCAACTTTTAGGCTTCACGTACTCCCTGGAAATGTGCATATACACTGAAGAGCAATTGAATTAGAGGTACTGGGCTGCTTTAAAATGGGAATAATACATATTCTACAGCAGTGATTCACCAACTTTTAGGCTTCACGTACTCCCTGGAAATGTGCATATACACTGAAGAGCAATTGAATTAGAGGTACTGGGCTGCTTTAAAATGGGAATAATACATATTCTACAGCAGTGATTCACCAACTTTTAGGCTTCACGTACTCCCTGGAAATGTGCATATACACTGAAGAGCAATTGAATTAGAGGTACTGGGCTGCTTTAAAATGGGAATAATACATATTCTACAGCAGTGATTCACCAACTTTTAGGCTTCACGTACTCCCTGGAAATGTGCATATACACTGAAGAGCAATTGAATTAGAGGTACTGGGCTGCTTTAAAATGGGAATAATACATATTCTACAGCAGTGATTCACCAACTTTTAGGCTTCACGTACTCCCTGGAAATGTGCATATACACTGAAGAGCAATTGAATTAGAGGTACTGGGCTGCTTTAAAATGGGAATAATACATATTCTACAGCAGTGATTCACCAACTTTTAGGCTTCACGTACTCCCTGGAAATGTGCATATACACTGAAGAGCAATTGAATTAGAGGTACTGGGCTGCTTTAAAATGGGAATAATACATATTCTACAGCAGTGATTCACCAACTTTTAGGCTTCACGTACTCCCTGGAAATGTGCATATACACTGAAGAGCAATTGAATTAGAGGTACTGGGCTGCTTTAAAATGGGAATAATACATATTCTACAGCAGTGATTCACCAACTTTTAGGCTTCACGTACTCCCTGGAAATGTGCATATACACTGAAGAGCAATTGAATTAGAGGTACTGGGCTGCTTTAAAATGGGAATAATACATATTCTACAGCAGTGATTCACCAACTTTTAGGCTTCACGTACTCCCTGGAAATGTGCATATACACTGAAGAGCAATTGAATTAGAGGTACTGGGCTGCTTTAAAATGGGAATAATACATATTCTACAGCAGTGATTCACCAACTTTTAGGCTTCACGTACTCCCTGGAAATGTGCATATACACTGAAGAGCAATTGAATTAGAGGTACTGGGCTGCTTTAAAATGGGAATAATACATATTCTACAGCAGTGATTCACCAACTTTTAGGCTTCACGTACTCCCTGGAAATGTGCATATACACTGAAGAGCAATTGAATTAGAGGTACTGGGCTGCTTTAAAATGGGAATAATACATATTCTACAGCAGTGATTCACCAACTTTTAGGCTTCACGTACTCCCTGGAAATGTGCATATACACTGAAGAGCAATTGAATTAGAGGTACTGGGCTGCTTTAAAATGGGAATAATACATATTCTACAGCAGTGATTCACCAACTTTTAGGCTTCACGTACTCCCTGGAAATGTGCATATACACTGAAGAGCAATTGAATTAGAGGTACTGGGCTGCTTTAAAATGGGAATAATACATATTCTACAGCAGTGATTCACCAACTTTTAGGCTTCACGTACTCCCTGGAAATGTGCATATACACTGAAGAGCAATTGAATTAGAGGTACTGGGCTGCTTTAAAATGGGAATAATACATATTCTACAGCAGTGATTCACCAACCTTTTAGGCTTCACGTACTCCCTGGAAATGTGCATATACACTGAAGAGCAATTGAATTAGAGGTACTGGGCTGCTTTAAAATGGGAATAATACATATTCTACAGCAGTGATTCACCAACTTTTAGGCTTCACGTACTCCCTGGAAATGTGCATATACACTGAAGAGCAATTGAATTAGAGGTACTGGGCTGCTTTAAAATGGGAATAATACATATTCTACAGCAGTGATTCACCAACTTTTAGGCTTCACGTACTCCCTGGAAATGTGCATATACACTGAAGAGCAATTGAATTAGAGGTACTGGGCTGCTTTAAAATGGGAATAATACATATTCTACAGCAGTGATTCACCAACTTTTAGGCTTCACGTACTCCCTGGAAATGTGCATATACACTGAAGAGCAATTGAATTAGAGGTACTGGGCTGCTTTAAAATGGGAATAATACATATTCTACAGCAGTGATTCACCAACTTTTAGGCTTCACGTACTCCCTGGAAATGTGCATATACACTGAAGAGCAATTGAATTAGAGGTACTGGGCTGCTTTAAAATGGGAATAATACATATTCTACAGCAGTGATTCACCAACTTTTAGGCTTCACGTACTCCCTGGAAATGTGCATATACACTGAAGAGCAATTGAATTAGAGGTACTGGGCTGCTTTAAAATGGGAATAATACATATTCTACAGCAGTGATTCACCAACTTTTAGGCTTCACGTACTCCCTGGAAATGTGCATATACACTGAAGAGCAATTGAATTAGAGGTACTGGGCTGCTTTAAAATGGGAATAATACATATTCTACAGCAGTGATTCACCAACTTTTAGGCTTCACGTACTCCCTGGAAATGTGCATATACACTGAAGAGCAATTGAATTAGAGGTACTGGGCTGCTTTAAAATGGGAATAATACATATTCTACAGCAGTGATTCACCAACTTTTAGGCTTCACGTACTCCCTGGAAATGTGCATATACACTGAAGAGCAATTGAATTAGAGGTACTGGGCTGCTTTAAAATGGGAATAATACATATTCTACAGCAGTGATTCACCAACTTTTAGGCTTCACGTACTCCCTGGAAATGTGCATATACACTGAAGAGCAATTGAATTAGAGGTACTGGGCTGCTTTAAAATGGGAATAATACATATTCTACAGCAGTGATTCACCAACTTTTAGGCTTCACGTACTCCTGGAAATGTGCATATACACTGAAGAGCAATTGAATTAGAGGTACTGGGCTGCTTTAAAATGGGAATAATACATATTCTACAGCAGTGATTCACCAACTTTTAGGCTTCACGTACTCCCTGGAAATGTGCATATACACTGAAGAGCAATTGAATTAGAGGTACTGGGCTGCTTTAAAATGGGAATAATACATATTCTACAGCAGTGATTCACCAACTTTTAGGCTTCACGTACTCCCTGGAAATGTGCATATACACTGAAGAGCAATTGAATTAGAGGTACTGGGCTGCTTTAAAATGGGAATAATACATATTCTACAGCAGTGATTCACCAACTTTTAGGCTTCACGTACTCCCTGGAAATGTGCATATACACTGAAGAGCAATTGAATTAGAGGTACTGGGCTGCTTTAAAATGGGAATAATACATATTCTACAGCAGTGATTCACCAACTTTTAGGCTTCACGTACTCCCTGGAAATGTGCATATACACTGAAGAGCAATTGAATTAGAGGTACTGGGCTGCTTTAAAATGGGAATAATACATATTCTACAGCAGTGATTCACCAACTTTTAGGCTTCACGTACTCCCTGGAAATGTGCATATACACTGAAGAGCAATTGAATTAGAGGTACTGGGCTGCTTTAAAATGGGAATAATACATATTCTACAGCAGTGATTCACCAACTTTTAGGCTTCACGTACTCCCTGGAAATGTGCATATACACTGAAGAGCAATTGAATTAGAGGTACTGGGCTGCTTTAAAATGGGAATAATACATATTCTACAGCAGTGATTCACCAACTTTTAGGCTTCACGTACTCCCTGGAAATGTGCATATACACTGAAGAGCAATTGAATTAGAGGTACTGGGCTGCTTTAAAATGGGAATAATACATATTCTACAGCAGTGATTCACCAACTTTTAGGCTTCACGTACTCCCTGGAAATGTGCATATACACTGAAGAGCAATTGAATTAGAGGTACTGGGCTGCTTTAAAATGGGAATAATACATATTCTACAGCAGTGATTCACCAACTTTTAGGCTTCACGTACTCCCTGGAAATGTGCATATACACTGAAGAGCAATTGAATTAGAGGTACTGGGCTGCTTTAAAATGGGAATAATACATATTCTACAGCAGTGATTCACCAACTTTTAGGCTTCACGTACTCCCTGGAAATGTGCATATACACTGAAGAGCAATTGAATTAGAGGTACTGGGCTGCTTTAAAATGGGAATAATACATATTCTACAGCAGTGATTCACCAACTTTTAGGCTTCACGTACTCCCTGGAAATGTGCATATACACTGAAGAGCAATTGAATTAGAGGTACTGGGCTGCTTTAAAATGGGAATAATACATATTCTACAGCAGTGATTCACCAACTTTTAGGCTTCACGTACTCCCTGGAAATGTGCATATACACTGAAGAGCAATTGAATTAGAGGTACTGGGCTGCTTTAAAATGGGAATAATACATATTCTACAGCAGTGATTCACCAACTTTTAGGCTTCACGTACTCCCTGGAAATGTGCATATACACTGAAGAGCAATTGAATTAGAGGTACTGGGCTGCTTTAAAATGGGAATAATACATATTCTACAGCAGTGATTCACCAACTTTTAGGCTTCACGTACTCCCTGGAAATGTGCATATACACTGAAGAGCAATTGAATTAGAGGTACTGGGCTGCTTTAAAATGGGAATAATACATATTCTACAGCAGTGATTCACCAACTTTTAGGCTTCACGTACTCCCTGGAAATGTGCATATACACTGAAGAGCAATTGAATTAGAGGTACTGGGCTGCTTTAAAATGGGAATAATACATATTCTACAGCAGTGATTCACCAACTTTTAGGCTTCACGTACTCCCTGGAAATGTGCATATACACTGAAGAGCAATTGAATTAGAGGTACTGGGCTGCTTTAAAATGGGAATAATACATATTCTACAGCAGTGATTCACCAACTTTTAGGCTTCACGTACTCCCTGGAAATGTGCATATACACTGAAGAGCAATTGAATTAGAGGTACTGGGCTGCTTTAAAATGGGAATAATACATATTCTACAGCAGTGATTCACCAACTTTTAGGCTTCACGTACTCCCTGGAAATGTGCATATACACTGAAGAGCAATTGAATTAGAGGTACTGGGCTGCTTTAAAATGGGAATAATACATATTCTACAGCAGTGATTCACCAACTTTTAGGCTTCACGTACTCCCTGGAAATGTGCATATACACTGAAGAGCAATTGAATTAGAGGTACTGGGCTGCTTTAAAATGGGAATAATACATATTCTACAGCAGTGATTCACCAACTTTTAGGCTTCACGTACTCCCTGGAAATGTGCATATACACTGAAGAGCAATTGAATTAGAGGTACTGGGCTGCTTTAAAATGGGAATAATACATATTCTACAGCAGTGATTCACCAACTTTTAGGCTTCACGTACTCCCTGGAAATGTGCATATACACTGAAGAGCAATTGAATTAGAGGTACTGGGCTGCTTTAAAATGGGAATAATACATATTCTACAGCAGTGATTCACCAACTTTTAGGCTTCACGTACTCCCTGGAAATGTGCATATACACTGAAGAGCAATTGAATTAGAGGTACTGGGCTGCTTTAAAATGGGAATAATACATATTCTACAGCAGTGATTCACCAACTTTTAGGCTTCACGTACTCCCTGGAAATGTGCATATACACTGAAGAGCAATTGAATTAGAGGTACTGGGCTGCTTTAAAATGGGAATAATACATATTCTACAGCAGTGATTCACCAACTTTTAGGCTTCACGTACTCCCTGGAAATGTGCATATACACTGAAGAGCAATTGAATTAGAGGTACTGGGCTGCTTTAAAATGGGAATAATACATATTCTACAGCAGTGATTCACCAACTTTTAGGCTTCACGTACTCCCTGGAAATGTGCATATACACTGAAGAGCAATTGAATTAGAGGTACTGGGCTGCTTTAAAATGGGAATAATACATATTCTACAGCAGTGATTCACCAACTTTTAGGCTTCACGTACTCCCTGGAAATGTGCATATACACTGAAGAGCAATTGAATTAGAGGTACTGGGCTGCTTTAAAATGGGAATAATACATATTCTACAGCAGTGATTCACCAACTTTTAGGCTTCACGTACTCCCTGGAAATGTGCATATACACTGAAGAGCAATTGAATTAGAGGTACTGGGCTGCTTTAAAATGGGAATAATACATATTCTACAGCAGTGATTCACCAACTTTTAGGCTTCACGTACTCCCTGGAAATGTGCATATACACTGAAGAGCAATTGAATTAGAGGTACTGGGCTGCTTTAAAATGGGAATAATACATATTCTACAGCAGTGATTCACCAACTTTTAGGCTTCACGTACTCCCTGGAAATGTGCATATACACTGAAGAGCAATTGAATTAGAGGTACTGGGCTGCTTTAAAATGGGAATAATACATATTCTACAGCAGTGATTCACCAACTTTTAGGCTTCACGTACTCCCTGGAAATGTGCATATACACTGAAGAGCAATTGAATTAGAGGTACTGGGCTGCTTTAAAATGGGAATAATACATATTCTACAGCAGTGATTCACCAACTTTTAGGCTTCACGTACTCCCTGGAAATGTGCATATACACTGAAGAGCAATTGAATTAGAGGTACTGGGCTGCTTTAAAATGGGAATAATACATATTCTACAGCAGTGATTCACCAACTTTTAGGCTTCACGTACTCCCTGGAAATGTGCATATACACTGAAGAGCAATTGAATTAGAGGTACTGGGCTGCTTTAAAATGGGAATAATACATATTCTACAGCAGTGATTCACCAACTTTTAGGCTTCACGTACTCCCTGGAAATGTGCATATACACTGAAGAGCAATTGAATTAGAGGTACTGGGCTGCTTTAAAATGGGAATAATACATATTCTACAGCAGTGATTCACCAACTTTTAGGCTTCACGTACTCCCTGGAAATGTGCATATACACTGAAGAGCAATTGAATTAGAGGTACTGGGCTGCTTTAAAATGGGAATAATACATATTCTACAGCAGTGATTCACCAACTTTTAGGCTTCACGTACTCCCTGGAAATGTGCATATACACTGAAGAGCAATTGAATTAGAGGTACTGGGCTGCTTTAAAATGGGAATAATACATATTCTACAGCAGTGATTCACCAACTTTTAGGCTTCACGTACTCCCTGGAAATGTGCATATACACTGAAGAGCAATTGAATTAGAGGTACTGGGCTGCTTTAAAATGGGAATAATACATATTCTACAGCAGTGATTCACCAACTTTTAGGCTTCACGTACTCCCTGGAAATGTGCATATACACTGAAGAGCAATTGAATTAGAGGTACTGGGCTGCTTTAAAATGGGAATAATACATATTCTACAGCAGTGATTCACCAACTTTTAGGCTTCACGTACTCCCTGGAAATGTGCATATACACTGAAGAGCAATTGAATTAGAGGTACTGGGCTGCTTTAAAATGGGAATAATACATATTCTACAGCAGTGATTCACCAACTTTTAGGCTTCACGTACTCCCTGGAAATGTGCATATACACTGAAGAGCAATTGAATTAGAGGTACTGGGCTGCTTTAAAATGGGAATAATACATATTCTACAGCAGTGATTCACCAACTTTTAGGCTTCACGTACTCCCTGGAAATGTGCATATACACTGAAGAGCAATTGAATTAGAGGTACTGGGCTGCTTTAAAATGGGAATAATACATATTCTACAGCAGTGATTCACCAACTTTTAGGCTTCACGTACTCCCTGGAAATGTGCATATACACTGAAGAGCAATTGAATTAGAGGTACTGGGCTGCTTTAAAATGGGAATAATACATATTCTACAGCAGTGATTCACCAACTTTTAGGCTTCACGTACTCCCTGGAAATGTGCATATACACTGAAGAGCAATTGAATTAGAGGTACTGGGCTGCTTTAAAATGGGAATAATACATATTCTACAGCAGTGATTCACCAACTTTTAGGCTTCACGTACTCCCTGGAAATGTGCATATACACTGAAGAGCAATTGAATTAGAGGTACTGGGCTGCTTTAAAATGGGAATAATACATATTCTACAGCAGTGATTCACCAACTTTTAGGCTTCACGTACTCCCTGGAAATGTGCATATACACTGAAGAGCAATTGAATTAGAGGTACTGGGCTGCTTTAAAATGGGAATAATACATATTCTACAGCAGTGATTCACCAACTTTTAGGCTTCACGTACTCCCTGGAAATGTGCATATACACTGAAGAGCAATTGAATTAGAGGTACTGGGCTGCTTTAAAATGGGAATAATACATATTCTACAGCAGTGATTCACCAACTTTTAGGCTTCACGTACTCCCTGGAAATGTGCATATACACTGAAGAGCAATTGAATTAGAGGTACTGGGCTGCTTTAAAATGGGAATAATACATATTCTACAGCAGTGATTCACCAACTTTTAGGCTTCACGTACTCCCTGGAAATGTGCATATACACTGAAGAGCAATTGAATTAGAGGTACTGGGCTGCTTTAAAATGGGAATAATACATATTCTACAGCAGTGATTCACCAACTTTTAGGCTTCACGTACTCCCTGGAAATGTGCATATACACTGAAGAGCAATTGAATTAGAGGTACTGGGCTGCTTTAAAATGGGAATAATACATATTCTACAGCAGTGATTCACCAACTTTTAGGCTTCACGTACTCCCTGGAAATGTGCATATACACTGAAGAGCAATTGAATTAGAGGTACTGGGCTGCTTTAAAATGGGAATAATACATATTCTACAGCAGTGATTCACCAACTTTTAGGCTTCACGTACTCCCTGGAAATGTGCATATACACTGAAGAGCAATTGAATTAGAGGTACTGGGCTGCTTTAAAATGGGAATAATACATATTCTACAGCAGTGATTCACCAACTTTTAGGCTTCACGTACTCCCTGGAAATGTGCATATACACTGAAGAGCAATTGAATTAGAGGTACTGGGCTGCTTTAAAATGGGAATAATACATATTCTACAGCAGTGATTCACCAACTTTTAGGCTTCACGTACTCCCTGGAAATGTGCATATACACTGAAGAGCAATTGAATTAGAGGTACTGGGCTGCTTTAAAATGGGAATAATACATATTCTACAGCAGTGATTCACCAACTTTTAGGCTTCACGTACTCCCTGGAAATGTGCATATACACTGAAGAGCAATTGAATTAGAGGTACTGGGCTGCTTTAAAATGGGAATAATACATATTCTACAGCAGTGATTCACCAACTTTTAGGCTTCACGTACTCCCTGGAAATGTGCATATACACTGAAGAGCAATTGAATTAGAGGTACTGGGCTGCTTTAAAATGGGAATAATACATATTCTACAGCAGTGATTCACCAACTTTTAGGCTTCACGTACTCCCTGGAAATGTGCATATACACTGAAGAGCAATTGAATTAGAGGTACTGGGCTGCTTTAAAATGGGAATAATACATATTCTACAGCAGTGATTCACCAACCTTTAGGCTTCACGTACTCCCTGGAAATGTGCATATACACTGAAGAGCAATTGAATTAGAGGTACTGGGCTGCTTTAAAATGGGAATAATACATATTCTACAGCAGTGATTCACCAACTTTTAGGCTTCACGTACTCCCTGGAAATGTGCATATACACTGAAGAGCAATTGAATTAGAGGTACTGGGCTGCTTTAAAATGGGAATAATACATATTCTACAGCAGTGATTCACCAACTTTTAGGCTTCACGTACTCCCTGGAAATGTGCATATACACTGAAGAGCAATTGAATTAGAGGTACTGGGCTGCTTTAAAATGGGAATAATACATATTCTACAGCAGTGATTCACCAACTTTTAGGCTTCACGTACTCCCTGGAAATGTGCATATACACTGAAGAGCAATTGAATTAGAGGTACTGGGCTGCTTTAAAATGGGAATAATACATATTCTACAGCAGTGATTCACCAACTTTTAGGCTTCACGTACTCCCTGGAAATGTGCATATACACTGAAGAGCAATTGAATTAGAGGTACTGGGCTGCTTTAAAATGGGAATAATACATATTCTACAGCAGTGATTCACCAACTTTTAGGCTTCACGTACTCCCTGGAAATGTGCATATACACTGAAGAGCAATTGAATTAGAGGTACTGGGCTGCTTTAAAATGGGAATAATACATATTCTACAGCAGTGATTCACCAACTTTTAGGCTTCACGTACTCCCTGGAAATGTGCATATACACTGAAGAGCAATTGAATTAGAGGTACTGGGCTGCTTTAAAATGGGAATAATACATATTCTACAGCAGTGATTCACCAACTTTTAGGCTTCACGTACTCCCTGGAAATGTGCATATACACTGAAGAGCAATTGAATTAGAGGTACTGGGCTGCTTTAAAATGGGAATAATACATATTCTACAGCAGTGATTCACCAACTTTTAGGCTTCACGTACTCCCTGGAAATGTGCATATACACTGAAGAGCAATTGAATTAGAGGTACTGGGCTGCTTTAAAATGGGAATAATACATATTCTACAGCAGTGATTCACCAACTTTTAGGCTTCACGTACTCCCTGGAAATGTGCATATACACTGAAGAGCAATTGAATTAGAGGTACTGGGCTGCTTTAAAATGGGAATAATACATATTCTACAGCAGTGATTCACCAACTTTTAGGCTTCACGTACTCCCTGGAAATGTGCATATACACTGAAGAGCAATTGAATTAGAGGTACTGGGCTGCTTTAAAATGGGAATAATACATATTCTACAGCAGTGATTCACCAACTTTTAGGCTTCACGTACTCCCTGGAAATGTGCATATACACTGAAGAGCAATTGAATTAGAGGTACTGGGCTGCTTTAAAATGGGAATAATACATATTCTACAGCAGTGATTCACCAACTTTTAGGCTTCACGTACTCCCTGGAAATGTGCATATACACTGAAGAGCAATTGAATTAGAGGTACTGGGCTGCTTTAAAATGGGAATAATACATATTCTACAGCAGTGATTCACCAACTTTTAGGCTTCACGTACTCCCTGGAAATGTGCATATACACTGAAGAGCAATTGAATTAGAGGTACTGGGCTGCTTTAAAATGGGAATAATACATATTCTACAGCAGTGATTCACCAACTTTTAGGCTTCACGTACTCCCTGGAAATGTGCATATACACTGAAGAGCAATTGAATTAGAGGTACTGGGCTGCTTTAAAATGGGAATAATACATATTCTACAGCAGTGATTCACCAACTTTTAGGCTTCACGTACTCCCTGGAAATGTGCATATACACTGAAGAGCAATTGAATTAGAGGTACTGGGCTGCTTTAAAATGGGAATAATACATATTCTACAGCAGTGATTCACCAACTTTTAGGCTTCACGTACTCCCTGGAAATGTGCATATACACTGAAGAGCAATTGAATTAGAGGTACTGGGCTGCTTTAAAATGGGAATAATACATATTCTACAGCAGTGATTCACCAACCTTTAGGCTTCACGTACTCCCTGGAAATGTGCATATACACTGAAGAGCAATTGAATTAGAGGTACTGGGCTGCTTTAAAATGGGAATAATACATATTCTACAGCAGTGATTCACCAACTTTTAGGCTTCACGTACTCCCTGGAAATGTGCATATACACTGAAGAGCAATTGAATTAGAGGTACTGGGCTGCTTTAAAATGGGAATAATACATATTCTACAGCAGTGATTCACCAACTTTTAGGCTTCACGTACTCCCTGGAAATGTGCATATACACTGAAGAGCAATTGAATTAGAGGTACTGGGCTGCTTTAAAATGGGAATAATACATATTCTACAGCAGTGATTCACCAACTTTTAGGCTTCACGTACTCCCTGGAAATGTGCATATACACTGAAGAGCAATTGAATTAGAGGTACTGGGCTGCTTTAAAATGGGAATAATACATATTCTACAGCAGTGATTCACCAACCTTTAGGCTTCACGTACTCCCTGGAAATGTGCATATACACTGAAGAGCAATTGAATTAGAGGTACTGGGCTGCTTTAAAATGGGAATAATACATATTCTACAGCAGTGATTCACCAACTTTTAGGCTTCACGTACTCCCTGGAAATGTGCATATACACTGAAGAGCAATTGAATTAGAGGTACTGGGCTGCTTTAAAATGGGAATAATACATATTCTACAGCAGTGATTCACCAACTTTTAGGCTTCACGTACTCCCTGGAAATGTGCATATACACTGAAGAGCAATTGAATTAGAGGTACTGGGCTGCTTTAAAATGGGAATAATACATATTCTACAGCAGTGATTCACCAACTTTTAGGCTTCACGTACTCCCTGGAAATGTGCATATACACTGAAGAGCAATTGAATTAGAGGTACTGGGCTGCTTTAAAATGGGAATAATACATATTCTACAGCAGTGATTCACCAACTTTTAGGCTTCACGTACTCCTGGAAATGTGCATATACACTGAAGAGCAATTGAATTAGAGGTACTGGGCTGCTTTAAAATGGGAATAATACATATTCTACAGCAGTGATTCACCAACTTTTAGGCTTCACGTACTCCCTGGAAATGTGCATATACACTGAAGAGCAATTGAATTAGAGGTACTGGGCTGCTTTAAAATGGGAATAATACATATTCTACAGCAGTGATTCACCAACTTTTAGGCTTCACGTACTCCCTGGAAATGTGCATATACACTGAAGAGCAATTGAATTAGAGGTACTGGGCTGCTTTAAAATGGGAATAATACATATTCTACAGCAGTGATTCACCAACTTTTAGGCTTCACGTACTCCCTGGAAATGTGCATATACACTGAAGAGCAATTGAATTAGAGGTACTGGGCTGCTTTAAAATGGGAATAATACATATTCTACAGCAGTGATTCACCAACCTTTAGGCTTCACGTACTCCCTGGAAATGTGCATATACACTGAAGAGCAATTGAATTAGAGGTACTGGGCTGCTTTAAAATGGGAATAATACATATTCTACAGCAGTGATTCACCAACTTTTAGGCTTCACGTACTCCCTGGAAATGTGCATATACACTGAAGAGCAATTGAATTAGAGGTACTGGGCTGCTTTAAAATGGGAATAATACATATTCTACAGCAGTGATTCACCAACTTTTAGGCTTCACGTACTCCCTGGAAATGTGCATATACACTGAAGAGCAATTGAATTAGAGGTACTGGGCTGCTTTAAAATGGGAATAATACATATTCTACAGCAGTGATTCACCAACTTTTAGGCTTCACGTACTCCCTGGAAATGTGCATATACACTGAAGAGCAATTGAATTAGAGGTACTGGGCTGCTTTAAAATGGGAATAATACATATTCTACAGCAGTGATTCACCAACTTTTAGGCTTCACGTACTCCCTGGAAATGTGCATATACACTGAAGAGCAATTGAATTAGAGGTACTGGGCTGCTTTAAAATGGGAATAATACATATTCTACAGCAGTGATTCACCAACTTTTAGGCTTCACGTACTCCCTGGAAATGTGCATATACACTGAAGAGCAATTGAATTAGAGGTACTGGGCTGCTTTAAAATGGGAATAATACATATTCTACAGCAGTGATTCACCAACTTTTAGGCTTCACGTACTCCCTGGAAATGTGCATATACACTGAAGAGCAATTGAATTAGAGGTACTGGGCTGCTTTAAAATGGGAATAATACATATTCTACAGCAGTGATTCACCAACTTTTAGGCTTCACGTACTCCCTGGAAATGTGCATATACACTGAAGAGCAATTGAATTAGAGGTACTGGGCTGCTTTAAAATGGGAATAATACATATTCTACAGCAGTGATTCACCAACTTTTAGGCTTCACGTACTCCCTGGAAATGTGCATATACACTGAAGAGCAATTGAATTAGAGGTACTGGGCTGCTTTAAAATGGGAATAATACATATTCTACAGCAGTGATTCACCAACTTTTAGGCTTCACGTACTCCCTGGAAATGTGCATATACACTGAAGAGCAATTGAATTAGAGGTACTGGGCTGCTTTAAAATGGGAATAATACATATTCTACAGCAGTGATTCACCAACTTTTAGGCTTCACGTACTCCCTGGAAATGTGCATATACACTGAAGAGCAATTGAATTAGAGGTACTGGGCTGCTTTAAAATGGGAATAATACATATTCTACAGCAGTGATTCACCAACTTTTAGGCTTCACGTACTCCCTGGAAATGTGCATATACACTGAAGAGCAATTGAATTAGAGGTACTGGGCTGCTTTAAAATGGGAATAATACATATTCTACAGCAGTGATTCACCAACTTTTAGGCTTCACGTACTCCCTGGAAATGTGCATATACACTGAAGAGCAATTGAATTAGAGGTACTGGGCTGCTTTAAAATGGGAATAATACATATTCTACAGCAGTGATTCACCAACTTTTAGGCTTCACGTACTCCCTGGAAATGTGCATATACACTGAAGAGCAATTGAATTAGAGGTACTGGGCTGCTTTAAAATGGGAATAATACATATTCTACAGCAGTGATTCACCAACTTTTAGGCTTCACGTACTCCCTGGAAATGTGCATATACACTGAAGAGCAATTGAATTAGAGGTACTGGGCTGCTTTAAAATGGGAATAATACATATTCTACAGCAGTGATTCACCAACTTTTAGGCTTCACGTACTCCCTGGAAATGTGCATATACACTGAAGAGCAATTGAATTAGAGGTACTGGGCTGCTTTAAAATGGGAATAATACATATTCTACAGCAGTGATTCACCAACTTTTAGGCTTCACGTACTCCCTGGAAATGTGCATATACACTGAAGAGCAATTGAATTAGAGGTACTGGGCTGCTTTAAAATGGGAATAATACATATTCTACAGCAGTGATTCACCAACCTTTAGGCTTCACGTACTCCCTGGAAATGTGCATATACACTGAAGAGCAATTGAATTAGAGGTACTGGGCTGCTTTAAAATGGGAATAATACATATTCTACAGCAGTGATTCACCAACTTTTAGGCTTCACGTACTCCCTGGAAATGTGCATATACACTGAAGAGCAATTGAATTAGAGGTACTGGGCTGCTTTAAAATGGGAATAATACATATTCTACAGCAGTGATTCACCAACTTTTAGGCTTCACGTACTCCCTGGAAATGTGCATATACACTGAAGAGCAATTGAATTAGAGGTACTGGGCTGCTTTAAAATGGGAATAATACATATTCTACAGCAGTGATTCACCAACCTTTAGGCTTCACGTACTCCCTGGAAATGTGCATATACACTGAAGAGCAATTGAATTAGAGGTACTGGGCTGCTTTAAAATGGGAATAATACATATTCTACAGCAGTGATTCACCAACCTTTTAGGCTTCACGTACTCCTTGGAAATGTGCATATACACTGAAGAGCAATTGAATTAGAGGTACTGGGCTGCTTTAAAATGGGAATAATACATATTCTACAGCAGTGATTCACCAACTTTTAGGCTTCACGTACTCCCTGGAAATGTGCATATACACTGAAGAGCAATTGAATTAGAGGTACTGGGCTGCTTTAAAATGGGAATAATACATATTCTACAGCAGTGATTCACCAACCTTTAGGCTTCACGTACTCCCTGGAAATGTGCATATACACTGAAGAGCAATTGAATTAGAGGTACTGGGCTGCTTTAAAATGGGAATAATACATATTCTACAGCAGTGATTCACCAACTTTTAGGCTTCACGTACTCCCTGGAAATGTGCATATACACTGAAGAGCAATTGAATTAGAGGTACTGGGCTGCTTTAAAATGGGAATAATACATATTCTACAGCAGTGATTCACCAACTTTTAGGCTTCACGTACTCCCTGGAAATGTGCATATACACTGAAGAGCAATTGAATTAGAGGTACTGGGCTGCTTTAAAATGGGAATAATACATATTCTACAGCAGTGATTCACCAACTTTTAGGCTTCACGTACTCCCTGGAAATGTGCATATACACTGAAGAGCAATTGAATTAGAGGTACTGGGCTGCTTTAAAATGGGAATAATACATATTCTACAGCAGTGATTCACCAACTTTTAGGCTTCACGTACTCCCTGGAAATGTGCATATACACTGAAGAGCAATTGAATTAGAGGTACTGGGCTGCTTTAAAATGGGAATAATACATATTCTACAGCAGTGATTCACCAACTTTTAGGCTTCACGTACTCCCTGGAAATGTGCATATACACTGAAGAGCAATTGAATTAGAGGTACTGGGCTGCTTTAAAATGGGAATAATACATATTCTACAGCAGTGATTCACCAACCTTTAGGCTTCACGTACTCCCTGGAAATGTGCATATACACTGAAGAGCAATTGAATTAGAGGTACTGGGCTGCTTTAAAATGGGAATAATACATATTCTACAGCAGTGATTCACCAACTTTTAGGCTTCACGTACTCCCTGGAAATGTGCATATACACTGAAGAGCAATTGAATTAGAGGTACTGGGCTGCTTTAAAATGGGAATAATACATATTCTACAGCAGTGATTCACCAACTTTTAGGCTTCACGTACTCCCTGGAAATGTGCATATACACTGAAGAGCAATTGAATTAGAGGTACTGGGCTGCTTTAAAATGGGAATAATACATATTCTACAGCAGTGATTCACCAACCTTTAGGCTTCACGTACTCCCTGGAAATGTGCATATACACTGAAGAGCAATTGAATTAGAGGTACTGGGCTGCTTTAAAATGGGAATAATACATATTCTACAGCAGTGATTCACCAACTTTTAGGCTTCACGTACTCCCTGGAAATGTGCATATACACTGAAGAGCAATTGAATTAGAGGTACTGGGCTGCTTTAAAATGGGAATAATACATATTCTACAGCAGTGATTCACCAACTTTTAGGCTTCACGTACTCCCTGGAAATGTGCATATACACTGAAGAGCAATTGAATTAGAGGTACTGGGCTGCTTTAAAATGGGAATAATACATATTCTACAGCAGTGATTCACCAACTTTTAGGCTTCACGTACTCCCTGGAAATGTGCATATACACTGAAGAGCAATTGAATTAGAGGTACTGGGCTGCTTTAAAATGGGAATAATACATATTCTACAGCAGTGATTCACCAACTTTTAGGCTTCACGTACTCCCTGGAAATGTGCATATACACTGAAGAGCAATTGAATTAGAGGTACTGGGCTGCTTTAAAATGGGAATAATACATATTCTACAGCAGTGATTCACCAACTTTTAGGCTTCACGTACTCCCTGGAAATGTGCATATACACTGAAGAGCAATTGAATTAGAGGTACTGGGCTGCTTTAAAATGGGAATAATACATATTCTACAGCAGTGATTCACCAACTTTTAGGCTTCACGTACTCCCTGGAAATGTGCATATACACTGAAGAGCAATTGAATTAGAGGTACTGGGCTGCTTTAAAATGGGAATAATACATATTCTACAGCAGTGATTCACCAACTTTTAGGCTTCACGTACTCCCTGGAAATGTGCATATACACTGAAGAGCAATTGAATTAGAGGTACTGGGCTGCTTTAAAATGGGAATAATACATATTCTACAGCAGTGATTCACCAACTTTTAGGCTTCACGTACTCCCTGGAAATGTGCATATACACTGAAGAGCAATTGAATTAGAGGTACTGGGCTGCTTTAAAATGGGAATAATACATATTCTACAGCAGTGATTCACCAACTTTTAGGCTTCACGTACTCCCTGGAAATGTGCATATACACTGAAGAGCAATTGAATTAGAGGTACTGGGCTGCTTTAAAATGGGAATAATACATATTCTACAGCAGTGATTCACCAACTTTTAGGCTTCACGTACTCCCTGGAAATGTGCATATACACTGAAGAGCAATTGAATTAGAGGTACTGGGCTGCTTTAAAATGGGAATAATACATATTCTACAGCAGTGATTCACCAACTTTTAAGGCTTCACGTACTCCCTGGAAATGTGCATATACACTGAAGAGCAATTGAATTAGAGGTACTGGGCTGCTTTAAAATGGGAATAATACATATTCTACAGCAGTGATTCACCAACTTTTAGGCTTCACGTACTCCCTGGAAATGTGCATATACACTGAAGAGCAATTGAATTAGAGGTACTGGGCTGCTTTAAAATGGGAATAATACATATTCTACAGCAGTGATTCACCAACCTTTAGGCTTCACGTACTCCCTGGAAATGTGCATATACACTGAAGAGCAATTAAATTAGAGGTACTGGGCTGCTTTAAAATGGGAATAATACATATTCTACAGCAGTGATTCACCAACCTTTAGGCTTCACGTACTCCCTGGAAATGTGCATATACACTGAAGAGCAATTGAATTAGAGGTACTGGGCTGCTTTAAAATGGGAATAATACATATTCTACAGCAGTGATTCACCAACCTTTAGGCTTCACGTACTCCCTGGAAATGTGCATATACACTGAAGAGCAATTGAATTAGAGGTACTGGGCTGCTTTAAAATGGGAATAATACATATTCTACAGCAGTGATTCACCAACTTTTAGGCTTCACGTACTCCCTGGAAATGTGCATATACACTGAAGAGCAATTGAATTAGAGGTACTGGGCTGCTTTAAAATGGGAATAATACATATTCTACAGCAGTGATTCACCAACTTTTAGGCTTCACGTACTCCCTGGAAATGTGCATATACACTGAAGAGCAATTGAATTAGAGGTACTGGGCTGCTTTAAAATGGGAATAATACATATTCTACAGCAGTGATTCACCAACTTTTAGGCTTCACGTACTCCCTGGAAATGTGCATATACACTGAAGAGCAATTGAATTAGAGGTACTGGGCTGCTTTAAAATGGGAATAATACATATTCTACAGCAGTGATTCACCAACTTTTAGGCTTCACGTACTCCCTGGAAATGTGCATATACACTGAAGAGCAATTGAATTAGAGGTACTGGGCTGCTTTAAAATGGGAATAATACATATTCTACAGCAGTGATTCACCAACTTTTAGGCTTCACGTACTCCCTGGAAATGTGCATATACACTGAAGAGCAATTGAATTAGAGGTACTGGGCTGCTTTAAAATGGGAATAATACATATTCTACAGCAGTGATTCACCAACTTTTAGGCTTCACGTACTCCCTGGAAATGTGCATATACACTGAAGAGCAATTGAATTAGAGGTACTGGGCTGCTTTAAAATGGGAATAATACATATTCTACAGCAGTGATTCACCAACTTTTAGGCTTCACGTACTCCCTGGAAATGTGCATATACACTGAAGAGCAATTGAATTAGAGGTACTGGGCTGCTTTAAAATGGGAATAATACATATTCTACAGCAGTGATTCACCAACTTTTAGGCTTCACGTACTCCCTGGAAATGTGCATATACACTGAAGAGCAATTGAATTAGAGGTACTGGGCTGCTTTAAAATGGGAATAATACATATTCTACAGCAGTGATTCACCAACTTTTAGGCTTCACGTACTCCCTGGAAATGTGCATATACACTGAAGAGCAATTGAATTAGAGGTACTGGGCTGCTTTAAAATGGGAATAATACATATTCTACAGCAGTGATTCACCAACTTTTAGGCTTCACGTACTCCCTGGAAATGTGCATATACACTGAAGAGCAATTGAATTAGAGGTACTGGGCTGCTTTAAAATGGGAATAATACATATTCTACAGCAGTGATTCACCAACTTTTAGGCTTCACGTACTCCCTGGAAATGTGCATATACACTGAAGAGCAATTGAATTAGAGGTACTGGGCTGCTTTAAAATGGGAATAATACATATTCTACAGCAGTGATTCACCAACTTTTAGGCTTCACGTACTCCCTGGAAATGTGCATATACACTGAAGAGCAATTGAATTAGAGGTACTGGGCTGCTTTAAAATGGGAATAATACATATTCTACAGCAGTGATTCACCAACTTTTAGGCTTCACGTACTCCCTGGAAATGTGCATATACACTGAAGAGCAATTGAATTAGAGGTACTGGGCTGCTTTAAAATGGGAATAATACATATTCTACAGCAGTGATTCACCAACTTTTAGGCTTCACGTACTCCCTGGAAATGTGCATATACACTGAAGAGCAATTGAATTAGAGGTACTGGGCTGCTTTAAAATGGGAATAATACATATTCTACAGCAGTGATTCACCAACTTTTAGGCTTCACGTACTCCCTGGAAATGTGCATATACACTGAAGAGCAATTGAATTAGAGGTACTGGGCTGCTTTAAAATGGGAATAATACATATTCTACAGCAGTGATTCACCAACTTTTAGGCTTCACGTACTCCCTGGAAATGTGCATATACACTGAAGAGCAATTGAATTAGAGGTACTGGGCTGCTTTAAAATGGGAATAATACATATTCTACAGCAGTGATTCACCAACTTTTAGGCTTCACGTACTCCCTGGAAATGTGCATATACACTGAAGAGCAATTGAATTAGAGGTACTGGGCTGCTTTAAAATGGGAATAATACATATTCTACAGCAGTGATTCACCAACTTTTAGGCTTCACGTACTCCCTGGAAATGTGCATATACACTGAAGAGCAATTGAATTAGAGGTACTGGGCTGCTTTAAAATGGGAATAATACATATTCTACAGCAGTGATTCACCAACGTTTAGGCTTCACGTACTCCCTGGAAATGTGCATATACACTGAAGAGCAATTGAATTAGAGGTACTGGGCTGCTTTAAAATGGGAATAATACATATTCTACAGCAGTGATTCACCAACTTTTAGGCTTCACGTACTCCCTGGAAATGTGCATATACACTGAAGAGCAATTGAATTAGAGGTACTGGGCTGCTTTAAAATGGGAATAATACATATTCTACAGCAGTGATTCACCAACCTTTAGGCTTCACGTACTCCCTGGAAATGTGCATATACACTGAAGAGCAATTGAATTAGAGGTACTGGGCTGCTTTAAAATGGGAATAATACATATTCTACAGCAGTGATTCACCAACTTTTAGGCTTCACGTACTCCCTGGAAATGTGCATATACACTGAGGAGCAATTGAATTAGAGGTACTGGGCTGCTTTAAAATGGGAATAATACATATTCTACAGCAGTGATTCACCAACTTTTAGGCTTCACGTACTCCCTGGAAATGTGCATATACACTGAAGTGCAATTGAATTAGAGGTACTGGGCTGCTTTAAAATGGGAATAATACATATTCTACAGCAGTGATTCACCAACCTTTAGGCTTCACGTACTCCCTGGAAATGTGCATATACACTGAGGAGCAATTGAATTAGAGGTACTGGGCTGCTTTAAAATGGGAATAATACATATTCTACAGCAGTGATTCACCAACCTTTAGGCTTCACGTACTCCTTGGAAATGTGCATATACACTGAAGAGCAATTGAATTAGAGGTACTGGGCTGCTTTAAAATGGGAATAATACATATTCTACAGCAGTGATTCACCAACTTTTAGGCTTCACGTACTCCCTGGAAATGTGCATATACACTGAAGAGCAATTGAATTAGAGGTACTGGGCTGCTTTAAAATGGGAATAATACATATTCTACAGCAGTGATTCACCAACCTTTAGGCTTCACGTACTCCCTGGAAATGTGCATATACACTGAAGAGCAATTGAATTAGAGGTACTGGGCTGCTTTAAAATGGGAATAATACATATTCTACAGCAGTGATTCACCAACTTTTAGGCTTCACGTACTCCCTGGAAATGTGCATATACACTGAAGAGCAATTGAATTAGAGGTACTGGGCTGCTTTAAAATGGGAATAATACATATTCTACAGCAGTGATTCACCAACTTTTAGGCTTCACGTACTCCCTGGAAATGTGCATATACACTGAAGAGCAATTGAATTAGAGGTACTGGGCTGCTTTAAAATGGGAATAATACATATTCTACAGCAGTGATTCACCAACTTTTAGGCTTCACGTACTCCCTGGAAATGTGCATATACACTGAAGAGCAATTGAATTAGAGGTACTGGGCTGCTTTAAAATGGGAATAATACATATTCTACAGCAGTGATTCACCAACGTTTAGGCTTCACGTACTCCCTGGAAATGTGCATATACACTGAAGAGCAATTGAATTAGAGGTACTGGGCTGCTTTAAAATGGGAATAATACATATTCTACAGCAGTGATTCACCAACTTTTAGGCTTCACGTACTCCCTGGAAATGTGCATATACACTGAAGAGCAATTAAATTAGAGGTACTGGGCTGCTTTAAAATGGGAATAATACATATTCTACAGCAGTGATTCACCAACCTTTAGGCTTCACGTACTCCCTGGAAATTTGCATATACACTGAAGAGCAATTGAATTAGAGGTACTGGGTTGCTTTAAAATGGGAATAATACATATTCTACAGCAGTGATTCACCAACTTTTAGGCTTCACGTACTCCCTGGAAATGTGCATATACACTGAGGAGCAATTGAATTAGAGGTACTGGGCTGCTTTAAAATGGGAATAATACATATTCTACAGCAGTGATTCACCAACTTTTAGGCTTCACGTACTCCCTGGAAATGTGCATATACACTGAAGAGCAATTGAATTAGAGGTACTGGGCTGCTTTAAAATGGGAATAATACATATTCTACAGCAGTGATTCACCAACCTTTAGGCTTCACGTACTCCCTGGAAATGTGCATATACACTGAGGAGCAATTGAATTAGAGGTACTGGGCTGCTTTAAAATGGGAATAATACATATTCTACAGCACTGATTCACCAACCTTTAGGCTTCACGTACTCCCTGGAAATGTGCATATACACTGAAGAGCAATTGAATTAGAGGTACTGGGCTGCTTTAAAATGGGAATAATACATATTCTACAGCAGTGATTCACCAACTTTTAGGCTTCACGTACTCCCTGGAAATGTGCATATACACTGAAGAGCAATTGAATTAGAGGTACTGGGCTGCTTTAAAATGGGAATAATACATATTCTACAGCAGTGATTCACCAACCTTTTAGGCTTCACGTACTCCCTGGAAATGTGCATATACACTGAAGAGCAATTGAATTAGAGGTACTGGGCTGCTTTAAAATGGGAATAATACATATTCTACAGCAGTGATTCACCAACTTTTAGGCTTCACGTACTCCCTGGAAATGTGCATATGCACTGAAGAGCAATTGAATTAGAGGTACTGGGCTGCTTTAAAATGGGAATAATACATATTCTACAGCAGTGATTCACCAACTTTTAGGCTTCACGTACTCCATGGAAATGTGCATATACACTGAAGAGCAATTGAATTAGAGGTACTGGGCTGCTTTAAAATGGGAATAATACATATTCTACAGCAGTGATTCACCAACTTTTAGGCTTCACGTACTCCCTGGAAATGTGCATATACACTGAAGAGCAATTGAATTAGAGGTACTGGGCTGCTTTAAAATGGGAATAATACATATTCTACAGCAGTGATTCACCAACCTTTAGGCTTCACGTACTCCCTGGAAATGTGCATATACACTGCTGAGCAATTGAATTAGAGGTACTGGGCTGCTTTAAAATGGGAATAATACATATTCTACAGCAGTGATTCACCAACCTTTAGGCTTCACGTACTCCCTGGAAATGTGCATATACACTGAAGAGCAATTGAACTAGAGGTACTGGGCTGCTTTAAAATGGGAATAATACATATTCTACAGCAGTGATTCACCAACTTTTAGGCTTCACGTACTCCCTGGAAATGTGCATATACACTGAAGAGCAATTGAATTAGAGGTACTGGGCTGCTTTAAAATGGGAATAATACATATTCTACAGCAGTGATTCACCAACTTTTAGGCTTCACGTACTCCCTGGAAATGTGCATATACACTGAAGAGCAATTGAATTAGAGGTACTGGGCTGCTTTAAAATGGGAATAATACATATTCTACAGCAGTGATTCACCAACTTTTAGGCTTCACGTACTCCCTGGAAATGTGCATATACACTGAAGAGCAATTGAATTAGAGTTACTGGGCTGCTTTAAAATGGGAATAATACATATTCTACAGCAGTGATTCACCAACTTTTAGGCTTCACGTACTCCCAGGAAATGTGCATATACACTGAAGAGCAATTGAATTAGAGGTACTGGGCTGCTTTAAAATGGGAATAATACATATTCTACAGCAGTGATTCACCAACTTTTAGGCTTCACGTACTCCCTGGAAATGTGCATATACACTGAAGAGCAATTGAATTAGAAGTACTGGGCTGCTTTAAAATGGGAATAATACATATTCTACAGCAGTGATTAACCAACCTTTAGGCTTCACGTACTCCCTGGAAATGTGCATATACACTGAAGAGCAATTGAATTAGAGGTACTGGGCTGCTTTAAAATGGGAATAATACATATTCTACAGCAGTGATTCACCAACTTTTAGGCTTCACGTACTCCCTGGAAACGTGCATATACACTGAAGAGCAATTGAATCAGAAACAGCTGGCGTTGTGCAAATGTGGCGCCGTGGGCTGCTCTGTAAACGGAAACGACATGACGCATGCAGCGATCCGACAATATAAGGGGTGATGCGACGGGAATCAGTAAGAGTCGGACGCAGTATGGGTAAGACGAAGGATCTAAGCGCATTTGATCTTTAGCAAATTGTCGGGGCCCGACGAATGGGTCACTCCATCTCGGAAGTCGTGCAGGCACTGGGATTTTCACGAGCTACTGTGTCACGGGTGCACCGAGAGTACATCCAATCCGGTAAAACCATCCCTGCAAAGGCCAACTGCCGTGGACAACAGCGTGTGGATGAGCGGGGTCATCGTCGGCGAGCTCGTATTGTAACAACGGATAGACGGGCCACAGTGCAAGAAATCACTCGGCAATTTAACGCTGGTGCACAAAAACGTGTAAGCAGCCACACCATCTAGAACCATCTCCTCGCTATGGCGTACAGAAGCCATCGTCCCACGAGGGTACCGCTGCTGGCCGCACATCACAGGGTGCAAAGATTAGCATGGGCGCAGGAACATCGCCAATGGACCCCAGACGTGTGGGAAAATGTTGCCTGGACTGATGAGTCAAGATTCACGTTGGTACATGCGGATGGCAGGATACGAGTACGGCGTAAACCACATGCAGCGATAGATCCTTCTTGCCGGCAGGGTGCTCTTCAAGCTGGTGGGGGTGTCATTCTCCTCCGGGGACTGTTTACGTGGACTGAAATGGGACTCCTGGTACGTGTGTCACCGTCCCTCACAGGTCAACGTTACCGGGATATCCCGAAGACCATTTGCTCCCGTTTTTCTGCCTCTTCAACATCCCACTGGGGACCTCATCCTGTAACAAGACAATGCAGCTCCCGAATTGTATCCGAATGGTTGGATGAACCCTCCACCGACATGACCTCGCTTCCTTGGCCAGCTAGGTCACCTGACCTCAAGCCCATCGAGCACATCTGGGATGCCATCGAGAGATATGTTCGAGGCTCTGACCCCCCTCGATCGAATCGTGAACTGTGGGAGCTTGTTCAGGGGTCGTGGATCCGTATGGCTTCCCAACCCTTCCGGTGTCTTGTCTAGTCCAGGCCGAGACGAACCGCCGCCGTCATCAGAGCGAAAGGTGGTGCTACATGTTACTAGACAGATATCTCTAATTCCATTACTCTTTAGTGTAACTCGCGTACCCCTTGTATAGATAGATTAAACTATATTTATAGTATAGTAATGGAAATAAAATAAAACATGTATAGGTGTATATTGGACAGCAGATATCAAGTGAGGGTCACATTGATGAAGAAATTAATCGGCGTACAAAACTTGCCTGGAGAGCTTTTGGAAGAAACAGTATAATTTTCAAGAGCAATATGCCACTATGTCTTAAAAGAAAAGTGTTTGATCAATGCATCCTTCCAGTGTTTACGTATGGTGCAGAGACGTGGACCTTAACTAAAAGAGACATACAAAGGCTGCAGACAACTCAAAGCAGCATGGAGAGGTGCATGCTTGGTGTAACCAGGAGAGATAAGAAAAGGAACTCGTGGATCCGAAAAATGACAAGAGTGGAAGACATCATGATCAGAGTTAAATCCCTGAAATGGCAATGGGCTGGACATACTGCCAGAAGGACAGACCATCGATGGACAGCCGAAATTTTAGATTGGATTCCAAGGGACAGGAAATGACCCAGAAGAAGACCACATGGGAGATGGGTGGATGAAATTCGAAAGTATGCGGGAGTAACATGGAGGAGACTGGCACAAGACAGACCGCTGTGGAAGAAACTTGGGGAGACCTTCGTCCTGCAGTGGATTGATAATGGTTGACAATGATGATGATGAATGATATACGGTAAATTTTGTATTCATAAATACAGATATAAGATTCAGAACACAATTTTTAGAAAAAATACTCAATTTAAAATGGTAATGGGCTGACCATATAGCATGAATGGAACATAATAGGTGGACTAAAATAATAACAGAATGGAGACCATATAAAGGAAAGGGAAGAGTAGGAAGACCAGAGGGAAGATGGATGGATGGATGGATGGATGATGTAAACAAAACTGTAGGAAATCTGTGGAATAGACAAGTCCAAGACAGAAGTATGTGGAAAGAGATGAGGGAAATCTATAGCCTCAACTGGCAATAAAAAGGGTTGGAAGAAGAAAGAAGGAAGAAGAAGATTCATAAATTACAAATATTAATAAACAGAAAGAGTGATATGAATAATTTAACAAATCTTGTAAAATTATGAACATTTTACGGGATAAAAAAATAATCAGTGAGATAGTTGCCCTTGTTTTCTCTTGCACAATTCGTTCACGTGGAACTGCGAAACAGAAATCTCGCTGTCTCTTTCTCTCTCTTCCCCTTGTGCAGCTATCACAGGGGGCGTACCCCCAAAAGTTTTACCGCGTACCCCACGTTGAGAATCCCTATTCTACAGCATTACAACGCTGCGACTACTATTGCAGAAATGTTACAGTCATTCCTCTTCTTGTGTCACGTTTGCTCTGTGGATTCGAATCCAACCGGCTGCACAATATTTTTTATCCACAAGGGCAAATATTTTATCTCGAAAAACCACAATAAGCGTTATGCGGCTCAGAAAGAATTCGGATGTTTAGAAGCTTCGATAACCAGGAAAACAAATATGTACGACATCCAGTGAGAATTTTGTGTTGCTTAAAGTTGACAATATGCGTAAATCCGTGTAAAGAACGGTATCCGTCGCCGAATGATCAGATCAGATCATATGTGTAGAGAAGTTTAGGGAGGGAGTGTCTGACCCCAGGTCTTAAACAACCCTTAGAAAGAGGAAGCTAGGAGATTTGGACTAGAGTGCCCAATAGGAAAGTGACACGGAAGCGAGGTAGAACAGGGGAGGAAGAAGCTCTTATTTGTTACCAGGGGGCCAGTACCCGAGGATCGACGGCTTAACGTGCCCATCCGACGCACAGCGGATATTTAGTGGTTCGAGCGTTCGTATCTGCCTGGGATCGAACCCGAGATCTTCTCCGTGGCTGTCAGGAACGTTGACCACTAGGCGACCCGTGGCCTTGTCGCCGAATGAACTTTGCAATCGGATTTTTAAAAGCGTAGGCATGGTTGCAAAGTTGAACATGCATTTATATTCCCAGTGGAAGAATTGTGCATTGTAAGAAATCAAGAAGAATGTGAAAATTTTTGATCATAGTGGATATGTTGGATACGACAAATCAAACTTCGGAAGTAAACATAACGACCAAAATAAAATATACGTTTTCGACCCCGGCATGAAAACATCATTACTTAACTTAGACAGTTCTTGTAACACTATTCAGAGTGATGGTATCCAGTCCCAAAATAATTTCTCCAATCATACTTTAGGAATTCAAAGTATTTTTATAAATTAAATAAAACATGTACTTATTCTATGTTCAAACAATCAAAGATAGTTCGCAAAATGTTTTTCATCGTAGAACATATTTGAAACAAAAATGAGTTTTCAGATTGGACGTTTAGAAGCAGATATCGCGAGGGAAATATAAAATATATTTACGCTCCCTAGTGGAAAAACTGTGTTTTGTTTGAAGTACGAAGAAGGTGAGAAATGTTCTCTTTAAAAGGTATCTGATATGAAAACAACTGTTTTAATCGGATTTTTAGCGCCGACGTAAATAACCATGTGCACTTACTCCGCCTATTGGTAATGCTGTGCATCCAAAAATGTTGAAAAGTATAGAGCATTGTTTCCATATATCGAGTTTTGTGGGACAGAGAAAAAAATTTCAAATCAGTCAGACAGATGCGTATTTATGGGCCACGCGGGCACGCGGGCACACAGAAACGGACGGCAGGACAAAGTAACGCTATATAATAGGCACGTACTGTTTTCCAAAAGGGGATTAAAACCATGATAGGAATACACTGTTTATAACTACCATATCTAAAGATCAATTGAAAGAAAATTTAAGAATTAAGTGCTATTTGAACTATTCTGTCTCTGCTGATGAGTCTCTCACAGTAGCAATGTGTTTCTACATTTGACCAGCAATGTTTTTATACCAGTCTGAAAGCACTTCATCATCTGATCTCACCCATCAGATTCAGCTCAAGTGCTGAGGGCTTCCGGAAGCTTTAAGTTCGAGGTCGACTCATAAATGCATGAATGCTACTGGAGTCGGCGGCTGACATCTGGCGATATCAATCTATAAGTTAATTTTGTGCAAATCTACCACCTGGGAAAAGTTGAAATGTGAAGCTCGGGCAGAAATTTTTTTGTCGAAATGGAAGGAGGAGCTTCTTTATCAAATATTAACGAGAGCATGTTCAGTGTCTATGGAGATGTTGTTCTGTGTTCTATCGATTCAAGAGGCAGTAGCGATGAAACTTCCTTTCACAAGGCATTTTACCAATAACTACTTCAGTTATTGTTTATAATGTTCAGCAGTGAGATAAACAACGAGCATTTCTTTGTCCTTCCTTTACTTTAATATAATGTGATATTCACCTTTGTCGATGTCATTTCTGCTTACTGAGCTGAGGTCGAGTCGAAGAAGAAACGCTGTAAAAAATAAGTAAAGTTGCAAAGCGCACGCTTTTTAAAACATATTGATGTATTACACAGATAGCCAGTGTAATATGTAGCATTGTGCTGAATGCTTAGGAAAAGTGTAAAACAAAAGGCATTTCACACTTTGCCTAAAGATTTTCAGCATTGTGTAAAATGCCTAGAAGGCGTACCTACGGTAAACTGGTGTCAAAAACTAACGGGACAAATACAGATTCGAGAATGTGTACAAAACGAGGCAAACCATTGTACAGATTTTTCAGAGACATGTATAAGGGGAAACGCTAAGTCGACGTACCCAAGCAATATTGTGGAAGCTCCTATAAAAATATGCAAATGACGACCGTACGTCATCGAGATGACAGGCACGCGATCTTGATAAAAGTTGTTATGAGCGGCAAATGAAGCTTGAGTTGGACTCTTAATAGAAGAATGGCTCAACACCATCACTTGAAAGACTTTTGCGGTGGAGAGCGATCAGTAGATTCGAAGCAGGGCAATCGTAAGCTGAGGTAACAAGATGAGACGTCTGTATGCAAGAAGAAATGGTTTGTATTCCTCTCGCCGCATCCCACAGAAGGGTCTGCCTGAAATGGGCACTAAAACATCCCCCCTGAATCCGCTGATCAATGGGCCTGTGTTCTCGTCAGTGACGAGTCACGGTACAACGCGCACCTCTGTACGTGTTTACAGGAGGCACTCTGACTGCTGTACGCTACAGGGATGACATGTTAGAGTCCTATGTACGGTTTTCAGGGGAGCTGTTGGCCCCCAGTTCCTTTTTATTGATGCTAACGCCCGAATATCTGGAAAGTAAGGATATTCATAGGACGGTGCGGCCCGTAAGATCTCCGAATCTGAACCCCACAGAGCATGTTCCGGATGCTCTGGTAAGAGCAATGGCAAGCCAGCAGCCCCCACCTGGGACTCCCATGCACCTTGGTGGAGGAGTAGCACTTACTTTTCCAAACTCTCATTCACAGCCTTGTAAAGGGCATGAGGTCTCGTTGTGCAAGCTGCATCGCTATTCGCGACAATCACATTCCCCGTCAGCTCCTCGAAATCAGCGCCACTTGCTGCATCACTTTTGGACTGCCGTGTTGTCATACGCATGCTTCCTCATCATGCAGTAATGGCATCCCTTTTCTTTAGTGCATGACTGCGTTATCAATATATGTATGTTCGTACCAACTGTCATTAAACCCTGTCGTGTGGATTTTGTGTCTGTCACGTTAATTTTGGACCCCAGTGTAGAAGGATATCATATTTTCAAGCGATACTCGAAAACGAAAAGGAAATTCGAGAATTTTTTTCAAAGAATCCGAATAGTTGAATATTTAAGCATGTAAGTATGAACGCTGTGGAGGATTTACTGCAGTTTCTTCAACTGCGCGAGCTTAGTATCTTGTAAGAGATACCTTGTGTTGTTATTCACTGGTGATGATCGGCTGAATTCATCAGGTTTTATTAGATAAGTTTTTATTCTGTGTTAAGATAAGGAATCAGAACTGGGACACTAACGCGATATATAAGATACTTGTATGCGGATAGTATCTAATATCCAGTCTACTGTTCTATCAGTCATCCTTGCGAGTTCCCCCTTCTCCGCGACGTAGATCCACCTATTGAACAATTAGGTCGCAACATCTGGCTTTGGACATCCTGCTTTGCAAGATATTGTTTTTCGAGAGACATCAAAAGCCCAAAGAGTTCCCTCGAAAGCACGAACGAAAAAAAGAGGAGGAAAACAAAAGAAAATATCGAAGCAATGAAAGAGAAAAAGTAAAAGTGAGACAGAGATAATCAGGTCTTTCAACTAAATTACATTTTTCGCTTTTTTCTGTGTAGAGTTCAGGTAAGTGTTTTTTTTATTTGTGTGTGTATGCACATACACACATTCGCACTGAATTTTCTTTTCAGGCAACGTCAGATATAATTCAAAAGATATGTCCCTTTTATAGATTAGTACAAGTCCAATATATACGTATATATACACGGTCGAGTCACGTTACTGTGACAACCAGCTAATATCCAGAGTAACCGCCGTATGCAGCGCGAACAGTAGCTTACGGGCTGGGAATGACTCAGTAAGGGGCTGGAAGGTGTCCACAGGTATGTGGAGCCATGCTAACAGCAGTGAATCTGGCAGCTGCTGGAGGGTGCGTTGTGGAAGATCCATAGAGCGAACAACACGATCGCGTTGGTCCCACAAATGCTCAATTGGGTTTAAGTCTGGGGAATTAGGGAACCAGGGAAGTACTTTGAAGCCCTTCATCGTGCTCTTCCAACCATTCTCGGACATTTCTAGCTGTGTGACACGTCGCATTGTCGTGCTGGAAGATCCCATCAGCCCCAGGGAAGACAATCAGCCTGTATGGGTGTACGCGGTCTGCAAGGATGGATTCATAACGAATTAGGTCCATAGTGCCTTCCACAGGCATGAGTGAACCCAGGGAATGCAACTAAAACATTCCCCAGACCATAACGCTGCCCCCACTAGCTTGTGTTTTTCCAGAAATGGTTGAAGAGTGTTTGTTCTTCGATGTTTCTTGCCTTATACGCCAACATCCATCCATTCGATGAAGCAGAAAGCGTGACTCATGGTTGAAGGCAATGTTTTGCCAAATTAGCGGAAGTGCAATTCCGATACTGCTGTGCAAATGTAAGCCTTTTCTGCCGATGCTCCTTCTTTAGCATAGGTGCAGTTACCATCCGTCTACATAAGAGCCCCATACGCAGCAGGGTTTGCTGAATTGTCGTTTTAGACACACTTCCAGTAGTCCCCTGGTTCATTCAGCCAGTGAGTTGCTCCACTGTAGATTGTTGATTAGCCTTCACGCACCTTCGAAGCGGACGTTCATCTCTCACATCAGTGGCACGTGGTGCTCTGTAGTTTTCACGTCGCTCATTCTCAATGGTGCCATTTCTCGAATCACGATACATTTTAACCACATCAGCACGCGAACAGTTCACAAACTGCGCTGTTTCAGAAATACTGCTACCACCCTTGGTCCGAAAGCCGATGATATGTACATATATACATGCAAAAGAATATTAACACACGAGCAACCAACCCTCAGAAAACAACTAGGGCCTTATGACTTCCAGATGAAGAAAAGTACAATAAAAGAAATTATAAAATGACATAATAATGATAAGTCAATTGTTATAAATACACACTCAGGACCCCTGGACCACTCTTCAGGGAAAGACATAAAGAGGCCCTGAGCAAATAAATTCAGTTTAGGTTTCGTGAGAATGCCAAAAATCTCGAAAAAGCAGCAACAGACGTCCACATTAAAATTTTATGTTATAAATTTCATTGCATTCTGCCTTCCCTATCTGAACTGTAGTATATACGAAAAAAAGCCACTGAAGCTAAAAATGAACTGTAAGACTCCTTACCAAAACTGTTATTCTACCTTTTCCTCCGAGTAACCCCGGAGACTCATAACATCTATTTTTTACATCTCCTAAAAACACTTGTTCGATATTGCTAAATATTGGATTATTTCAGAACGTACATAGGAAAGAGCAACTAAATTTGTTTACTGAGATTTTCTGAACGCACTTGAAGTTTGATATTCCGTCTTGGATTTGGGTCTTAACCATGACTCTTTATGAATGTTTACATTTGTGTCAAGGGAGGTTTAATGGAAGGATTTTTATTACTGTCACTGTTTTTCAGAGGGATTACAACTCTAGTAAATAGTTTTATGGTTCATTTTTAGTTTCAGTGATTTTTCTTCGAATATATAACTGTTCAGTTAGAATTACAGTTTTGGAAAGGAGTTTTACAGTTCATTTTTAGTTTCAGTGGCTCTTTTTTGTATAATACAGTTCAGGTAAGAAAGACAGAATGCACTGAAATTTATAACACAAAATTTTAATGTGGACGTCTGTTGTTGCTTTTTTCGAGAATTTTGGTATTCTCACGAAACCTGAACTGAATTTGTTTGCTCAGGGCTTCTGGGTGTCTTTCCCTGGAGAGTGAACCAGGGGTCTTGAGTGTGTTTTTATAATAATTTGCTTAACATTATATTGTCATTTTATAAATTCTTTTATTGTGTTTTTCTTCATCTGGAAGTCATAAAGCCCTAGTTGTTTTATGAGGGATGGTTGCTTGTGTGTTAATATTCTTTTTCATACGCTATCTACATCTAATACCTGCAGCACAGAGGGTTTTGTTGTATTATAGTTTATATTTCATGGGTAGTATATTAACTTTCCTTTGATGTATATATATTTCATCATCATCATTGTAAAACATTATCAATCCACTGCTGGATGAAGGTCTCCCCAAGTTTCTTCCACGATACGAAAAAAAGTCAGTATTCCATGTCACTTCGGCATGATTTTGAATTTCATCCACCCATCTCCCATGGGGTCTTCTTCTAGGTCTTTTTCTGTCCGTTGCAATCCAGTCTAAAATTCCAGTTGTCCATCGGTGGTCTGTTCTTCTGGAAACATGTCCAGCCCATTGCCATCTTAGTAATTTCCCTCTGGTCGTGATGTCGTCCGCTCCTGTCATTTTCCTTATCCACAAGTTCATCTTCTTATCTTTACTGGTTACACCAAACATGCACCTCTCCATGCTTCTTTGAGTTGCCTGCAGTCTTTGTATATCTTTTTCAGCTAAGGTCCATGTCTCTGCTCCATAGGTAAACACTGGCAGCATGCATTGATTAAACACTTTCCTTTTAAGACATAATGTCGTACTGCTCTCAAAAATTGTACTGTTTCTTCCAAGAGCTCTCCATCCAAGTTTTATACGCCGATTAATTTCTTCATCAAGGTGACCCTCACTTGATATCTGCTACCCAAGATAAATGTAGGCATCGGTTATTTCAAAATTTTCTTCAGCAATCAATAACTCTTCTTTTCTTGTAAAAGCATTGTACATCACTTTTGTCTTCTGAAAGTTCATTTTTAATCCCACTTCTTTACTCTTGTCAGCAAGTTCTTGGATCATACTCTGAAGCTCCGAAGGGGTAGTTGCAAAAATGACTACGTCATCAGCAAAATGAAGGTGAGTTAAATATTATCCATTAATCTTTATCCCTTTGTTTTCCCAGTTCAATGATTAAAAGACATTTTGCAATGCGGCATTAAAGAGTTTGGAAGATATGGCATCACCTTGTCTCACTCCCTTTCCAATTTTTATTAGTGCATTATCCGCAAATATCTAAACCTTTGCACTTGCATTTTCATAGATGTTATTAATAATGTTAATGTACGCATCTTCAATACCGCAGGATTTCAAAGCCATTGCAACTGCTGATGGTTTCACGGAATCGAAGGCCTTTTCATAATCAATAAAAGCCAAGCATAACAGGAGTTCATATTACCTTGTTCTTTCAATTAGTTCTCTCAGTACATGGATATGATCCACAGTGCTGTAGCCACTCCTGAATCCAGCTTGTTCTCTTGGTTGAGCCATGTTTAGTGTTACCTACAAGAGATGTGAAAGAATTTTAGTGAAGACTTTATGAACCACTGATAGGATGCTGATGGGCCTGTTGTTCCCGAGATCCTCAACGTCACCTTTTTTATGTTGCAGGATCATTGTAGCATTGTTCTAATCCACGAGAATCTTCCCTTCATTGAAACATCTGGTGAAAACTTGGGCGAGCGTGGTCTCAATTTCTCCACTTGCTTCTTGTATAATGTCCATGATACTTCTATCTTCTCCTGGAGCTTTTGCCCGTTTCATGTTCTTAATTGCATGTGTAACTTCTGCAGGAAGGACTGGAGGAACTTTGGTACTGGTACCTGTGGTAATGTCTGAAATAGATGTATCGTCCCTCTCATACAGTTTTGAGTGGAAATCTTTCACCCTTGTCAAAATTTCGCTTCTATTTCTTGTTATTGTCCCATCTTCTTTTCTCAGAGCCATAATCTGTTTTCTTTCCTTACTGAGATATCCCTTTGCTCTCTTCAGGCTTTGGTTGTTTTCAATTGCTTTTCTCACTAGTTTAAAATTGTATTTTCTTATGTCTTCAGTGACACTTTTCCGTACTGTCTTGCATAGCTCTATAAATTCCATTTTGGAAGTTACGTTTTCTCTATTTGTCGTCATCTCTTTCCCTTTTGCATCAACATTTTTGTTTTTCCTGAAATTTTCTTCATATGTATCTTGATCTTAGTACCACTTATTTTTGTTGGTGTTTCCATAAGAGCCTTGATGAGTTCTCTGTTAACTTCAGAAATGTCCACTTCTTCCGATGTTAGGCCTTCTAAAGCAGAGAATCTGTTCCTCAGTTCCAACTTGAAGGCATTATGGTGTTTTTTAAGGTTGGTTATGTCAATACATTTCGTTTGTCGTGTAAGCTTGCCATGTTCGTGTTTAGTGTTGAGGTGCATCTTACATCTCATCATTCTATGGTCACTACCTGTTTTGAACTTGTTTAGCACACTGCAGTCTTCGATGACGAATTTTTTGTTACACACAATAAAATCCATTTCACTGGTCATCCCTTTTGGATGTCTCCATGTTCATTTCCTGTGTGGCTTTTTCCTGAAAAAAGAGTTCATGATGAAAAACCTTTCTGCTTCTGCAGACTTTACGAGACTATTTCCACGTTGAGTTCTGTTCCCATAGCCGAATTTGCCAACCGAAGTTTCATTTTGTTGCCGTTGCCCTATTTTTGCATTGAAATCACCCATAATGATTGAGTCCGTAAAAGCACTTCGTGCTGGAGGTTGAAAATTAATGTAAGTACATTGCCGTCTATGCACGATAAAATAGTTTAAAAATCTTTTAATGTAAAAACACCTTAGTCATAAAAGCATTCTTATAAAAGGTACACTAGAATCTTTCAGATCCGCAACGGATCTGCTTCTTCCGATATTAGGCCTTCCAACATCGGAATTATATCATCACCTCAGTATATCGAAAACCTACTGCTTCATTATCTATGATCCTTGAAACTTCTTCTCACCACATATCTCAAAAACTTTCCTCACTTCGTTTTATGTTAAATCGTGCAAAAATACATTCTTCAACCATCGAGCTATAGAATGCCGAAATTGATAAAATCAGGGACCTTACTACAGCCTTTGGATATACTCCACATACTGTCAATAGGATTCTACAAAAAATTCAAGAACGTACCACTTGCTCCTTAATTAACATTAATAAGCGTGACATTCGCTATGTGGGATCCGTACCTTATATCCCGATTGTTATAATCACTCTGAAAAATATTTGTAAACATTTTGATCCTAATTTTGGAATAAAAACACGCAATATCTACTCCATCATCAAAAAAGACAGAGATCCCGTACAGCTATTAGACCAACATGGAATCTATGCAATGCCTCTCAAAGCTATCGAACCTGGAACGAAGGACTTAATCTATATTGGTTCAACAACTCGTAATCTAAGTACTCGCCTTAAAGAACACAAATATAACATAAAAACTTGTTCTTCCAATACAGCAATGTCACGTTTACTACTTAACGAACCTTTTCAACCATTGTGGGGAAAAAACCAAAATGCTCACCACTCCCAAATCTAAGCATCTAACCCTACTTACTGAGTCTACAGATTTTCGCTCATCGCCAACAAAGCTGTGACGACGATTACCCAAGTATCATTCATAATCCTATAACGAAGTAAATTTCTCCGTCATTTTTGGTCTACGCCGGGATTCGAACCCGGATCCCCTCATTCCGGAATAAGTCACTCTACCAATTGAGCTACGCGGACGTTTTATTCTGATTCCTATCTGCCTTTATGTCGTGTGCGTCCTTCTGGCAGGTACGTCACATCTCCTAGTACGTTACAATCCCGGGAAATCTTTGCTACAGATTGCAGCTTCTAAAAACATTTTTATAAACGTTGAATAATAATACACTCCCCTGTTTGAACTTTTATGTTTATGTTTCTGTAGTGCGCATGCCTTCATTACACTCTACGTCATTTTTGTATCGCACCCCACTGTGTATATATCCTGCTGATCTAACCATCAGACTTACACCTGAGGATGGATCCGTTGCGGATCTGAAAGATTCTAGTGTACCTTTTATGTGAATGCTTTTATGACTAAGGTGTTTTTGCATTAAGAGATTTTTAAACTATTTTATCGTGCACAGACGGCAATGTACTTACATTAATTTTCACAAATAATGATCTTCAAGTGCTGTTTGCCTTGTTATTTAGATTCACAATTTCTTCATAAAATTCTTCAATTTCTACTTCAAGATGACTTGTGGTGGGTGCATAAGATTGAATAATCTCAGCCTGGTTTCTTTTTGAGAGTTGGATAACGAGTCGCGCAGCCCTGTCCGAGGAAATTCAACTTCTAGAACATTGTCCTTCAGTCTTTTGTTTATTATAAATCCAACACCAGTAGTTTTGCTTGAGTCTGTCCTATATCATCATCATCATCATCATCATTGTCAACCATTATCAATCCAATGCTGGACGAAGGTCTCCCCAAGTTTCCTCCACAACGGTCTGTCTTCTGCCAGTCTCCTCCATGTCACTCCCGCATACTTTCGAATTTCATCCACCCATCTCCCATGTGGTCTTCTTCTGGGTCATTTCCTGTCCCTTGGAATCCAATCTAAAATTTCGGCTGTCCATCGATGGTCTGTCCTTCTGGCAGTATGTCCAGCCCATTGCCATTTCAGGGATTTAACTCTGATCATTAGGTCTTCCACTCTTGTCATTTTTCGGATCCACGAGTTCCTCTTTTTATCTCTCCTGGTTACACCAAGCATGCACCTCTCCATGCTGCTTTGAGTTGTCTGCAGCCTTTGTACGTCTCTTTTAGTTAAGGTCCACGTCTCTGCACCATACACAGTTAAGGTCCACGTCTCCGCACTGGAAGGATGCATTAATCAAACACTTTTCTTTTAAGACATAATGGCATATTGCTCTGGAAAATTATGCTGTTTCTTCCAAAAGCTCTTCAGGCAAGTTTTGTACGCCGATTAATTTCTTCATCAATGTGACCCTCACTTGATATCTGCTGTCCAATATGACGTGTCTGTTATCTCCAGCTTTTCTCATCAATCGATAAATCTTCATTTCTTGTAAAAGCATTGAACATCACTTTTGTCTTCTGAATGTTCAGTTTTAATCCCACTTCTTTGCTCTTGTCAGCAAGTTCCTGGATCATACTCTGCAGCTCTGATGGGGCAGTTACAAAAATGCTTATGTCATCAGCAAAACGAAGGTGGGTTAGATAATCTCCATTAATCTTTATCCCCTTGTTTTCCCAGCTCAGCGACTGAAAGACACCCTCCCATGTGGCATTAAAGAGCTTCGGAGATATGGTGTCACCTTGTCTCACTCCGTTTCCAATTTTTATGTGTGTTGTACTTTCAAACAGCTGAATCTTTGCACTTGCATTTTCATAGATGTTATTAATAATATTAATGTATGCATCTTCAATACCGCAGGATGTCAGAGCCATTGTAACTGCTGATGGTTTCACCGAATCAAAGGCTTTTTCATAATCGATAAAAGCCATGCACAATGGAAGTTCATATTCCCTCGCTCTTTCAATTAGTTCTCTCAGTACGTAGATATGATCTATTGTGCTGTAGCCACTCCTGAATCCAGCTTGTTCTCTCGGTTGAGCCATGTCCAGTGTTACCTTCAAGCGGTGTGAAAGAACTATAGTGAATATTTTATAAACCACTGATAGGAGGCTGATAGGTCTGTAGTTCCAGAGATCCTCAATGTCACCTTTTTTATGTAGCAGGATCATTGTAGCGTTGTTCCAATCCTCAGGAATCTTCCCTTCATTAAGGCATCGAGTGAAAATTTGGGCGGGTACTGTTTCGATTTCTCCACTTGCTTCTTGTATGATGTCTACAGTAATTCCATCTTCTCCTGGAGCTTTTCCCCGCTTCATGTTCTTGATTGCATGTGCAACTTCTGCTGGGAGGACTGGAAGAACACTGGTACGGGTACCTTTCATGATGTCTGGAGTACATGTATCATCCCTTTCATATAATTTAGAGTAGAAATATTTCACTCTTGTCAAAATTTCGCCTTTATTTCTTGTTACAGAACCATATTGTTTTCTCAGTGCCATAATCTGTTTTCTTCCCTTACTGAGATGTCCCTTTGCTATCTTTAGGCTTTGGTTGTTTTCAATTGCTTTTCTCACTAGTTCACAGTTGAATTTCCTTATGTCGTCAAGGATACTTTTTCGTACTGTCTTGCATAGCTCTATATATTCCACTTTGGAAGTCACATCTTCTTTAGTTGTCCTCATCTCTCTTCTTTTTTGCATCAACATTTTGGTTTTTCCTGATAATTTGTTCACATGCAACTTGTTCTTAGACCCAGCTAATTTTGTTGCTGTTTCCATAAGAGCTTTGGTTACTTTTCTGTTAACTTCAGAAATATCCACTTCTTCCAATGTTAGGCCTTCTAAAGCAGAAAATCTGTTCTTCAGTTCCAACTTAAAGGTATTATGGTGTTTTTTAAAGTTGGTTATGTCAATACATTTTGTTTGTCTTATGAGCTTGCCACGTTCGAGTTTAGTGTTGAGGTGCATCGTACATCTCACCAATCTATGGTCACTACCTGTGTTGAACTTGTTTAGCACACTGCAGTCTTCTATGACGAATTTTTTGTTACACATAATAAAATCAATTTCACTTGTCGTCCCATTTGGATGTCTCCATGTCCATTTCCTGTGTGGCTTTTTCTTGAAAAAGGAGTTCAAGATAAAAAAAAAAAAACCCTTGCCTCTGCAAACTCAACGAGAGTATTTCCACGCTGGTTTCTGTTGCCGTGACCGAATTTACCTACTGAAGTTTCATTCTGTTGCTGCTGCCCTATTTTTGCATTGAAATCTCCCATAATTATCTTCAAGTGTTGCTTACCTTTATTATTTTGATAATGAATTTCCTCATAAAATTCTTCAATTTCTTCTTCAGGATGACTTGTGGTTGGCGCATAAGTTCGAATATTCTGAGCCTGGTATCTTCTCGAGAGTTGGATAACGAGTCGTGCAGCTCTGTCAGAGGAACTTTGAACTTCTACCACTTTATCCTTCAGTTTCTTGTTTATTATAAATCCAACACCACTAGTTCTGCCAGTATCTGTCCCACGATAGTAGAAGAGATGTCCACTTTTCAGTTCGATGAGATCTGCTCCTTTTCTCCTTACCTCACTTAGCCCGATGATGTCCCACTTAATCCTTTATAGTCCCTCTTCCAATTCAAGAAGCCTTGAATCAGAAGATAGGGAGCATCCATTGTACGTTGCCAAGGTCAGCATCAGATGGCAGCCTAGTCCGGTCCTCCGGGGATTCTTAGCACCCTCTGCCTTCATGTCGCACTGGCCGCTGCCTTGGCCAGGTACATTCCAGCTGCCGGTGACTGAGGGCCAAGATTTAAGTTGTGAAATCATTTTGGAGGGGTTTGGCCATAACTCACTACGCTGGCCAAGCGGGTTGGTGAGTGTATGATAGCATTTCCTCTAATCCCGATGGTATAGGTATACCGCTATTGGGGGTCGTCAGAGCCCCTTTAGTGGGAACAGGATGCACTGCGAGAAGGCGGGGTTGACATTTGTCAAGGAGAGGCTGTGATATTACGCATCACCTGACCTTACACATATATATACCTGACCTTATATATATATATATATATATATATATATATATATATATATATATATATATATATTCTATTAAGAAGATACCTAAGCAAAAAAATACATATATAATTTTGACTCACACCTAGTACAACATAGAAAAGGTTATGTATCTACCTGTGTGAGTAAAAGGAGAAAAGATAAAAAAATAAAATAAAACAATTGAATGTAGAAGGTGTCGAGAATACTGAGCCTTGGCTTTATCAAGGACCAGCAAAAACTCTGCATTTTCTCACTTCCACAAAGACCTAGTTGGAAATGGGTTTCTGCAAGGCCATAGATGCAAGTAACATTCCCACCTAAAATAGTTTAAAAAATATATATATGTCATGTCCTCCGTAGAGTTGCATGACCTAGCACTAGTTAACAATTTCGCTTGCATCCATTAACCTTCCTGGCCCGACCCATGCTCTTCATCTGTTACTATTAAACAGAGAGAAGAAGATTAAAGAGAACTCAAGCTGTGAGAGTGACATAATAATTAGAAATGATTTTCAGCCATAACGAATTGCCAAGTTCGTTTGAGAGAGAATTTAAACCTGAAAATCAATGCATAAGAAATCCAAATTTTTACATTGCAATTAAAAAAGGAAATATTAATTTTTAACAAACAGATTTTTGAAAGAAAACTTGAGTCTAAAACCCCCTACTCTACAACTTATGACAGCACGAAAACGAGAATAAGTTAAAGACAATAATTAACTAAAGAAAACTTTGTGAAAGTTATATACCTTAAACAGTTAGTTGCAATATGTACAAAGTATTTCAGCAGTGCTTTAAGTGCATAATTAATTAGTTATTAAGAACTTAACTACTTTGAAAATACAGCGCATAGAAAAGGAACAAGCTTAGCCATCTTCTGTTCCTAGGTACCCCAAAAGACGCGCAAAGTTACAAAGAAAAGAAAGAGTTAAAACCCGCAAAAATGTTAACAGACAAGCCAGTGCCTAAAAGCTGAAAAGCTAAAAAACAACAGAGAAAAAGTACATGAAGTACAAACATTGAACTTACAAAACCTAGAACCCAAAAACAAGGAAGAGAGCTTACCTCTTGTGTGACAAAACCTTTCTCCTCAGAAGAGTAGAACATGGCTGACCTCTTCCGCCACTCCCTAGTCGCTGGGGGGCAGTGAGGGTGGGGCTGATGGCCTCCTCATACAGCAAGAAACCAACACGCGGAGATTTTAACCAGAGAAAAAAATATATAAACTTAAGACTGTGGATCTGTATGATCAGAAAGAGCAGAATTAACTCTCCAGAATACATGAGAAATATTATAAAATACACGAGTAGTGTATTTAATAATCTTTGCATGTATTAAATCACCTTAGTGAGCTTCTATAGATTAATCAGAATCTTATTAATTTTAATGTTGGTTTTACTATTTTTAGTATAGCTATCCTAGTGATGAATAACTAGTTTTCTTTTTTATTTGTTTTTATGACATATATATATTTTTTAAACTATTTTAGGTGGGAATGTTACTTGCATCTATGGCCTTGCAAAAACCCATTTCCTAATAGGTCTTTGTGGAAGTGAGAAAATGCAGAGTTTTTGCTGGTCCTTGATAAAGCCAAGGCTCAGTATTCTCGACACCTTCTACATTCAATTGTTTTATTTTATTTTTTTATCTTTTCTCCTTTTACTCACACAGGTAGATACATAACCTTTTCTATGTTGTACTAGGTGTGAGTCAAAATTATATATGTATTTTTTTGCTTAGGTATCTTCTTAATAGAATGTGAATTCTGAATTTTCAGAACTGCTGCGTTGCGCGTTTTGATCTTCAGGTTATTTTGCAACTTTCGTTTTAAATTCTAAAGTTTTTCACTAGTCTTCAGTCTTGCTGTTAAGTATATATATATATATATATATATATATATATACCTGACCTTACACACATATATATATATATATATATATATATATATATATATATGGGATGTAAGGTCAGGTGATGCGTAACATCACAGCCTCTCCTTGACAAATGTCAACCCCGCCTTCTCGTGGTGCAACCTGTTCCCACTAAAGGGGCTCTGACGACCGCCAATAGCGGTATAACTATACCATCGGGATTAGAGGAAATTCTATCCCACACTCACCAACCCGCTTGGCCAGCGTGGTGAGTTATGGCCAAACCCCTCCAAAATGATTCCACAACTTAAATCTTGGCCCTCAGTCTCCGGCAGCTGGAATGTACCTGGCCAAGGCAGCGGCCAGTGCGACATGAAGGCAGAGGGTGCTAAGAATCCCCGGAGGACCGGACTAGGCTGTCATCTGATGCTGACCTTGGCTGCGTACAATGGACGCTCCCTATCTTCTGATTCAAGGCTTCTTGAATTGGAAGAGGAACTACAAAGGATCAAGTGGGACATCGTGGGGCTAAGTGAGGTAAGGAGAAAAGGGGAAGATCTCATCGAACTGAAAAGTGGACATCTCTTCTACTATCGTGGGACAGATACTGGCAGAACTAGTGGTGTTGGATTTATAATAAACAAGAAACTGAAGGATAAAGTTGTAGAAGTTGAAAGTTCCTCTGGCAGAGCTGCACGACTTGTTATCCAACTCTCGAAAAGATACCAGGCTCAGATTATTCAAACTTATGCACCCACCACAAGCCATCCTGAAGAAGAAATTGAAGAATTTTATGAGGAAATTTGTCATCTAAATAATAAAGGTAAGCAGCACTTGAAAATAATTATGGGAGATTTCAATGCAAAAATAGGGCAACGGCAACAGAATGAAACTTCAGTAGGTAAATTCGGTCACGGCAACAGAAACCAGCGTGGAAATACTCTCGTTGAGTTTGCAGAGGCAGAAGGGTTTTTCATCTTGAACTCCTTCTTCAAGAAAAAGCCACACAGGAAATGGACATGGAGACATCCAAATGGGACGACAAGTGAAATTGATTTTATTATGTGTAACAAAAAATTCGTCATAGAAGACTGCAGTGTGCTAAACAAGTTCAACACAGGTAGTGACCATAGATTGGTGAGATGTAAGATGCACCTAAACACTAAACTTGAACGTGGCAAGCTCATAAGACAAACAAAATCTATTGACATAACCAACCTTAAAAAACACCATAATACCTTCAAGTTGGAACTGAAGAACAGGTTCTCTGCTTTAGAAGGCCTAACATCAGAAGAAGTGGACATCTCTGAAGTTAACAGAAAAGTAACCAAAGCTCTTATGGAAACAGCAACAAAATTAGCTGGGTCTAAGAACAAGTTGCATGTAAATAAATTATCAGGAAAAACGAAAATGTTGATGCAAAAAAGAAGAGAGATGAGGACAACTAAAGAAGATGTGACTTCCAAAGTGGAATATATAGAGCTATGCAAGACAGTAAGAAAAAGTATCACTGAAGACGTAAGAAAATTCAACTGTGAACTAGTGAGGAAAGCAATTGAAAACAACCAAAGCCTAAAGATAGCAAAGGGACATCTCAGTAAGGGAAGAAAACAGATTATGGCACTGAGAAAAGAAGATGGTTCTGTAACAAGAAATAGAGGCGAAATTTTGACAAGAGTGAAAGATTTCTACTCCAAATTATATGAAAGGGATGATACATGCACTCCAGACATTATGAAAGATACCAGTACCAGAGTTCCTCCAGTCCTTCCAGCAGAAGTTGCACATGCAATCAAGAACATGAAGTGGGGAAAAGCTCCAGGAGAAGATGGAATTACTGTAGACATCATACAAGAAGCAAGTGGAGAAATCGAAACAGTACTCGCCCAAATTTTCACTCGATGCCTTAATGAAGGAAAGATTCCTGAGGATTGGAACACCGCTACAATGATCCTGCTACATAAGAAAGGTGGCATTGAGGATCTTGGAAACTACAGACCTATCAGCCTCCTATCAGTAGTTTATAAAATCTTTACTAAAGTTCTTTCACACCGCTTGAAGGTAACACTGGACATGGCTCAACCGAGAGAACAAGCTGGATTCAGGAGTGGCTACAGCACAATAGATCATATCCACGTGCTGAGAGAACTAATTGAAAGAGCGAGGGAATATGAACTTCCATTGTGCATGGCTTTTATCGATTATGAAAAATCCTTTGATTCGGTGAAACCATCAGCAGTTACAATGGCTCTGAAAACCTGCGGTATTGAAGATGCATATATTAATATTATTAATAACATCTATGAAAATGCAAGTGCAAAGATTAGGCTGTTTGAAAATACAACACACGTAAAAATTGGAAAGGGAGTGAGACAAGGTGACACCATATCTCCGAAGCTCCTTAATGCCACATTGGAGGGTGTTTTTCAGTCGCTGAGCTGGGAAAACAAGGGGATAAAGATTAATGGAGATTATCTAACCCACCTTCGTTTTGCTGATGACGTAGTCATTTTTGCAACTACCCCATCAGAGCTGCAGAGTATGATCTAGGAACTTGCTGACAAGAGTAAAGAAGTGGGATTAAAAATGAACTTTCAGAAGACAAAAGTGATGTTCAATGCTTTTACAAGAAATGAAGATTTATCGATTGATGGAGAAAAGCTGGAGATAACGGACACGTACGTTTATCTTGGACAGCAGATATCAAGTGAGGGTCACATTGATGAAGAAATTAATCGGCGTACAAAACTTGCCTGGAGAGCTTTTGGAAGAAACAGCATAATTTTCAAGAGCAATATGCCATTATGTCTTAAAAGAAAAGTGTTTGATCAATGCATCCTTCCAGTGCTTACGTATGGTGCAGAGACGTGGACCTTAACTAAAAGAGACATACAAAGGCTGCAGACAACTCAAAGTAGCATGTAGAGGTGCATACTTGGTGTAACCAGGAGAGATAAGAAGAGGAACTCGTGGATCCGAAAAATGACAAGAGTGGAAGACATCATGATCAGAGTTAAATCCCTGAAATGGCAATGGGCTGGACATACTGCCAGAAGGACAGATCATCGATGGACAGCCGAAATTTTAGATTGGATTCCAAGGGACAGGAAAAGACCCAGAAAAAGACCAAATGGGAGATGGGTGGATGAAATTCGAAAGTATGCAGGGGTGATATGGAGGAGACTGGCACAAGACAGACCGTTGTGGAGGAAACTTGGGGAGACCTTCGTCCAGCAGTGGATTGATAATGGTTGACAATGATGATGATGATGATATATATATATATATATACACTTGACCTTACATATATATATATATAATGGTTGACAATGATGATGATGATTATATATACATATACCTGATCTTACATATATATATATATCATCATCATCATCATTGTCAACCATTATCAATCCACTGCTGGACGAAGGTCTCCCCAAGTTTCCTCCACAACGGTCTGTCTTGTGCCAGTCTCCTCCATGTCACCCCTGCATACTTTCGAATTTCATCTACCCATCTCCCATGTGGTCTTCTTCTGGGTCTTTTCCTGTCCCTTGGAATCCAATCTAAAATTTCGGCTGTCCATCGATGATCTGTCCTTCTGGCAGTATGTCCAGCCCATTGCCATTTCAGGGATTTAACTCTGATCATGATGTCTTCCACTCTTGTCATTTTTCGGATCCACGAGTTCCTCTTCTTATCTCTCCTGGTTACACCAAGTATGCACCTCTCCATGCTTCTTTGAGTTGTCTGCAGCCTTTGTATGTCTCTTTTAGTTAAGGTCCACGTCTCTGCACCATACGTATGCACTGGAAGGATGCATTGATCAAACACTTTTCCTTTAAGACATAATGGCATATTGCTCTTGAAAATTATGCTGTTTCTTCCAAAAGCTCTCCAGGCAAGTTTTGTACGCCGATTAATTTCTTCATCAATGTGACCCTCACTTGATATCTGCTGTCCAAGATAAACATACGTATCTGTTATCTCCAGTTTTTCTCCATCAATCGATAAATCTTCATTTCTTGTAATAGCATTGAACATGACTTTTGTCTTCTGAAAGTTCATTTTTAATCCCACTTCTTTACTCTTGTCAGCAAGTTCCTGGATCATACTCTGAAGCTCTGATGGGCTAGTTGCAAAAGTGACTACGTCATCAGCAAAACGAAGGTGGGTTAGATAATCTCTATTAATCTTTATCCCCTTGTTTTCCCAGCTCAGTGACTGAAAAACACCCTCCAATGTGGCATTAAAGAGCTTCGGAGATATGGTGTCACCTTGTCTCACTCCCTTTCCAATTTTTATGTGTGTTGTATTTTCAAACAGCCTAATCTTTGCACTTGCATTTTCATAGATGTTATTAATAATATTAATGTATGCATCTTCAATACCGCAGGTTTTCAGACCCATTGTAACTGCTGATGGTTTCACCGAATCAAAGGCTTTTTCATAATCGATAAAAGCCATGCATAATGGAAGTTCATATTCCCTCGCTCTTTCAATTAGTTCTCTCAGCACATGGATATGATCTATTGTGCTGTAGCCACTCCTGAATCCAGCTTGTTCTCTCGGTTAAGCCATGTCCAGTGTTACCTTCAAGCGGTGCGAAAGAACTTTAGTGAAGATTTTATAAACTACTGATAGGAGGCTGATAGGTCTGTAGTTTCCGAGATCCTCAATGCCACCTTTCTTATGTAGCAGGATCATTGTAGCGGTGTTCCAATCCTCAGGAATCTTTCCTTCATTAAGGCATCGAGTGAAATTTTGGGCGAGTACTGTTTCGATATATATATATATATATATATATGGGATGTAAGGTCAGGTGTAAGGTCAGGTGATGAGTAACATCACAGCCTCTCCTTGACAAATGTCAACCCCGCCTTCTCGTGGTGCATCCTGTTCCCACTAAAGGGGCTCTGACGACCGCAAATAGCGGTATAACTATACCATCGGGATCAGAGGAAATTCTATCCCACACTCACCAACCCGCTTGGCCAGCGTGGTGAGTTATGGCCAAACCCCTCCAAAATGATTCCACAACTTAAATCTTGGCCCTCAGTCTCCGGCAGCTGGAATGTACCTGGCCAAGGCAGCGGCCAGTGCGACATGAAGGCAGAGGGTGCTAAGAATCCCCGGAGGACCGGACTAGGCTGCCATTTGATGCTGACCTTGGCTACCTACAACGGACGCTCCCTATCTTCTGATTCAAGGCTTCTTGAATTGGAAGAGGAACTACAAAGGATCAAGTGGGACATCGTCGGGCTAAGCGAGGTAAGGAGAAAAGGAGAAGATCTCATTGAACTGAAAAGTGGACATCTCTTCTATTATCGTGGGACAGATACTGGCAGAACTAGTGGTGTTGGATTTATAATAAACAAGAAACTGAAGGATAAAGTGGTAGAAGTTGAAAGGTCCTCTGACAGAGCTGCACGACTCGTTATCCAACTATCGAGAAGATACCAGGCTCAGATTATTCAAACTTATGCACCCACCACAAGTCATCCTGAAGAAGAAATTGAAGAATTTTATGAGGAAATTCGTCATCTAAATAATAAAGGTAAGCAGCACTTGAAGGTAATTATGGGAGATTTCGATGCAAAAATAGGGCACCGGCAACAGAATGAAACTTCAGTAGGTAAATTCGGTCACGGCAACAGAAACCAGCGTGGAAATACTCTCGTTCAGTTTGCAGAGGCAGAAGGGTTTTTCATCTTGAATTCCTTTTTCAAGAAAAAGCCACACAGGAAATGGACATGGAGACATTTAATTGGGACGACAAGTGAAATTGATTTTATTATGTGTAACAAAAAATTCGTCATCGAAGACTGCAGTGTGCTAAACAAGTTCAACACAGGTAGTGACCATAGATTGGTGAGATGTAAGATGCACCTCAACACTAAACTGGAACGTTACAAGCTCATAAGACAAACAAAATGTATTGACATAACCAACCTTAAAAAACACCATAATACTTTCAAGTTGGAACTGAAGAACAGATTCTCTGCTTTAGAAGGCCTAACATCGAAAGAAGTGGATATTTCGGAAGTTAACAGAAAAGTAACCAAAGCTCTTATGGAAACAGCAACAAAATTAGCTGGGTCTAAGAACAAGTTGCATGTAAACAAATTATCAGGAAAAACCAAAATGTTGATGCAAAAAAGAAGAGAGATGAGGACAACTAAAGAAGATGTGACTTCCAAAGTGGAATATATAGAGCTATGCAAGACAGCACGAAAAAGTATCACTGAAGACGTAAGGAAATTCAACTGTGAGCTAGTGAGGAAAGCAATTGAAAACAACCAAAGCCTAAAGATAGCAAAGGGACATCTCAGTAAGGGGAAAAAACAGATTATGGCTCTGAGAAAAGAAGATGGTTCTATAACAAGAAATAGAGGCGAAATTTTGACAAGAGTGAAAGATTTCTACTCCAAATTATATGAAAGGGATGATACATGTACTCCAGACATCATGAAAGGTATCAGAGTTCTTCCAGTCCTCCCAGCAGAAGTTGCTCATGCAATCAAGAACATGAAGCGGGGGAAAGCTCCAGGAGAAGATGGAATTACTATAGACATCATACAAGAAGCAAGTGGAGAAATTGAAACAGTACTCGCCCAAATTTTCACTCGATGCCTTAATGAAGGGAAGATTCCTGAGGATTGGAACAATGCTACAATGATCCTGCTACATAAAAAAGGTGACATTGAGGATCTCAGGAACTACAGACCTATCAGCCTCCTATCAGTGGTTTATAAAATCTTCACTAAAGTTCTTTCACACCGCTTGAAGGTAACACTGGACATGGCTCAACCGAGAGAACAAGCTGGATTCAGGAGTGGCTACAGCACAATAGATCATATCCATGTACTGAGAGAACTGATTGAAAGAGCGAGGGAATATGAACTTCCATTGTGCATGGCTTTTATCGATTATGAAAAAGCCTTTGATTCGGTGAAACCATCAGCAGTTACCACGGCTCTGAAATCCTGCGGTATTGAAGATGCATACATTAATATTATTAATAACATCTATGAAAATGCAAGTGCAAAGATTCGGCTGTTTGAAAATACAACACACATAAAAATTGGAAAGGGAGTGAGACAAGGTGACACCATATCTCCGAAGCTCTTTAATGCCACATTGGAAAATGTCTTTCAATCACTGAACTGGGAAAACAAAGGGATAAAGATTAATGGAGATTATCTAACCCACCTTCGTTTTGCTGATGACGTAGTCATTTTTGCAACTACCCCATCAGAGCTGCAGAGTATGATCCAGGAACTTGCTGACAAGAGTAAAGAAGTGGGATTGGAAATGAACTTTCGGGGGACGGAAGTGATGTTCAATGCTTTTACGGGAAGTGAAGATTTATCGATTGATGGAGAAAAGCTGGAGATAACAGATACGTATGTTTATCTTGGACAGCGGATGTCAAGTGGGGGTCACATTGATGGAGAAATTGATCGGCGTGCAAAACTTGCCTGGTGAGCTTTTGGAAGAGACAGCATAGTTTTCAAGAGCAATATGCCATTATGTCTCGAAAGAAAAGTGTTTGATCAATGCATCCTTCCAGTGCTTACGTATGGTGCAGAGACGTGGACCTTAACTAAAAGAGACATACAAAGGCTGCAGACAACTCAAAGTAGCATGGAGAGGTGCATGCTTGGTGTGGCCAGGAGAGATAAGAAGAGGAACTCGTGGATCCGAAAAATGACGAGAGTGGAAGACATCATGATCAGAGTTAAATCCCTGAAATGGCAATGGGCTGGACATACTGCCAGAGGGACAGACCATAGATGGACAGCCGAAATTTTAGATTGGATTCCAGGGGACAGGAAGGGACCCAGAAGGGGACCACATGGGAGATGGGTGGATGAAATTCGTAAATATGCGGGAGTGACATGGAGGATACTGGCACAGGACAGACCGTTGTGGAGGAAACTTGGGGAGACCTTCGTCCAGCAGTGGATTGATAATGGTTGACAATGATGATGATGATGATATATATATATATATATATATATATATATATATATATATATATGTATATGTAAGGTCAGGTGATGCGTAATATCACAGCCTCTCCTTGACAAATGTCAACCCCGCCTTCTCGCAGTGCATCCTGTTCCCACTAAAGGGGCTCTGACGACCCCCAATAGCGGTATACCTATACCATCGGGATTAGAGGAAATGCTATAACACACTCACCAACCCGCTTGGCCAGCGTAGTGAGTTATGGCCAAACCCTCCAAAATGATTTCACAACTTAAATCTTGGCCCTAAGAGCCACTGTGTCACGGGTGCACCGTGAGTACATCGAATCCGGTAAACCCTTCCCTACAAGGGCCAACTGCCGTGGATAACAGCGTGTGGATGAGCGGGGTCATCGTCGGCTAGCTCGCATTGTAACAGCGGATAGACGGGCCACAATGCAAGAAATCACTCGGCAATTTAACGCTGGTGCACAGAAACGTGTAAGCAGCCACACCATCCAGAACCATCTCCTCGCTATGGGGTACAGACGCCATCGTCCCACGAGGGTACCGCTGCTGACCGCACATCACAGGGTGCAAAGATTAGCATGGGCGCAAGAACATCGCCACTGGACCCTAGACGTGTGGGGAAATGTGGCCTGGACTGAAGAGTCGAGATTCACGTTGGTACATGCGGATGGCATGATACGAGTACGGCTCAAACCACATGAAGCGATGGATCCTTGTTGCCAGCAAGGTGCGCTTCAAGTTGGTGGGTGTGGCATTCTCGTCTGGGGACTCTTTACGTGGACTGAAATGGAACCCCTTGTATGTGTGACATCGTCCCTCACTGGTCAACGTTACCGGGATATCTTGGACTACCATTTGCTCCTGTTTGTGCGTCTTCAACATCCCACTGGGGACTTCATCCTGCATCAAGACAATGCACCGTACCATTGCTCCCGAATTGTATCCGAATGGTTGGATGAACACTCCACCGACGTGAACTCGCTTCATTCGCCAGCTAGGTCACCTGACCTCAATCCCATCGAGCGCATCTGGGATGCCACCGAGAAAGATGTTCGAGGCTCTGACCCCCTCCATCAAATCTTCGTTAACTTTGGGAGCTTGTTCAAGGGTCGTGGATCCGTATAGCTTCCCAACGCTTCCGGTGTCTTGTCGAGTCCATGCCGAGACGAACCGCCACCGTCATCTGGGAGAAAGGTGGTGCCACACGTTACTAGACAGGTATGTTTAATTAAATGGCTCTTCAGTGTATATATGTAAGTTGTCAATTTTCAATTTTATACTTTACAAGTTTTGTGCTTTTCTTCAAATCACGATTCAGTAGGAGTATTTGTGTTCAGGAGGTAAAAAAATCTGTTGTGTATTTTTTACTGTTCGCCATTGTCGCTTTTCTTTGTTACCCATAGGGCATTTCAGGATACCCATTACCCATGCTAACCTAACTGCTCATTTTTGTGGTTTATGAGCGAGCAGAGAAATGTCCTTCACACTGCAATACTTATTAAAAAAGGTTCTTATGTTGGATGCTCGATAGGGTTAGAACCTCCTGCACTCGCAGAGATGCAGATCATACTAATCTGAGACTAATTCTTACCCTGAGTTTCTGTCGTTCTGTATAACATCGCTTGAAATATCAGAAAAAATTTAATTATTCTTTCCATTTTTCTGAGTACGGCGCATGCGATTTGTGCTTCTGGTACTCTCGCACTTATGCAGAAGTCATTTGACTTCAGTCGATCCTCGAAGCTATTTATGAGACAGCAAACAACAAACAGATATCTGAACTAACGTTTATGTTTCAGCTTAGCATTCAGAAAGATTCACTTCCAAAAACTGAAAAAAGTCAGAAAGCCCTCGCGAAATCTGTTCAACTTTTTTGTGGAGTAATTAACTGCCGAAGGTTTTCGTTGTGCATGCTCCTTCTGCTGAATTATTTTCCTCTGTCCAGCAAAGAACGCCACGGTTTTCCTTAAGTGTTTATCACTGATGTATTGACGTTTGCGAGCATCTAGCTCAGATTTCGCCAGAATACGTGTGCTATGCAATAATTTAATTCAGTAATTTTAACAATAAGTATTATCAGTTGAATTCAAGCCCTTTTGGTTCAGGATTTGGAGAACATTTTGTTTAAGTAGGGAAGAAGAGGATGGAATTACACCGAGGCTCCAGAAAGACTGGGGAGGGCGCTACCATTTCCATTGATTCTAGTACAAAACACCGACACGTCATAGCACCGACAATCAAAACACCGACAAATCATAACACTGACAAATCATAACACTGGCAAATCATAAAACCGACAGTTCGAAACACCGACAGTTCAAAACATCTCCAATCCTAACACCGGCAATTATATGGCTTAACATGCTGGCCTTTTTAGATTTGAAGTTACAAGCTTAATATTTGGTATATGTAAATGAGTAATAGAGTATAACAACGGGAGTACCCCATACCAATCCTTAGGTGCTCAAAAGGCCTATGGGCTTCAGGCCTTTTTAGCAGATTTGAAGTTAAAGATGTACTATTTGGTACATGTAAATCACTAACTGAAACTAATAACGGTAATAATATTCATCAATCCTGAAGTGCATACATGGCCTATCGGCCGCAATTCAGATTGTGCAGTGAAAGTGTTAACGGCGAATTTCACTGCAATATAATATTATAAGCGGTAAACACTATAATTCGTGCATAAATACTAGTATTAAAAGAAATCCATCTTGTTGCACGATGATATTTATTCAGCTAAAAAACGAAATCTATGTACAGGTTAAAAAACATGAGCACTTTCGGTGTCACAGTGACACACCTTCATCAGATGTGATTTCCATCATGTGGTTACATGCTGGTCTTAAATACGTGGAGCAGATGCATCATGGGAAAGGTGATGTCAGTATCACATAATATACCAGATAACAAGACAGTCAAAAAAGCATAATTAACCAACGAAAATTACTCAACAGAAACAATAGTTATTGTGCTGTTCTCCCTAATCAGATTGCTCCAGGGTTCAGGTAAAACACAAGGATAATAGTCATTACAGCAACGTGTATTATAAGCTGAAATATAGAGGCTTTCTGTAAATAACAAGGAATAAACAGAGTTAGGTGTGTTTATGATCTTAGCGTTGTCCCAATCTGGGATGGAATTTCCAGCACTTACAGTTCTTACAAAAGAGGTGCTTTGGTGATTCATTTTTAAATTATATCTGTGTTCATTTAATCTCAAATCCAAACTTCTTTTGATTGAGTCCACATAATGATTATTTAGTTCACCAGAAGTAGTGTTGAGCATAGGAATAACATACACACCCCATTTTTTCCCTTTGTTAATTTTGTCCCGATCGTTGCGGATAATGGAATATAGTTGCATGATCGTATTCCAAATTGTATTTTATGACGGGAGAATATGTTGGTGAGCAGATTTATAATATGTGGATTGAAATCAACAGATTCAACGTACTCTTTAGGCACTTGTTCACTAATTAAAGCAGTTGACATAGCAAACCGTACTTTAATGTGCACCCCTTAACAACGTCGCCCGGATAACCATGTTTTTAGCAAAGGATGATATCCATATCCATTGTAGTTCTTGAGCTCTGGCAAGACGGCTAGAAGAATGTGAATATGCTCTTCTAAATAGGAAGTGCAGAGCAGAAATTTTATGCTGAAAAGTGTGGGCAGAATTGTACGGAATTAGAGTGGGTGTGTAAGTGGGTTTTCGATAAACGGCAAAAGACAGGGAATTATCAGAAGGGTTAGGAGTAATTTGAAAATCTTGATAAGGTAAAACAAAATTATGTTCAAGTTCTATCGTGAGTTTGATTGAGGGGTATTGAGAAGACATAGCGTTGGCAAACTGATGTAACTCATTTATGGTATATAGCCAAACTACCAAGATGTCGTCAACGTAACGGATATAGAAACTAGGTTTTTGTGGGAATTCTTGTATGACTTTATTTTCAATGTGCTGAAGAAGAATTTCTGCTAAGACTGCAGATAAATGTGAACCCATGGCTGTCCCATCAGTTTGTTGATAAAAAATGTTCTGAAATTTGAAAAATGAACGCCTTTTAATTAGATGAAGAGCATTCATTATGAAAGAAATATCATTAGCAAAAATGTTAGAATCAATGAGTAAAGCCTGAATTAACTGAACTGTAGCTTCCATAGGTACATTCGTGTATAACGAAACTACATCTAGGGACGCCAAAAAATAAGAAGTTGGTAGTGGTTGAATTAACTTTAACTTATCAATAGCTTGTGTGGTACTCTTTATTGAGTAGGAAGAATTCACGGTAAATTTGGTGAGATAACTTGCCAAAGCTTTTTCCAAAGGTTGGGTGGGGGCAATGTAACCTGACCCAAGAGGGCGAATAGGGTACATTCCTTATATAGTTTTAATCTACTAAATAAATCAGGTACATGGCAACCGGGGGTGGATTTCAGAACACACCAGTTCAGTATTTCGACACCCATATGCTTGCTTGCAGCCTTGCTGGCAGTTACACGATATCATATTCATAAGTTCTGATGGCGCTGGTTCCAAATGAGTTCGCACTACTCTGAAAATGCCATCATGAAATACCCATCCCCATTTAGTTGGATTTAGTTTATGTCCAAGGCAACGCTGAACCTGCTTGTACAGCCTGAAAGGATGTCGTTCGGCAGCAGCTGTTGTTGGTGGAAGACTGACAAGCTGGAAATTTGATTTCACAGATATTTTTGCAATTGACCTATTATATTCAAAGTATCTATGTTCATCAAGGGTTAGGTTTGTTGGTGCACCATACAGGCTAAGTATAAATCGCTCTCCTACCTTTGCTATTTCATGTTTACTGGCTCCAGTTTTCCAGAATGTTTCGGCAACCTCTTGGAGATGTTTGTTCTTCTGAACGAGTTGGAACGCTTTCTCTTTCCTTTCTGATAAAATGCTGATGTGGTATCAGACCCACTTACAGCGTGTGCAAATAGTAAAAACTTGCGGCTATCTCCTAGATGCTCAATAAGCTTTAGGCTGTTGAGTGCAACGGTCGGCGTTTTCCCACTGCCAGTTTTCATAAATTGGATGTTACTTTTATCTCTTGTGGCTGTTGTCATCAAAATGAGAAGGTCAGTATCTTGCCCAACAATGGTAACAGAATTCCCTTGTGCAAGTTTCAAAGCAACATACACTGACGGAAAAAAATCCCGACACCAAGAAGGGGTTGTGTTAGATAAACGACAGTTGGTAGGCGGTGAGATTACATCTGTAAGATGACGTCTATGCAAATTTCGCGCTCGGCGCATACGTGTGGCGCTAGTAGCGCCCCTCGGAACATGCAAAGCAGGTTTGCTGTAAATGCGCGCTGTAACGTTCGTGAGCGTTAGTTATCGTTGAGATTCGACGTAGGGTGTTGATGTTAGTAAAGAATGCCTTTAAGAAGACGAAGAAGCCATTATCAACAGCTCACGGAGTTTGAACGAGGTCGTGTAATAGGGCTACGAGAAGGTGGATTTTCTTTCCGCAATATTCCAGGACGACTTGGCAGGAATGTAGTCACTGTGCATGATTGTTGGCAGCGGTGGTCAAGGGCAGGTACTGCCTCAAGAAGACCGGGTTCTGACCGGCCACGTGGCACTACTGAGAGGGAAGACCGCCTTGTACGGCGTATGGCCGTGGCTCATCGTACCGCGTCTGCGGCAGCAATTCGAGCTGCAGTTGCCACCACAGTGACACAACGAACTGTTACAAATCGGTTACTTGAAGAACAGCTCCGATCCAGACGCCCTGTAGCGTGCATTCCACTTACTCCAAACCACTGCCGTTTGCGATGTCAGTGGTGTCAAGCTAGAGCTCATTGGAGGACGGAGTGGAGATCTGTTGTGTTTTCTGGTGAAAGCCGGTTCTGCCTGGGTGCCAGTGATGGCAGTGTGTTGGTTAGAAGGAGGCCAGGTGAGCGCCTGCAACCAACCAGTCTGCGGCCGAGACACACTGGAGCTACACCTAGAGTTATGGTCTTGGGAGCAATTTTCTATGACAGCAGGAGCACTCTCGTGGTTATCCCACGCACCCTGACGGCACAGTTGTACCTCGGTCTGGTGATTAAACCTGTTGTGCTGCCATTCATGAACAGCATTCCAGGGGGTGTTTTTCAACAGGATAACGCTCGCCCGCATACCGCTGTTGTAACCCAACATGCTCTACAGAGTGTCGACATGTTGCCGTGGCCTGCTAAATCACCAGATCTTTCACCAATCGAGCACGTATGGGACATCATTGGACGACAACTCCAGCGTCACCTCCAAGCAGCATTAACCGTCCCTGTATTGACCGACCAAGTGCAACAGGCATGGAACTCCATCCCACAAACTGACATCCAGCACCTGTACGACACACTGCATGAACGTTTGCGTGCTTGCATTCAACATTCTGGCGGTTACACCGGTTATTAATGTACCAGCATTTCACATTTAAAATGGCTCTTCTCGCGCTTACAATAAGCTGTGATCTTGAAACCTTAATCGATTAAATATGTTACCTATACAAATGTATTGCCGCCATTCCATTCCTTTACAACTATTTTTTCGTGGTGTTGGGATTTTTTTCCGTCAGTGTATATAATTCCCGTGTCTGCATCATCTTTTGCTTGAAATGCAGTAATACCGTTGACCGCAAATTGTTGCAGTAAGGCAATTAGTAGTCTGTTTTTGTTTCGAGGATTAGCGAGGAAATCTTCTTGTGCAGTAGTAACTATCTTGTTCGGCTCCACAATAATATCTGCAGATGTCCTCTTGGATGTTCTACGTCTTTGCTCAGAGCCCTTGGTAGTAGGTGTGTCTGGGTAACCATCAAATACAATTGTAGCATTCTTATAATGTTTAACGGCATGTGTTGTGTATGATTCCAGAAGGTTCTTGGAAGTTGTGGGCTTTGGTCAAATGAACTTATGAAGCAAATAACCTCCATTTATGACATATTCGGTATCGGGTGGAACCTCCTCGAGTTCCGATGATGCTGGTTCCAATAAGGAAGCTAGCGATGATTTCTTTGCTTTCCGCATTGACACGCCATCAAACAGAGATGGCGGTGTTGGAGCTAGTTCATATCTGAAGTATGATTCAAGTTGCGCTGACGCTTTGCTTACGTATATGATTCTGTTGAACAGCTGTTGAGAGTTGACTACGAATGTCTCGTGTCTGATTTTCACAGAATTTGTCATTGCACCTAGCGGTGTCACTTTGTCTTTTCTTGGCAACTTCATATCAAAGAAAGCTTGTGCCAACATTTGTTTCATATTAACGACTCCGACCTCAACAGGTGCATCACAGTTCACTGTTTTATCTGCTACAAATCCTGTAGAGATGCATACCAACTTTTCTGTCCCATACTCCAGTAGATTATGCTGTTGAAACCAGTCAGTAAATAGTTAGAGATATCTCTTATCTTTAATTTGCTGCCCTCCTCCGAGCTCCACATGCTGTTCTTAGGTGCTCATGGAAACTCCACAGAACTCTTGAACGACTTCGATTACTTCAACACATGCAGGAGCTGAAGATATCCATGTTTCCATTGTATGTTTATGGATTCCACGGCCGTGTGCTAACCCACCAATTGTTTTCAATAATCTCATTAGTACTTGTTCAATGCATATGTCACTCCATACGCCAGACCAGAATCTTCCTGTACGTCTGAGAGTGAAGAACCCTTTACTGGTGAATTTCTCATAATCCGCTGCAGATAGTTTTGTGTACAGTTCGGTCATTTGTTGGACAAAATAGTGAGCGGATTTGGCATACAAAGAATGCCCTGCGGCATGGAAGTGTGGTAGCAACAACAGTGCATAGATGATGATCCCAGTCACCGGTTCTTTCAGCTCTGATGAACTGCAACACGAGATTGATTTGTTGAATGTAATGCATCCAGAGTTTACAGTTACGGCTGTGCTTTTTCAGGTCTTCCACGGTATGTTTGAAGATGTCAGTCAAGTGTTCTATGGTACCAGATGTACATACTTCATCTACTGCAGTCTGATTTGTGAATACGTCTTCGTAAAACGTCTTAATATCCGATGATATGCACTGATTCATGTCAGGCTGCGTATGTATCAGCATCTTTGTTAGGCTTGGTATATCAACAGGTGAGCTTCTACAGATCTTCCATATGCATGGCCGGAAACCATGGATGGTATGGCGGATTTTCCGTACACAATTGCCCATAATTCTTCAATTCCGCTCCCAGCCATTATATTGCCCATCGCTCCCAATTAGGACATCAACAGATGAAATCCTCCTAGGCGTAACACAATTGAAGACCTCGCAGAACTGTAAGATGATGTGATTATCTCTGATGCTTTGATGAACAGTGGTTGATCAAACGTGACTACACACGGAATCAGGTGTGACGTGCCTGCTCAGCAGGAGGCACACGACATAAAGGCAGATGGCAGCGATAACGAACGTCCGCGTAGCTCAATTGGTAGAGCGACTTATTCCGGAATGAGGGGACCCGGGTTGGAGCCCCGGCGTGGACAAAAATGACGGAGAAATTTACTTCGTTATGCAGGTTTTTCTTACATAGTTCAGCTGCAAAGTGCAGTGCGGAATTTATCGTTGTCATATTTCCCGGTTTCAGATAGATGAATGAAAGTGCCAAAATGCGACTAGTTTCGTAGGATCTTGTTTCTTCCATGCTTGTTTGCATGCCATTCCAGTTGGGATAATATTATTCAGCACTAATGGACCCAAGTAGCCACAGCTTACCATCTAGATGACACGCTTGCTTCACTGCCAGGTCTACGGTTTCCTCACTTAACTTCAAATCTTTAATGACAATCTTCCTCAGTCCTGGAACTTGAGGCTTCACGTATGAAATAAGACGAATTTGATTTGCACATCTCGTTGATATAGCGCTCCTGGTCGTCACTATTTATTGAAATGTTCGTCGATACAGAAGATGATGAGGTAACGCACATTATTCCACCCATTGCATGAAATGTTTCCAAGCCATCCAGTGTCCTCACGTTGACATCGGCATTGCCAAACACGAACTGGGTAAATGCATCGTCCTTGGTGTCTGGTTTTGCTCCTAAAAGTGCGGAATTCTGGTAATTAACGGGCCTCGTTATAGGGTGCACAGAATCACATAGCTGATAGAACGTCGATGAGATATCTCGAACCGTAACGTCTATGCAAGTAAACAGATGTGCTAACTTGGAGAGGTGAGATGAAAGATCGTGGCCTGCATGCAGCAATCAATGCATGATTAATCACAGCTTGTTTGCATTTGATCGAGTTTTTTTTTTTAATTTACAGTTTCCGTGAACAGTTTAGGGTTTCTGGAACAAGATTGGGTGACCCTATCTTCATTTCTTCCGCACTTGCGTACTTAACACAGTCATACACCTAAGATTGAATGTCTTCCCTTATGATGGCTTTAGCGGCTTTAAATATTTTTTTCTCATCCTCAAACTCCAATGTTCTCTCAGCGTACCACTGATCTGTCAATATTTTGTCGGTAGTTTCTCGAAGGGTTACTACGTTTTTTACCATCATTTTCCATAATGATGATTCTTGATTTATAATGTGCCTGTAACCTCCTTTTTAGATGCTTTTCTGTGTACGTCGAAGCAAAAACAGAGAACTGCTTCATCATTTATTTTAGTTCACAGAGCGTGTGCTAGCATTCATAATCGTTATCTAAATGTCAGCACAGCTCCTTGAAGGCTACGAAATTTGAAGAGCCTTGTGGCGTCTAACAGATGCTTTACTTGATTTATCGGAGAACTCGGTGTAACAGTCATGATGGTTGCGACCTTCTGCTGCGCCAAGTTAACTTACAGTTTCAACATGTGAACGGACAGCATCTCCCCATTCATCCCGTCGTCTATCATCGTTGTCCAGGATGGTATCTTTAATATTGATAGTAGCAACGGAGTGAACACTTTGTCCTGAGCTGTGGGGTAGTGCAGGGTTCATTTTTGCTTCTTTTTAGCAAAATAGGCAATGCATCTTAAAATCAAATGCTTCAACAGATGACAGTAGTTTAGGCTCTCTCCACTGATGATTCTTTTATGGCCCTAGCTTTAACTGCAGATGCAATACTGCTGGTTCGGTTGTAACTATTTTTCAGTTGTCCTCGCATCTTTGATTTCTGCATGAATGTTGTCGTCACGTTGTCTGTTGGCCTCAGTAATAGTGTGCAACCCCTTTCTCACTGTCACTACCTCGCCACTTTCCAAGCTTTCTCTGCAGTGTTTACATTTATTCCTCTAGAACGATTAATGCATTTAAGAATGAGAATATCATGAATTAACAGATTTAAACTTGATTTTGCATCAAAATTAGCCGTAAGTAAGTTATTGGTCAAATGTAAACTATGAATAAAAAATACAAGTAAAATCATAATAAAATGAGTCAAAATATGACAAATTATACATTAACATGAAGCAAATACAAAGAGGTTAGCCTCACAACTAGTGACCCGTACCATTAGTAGAAGTTCATCTCCGCTGCTGGCGGAGGCCCCGGCACGCGCCATATGAACGTTCAGTTCGCGTTCACTCGCTGCAAGTACTGGTGTGTGGAAGTGAACCGGCGAGTCGATACGTAGATAAGCCTGGTGCCCGCCCGGTATGTATCCTAACATCTCTCGGCACTCCAGCGGCACGAAACGTCTAACTCACGCATCGGACGTTCTACGCCTAAACACAGGACTCGTCAACTTTTTTGCAGTGCCACAAACTACACGTAAACACTGGACATTGCCAAAATTTGACGAAATTTCTCACCTACACCGATACATCGGACTTTGCCGAAATTTCAGGTTTCCGATGTTTCTGCATTAAAACACTCGCACACTCTACACCTAACACTGGACTTCGCCAAAATTTGGCGAAATTTATCACTTTTCTCACTATAAACGTCATCTTCGAATGCGATTTCACATGCAATCTTTCACACGAGCCGCTCGGATTTTTTCTCATGGGAATCAGTGTGTAAGAAATATCTGCCGCAAACCAGTTCCAACCGGCTGCTAATTATTCGAACGCGAGGTGAAACAAATTTATTTAATTTGATCAAGCATTGTATTTAGTGTTATTTCTTACTCAGAAATTTTCGTTTTTCCAGACTTGTGTTTGGACCCACACGTATTTCTTCGAATTGTCTCTTCCTTTTCATAGATCTGGATAGAATAATTTCTATAATTCATTTCTTAAAGGAGAAACTTAGTTATATGGAAAAAACATCAATGTTTTCATCGAAAAATCAAAAATTTACACTAATGACGCCGAATAATGGATCTTCCGTTAATGAGTAACCACCGATGTTAAACACTGATGTTTTTCACAGATAGCTTCCCACAGTCTATTCATATTACACTTGCGTCCTTCAAGAGACGCAAGTGTAATATGGCAAATTTCTGCTTCCTGAGGAGACGTTTACTTCCTTATCTGTGAAAGCGCAAACGATGTAGACAGCGTTTCCTGTCTCCTGCCTGATGTGGTTGCACAAACACTGCACTTTTCATTTCCGTTCCAAAGCTCTATCGTGGACTGTCTGCCATGAAACCTCATTCCCGAGAAACCTTTTTTTAACTGTAATAAATTTTGTCTGGATAATCACTGTATTGAAGGAATTATGCCTGAAACTTGTGAATTAATACCATCACATAAAGGAGGGACTGTAAAAGGGCATCTCTATTTAAAAGAACGTAAACGCAATGACCTCGTTCTACTGGATTTGGGGTGAGAAACAGAAAGTATATACAAAGGGAGAAACAGTTTTCTGTGATGCTGAGCACCATTTGAAAGTCACCACGGAACACACCTATGCACGAGATGTCCTGAAATCTTAACTGGAGAAAAAATGTCAGAAGTAAAAGAAAATGCTCGCTCATCTAACGATTTACCAATTCAGCTGGTTCAGGGAATAATCACGACGGTGAGTTTAGTCACTTCCCAAAGCATGCCAGGCAGGGACTGGGCCGCCGGGATGCCTGAAGAATTTCCGGTGGTGTGTATATATATAATACTACTTTTTGGGAGATCTCCCGGAGTATATACATATAATATTTTTTTTTACGCAGTACATATACCCTTCAAACAATATCGCCCTGCTCACAATTTCTTCAATAAATACGGCTATATTAAGTTAACAGCTTGGGAGATATCAAACTCTGTATATCTCTCAAGCTGTATTAAAGAGCTTGGGATATCCCAAGTTCCTTATGGAACAGGCTGGATAGGTTTTTTACTGGAATTAATTTAAACAAGAACAAGTTTTGGTTCATACTCATCCCCATACTCTGTAGATTAGCATACTAAAAATCTACATTCATGGCTTTGCGCCAACGGCCGCCATATTGAAAAATATAGGTCAAAAAACCGGGGTTTTTTTTAATGTCTCATGAACGAGTGATCGTATCAAAGAAAGTTTCAAATGAAAAATATTCCTCATAAAATTCTCTAAAAAAAAGGTTATTAATTTGCTTGGAACCGTGAATCGTTTAGCGAAATCACGTGGTGACGTCACGGCAATTAGTTTCATGAAACCACGCAGTGACACCGTTCTAGTAGCATTGCATGTTGTAAAAAAAAAGGGCTTAATGAGAGCAGAACATTGAAAACATATATTTATTTAAACTGGAAATGAATTTAAAGAAAATTACCAGTTAAATGGCACTTGATTCTAAACATGTTAGTACAAATATAAAAAGAAATATTTTACTGTGTTTATTTGGAATGCAGGGTTATTTAAATGTTATCTTCATGACCGCTTTCACAGTCCACATTTTCTGTTATGTTTGTACGATTTTTACCACTGTACAGGATTCCATACTGTCTGCATTTGCAGTTCCTGGAACATGGATCAACTGTGGAAGTCTTACAAGTATACCTGATCAGTTTAAGTAAGACTTCAGGAGCTGGTGGTAGATTTGTTGTTATAGTGTGGAGTTTTCTACCAAAAAATTTCCATCCAAGGATTGCTGGGTTAAAAATATCAATATTAAGTGTTTTTTATATTGTGCATTGATAATGAACTCGAAGCAGGTGATACTTTGCTGCATTTTCAGTTGGTGGTAGACAAGTAAATTCAAATTCGTTCTTTCCTACACAGATTTTCTTCAAATAAGTTGTATAACGCAGAGAGCCTAATGAGTGTTTTTCGGGGTCCCCTCCATACACTGGATACATCTCCTGTAAGGATATCTTGCTGGCCAAACTTGCAGCTCCATTCATATAATGATTCATCTGTACAGATTTTACGGAAAACTGCCATTTTACCTTTTCCAAAGAGAGAGCTTGTTGAAACACAGCTTGTCAAGACATGCGTAAAAAGCAGAATAGCACAGATGTTTTCACGGAGGTGAAACTTCATGTCAACAACATTACGTGTTTTACCACCACTTTGGAATGACTGCATGACAATATTTTACTTTGCATGGTGTAGAAGCATCATCAGAATATCTGTGCCATCAGCCACAACCATCACATGTCTTTTCTTCGAATGTTCTAAAGCTGTTTTTTTTTATTGGAGGTTTAACGACCACCATGAGCAACTCAGTGGGCTATAAGCAGTCGCCAGTTCCTAATTTAGGGCCACTGGTTCCAGGAAAGGGAGAGAACTAGAGCCGTAGGACAAACGCAACATCCATGCCTGATCGGGATTCGAACCCGGACCCATTTCGGACGAATACTCAGAAGCCATCACTTAGACTACTACGCCACCGGGGCGGCAGAGCTGTTTTGACTATCTTTGTATCAAAATCGGAATTTCGAAGATGACATCATGGTTCACTTTTTGAAGTTCACTTTCTAGCATATGTATAAAATTTTGTTTTTTCTCCTTGCACCCCAAAATGGTTCCTATTTTGTTACTACTGGTGTATTTTGGTCAAAACAAATGGTAACAGAAGATTGTTTTGTGCACCTTTCCTGTTCCATGTATTTTGTGCTAGAGGCCGTTTACCCGTCAAACACAACTGTAACCTTGCCGTAGTGCTTTTCTATGTGGCGTTTGAATTCTGAATGATGTCACCAAAAGCTCCAGTTGAAGGCAAACTTAGATTTTGAATAAGTGCTCCACCATCAAGGGCATAGTATGTTTCATTGAATTTACTGCTGAGAGTAACATTATTTGGTACCATGCCATACAAATGGCTTGCCAGAACAAATTTGTCACTTTTTCGCATTTTCTCTTTCAGATGATCAAACAAAGATGTCGGCCATGTGCTAAGTTCATATTTGAAGTTATCACTAGAATTTTCAGGGTCTGGATTCAAGGATAAACAAACTAGCAGTGTTTGAGTCATTAAGCGTAGATCGATATAAACTTCCTTTTCCACAATCACAGTACCTTTTCTTAGCACCTTCATAGTTACAGCTTGGGCATTTTTCTTCAAGTTCACTTCACTGAGACATTTTCCATCCAGTCCTTCCCGAATTCCCCAGCCAATGTGTTCTGCGTCGTCTGCAGTCACCTTACCTTCACTATACATTTGACCATTTACTATGTTCCTTAACTGAAGAAGGTTTGTTTCAAATGGGTTGTGCAGCTTTAGAAACTGTATTACCTTCATAGTATGTTCTCATGACATTCTTGCAAAAGAAAGTTCCACATGTTTGTGTTTAAATCGGTGACCGTCTGTCAAAGTGTTTATTGCCATGGTGGCAGCACTGCAAGCAAGCTGACTTAGAATCCATGAAGCCCTTTGACTATCCATCATTCCTTTTCTACGCGTCATCCCAGATCGACCTTTTGCTGACTTCATAAGTGTCTGTTCAATGACCATGTCACTCCATATACCAGCCCATCGTCTATCATATCGCCGTATCGTGAAATATCCTTCGTGGAACCTTGCATATACTTTTGGATGAATGTTTTTCAAATTTCTCATTTGCTGTAGATATACCCGTGCACATTTTGCATAGTTATTATGTCCAGGGCTTGCAAAAAAGGGCAACATATGTTTAATCGCAGTAAGATGCATTTCGGAATTCCCTGTTCTTTCTGCCCAAATGAATGTTTTTTTTAATATCCATCATTTTCAAATACATTAGCCATAATTTTGCAGTCCAGATTTGACTACTAAGTTCATTCTTCTCCTTGTTCAGGTTTTCACTAAGATGTTTCAGGACAGATGAGCTCATTGCAACTTCAACTGTTATCTTTTTTTCAAGCACATTGTCAAACAGCTGCACCAGTTCAAAAGCATTTTGGTGACTCATATCAGTGGTTTCCAATTTTTCATCAGTTTCATTTAGCATTTTGGTTGAATATAGTTCACAGTTCAAGTCGGTATCTTAAACATCAGCAACGATCAGTGCTTGAAGTGCACCAGATACTATCATATGGCCCCGTAATGCCCTTGAGTGTTCTTTCCCTGACGATAGGTGTGGTACTGTGTTCTCTGCATACACAAGTTGTAACACCTCTTCCAGGCCAGAACCAGTGATTACCACTGCTACTGAGCCTAAGAAAGACATTATAGTGTGGAAGCCTCCTAAACGGATGACAATGTTAGCAAACTCATGAGGTACAGAATTAACAACTTGTACAGTTTTGATGTAAAGGCACTGATCAAAGGTTATTATAGGAACATCTATTTTTATGCGTTTTGTTTCAGCACAAACAAAATGTAAAGTAGTATAAATGCAGCTGTAGTTTGTAGGTTTCATGTCAATCATAGGAATGAAGTTAACTGATGCTGGTCCTGTGTGATCTTCAACTACAACACTTTGCAGGTAACCAGACCATCCAGGACGAGGGTTTTTCAATAAATAATCTGCTTCTATTCCATAGAAGATAGGCTGGTTGTCACTGAAAGTACTAGTCACAACCTTTTTTAAAAAAATGTTTCTCAAACCTTTATTTTCAGACTGATAGAAATGGAATGGTATCTGTGCTCTAGCAACGATAACCGCGGCTTTAACCCGTGATTGTAAACGCTGAACTTTTAATTCTTCTGTGGGCAGATTTTGTTTTTGTTCTGTTGAACGCATTATTATTTCCATGAAATGTATCATGTCCATCTATAGTAGCAATGTTTTGATCAACATTATCTGCTACACACTGTCAAAAACTTACAAGTTCAACAGAAACAGTCACATTCTCGCTCATTACAGAAGACTTCACATAATGTTGAACTTCCTCATATGATACACTGAAACCAAATTTATGAAGTTCATCAACGATTGTTCGAGAACCAAAATGAATTACTATGTATTTAAAACATTTTAAAAGGAATATTTTTCATTTAAACTTGTTTTTGATACGATCACTCGTTCATGAGATATTTGGAAAAAACTGTTCTTTGGCCGCCATTTTCCAATATGGTGGCCTTGGCGTAAAGGTATGAATGTAGATTTTTTGTGTGTTCTCTACAGGGTATGGGAATAAATATAAACCAAAAATAGTTTTTGTTTAAACTAATTCCAGCAAAAGGCAATTTTTTTCCTATCCTGCCTGTACCATTAATGTCACATTGCAAAATGTCTTTCTATCGTCTGAACTGCAAAAACAAATTGATAAGGTTAATGGAGACTACTTAATTCACCTTCGTTTTGCTGATGACGCAGTCATTTTGCAACTACCCCTTCAGAGTTGCAGAGAATGATCCAAGAACTTCTTGACAAGAGTGAAGAAGTGAGATTAAAAATGAACTTTCAGAAGACAAAAGTGATGTACAATGCTTTTACAAGAAACGAAGATTTATAGATTGATGGAGAAAAGCTTGAAACAACCGATACCTACATTTATCTTGGGCAGCAGATATCAAGTGAGGGTCACATTGATGATGAAATTAATCGGCGTGAAAAACTTGGATGGACAACTTTTGGAAGAAACAGTACAATTTTTAACAGCAGTATGCCATTATGTCTTAAAAGGAACGTGTTTAATCAATGCATGCTGCCAGTGCTTACGTTTGGAGCCGAGGCATGGACCTTAACTAAAAAAGACATAGAAAGGCTGCAGACAACCCAAAGAAGCATGGAGAGATACACGCGTTGTGTAACCAAGAAAGACAAGAAGAGGAACTTTTGGATAAGGAAAATGGCAGGAGTGGAAGACATCATGACCAGAGTGAAATCATGGAAATGGCAATGTTTTTTTTTTTTTTTTTTGGTTTTGGTAGCTGGGTACCGAAGCTGTACCCAGTTTATTGCGATAATAGGATTACAAACATAGGAGATCTCACTGAATATTACAGTACAAAAAATATAAGGAGGAAAATGCAGGTATATCCACAATGCAGTACAAACTGGAGAGCAAACATAAAGAGCATATTACTACCATGGCGCAATAATATCGGTATCAACACAGCCGGAATCAATTGGATAGTACCATCGCTAGAGAACACCTCAGCGTGAAAGATAAACAAATAAGAGGTCAAACCATAACATCAGGGAGCCGACAGTATGAAGCAATATCAGCAAAACATCAATTTGCACATTTAATAAATATACGATGCACACAAATAAGGAATAGCGTATCGGCATATCATTCGATACGAAGTAACACATGCACAACATTATGAGCAGATGTACAAGAGTATGATAAATCACCAATCGAGTGGAACATAACGACTGTCAAAATGTAAGGCACAGTACAGGAATACACCAACTACATTATGAGAACGAAGTCAATAAGTGTAGCACTAATATAAACCCCGACGGAGGAAAACACTAGTACTGTACATCAAGGACCTACAATGAGGACAAAAGAAAAACACAAGACACATTAACAAAACTAGAAAACAATATTGCAATACGGGAAGGATAACATGAAGGGAACAGTACACAATTAGCGAAACATTAGATGAAGAAACGCGAAACCAGAAAATTTCAGGCGACCACAAGGTGAAAAATGTCGCCGGAGAGAACTAAAAGTTTTGGGTTGGGAAGGGGCGCTACAGTTCATCGGCCTTAGGAAGTAAGGTATCACAAAACTGTTTCTTAGCGAGGTCCTTCAAAGAGAAGAGACCGCGAGTGTATCGTGTCATGAATACCTGATACCTAGGATTTGTGAAATTCAAAAACTTGAAAAATGACACATAAGCTTCAAATTGCATCACCGCTACACACAGATCAGGATCAGGTGAGTAGAGAAATTCTGCAATATAGACAACCGTAAGAGCAGATTGGTGAAGGGCGTAAGAGTTGCTGTCTGGATAATGTCCCAGGAACCAGAGAAAACTTATCAATGGCCTGTGTAACATCATCACCTGAGAGAGGATTGACAGAACCAGAACGGCCATCCACACTGTTCAAAGAGTCATCAGGCGGACAAACATCTGAACCGGAAACATCGGGGACGCTAAATGAAGCCACAGAATGAGTCAGAAAGATGCTTTACCTTTTTCTGTTTCGCAGAGCCTTTGAAAGTTCCAGTCCGTTTCGAAGACGAAGTTGAGGAGAATGAATCTATTGGCGGATCTGAAAGAACACCCGAAACGGGAGACGAGAACACAAGTTGCGCTGCATAATCAGTACGTTCCCGATCAGCATCGGTGGACACTGGAACATCAGTCGAGGCAACAGGAAGACGCGGCAATAGGGGAACAGGTGTCATGGTCGTAGTTGGAGTTCTGATATGCGAGAGACACCGAGGAAAGCCAGTCGGTCGGAGTGCAAGAGCGCCACTTGACACATCCGAGTCGGAACACTCCGCCGGAGACGCATCAATAGTGGAAGACATCTCTGCTAACCCAGAAGCAGGATGCACTATCTTACGGTGCGGAAGAGGAGGAAAGGAATAATTTTCCTTGACTGGAAGGTGCATCTGACTGAAAGTAGGAGAGGTTGGGTCAGGCAAAACACTGGTAAAGGGGATGGTTGAAAGACCAAGGTGATCGACATTGGGATGCGAGCTGGAAGAAAGACCACGGCGTATGCGCCCACAGGAGGCAGTGCTATGATCCTGTGTAAGGCAATCAGTACAATAGTGAGTAGTGAAAACTTTGAAACTGTACGTGGTTGAGCCAATTTCAACAGTAGCTTCTGTAGGGCAATCCGCCAAGGCGTTCTCAGAAGGAAAGACGACCAATAACTGACGGCGAGGTGCTGTAGCATATGCAAATTGAGTTTCGCGTGGAGCGTCAGAAAGGCGACGGACCTTGCCAACCATTTTACAAGCATGATTGACAAGTAGAGTAAGCGCCGTATCAGGCACTTCCTGTGGAACAGGATAGAGCGTGATTTTCACCGGACGCTTGGAAAGAGGCGAAGGGATGAGAAGATTTGTCCCAATTGAAAGTTCGTGTGCAAGAAAAAAGCCAGAATCCGCTTTGCGCTGGAACTGCACTGAGATACCCCGAGGCATACGAAAAATTCCGGCAATAGACGCGAACGATACATGACCTGAGGGGGCTTCCATGTAGCGTGGCAAAGGAGTATTCGGTAAGACATGAAAGAACACACCTTTATCCATCAGATTATAGAACTCCCGGCCAATACGCGAATTTGCATAGCCGTCCCGGTGGCGCAGTGGTCTAAGCGATGGTTTCTGATTGTTCGTCCGTGAGGGGTCCGGGTACGGATCCCGATGAGGCATTGATGTTGTGTTTGTTTTACGGCACTGGCTCTCTCCCTTCCCTAGAATCAGTGGCCCTAAATTAGAGACGGGCGACTGCTTATAGCCCATTGAGTTGCTCATAATGGTCGTTAAACCTCAAATAAAAAAAATCATCAATCGTTAATTTCACCTTGTGATTGGATACCTGAATAATAGGTGTTGAGTGCAAGAAACCATCAGGTTGAGAAGAAGCTGACATAGAAGCAGCGCCTCGCTGCACTGTAGAGGCAAATGACATCCTCGGAAAAAAAAGTGCCCCCCCCCCGGTGGCGCAGTGGTCTAACCGATGGCCTCTGATCATTCGTCCGAAGGGGGTCCGGGTTCGAATCCCGGTGAGGCATGGACGTTGTGTTTGTCTTATGGCACTGTCTCTCTCCCTTCCCTGGAACCAGTGACCCTAAATTAGGGACGGGCGACTGCTTATGGCCCATTGAATTGCTCACGGTGGTCGATAATAATCCAATCAAAAAAAAAAAAATTCTGTGCTGAGTCGGTTGGCACAGAAGGCAGTGAGGCAAGAGGAGCACAGGCAGAAAGCAGTGAGGGAAGAGCAGCACAAGCAGAAGGCAAGACATTAGTAGCAGCAGTATCCAGGGAGGGCACCAGGGCACATGCAGAAGCAGAAGAAAGAGGCGCAGCGAAATCCAGTGAAGGCACCGGAACATGAGTACCAGGAAGCTGGAAAGGCACCTGAATAGACACATCTGGGGACGAGAGTACGTCAACCTCCATGGTCGTGGGAAATGCGACGTGACGTACATCCGTCACGCTCAGATATGATAAGGACAGACCGGATGCCGCCATGTTGGCAGCTTCTAAACGTAAACAAACGAGCGAACGATATGAAAACGGAGAAATACGAACAAATACAAGAACAAGATCGCCAGAAAAGTAGTTCAAAACGTACACAGTATCTTTAAAGAGGTGGGGTGCGCAACAGATGAGTGCGGAACAAGGTATATGCACTAAAATGCATAAAATGTTGGAGCCACCAACACAACGTCTGTCAAGAACGAGCAATGGGCTGGACATGTTGCCAGAAGAACGGACCACCGAAATTTTATACTGCATTCCGAGGGACAGAAAAAGACCCATAAGAAGACCCCATGGGAGATGGGTGGATGAAATTCGAAAGCGTGCCGGAGTGTCATGACGGAGACAGGCCCAAGGCAGACAATTGTGGAAGAAACTTGGGAAGACTTTCATCCAGCAGTGGATTGATAATGGTTTATAATGATGATGATGATGATTAAGTTAACAATTATTTTCTGAACTAAAAGTTTTCGAGCCTACCCTAGAATTTACCACGAGTTACAGCACTGGCTTTGCTGCGCGTTCATAATCCTGACGTCTTCATGCTCTTCTCGGTCCCTAATACTGAAATACTTCTTTACCTTAAAATCCTTCCTTTCGAAGTATTTTCAACATTTTGATTGGCATTTCTTAAACAGTCTGCTCAGTCCTTGAATGAATATCGGTGCTTCAAAAGTTATATGCTTGTTTTTTCCATCTGTTTCTTCATAATGATCCACTGAACGGCTTTTCTTACATCAGGAAGATGTATAACAGTCGCACTTTGGAAACAAGACGTACTGCACTGTTTAAAATTGATGCAATTCATTAGTTTGAATTTTAATGGAGCATATATTTTCAGTTGAAGTCAGGTACTTACAAATATATTTGCTTATATTTTCACTGGAAATCGGGTACTCACGAAAGTTTTTGCTAGCGTTTTCATTTGAAGCAAGGTGCTGGCAATTTTTCATGCAACCAGTACGACAGCTAATGTTACTGTAGCCCCACAAAAACATATACTAATGTTTGCTGAAAATGAATCATTTAATTGAGTCAGCTTAACTATGAACATGTGCATCAGAAAGGGTATATTCTTTCAAAATTTGATCTAGGACAGCACGTAGGCACTTGAGATTTACAAATTAAAACAGTATCTTATTGTACTTGATAATTTTAATTCCCCGCGCTCACTCATAAGGTTTACTTAGCAACACAAGCAAATAAAGTTTCACGTTCATTCCGGAACAAAACTAATTACAAGGTTCTACATCTGAACGTTATTTGTGAATTTTAACGCACAGTGCTCATATTCTAAGCTTTATGTAAAAAATGAAATTAATGCTGTTGTATTTTTACTCTGGTATGAACAAGCTTGAGCCTCAGCTCTTTTAGAAATGTCTTATTCTTAGTGTCCATATTCATAAGGCTTATGTAACAAGCCGAGTAAATAATGTTCCATCCAACGCAAAGCGTTAATTTTGCTACCCTTAGCCTAGGTAATTTTAACAATTCTTAATGCGCTGGGCATAACTAGTCAATTTGATAATGTTCCACTTTTACTCATTCACAAAACATTAATTATCTCGCACCTTATAAGAAATTTTTAATCCGCTATGCTCATATTGATAAGGTTTACATAATGAGTCAAGTTAATAAAGTTCTATTTCTACTCAGAATAAAATCATTAATTATGAGGCCTTAAGCATGCGCCTATTTAGCAAGTTTTAATCTGCCTTGTTCATATTCACAAATTTTACAAAACAAGCATAGCACCGTCTTTGGGAGGTCTATAACGAATCTCTCCTCCTCAATAACTTTTTGGGGTGCAGTAGCTCGATTAGATTCGCTATAAACTCAAGTAACCTACATTATAACCACGATTTTCCTACTAGCTTGTTAAAAAGCTTGAAAAAATATTAGTTGTTTTATAAAGTTTTGGAGTTTTGGCAGGTCTGCGTGGTAGCAAACTCTTCATAATTTCATCCATGTATACATACAAAGGGTGCCAATCAAATTCGGTGAGTGCTGTAGCAACGCATAAAAGGATAGGTAGTGAAAAACGCTGTAACTTACAGGACACACTCAAATACATAAGAGAACATGTTCATAACCATCACGGAGCTGTTAAAAAGCGGTACAGAAAGCATGTCTCAGAAGCTGATGTACACACACCTGCCACTAAATTAGAAACCTTTAATATCTTCAATATCTGTTTACGTAAACGTCAGATATACGTAAACGTCACTTACGCCGCGTATATGCAAAATACGTGGTTACGTGCTTCACCGTGTGACCTAGGTAACTGTTTAGGACTACTGCTCGCGAATAATAGCCAGCAATATTGAGAAAAACAAAGGATCTTTCGGAATTCGATAAAGATCTTCTTGTGGGTCCCGTCTAGATGGAACGACGATTTTGAAAACAGCACAGCCTCATGGTTTCTCAAAAGGAGATATATCCAGAGTCTTTTATCAGTGCAAAAATTACCCACGTTACTTGTCTAGAGGCGGAACTTTGGCGCGACAACAATCTGTCAGGAATGAGATCGCCGTCATCTGAGAAGGCTTGTATGGTGAGACATGACTTTCCGTGTGCAACAATTGACAGATACATTCAATGAAGGCCAACACCTTCTGGAATCCATACCAAATCGCATACGTGCTGTAATTTGAGCTGAAGGATGTCCAACCCGGTTTTGAATAAAAGTTTTTCATTCAAAGGCCGGTATGTGTAGGTGCACGTTGTTAGGCGGGAAAATGTAGTGAGGCACCAATATTAAATTCTGCTTAAAATGGTAAAATCCGCACCGGAAGCGCATGCAATGCTGAAAGAAGTTTACTGAGCAAAAGCACCTTGAAATGTGTTTTCGACTGGTTCAAGCGTTTTCGCGAAAGAAGAGTCTATTAAGATACAGTATAAGACTAAGGCACCCCTCATCCCCTCATCCCCACACCCCGGATTGGAAGGTCCACGACCTCTCAACATCCTGAAGACATTGAAAGAGTGTGTGATCTTATAGCGAATGATCGTCGACTGACTGTGCTAATGATTTCTTAGAGACTGGGTGTTAATAATAAAATCGCCCGCACGATTTTAAAACAAGATTTGAGGAAGTTCAATATCTGTTTAAGATTTGTCCCACAACTTCTAACGACGGGGTGAAAAACTCCACGATTTCGAGGCATACGGGGACTTTATTAGTATGTGTGACGACAACCCCTCATTCTTAGGTTCATTTGTGTCAGGAAACGAGATCTGGTGCGTCTAATAAAATCCAGTGATGAAAAGATAACAAATGAAATGGAGGAGTCCCATTTCTCAAGAGCAGCAGAAGGAAGAAGACGACAATCATCGTTTTTCAGACAGAGAGGGAATCATCCAAAAGAAATTCGAGCCAGAAAGAGCAACTGTGAATGTTAAACTCTATTTTCAAGTTCTGACATGACTGTTGAAATGCATTCATTGAGCACGGCCGCACTTTGCACAGTTAAGATGCTTGTTTCTGCTGCATGACAATGCGCTATCTCATTTGGAAGAGACTGTAAAGAAACTTCTTGCCAAGCTGCGTTGAATCACTCACCGTATTCGTCTGATCTGACTTCGGCTACGTAGTTTTTGTTTCCTTGACTAAACTCAGCGCTGAAAAGGAAGTTATTTGTTGACATTTCTGATATTCAAACGTCGTAAACATCCAGCTGAAGATGCCAAAAGAGGACATTTATCTAGCTTCCAGGAGTTGTACGAAAAATGCTAAAAGAGCCGTTGAAATATTACAGGGACATCTTATTTGGTTTCACCATTCTAGGTTCCTGAATTATTCTATCTTATCGTATGGGGTGGGGGCATTTTCAACGTCAATAAAGTAAGCTTTCTTGTAAATTACATGTTGTTCATATTTACCTTGCATTCACCGAACTTTATGATAGCCATCTCCGAATAGCGGCAACCTGTAAACAATGAGGAGCTTTGGCTTGTACAGAACGTCTGCACTACGATTGATACTAAGGATAACCTCTGAACAACAGAACACCATAATAGTGACGGTGATCGTAATCATTCCCAAGGGATCCTCAATCAGCATATTATTCCGTAGAATTTTACCCAGTTCTTCTTACTTCTGCGGGAATAACAAGTTAGGGGCAAACAACGTGACTAAAAGAACTTCGGTTCCGTGGGCAGAGCGGGTAATGAGAAGAGAACGTTGGATGACTGGATAAGAAGAGCCGTTGAAATATTACAGGGTCATCTTATTTGGTTTCACCATTCTAGGTTCCTGAATTATTCTATCTTATCGTCTTATTTGGTTTCGCTGTTCAAGGCTCCTGAATGGTTAGGGAAAAGATATCAATAAAGAAATGAAATGCTTTTAATATATACATAGATATTAACACATCCGTTAAACTCTTCGCTTTCCGCTTGAATTGCAAGATGAAACAATTTTTTTCGTGATTGTTTTCCAGTTATTTTCATAAGTCGTTGTTTTAATTGATGATTTTTAAGTGAGAATCACATTTAACTTATGAAAGAATGGTGTAGATCATACTACGTTTATTCGGTTTCACCCAACTTTATTGATAGACATCTCCGAATAGCAGTAACCTGTAAACAACGATAAGGGATAGAAAAGAAATGTATTTACCTCCGAGTGCTGCAATGTTATTCCACGAAGAAACCGAATTCCATCATTTTGTTTTGAGGACTGTCTGACAAAGGCGTATATATTTTTTTTCCTTTATACCAGATATCTAATAATTCGTGACACTACCTGCTGTGAGAACGTACTGTTCTGTCTGATTCCTGAACATGAACAATCGGTTGAGATATATGTATGCTTGCATAGTCACACCGAAAAAAAAGAAGCATTATTCCCTATTTTCGAAAATATGATCACCTACAAAATTTCTTTAGCTGAGCTTTCCATCATTTAGCCTTAGCCCCGCGAAACCTAGAAAAATAATGCCACTAAGGCTCCTCTACACCATGTGGGCAACAATTTACTTATTTTCGTAGATTTATTCTTGATTTTGTATAAACGCAACGAACGAACACTATTAACTTTGTCCCAATTTCCATTCATCAACAACGGTCTCTTTTTTTCTACAATTTGAATGGTGGCTGCTATTCGGAGACTTCATTGCATTTCTAAAAAAGAAATGCTCTCTTGCTGTTCGGGATATCGCGTTCTCTGCGTGGTTTTAATTATTTACACTGATACATTCGCCGACCGCCTGAATTCAAGTCGCCCAGCATTTCCCTCCTTCATGAATAGAAAAAAATACAGCTTCCGTTTGAGACCATGAACGTGGGGATCAGTGGCACCTAACATACGCTCTCTAAGGGAACAGTAAATGTTTCTTGTTTACAGAGTATGGAGACATTCTTCTATGTCACTCTGTTGCATTTTGACTTTAAAGTACTGGAAAGTCAGGAAACGGATATCATGGAAAATTTTATTTCCTGTAGATTCCGCTCGATTTGCATCCAAAAGTCAGGGAGATGTTCACAAGATACGATTTACCCTGTAACACGCCTTCCCTTTCCCCCCACACCCCCTAATAGATTTAAGCTGAACTACGGTGTTTTGTGTGTATTTTAGAAAATTTTGCTTCTACAATATTTTTCATGCGTTCAAACTTGTACTTTGAAATAAAATTTTCAAATATCAACGCTAAAAGTGGAGTAACCTCTAGAAATGACGCATGTTCGTCTTCTTTTTCTCCTTAGCCTGTTGACAGCCACTGCAGAGTTTAGGCCTCCCCCAGTCTTCTTCAACTTCCTCGATCCTTCGCCTCAGTCCACCATTTAGCACCTCTAACTTTCTCAAGGTCATATCTCCATCTTATTCTCTGGCGCCCTCTTCGTCTCCTCCCATCTCTCGTTGTCATTCTGTTATTAATCTTGTCCATCTTTCATCTTTCAGTCTTCCAACTTGTCCAGCCCATCTCCACTTTGGTTCTTCTATTATTTTTATACTAACTGCTATCCTGTCCTTTGTCTTCTAATTTCATTTCTAACTCGATCTCTTCTTGTTACTCCAAGCATTCTTCCCTCTAACTTTCTTACCGCCACTCTTATTTTTTAACATTGTCGCTTTGTTAATCCATGTTTCACTTCCATAAGTAAAAACGTGGATAATACATTCTTTGTAGGTATTTCTTTTTAAACACAATGGAAGATCACCGGTTAAATAGTCTTAGTATCGAAAAGGTTGTATTACCTTGGATTGACTTCTCTTTCTTGCTTGTCTTTAAAACTGATTACTTGACCCAAATAGATGTATTCGTCTACTTTTTCAACTTCTTTTCTGAATCATTTTCTGCATTGTTTATATATTTAGTTTTTGCTGGGTTCGTTGTCAGGCCTTTTTTAAGACTTTCCATCCACAAATCATATTCTGCATTTCTATATTGCTAGTTGCAATGATGACTATGTCATCAGCAAGTTTTAAGTAATTTAGGTACTTTTCATTTATGTTTAATCCCTTTCCTTCCCAGATATTCTAAAAATATCTTCTATTACAGAGTTAAATAATTATGGAGATAGTGGATCTCCCTGCCCAAACCCCCTCCGCATCCCGAAAACCGAGCCCAGGCTCAGCAACTTTATTGTTGCTGTAGCCTTGTTATATATTGTATTTATTATAAAATTTTCCATGTTCGTCTAACTTTCTTTAAATCTAAGATCCTGGCAACAACCACAAGATTTGCTTACTATAGGTTTAGATCCTATGTAACTAATCCTAAGGTCAGGCCATGACGAGAAGGAAACTGTAACTCAGGAGGGAGCATGCGGAGTGCCTTGCAACAGGACAGGGGACAGAAAAGAGAATAATAAATTACAGTTGAAGAAGTATACGCCAAAGAGTTACGAAAGAAAATTGTAAGCTCCTACATGGAGCATCGGCATGCGATCTAACCGCTTTTTTGGGCGCACCTCTGTGTGTGTCTAATGTGGCTATAAGGCTCTTTGTGTGGCTAGTGTATTGGTGAGCACGTGCCGGGTTAGGTGCGAAAACTAATTGAGAGGTGTCGCTGGTACTGCTAAGGATTGTTTATATGTGAGACTTAACATGAGTTAATGCGTATTTCTCCAACAGTTGTATTTTTTAGAGTCGATTGTAGTAAAGTTAGGTGCTGTGCTCGGCAATCCACCAGCTGGTTTTGTAACGTACCAGGAGATGTGACGTAATTGCCAGAAGGACGCACACGACATAAAGGCAGATAGGAATCGGAACAAATGTCCGCGTAGCTTAATTGGTAGAGCAACTTATTCCGGAATGAGTGGACCCGGGTTCGAATCCTGGCGCGGATAAAAATGACGGAGAAATTCACTTCGTTATAATGGCGCCCGAACTATCCGGATGACCCGACCGTTCAAAATCTCGCATTGGTGTGATGTTATTTCCACACCGCGAGATAGGAAAAATAAGAGAATCCCTTCTCTAGCACTACAAAAAAAAAAAAAAAAAAAAAAAATAAGAGAGAGATGATGTAACGTACCAGGAGATGTGACGTACCTGCCAGAAGGACGCACACGACATAAAGGCAGATAGGAATCGGAACAAATGTCCGCGTAGCTTAATTGGTAGAGCAACTTATTCCGGAATGAGTGGACCCGGGTTCGAATCCTGGCGCGGATAAAAATGACGGAGAAATTCACTTTGTTATAGTTTGTTGAACTAATGTATATATTCGTATCTATGCGACAAGCTAGTGGATAAATTCAAGTTGTATTATCATAGGTTTAATGGCTCTTTCATAAGTTGTATGCTGAGCTACTACTTTACCGATTTAGTGTAGCTGTTCGTAATTCACTTGCCTTTACACAAGAGAACAATAAAAACTGATCAATCTCGTAAAATTCAGCAAGAGACCAAGTCAAAAATGCATTAGTGGTGACATTTGCATTGCTAAGGTTACTGCCATCGCTATTGGTTTCATGAGGAGTTGCGTCTTCCAAATTCTTGATGTACTTTCGAACCAAGTGCAGTCACATGGTTCTAGTACACCGCAGCAAGTGTTAATGCTATATGTATATTTCGAACCGAGTACAGTCACATGGTTCTAATACACCGCAGCAAGTGTTAATGCTATATGTATATTTATAAAGGAAGAATATCTGAAGATATTTGAACGAAATGAACAATTATGAAAACGTGATAACTAGAATTCCAATCAGCATACAAGTGAATTCAATACACAGGCAGAAATTGCAAAATGCATGCAGCTATTTCAGTGAAACACGATAGAAAAATATAGGAACGTCGGTCCGAAAGTGTGGTTTATTTTGTTCCACCAAGCACAGCAGTGCCGATAAGGTGCTAAAGATACGATTGTTGTTGTGTTTTAAATCGATAAAGTAAGGGTCATTGTTGTTTCATTACGTATATGCTATTGTGCCCTAGAGAAATCCTGTGCATTTATAGGCGGTTAGCAAAATTCTGTCAATATGGTTTTGTTTTAGCAGTTCTAGTCTTGTAGTCAAACAAAAATGAACATCGATAGAAGGTGTTTGGTTGCTTTAAAGAAAGAAAACTAATATATACCTATTCACATATTATCGAATGCTCAATAGTCTCCGTAAAATAAAGACAAAAAAGATGACACGGAATTTTCGGTTGTAATGAGCACGTTTTTTGAATCATTTTCTACGTGAATAGAATACTTCAAAATTATTCAGTCAGTGGAGCTCGTTACAAAAAAATTAAATAAAAATAAAATCAACAAGATTTCTCCAATCGATAAAACATCCAGAAATAGAAATAACTATAATACTTTCTTCCTCTAAGGGCTGAAAAGTTTGTTACGAAAATTAACATATTGTGCACCAAAAGTTTCTCACGCCTGATTAAAGAAGTCAGAGACAAATGTGTTTTCAAATCGAACAGTTAGATGAACAAATATAGAGAGAAACACGATATAAGTTTATGCACCGTAACGGAAAAATTTCAAACAATCAAAATTATGAAAATATACTAAAAGTTTCCTTCGTAGCAAAAGCTATGCTAAGGAAAAATAATTTTTCAAGTACGTTTCCCGAAAACAGAGATAGAAAGAAAAAGGTTTTGACCTATACTTCCCCATCGGAAAAACTGTGCATTATTTAAAGAGGACAATTTTCTGCATCTATATACGAATGGCATGCAGTAAAAAAAATCAACAGGATTTCTTAGAAACGGAGATACAGCTGCAAAAAGGAATGCATACTAACAGCATCTAGCTCCAGAACTGTGAACTACAAAAAGCCTACGATTATTTGCAAAATGTTCCACTAGATAAATGTATCTTCTGAAGTTTCGAAAAATGAATCGCAAACTTATGTCCTCCAGTGGAACACTTGTGCATTGAAAAATATTTAAAAATATATGAAAAACATTTCGCACCAGCAAATCTTTCCGGGAAAGTAAGCATTTCTCAAAACGGACTGTAAGAAACTAAAATATCGGCAAAAATCAGATATGCATCTACGCTCCTTGGCGAAAAAACTACGCACTCTTCTAAGCAGAAGGTATTCTCAAAAGGCCTGTAGTGGTAAGCGGTATCTGATCACAGCAGAACGTTTTCGAATAGAGTTTTCAGAAGCACAGATATTTATGCAAATACAATGATAAACAGAAATAAACACTTACGTCCCCTAGTAGCCAACCATTCTTTACTGAAAATTAGAAATTATATGTAGATTTCCCACCAGGAGCTCTATACGTGCAAAAAGAATGTTTTAATTCGGACTTATAGAAACAGAGATTTCGTGGAAATTGCAATTTAACTAACGCCTGTGTAGAGGAACGACTGTTCATTACTTGAAAAAGAAACTGTACTCAAAATGGCTTTCGTCATAAATGGTATCAAATGGAAAAAAATAATAAAATAGTTTTTTCAATCAGATATTTAGAAGCAATTAGATGGAATAAAATGTGTTTTGAATTCGATAGCATCTGCATTCACCTTCTGCCGAGTTGAAGTTATGTATCGTAGGAAAAACAAAAAGCAAGTATCATCGTTCTTACATTTCAAACTTCCCAATGGAAAACTGAATTTTTCAAATTTGACAAATAGTTGTAGAGATATAGTGTCCACAGACGGACGAAGAAAGTGACATACTAATATGCTGTCTTCACTTACGGTGTTGCACCATGGTACATGCACATTTTAATTGAACTATTAATAGCATATGGTACTTAATAAAGCAATTCCGCCTCTAGGGATTCAAGGTGGCACCTGCCAGCTTGATTTAAGAAGACCTTTGTGCAACCTTGTTCGATGTGCTTTCCTGCACAAAACATTCCTAATACCTCACAGAAATTAATCTGTCTAGCTCCCATCCAGAATTCATTTCTGCTTGTATGGACCGATAATTTGCGGAACCCGGATACTCTTCGGTCTTTTTTGTTACACAATAAAAACATACGGAGCGAGCAAATAGATTGAGGGATTCCTTACTTCGGATCGTTTCATTTTGGCGACAATTTCTTTCTTTTTCTTATGAATATCATTAAGCAACAATATATTGTGTTTTTCATTATTTTTGAAGAAGTCGTTTTCAGATTTCTAAAATACACAGCTGTTTCGATCTTCAACATTTGGAAAGTTTCTTAACCTTATTTGAACCTTTCCGACTTTTAAATCGTTACATATTGACATTTTATAGTGAAATCTCCGCAGGACACCTATCTACTAGAATTTGTTTCTTTGTCTTACGTGCAAACAATTTTTGCAATAATGCAATATAGTGAACGATCACCAGAAAACAACAGATATACTTCAGTGAACAAGAAATTATATCATTTAATTACAGCACGACATACAGAAACAGTGACTGAAATTTATAAAGTGGTTTGAACATTGAAATGATTTTTGCGTAGTTTTGTAACATTCTCAGTACTGAAGTAACCACATTAAGTTAGACAAACAATATTCAACAAACTGATGTTCCTTTGGGTATGGTTTCTGGTACCAGAAACAACACATCTGCGTGTTTCTTTGGTGAATGTAGCAAAAAATAAAATTGTAGCACATGAACTTTATTTTCCTGAAGCATCATAAAACCCGTGTTAAATTTAGTTCTGCCAGATACGATCCCTGACTAACGTTTCGTATATATTGATCAAAACTCTCTTTCTCCCATAAGACATACTTTTAAAGAATGCTGATTTATAGAAAGGAAAAATGGAACTACCAACAGAAACTGTTTAGATGTTTAGTAGGGTTGGAAAATTTAAAATTTAATATTAGAACTTTTTTTCGAAATGCAAAAAATTCACATACCTGTCATTATATGATTTATTTCTGACGTTTGAAATTATGCTGTAATAAAGAAGGACCACTTAAAGAAACGCTCTTTGCCATGACTTTTTAGTAAGAAAAAAAAAGGAAATTTTCATGTGAATCGTCTCTGATGCTTGATTCTCTTATTTTATCACCTTCAGAAGCGCACCAACATATGGAAATGATATTATTTTTGTAAGATAAAGCACAAGAAACTGTATGTTGCGTCAAGCAAAGAACAGCACATAAAGCAGCACATCTGCAGGCAAAGATTTGTTCTGCACCAAAGTGTAAGAAATAATTGATCAGCCTCCCAGGTGGAGCAGGGGTCTAAGCGCTGGTTTATAACCATTCGTCCGAGATGGGTCCGGGTTCGAATCGCAATGAGGCGTAGATGTTGCGTTCGTCTCTCCCTTCCCTGGAACCAGGGACTCTAAATTAGGAACGGGCGACTGCATATAGCCCATTGAGTTGCTCACGGTGGTCGTTAAACCCCCAATAAATTAAAAAAAAAAAATGATTGCTCAATCCCAAGTTACAGTTGTGCAATTCTAAGTCAAGGCGACGCAAGGATATTAATATAAGTTGCCATTTGCTAATATCATGCACGGCTTCATTGTTGCAATACGTTTATATAATCAAATCAGTTACAATAGCTTCTAAAATTATTATTCTTTTTTTTTTTTTTTTTTTTTTTTTGAGAAAAAATTAGTATGAAATGTCGAAATTTAACTTTTTGCGCTCGTGAAAAATCTAAAATCAAGAAATGTAGCTAATGAACTCAGTTACCTAAGGATTTATTTACAAATACGGTTTAATAAATAGAAAAAGTTCCTCGTTTCTACGTTATGGATGAGAGGAAAAAGAAGATGATGGAACGCATTCAAACACCAGAAAAATATATAAAAACAGCCTCGAAGGTAATAAGACAGAATAACATAAAGTCAGCGAGAGAAATCATGTGGTCCTCTATCGGTGTTTGACATGAGTACTGTCATAGATATTTGGCCACGCTTGTAAGAGGCAGGAAAGAAATCCCTATTCCCTTTTAGAGCAGTAACTCTTGGCCTTTCGATGGACCTTATGAGTCATTTCTGAGAAAGCTCCAGACCACTAAATCCTGCCTGAAACGACAGAATTTATCCCTCATAACACATCTCTTTCTCTGGGGAGAAAAAATGCTTCCGGCGTGATTGCTTCAATTCTAAGCAATCCGGTCCATACACTGCAGGGCGACTATAAATCTGAGGCCAAACCAATAGGCTCACATAAATCCTGCCTATGGTTTCCCATCAAGTGGTCGTAGCGCGACACTCAAGCGAATACCGGGCTCCCATTCGGTCCTAAGTAGCACAATGCTACTTAGTCCCCTTTTCATTTCGGATTGTTTGTTATTTTTCCGATCCCTCCCTTACTAGTTCAACCCCTCTCCTTCTATTTCTCCTTTTGGGTTTCTCTCACTCGAGGAAGATTTAAGACAGATACTACGGAAAGATTTCCCGATGAATCTGAGGCTACAACCCTTGTGTTAAGGGATTTCAGATACTAATGGCTTCTCCTCTTTTTCTTCTTGAAGAGACTTTCGTGTAAAACATGAAACTGCAAATACACACAGATTGTATTTGTAAAGTACAAATTTAATATGATCTTTGCATACTTTTGATTAATAGAAAAGAAAGAAAAGAAATAGAACAAGAAAGATGACACCGAATTGTTTATTGTAATGAGCTCGTCTCTTGAATCCTTTATGACGCGAATGAAATTTATCAGTTATTAATAATGAATGTAACTGGTAAAAAAACCCAACCGGATTTCTGCAATCGATAAAACATCCAGAAATAGAAACATCTACTTACTTCCACCAGCGGGCTAAAAAGTGTTGTACGAAAATTAACAAATGCTGCACAAAAAGTTTCTCATACCAGGTGGAAGGTATCAGAGGGAAAGAAATTATAAAAACGAACAGTTAACGGAAGGAATGTAGATGAAAACATGATATTGATCTACGCCCCTTTGAGGAAGAATTTTGTATAATGGAGAAGTTGAAAATAGGCGAAAAGTATTCTTCATGGCAAAAACTATGCTAAGGAAAAGCACCTTTTCAAATACATCTCCCGGAAGCAGATATTGCGAGACCTTTGCACCCCCAAGCGGGAAAGCTGCGCATTTTTTAAAGAGGATGTTTCCCATCTTCATTGTAGCAAATTGCATACAGTAAAAAAAGAAATTCCTCAATAATGTTTTTCGAAGTTGAGATACAACTGCAAACAGAAATACACAAACACCACCTAGCTACAGAACTGTGAACTACAAAAACTCCTCAAGTGAAAACCTAAAGTGTTCCACAAGGTAAATGGTGTCTGGTGTTAAAATGATTTTGTAAATCGGACATGCAACAGGGATATCAAAAGAAACAAATTAAAAATTTGACCCTCATAGCGGCGAAATCGTACAGTATGCTATTTTGGGAAGGAAAAATACACAAAATATTTTCATAGTCACCAGTATCTGACGGAAAAAGAATATTTTCATTCGGGTTTTTAGTCTCGCAGATATTACTGCAAACATGCTGTAAACGGAAACAGGAACTTACGCCCTCTAATGGCACACTTGTGCTTTAAGAAAATTTATAAATTATGTGAGAAACATTTCACACTCGAAATGCTCTCCGATAAGAAAGAATTTTTTTCAAATCGTACTCTTAGAAGCAGAGATATCGTCGAGAATAGGATATACATTTACTCGCCCGGCGGAAGAACTGTGCAGTAATTTCAAGCAGAAGGTATTCTCAAAACGTTTTCCGAGGCGAGTGGTATCGGTTCGCCAAAGAATCTTTTTTCAATTGAGTTTTCAGGAGCTCAGATTTCGCTGCAAATACATCACAAACAGGAACAAACACTAACATCCCCTGGCGACCAAATTATTCTCTACCAAAAATTAGAAATAATATATAAAGCATTTGCCACCAGGAATTGCATCCGATGCAGAAATAATATTTCAAACAGGACTTTTAGGAGCAGAGATATCGAGAAAATCGCAATTTAACTTTATGCCCCTAGCGGAAAATCTATGCATTACTTGAAAAAGATACTACTCAAAACAGTCTTCCTTATAAATGGCATGGTAAGGAAGAAACACTTTTTTCGTTTGGTTATTTAGGATGTTGGAAGACGTTCAGGCAAAGATGTTGTACAAGAAGTTCAGGCTCACCAATCATCCAGTGATATTCTTCCATTAGCGCTGCATACAGATACTACAGGGCAAAGTTTTCAATGCGGGATATGTCCCCCCGCATGGCAATGCATATTTGGCACCGGTGTATCATGCTCAGCACCAAGCGGTTTAGGAGCTAGGGCAGCAGATGGCCTAGTGGTCAACATTCGTGACTGCCATGGAAAGATCTCAGGCTCAATCCCAGTAGGTACAAACGCTCGAACCACTAAATATCCGCCGTGCGTCGGACGGGCAGGTTAAGCCAGACCACGGTTACCGGCCTGCCGGTTATAAATAAGTGTGTCTTCCTTCCCCTTTATATACCTCGCTTTCGTGTGACTTTTCTGTCTGGCACTCTAGCCCAAATCTCCTAGCTTCATACTTCTAAGGGTTGTTTAAGACTTGGAGTTAGACACTCTCTTCCTAAAATCCTTTATATATATTCTGATCTGATCTGGTTTAGAAGCTCTTCGGGTAAATTTCCCCACTCCCGTTGGACAGCCCTTCAAGTGCTGAAATTGTTTCTGGTGGGGGATTTCCTTGAACAACACATTTTCCTCGAGCGTCCAAGGCAGGCTTGATCGGATTGAGATCAGTGGAACATGCTGGCCACTCCATCCAACGGATATTCTCACCAGTCAAGGCTTCATGCACAGCTGCTGTGCTGTAGAAACGATAATAATTTTCCATAAAAATGAAATATGCGCCCACAGGACCATGTAACAGACATACGTGGCGAAGAATCACATTATTGCAGTTCCGCTGCAAAGTGATTTCTACTTGATCCATCACCTTCAGTTAGGTATGTCCACTAACCATGATACAGGCCTACACCATGACTCCGCGTCCGCGACCGCCATGTCCCATTCAACGATATTTCTGGCATCACACGCAGTCCCACGTATCCTCCAAATCAATTGCTGCCTCGAATCCGACGAAAGTCTAACGCGGCTTTCATCTGTGAATATTACCTTTGCCCATTGATCTGAAGATCAGTTACGAGAGACATACGCCACTGATGCCGGGCTATATAGTACGCCCTGGATAATGGTAGACAGCATAGAGATTTCCGGGCATACACTGTAGCACTGCTACATTCAGACATCTTGGCACTGTTCGGCGCGAAATTCACACACCTATGCTTGCTTTAAGATGATTAGCCAAGAGGCCTTCAGTACTTTTCCGTCTCCGTTTTGTCCTTATGACCAAGTACCTTTCATCCTCCAAGCCCGTACACTGGGGACGACATCAGCAAAATATTCTGCTGAGGTTCTGTGTCCCTTGAACACTGCCGAAAGCCGTGTCTGCTGTGAGTTACTTCAAACTCTGTGGCGACATCGATCACAATCCGACCTTCTTCGAGCTTTCCGATAATTCTTTCTCGCTTAAAATCATCCATATGATTTCTGCGAAACATCTTTTTGTTACCTTAGACATGGACTTACTCGCTCCAACGTTGAAACACATAAAAAGCAAAATGAACTCATATGAAGCACAACTCGGCCTCTTGCCTATACACAGCATTTACATATGTCACATGATCCCAGAAAATTTACATTAGGGCTGCGCATCATGGAGTAGCTTCATACGTCACCCTCACTCATGTGCATATGTTAAGAAGCTCTTTTAGCACCATGACGCTTTGTAATCACCAGGTATCATGTTCGTCCTTAAGTTTTTGGCAGCAATGCATTTAGTAACACTTCCACATGACTCCGAACGCCATAGAGATACATAAAACGCGTAGCAAAATATTACAGACTGGCTCCAGTTCAGCAGAAAGTTTGGTAATTACTGTTATGCAGACAGTACAATTCGGAACTGATGTAGAGCACCTAAGTTATACACTGGGGTACGAGTTACTTGGTTCTCCTTAATACTGTCAGACACCAGATCAATAGTACTTTCTATTTCAATGAAATTTTCCTAGAGAATTCTTACACTTTTATATTTCGACTATCAAAGTGTTTAAAGAAGAAGTGACACATTTGCTACAAGTTTCCGACAAACTGCGCTCTCTAAATTCATTTATAACTTTTTTCATTACGCATAGAGTATTTTGCACCGCCCTTACTGATTTCAAATTGCTAATAATTTAATTTTCCCTATGAGAAACTAAGCGAAGAAACAAAGCTTAACGAATGAGTTTTTGGACGCAGCCTTCTTTTGATCAAAATGTTACCAGGCAATGTTCTCGCTAAGTTAAAATACGCAACATATAGGTCCCAATAATGGGATTAAAATACCGTCTAGACGTTAAAATTTTATTCGTATAAATACAGAAGCGCTTTCGAAATCATCAGGAGATTTGATCGTCAGGTGTGATACTTAAAAGGTGAAACGACACTGTAGGGCGAGAAATTATACACATCTGTAAATTGTGTGATGGACATTAGATCACATTGATCTTACAAGATATGAACATTTCAGATCAGCTAATTTCATGTGTATTACTTAGAACGGATGTTAAACGTGGAAATGTACCAGACAGGCAACATTCCGATGTGCCTATTTTAATGACGATTGTATTGACGAAGGCACCGCTATTGTTCTTGGCCGGGGGAATGCAAGCTGCAGGGCACACGGGAGCTCAAGGTCAGCGAGGGGATAGCGCAAGGTCAGCGCCGGAATTCACAGGTCAAAGAGAAAAGGGAAGGGGCACAGAGAGGCGGGGGGGTCGCCTGCTCTACTCGTGCTCCGACTCGGAAAGAGAGAGAGCGCCTCTGGCGAAGAAGGCAGGAGCCAATCAGGAGGCTAGGAGAAGTTACTAGGGAAAAACTTCAGGATAGAAGGAGTTAGAAAAGAAGACAGGAGACAGACAGTTAGAGCTGGGAACGGATCGTGGAAGGTGCTGGGGAGCAGCACAGACAGTTAGAGCTCCGAGCTGATCGGGGAAGGTGCTGGGGAGCAGCACGAAAAAGAAAGTTGGTGATAGGACGTGCCAGCTAGGGCACGGAGAAAAACGATCGTGGTTGGAAGAGCCGGACGGAGAAAGAGATTTGAGAGGACACGTGTTCGGAGACAGAACACGAGGCATAGTTTCCGAACAAAGGAAGAGTGAGGTGAACGAAAGGTTACGACGATTAAAACCTTTCACATCTGTGATAGAAAAAGAACGGGCAAAGAGTGTTAGCAGGAAAGAGTATTCTTTACTGAATAGAGTATTCTTTAATGGAAAGAGTATTCTTTAATGAATAGAGACTCTGACCATTTGTTCGTGGAACTGCAACTTGCAGGAGCTAGGGTCAAGGAACAATAGCTGCCGGAACGATTATCTTGATTAAACATTTTTGTTAAGTTTTCAACAAGCCTGAGGTTGAATTCATGCTTTGAATGTCTTGCCATTATTTTTTACTTCTCCTCTCCCGAATAGAAGATTATTTCTAGTAAAGCTGCGAGAGCAAGAACGCCGGGCTGTCTTCAACTTTTCGTTGATAGACAGTTTCCAGACAAAAAAAAACCTTACAAATATTTTTTCTTCCTACTGTGGGGAGTTTTCATCAACGCTGGAAGCCAGTGTTTTTTGGCCGACAAGCATTAATTAACATAACGAGCTTCCACCCCTACAGACACTTCACACAATAACTCCGTGGTGGCTGGGTAACCAGCGAGACACACACTTGACGTAGATACTTAATGAGGTCTTGGATTCAGATATTCTACATCGTAGATGACATAGATCAGCTGTTGCCGCAGAACAAATTGCAAAACGTGAGTAACGAAATGCAGTTACAGATAAGTTACGTTATCTGTAACTATCACTTAACTTATGTGTAACTGCATTTCGTTGCTTACGTTTTATAACTTGTTCTGTGGCAACAGTTGATCTGCGTCATCTACGATGTAGTACAGTATATCTGAACTCAAGACCTCATTAAGTATCTACGTCAAGTGTGTGTCTCGCTGGTTACCAAGCCACCACGGAGTTATTATGTGAAGTGTCTTTTTACCTTTTAAGTATCACACCTGATGAAATCTCCTGATTATTTCTAAAACGCTTTTGTATTTATACGAATAAATTTTTAACGTGCCTAGAGGGTATTTTAATCCCACTATTTGGGTCTTCTTTTGAGCTGAATTTGAGCAACGGCAGAGCCCCAATCCTACCAATTTTGCTAAATCAAGGCCATGTGCGTACAGAAAGGTCAACATTGGGGTAACTATAATTTCAGGATCCAATTTTTCTAAGGGACAAAACCGAATAATTATTCTCGTACGGTGAATATACTCTCTGGAAAATGCAATGCAATACACAACTACTGTATTATATGCCAGCTATGACAACAGTTTCATCGGCAAGCAACGATAATACAAGGCTGGCATTTTCCTCACTCACATTTTCTTTGCGAATAATGATTCCCCATATGATTGTTATGTGTTCATTTTCAATTCTGTGATGCGTGTATTTGGTCTTTAAAATATTTTCAAGTAATGTGCACCCAGCATCGACAGAAAAGACGTACATCTCTGAAGCTTCGCGAGTCATCTGGTTTGCCTCTCAACGGCACATTATGAGGAAAACAATCGTTGAAATAATTAAAATATTTTTTCCTGTTCTGTTCAATCACATGGCGCACAGCATTATTGAGTAGCACTTCAATACCTATCTCTCTTTCTTTCTTTTTTTGAAACAATATCAACAAAGCGTTTTGACGCTAGATCAGCTTCAAGATGCTACTGAGATTTCATATAATTTTTCGAGCATTCATGAAAATCTTTGCACTTCGTAAAAACACGTAACCAAGAAGGATCTTTAAGATCCACAAAGGCGTTTTAGAAAGAAATATAATGCAGTGACAACCAGACGCATCTCTCAGTTTCTGAGGATATACAAAACAAGACGAATATTATTCCACAAATGCATAGCTGAAAGACCTTTGACCCACACTTTGGTCGTTTCGAAATTGTATGATCTAGATAGATTCTGTGCATTTGTCAGTAAGTGATATTCTGAAGAATCGTTTGTTTTTACGAGAACTTTGCTGTGTATACTGATGCATAGGTCAGTAGAATGAGAATCGGCAAAATTTAATGATTCCTCTGCCGTAGTCAATGTTTTTGGAAATTTCGCATTCTGGATCTATGATAGTTTTATTTCAGATTCATACGGAGTAAGAGATAGACCAGTTCCTGTTTTGTTCGACAGATTTATTTGATCACTAACGACATCTATTTTAGCGGAACTCAATCATGATTCTGTAGAATGCCGTTCTTTTTCCTTCAAACATTTTTCTTATTTCCATGATAAAAAATTTAATGTTGGCAAACGAATAGAAAATGGTTTAGTGGTACGGCTGATGAAATGTGCAAACACAGCAAACGTTTTAGGGTTAGACAATATGAAGAACTTCTTCCGTACCCCTTCAGTCATGCTTTCAACAACGGTGCTAGAATCTATGTTGCAATTTAGCCGAACCGCTTTCTTTCTGACGAGGACGAAGTGCGAAAACAATCTCACAGGCATTAAACAGCCCTCAAAGAAAGAGAAGTCTAATAAATTAAGTCATCAGACAAGTCAGTGAAAACGCTAAATGTTTCCTTTGAGATAAATATATTTCCAATCAATGCATGGGATAGGCAAATTCAATCTGTTAGTACCGCCCCTAATTATGTACCATAAAGTCTGTAACACAACTCTTCTTAAAGAAGTGGATTTGGAATAACGGCGATGGGAGAAAGCGCTCAATGCCATCGGAAGAAACAATCGTACATTATACAAAGTTCATTCTAACCCCATTTTGAGACAATTCTTGTGTCCATTTTGCTGATAGTTTCAAAAGCAAGACGCAGAGCTTTGTGCTGTTGTCTGAACGAAGGAGGTGATGTTAAAAGTGGAGCCAGGGGATCTCCGATGGATGATTCAAAACAAAATTGGCTGCGTTGCTTGGAATGAGAAAGCAGGAAAACTGTTCTTATATGATTTATCTGTTTCAGGTAATTGTGAAGGGAGATTCTCCTAGAGTTATTCTCATGCACATGTAAGAATTTTGAGTGAACTAAGTTTTCGTAAATAACCACACATATTTCAATCGATTTTAGCGAATAATTTTGTAAAAAATATGAGAGCCTCAGCATGACTTATCTGTTAAGTGAATTTTTACTATAACTTTTTGGAGAAGTATATTTTAATGCGCAGTAGGAATTCCGACTGAATAATTATATTTCCAGGGGGAGGAAAGAAAATATCACTTTTTACTCCTCCCTCTGAGTGCCCATGGATTCATCCAAGGCTTCTTTTAATTGTTTTGTCATCTTAGGGGCTAAAGATTCGTAATGAATGTAATAATAATGCCATGCAACTGTAGGGCTACTTTACCTTTTTTGTGCAATGAGTCCAGTTAGTTTTCTGGACGAGGTGCGTGACCCATTTGTGCTGGGCATCAAAGAGCGGAAGAACAGTAAATCTTTAATAATTACACCTCGAGCTCGTATACAACGTAATACAGTGAATGAGATTTGTTTGCAAAGTGTGACTTACATTCACATATACACTGCTGGCCACCCAAAATGCAACACCAAGAAAGACACGAGATAGCAAAGCCAGATTTACTGGACACATAACAACAGATACAAAGGTGAAACGATTGAGCTTACAGGCCCGTGCGACTTGCGGAACAGGCAGACATCAATAGTTCGTGTGGCACCCAAAATGCAACACCAAGAAAGACACGAGATAGCAAAGCCAGATTTACTGGACACATAACAACAGATACAAAGGTGAAACGATTGAGCTTACAGGCCCGTGCGACTTGCGGAACAGGCAGACATCAATAGTTCGTGTGGCCCCCATGGCTGGCAATAACGGCCGCTACACGCCGCGGCATCGAACAAAAGAGGCTTTGGATGTGGCCTTGGGGTATGTCGGTCCAGGCTGCTTCCACACGTTGTCACAGTTCATCAGGCGTAACCGCGGGTGGTGCTTGCCGGGCCACTCGGTTGCCGATCAACGACCAGACGTGTTCGACGGGCGACATTTCGGGAGAACAGGCGGGCCACGGCAGCAGTGACACAGGGTGGGCCGTGAAGAATTGTTACACGATGCGTGCCACTTGCGAAAGCGCATTGTCCTGTTGAAACATGGCCGCTGGCAGGTCCTGCAGGTTTTTTAGGACTACAGGCTCCAAAACGTCGGAGATATAGCGGTGGCTGTTCAGTGTACCGCCGATGCGTACCAGAGGGGTGCGGGTGTCATATCCAATTGTGACCGAAACCATAACGCCAGGCGACGGACCGGTATGGCTATGCATAATGCAGGCGTCGTACAGTCTCTCGCCGCAGTGCCACCACACGCGGATCCAACCATCATGGTGTTGCAAGCAGAAGCGGGATTCGTCGGAGAAGACAATGTCGTGCAATTCCGTAGTCCAGGTGCTGCGTTCAACGGCCCACTGCCGCTGCACTCGCCGGTTGTGTAACGTCAATGGTAATCGAAGCAATGGGCGCAGTGCGACAAGTCCCCGCTCCTGCAGACGGCGTCGAACGGTACGTGCAGACACAGGTTGTTGCGCAACACACCCTAATTCCTGCACTAACTTTCGTGATGTGGCGGTGCGAGCCGTCAATGTCCGCCACACAACATGCCGGTCCTCTTGTTCGGTGGTGTGCTGTGGCTATCGCTCAAGTCGGTCCGTCCGTCCCTCCTGCACCCACCGAATCTATACTCGCCTCACTGTGGCTGGATGTCGTCCCACACGGGCGCCGATGTCTCGGTACGATAAACCGCTGTCACGATAAGCCACTATTCGTCCTCTGTCGAAATCCGAAACTTGCTGGAATGGCTGCCGTATTCTGCGACGATGCGTCAGGAAGCTTCCCACGCGCAGGTCCCGCAGCACAACACACTTCCACTACTTACATCCCGCCTTCTGTGCGCCATTCTTACCGTGCTTCTCGGTGACGTGCCGGGCGCACATTATTTGTATATGCCATGCAATGCTAATCTTTTGCATGTCCTCTCGCGGGCTACGCATGCTGCGAATTTCAGGCCAATCGGATGCTTCCTTCTTGGTGTTGCATTTTGGGTGGCCAGCAGTGTATAACACTCTTTTGACCAAGAGTACGATTTTCCCAAATATATGTGTGGATATACTTGTGGTTGAAAAACGTATTAGATACACACAAACCATTCTCAATGCAAAGTTCATTTAACCTTTCACCATTATCATTCTCACAAGGATCATTAAACTTGCCCAGAACATTTTTTATCGGAAATCGCATTCTGCACACCTACTCTAGCATTGAAATCCCCCTGCTAATATAACTTTCTCTTTAGCACCAAACTGGCTCAAAATAGCTTTTAGCTCATTCCGGAAATCTTTCTTCCTATCAGAAGGTTCCGAGTCACAAGGAGCTTACATTACAACAATTACCATTCTCTGAAGTTTCATTTTCAGACGTATCCAAAGAATTATCTCACAAATGCAGCTGTAATGGATCAAATTGTTCTTCATCTTTTCACTAAAAATCACACCTACACCAGCCTGTCCCCTGATATTATCCAATATTCCAGACCACATACTCACTGGGCCATTCACTTCTTCTACCCCAATTTCCTTCTTTTTGTTTCACTTACACACAGCTCATCCAATTTATACTTATTCATTTATTCAATCATCTTATTCATCTTGCCATTTATACCTCTCGTATTCCATACACCAATCTTACACTCACTCAACCGTGATCTCTTTCTCATGCGCCTTTTAGAATTTCCAGGTCTATTCCGTGGTGGACTGTCCTTCTCAAGTGTGGTAGGTCCACCGTATCCCACACTTGAGTCATGTTTTTCATTTCTTTGTGTCTTTTTAATCAGGTAAGTACATCAGTGTGGGAGATTAGCCCACAGCTGATGGTTCCAGTTGGGCATTCAACCTACCAATTCTGGAAAAAAATCCCAGTGAGTTGGGGTCTTTTCGCCAATGTCACGCAGAACTAGCTTGCACCTCTCCAAAATTCGCAGAAGCCCTTTTTGCTATTCTGAGCGCCATTGCCTACGGAACGCCCCGAGGAAGCAAACACATCTCTCACTAGGCAAAATATGAGTGAGAGGCTTAATGAAGTCAGTACAAAGTTCAAAGAGGGAAAAGCATGAGCTTTATAAACACACATGCACTGTTATAATCACCTTTTAGATTTGGCTGTGATTCATTTTGTAAGAAAGCAAAACCACAGAAAAATGCTATCAATGTAGATAACTCCTTATATAATATTATTCATGTATGTGTAAAATATTTGGGATATTTAAAGGAATTTGTAATAAAAAAAGACTTTATTTTCAGAAAACTTAACACCTCGTCCAAAATACACTGACGGAAAAAAACAATCCCAACACCAAGAAGGGTTTGTGTTAGATAAACGACAGTTGGTAGGCGGTGAGAGTACATCTGTTAGATGACGTCTATGCAAATTTCGCGCTCGGCGCGTACGTGTGGCAATAGTAGCGCCCCTCGGAACATCCAAAGCATGTTTGCTGTAATTACGCGCTGTAACGTTCGTGAGCGTTAGTTATCGTTGAGATTCGACGTAGGGTGTTGATTTTAGTCAAGAATGCCTTTAAGAAGACGAAGAAGCCATTATCAACAGCTCACGGAGTTTGAATGAGGTCGTATAATACGGCTACGAGAAGGAGGATTTTCTTTCCGCAATATTGCAGAACGACTTGGCAGGAATATAGCCACTGTGCATGATTGTTAGCAGCGGTGGTCAAGGGAAGGTACTGCCTCAAGAAGACCGGGTTCCGGCCGGCCACGTGGCACTATTGAGAGGGAAGACCGCCGTGTACGGCGTATGGCCGTGGTGCATCGTACCGCGTCTGCGGCATCAATTCGAGCTGCAGTTGCCATCACAGTGACACAACGAACTGTTACAAATCGGTTACTTGAAGGACAGCTCCGAGCCAGACGCCCTGTAGCGTACATTCCACTTACTCCAAACCACTGCCGTTTGTGACGTCAGTGGTGTCAAGCTAGAGCTCATTGGAGGACGAAGTGGAGATCTGTTGTGTTTTCTGATGAAAGCCGGTTCTGCCTGGGTGCCAGTGATGGCTTTGTGTTGGTTAGAAGGATGCCAGGTGAGCGCCTGCAACCAACCTGTCTGCGGCCGAGACACACTGGACCTACACCTGGAGTTATGGTCTGGAGAGCAATTTCCTATGATAGTAGGAGCACTCTCGTGGTTATACCACGCACCCTGACGGCACAGTTGTACGTCGGTCTGGTGATTCAACCTGTTGTGCTGCCATTCATGAACAGCATTCCAGGGGGTGTTTTCCAACAGGATAAAGCTCGCCCGCATACCGCTGTTGTAACCCAACGTGCTCTACAGAGTGTCGACATGTTGTCGTGGCCTGCTAGATCACCAGATCTTTCACCAATCGAGCACGTATGGGACATCATTGGACGACAACTCCAGCGTCACCCCCAAACAGCATTAACCGTCCCTGTATTGACCGACCAAGTGCAACAGGCATGGAAGTCCCTCCCACAAACTGACATCCAGCACCTGTACGACACAATGCATGAACGTTTGAGTGCTTGCATTCAACATTCTGGCGGTTACAGCGGTTATTAATGTACCAGCATTTCACATTTAAAATTTCTCTTCTCGCGCTTACAATAAGCTGGGATCTTGAAACCTTAATCGATTAAACACGTTACCTATACAAATGTATTGCCGCCATTTCATTCCTCTACAACTATTTTTTCGTGGTGTTGGGATTTTTTCCGTCAGTGTACATTAACTGTTTGTCATCGTTCATTATCAGGAATGGCTGGAGAGCAGTGCGTAACAAAAAAGTTTTTCCTTCACTTAAAAGTTCAAAATTTTGAAGAATTTAGTAGTGGATGGTTGGATAAATTTATTAGACCCCATATTCTGCGCAACTCGAAAATTACCGGAGAAACTGCAAGTAGTGATCGTGAAGCTTTTGGCAAGTTTCTTGAAGAATTTAAAGTAGCCATTGAAGAAAATGGATTTCACCTCAAGCAACTATTCAATGCTGATGAAAGTGGCTTATTTTGAAAGCGGATGCAGTCCATAAATTGAATCAGCAAAGAAGAGAAAGTTGTTCCTCCATTTAAAGCAGCTACAGTGGGCTGAATTTGCTGCTTTGTGCCGACCTAGCAGCTGACTAAAATAAAGCCTCTGCTAGCCTACCACTCTCAAAATCCCCGTGCGCTGAAAGGCTTAAGCAATATCATGCTACTCTTGTACTGAAAAGTAAATAAAAAGTCTTTGGTAACTGGGCAAATTTTCAGGATTGGTTCACGAATCCTTTTTCAGTTGAAACTGAGAAATGTTGGAATTCCAAATATTGTTTCCAAAATAAATGTTGTTGAAAATCCAGTCGTGTTTGATGCTTTTTAAGGGTTTCTCATCCTCGATAATGCCACTGGCTGCCATAAACACCAGGATAACATCAAGCTCACAAACACAACTTCTTGAACAAGCCATTAGGTCAGAGAGTCATTTCAACTTTCAAGGCATATTTCCGGAGCAGGAAAATGTTCCAGCTCCTTAAAAATACCGATTATTTTGATCATCCAGGGAGTAAGGCTACGAATAGAGAGTAATGAAAACACCGCGACATCAAGGGTGCGGTCTACAATATTCGAGCATTGTGGAAAGAAGTCAAGGCATAGATTCTTAATGCATCATAGAAGGCTTTGTGGAAATAACAGATTGATTTCAGAGATTTTCCTAGTTTCTCAGGGATAGTGCGTAATATTGTGGTGATTGGACGGAAGCTGTGTAAATATGGCTTCTCTGATTGGAAGTGGATGATGTGATTGAGTTAACTGACTCACATGACAAAATTAATGTTGATCATCTATTTGACATGACCCAGTAACAGACAAGAAAAGAAGAGAAGGCGGAGGGTGAAGTCATCTAAGTTAAAGATTTGAGTATTAAGAGATTGACATAATTGTTTTAGAAGTTGGATAACATTGCACAACAGTTTTTAAACGTAAACCCAAATTTCGTGAGGAGCCTGCAGTTTAAGCGCCGTCGTGACAACATCCTTATGCTCTACAAGGAAATTTATGCTCAGAAACCAAAACCTGGCAAGGCACACCTGTAAGATATATAGTTAAGACCACGGCCTTTCCCATCTGTTCTAACTGATTCTGAACTAGGATCTTTAATGTAAACTTCCGCCGCCCACACATCTTCTGGAATTGAACCTAGGCCATCTTCTACAATTTCACTTTTAATTCTGCGGCTGTCTGCAGCAAACAACCTCATGGAAGAAGTTTCAGTGGTGTAACTCTGCCATAGAAGAAGTTCCAATTATGTAACTCTCCCATCGAAGAAGTTTCATTAATGTAACTCTGCCGTGAAAGAAGTTTCATTGGTGTAACTCTGTCACGGAAGAAGTTTCACTGATGTAACTCTCCCGTCGAAGAAGTTTCACTGATGTAACTGTGCCACGGAAGAAGTTCCACTGATGTAACTCTGCCATGGAAGAGGTTTCATTGATGTAACTCTGCCGTGAAAGAAGTTTCACTGATGTAACTCTCCCATCGAAGAAGTTTCATTCACGTAACTCTGCCTGGTTTGGATGATTCTGACCCAGATGGTCCTGCACGCGCTTCTTCCGATATTCAATCATCTTCCACTAAAACTACAATATCATCCCCCCTGCCCCCCCCCCCCGCCCGCCGAGCCAGACTGACTGCTTATCTTGGTGAGTCTCGATTTATTTTAGCAAAATTTATATTTATGTGAATATTTGTGTTTTTCTTTTTGATGTATTGATGATTTCGGTGTGGTAAGATTGCATTTAAAACATAATTTTACGTTGTTACACGCAAACTTCTTCTCTCTATATGCTAATACATAAGATATGCGAGGTTTTCACAGAACGTAATCCTCGCGTACATCGGACTTACTGTACTTTGAGAAACCACCACAGGAGTCCCCTAGTATTAAAACACATACATTGTATATACGCAAACATCAAGCTTCTCTTATTTACTTCCATACTATGATATTTGATAATATCTCGTTTTCTTCCAGTGCGAAGTTGTATAGTATAGGTGATAAATATTCTCCCTGTTGTACACCGGATTTTACCTCACAGGTTTTCGAAAGTTACTACAGAAAGTGAATCTTGAAAATAATCTCTTCAGTTTTCATTAAATTCACATATTCTTGTGGGAAGCCCATTAACATAAGGGCCTTACATAACTCCTCTTTATTTATGCTATCATACACCTGTCTGTAAAATCCGCAAAAACAACATCAAGGTCTTCATTGAATTCGTATTGTTTATGTAACATTTGCTTTACACGTAACACAAAGGTTAATAATACGGGCCATAGTCTTAAAGCACATCTGTAACGTATACTCTCGATTCACTTTCCTTTTGATTTTTACTATATCTGGTTATTTTATTTTACTATGTAAATTATCTTCTTACTGAACGAAATGTTATTTCTCCCGCTGAATGAGATCTGGCAATGAGTGTAAGTCATGACGTGGTGGTAGCCAGTATAAATAGGCGCGTTCAACGATACGTAGGGTGAGCTGTTGTTTATGTGTCAGAGAGCTGTTGTTGTATAGAGAGAGCGGCTGTTTATGTGCGCGAGAGCTTTGTTTCGTGTGTAAAGAGATCTTCGTTTATGTGAGAGCCAGATATCGAGTAGTTGTGTGACCGATGAAGGGAGTGTGGATAAATAATAGAAGTTTACCAAATAAAAGATTGTCTTAGTAAGTACGTTTTTCTCAGTTCATAGTACTGTCAGACCTCTGTCTGGCTGTTAGGTTTATTTCATTAGTTGATTATTATTAACAACCAGCATAAGACTTTACTCATCTTAATTACTACTACAACATTACTAGCAGTTAAAAGCTTGTTCATTATTATTATTACTACACTACTAGCAGGAAAGTTTATTCATGATATAATTAACAAACAACAAGCATTAGAAGAAGCTTAGAAGAAGTTGAATTCATTATAATTTAGAAGAAGCAGAATTCATTATACATCCAAAAGTGCTCTGATTATGTCATTGAGCGAAATACGCTGTCACCAAGGCCAAATAGAAAACCCATGCTTTGGCTGTCGGACCGCCCCCCCCCTCCCCTCCTTATACAGTTGACGTCGAACTCAGTGATAATCGTCTTAAAGGCAGATATGTTTGAAACAAAGCCATGTCGAGCACTCGAGATCCTAAATCGCACATAATAAATGATTCGATGATGCATAAAACGTTAAAACTTTGAGCGAAAGTACACATTATTACTACACTGCTGTCTGTTGAAAACGCAACACCAAGGAAGACCTGAGATACTGAAGCGATATTTATAGGGTACATTACTTATGATATAAGATGTAAGTGATCAGAAGTATACAGAATTTTAAAGTTATGTGGAACATACAGTACTCAGTACCTTGTGCACCCACCACGAGCGGCGATAACCGTTCGTACATGGCGTGACATCGACTAGAAGAGGTTTTTGATGTCGTACTGCGGAAAGCCATTCCACGCTGTCTAGATTTGTCCCCAAAGTTCGTCGTGAGTAACTGGCAGCGGAGCGACAGTTACTCAGGATGAGCGACTGTATCTCGCACTTGTTCAATGGGCGACAAATCAGGTGAACATGCTGGCCAAGGAAGACTTCCAGGAGCTGTAAAACATTGTGACACTTCAGCTTCCACAACTTCCGCATTGTACCGATGACTGGTTATGGTAACTGCAGTGCGTAGGAGGCGAGAACGTGAATGAAACCCAACAGCACCGCCACCAGGGTGCCCGGCATCGGGCCCTTATGACACTGCATAATGCATGCCTCCTGCAACCGTTCACCACGGAGTCACCGTACAACGATACTCCCATCATGGGTCATTAGTTGGGGCGAATTGGCTCACCGGGGCATCGAACGGGACGTTTCCCGGTGGACCACTTGAGAAATGACCCCCTTTCTCGTATATTGTTTGGATATATTTTTTTCTTGGAACTAACAAATAATTATTTTGTTTCATGAATAATAATCACTGATTTTATTTGAGTTTTATTACTGTCTGAAAAGTTATTTGCTTAGAAACAAAAAGAAACGTTTCCTTCTATCTATGTTGGACATTTGCTGTGAAATGGCACAGCACAATTCTCTGTACTCGTGTGAGAAAAATGCCGCTGGACCAAGCAAGCTGTTATAAATTAATTAAGCTAAAGCTTACTATAAATGGATGTAGGTCGTTGGACTTGGTGCCCAGGGTCATTGGTAGGCCCTACTCTTCTTTTCCAATTTTGAAGAAGACACTAGTATTTTCTGTGGTGGCCTTTTATCCCCACCACTTTTTCTACAGAATGACACGGAGAATAAATTTCTCCCGCACAGATATTCGAAATTCGTGTCCCACTGGCATTTATATGAAAAGAAAAAACGACTTACTAGTACAGGTTTATGAGACATAAATAATGGGTAGATTTGAAAAAAGACGTTTACCGAAGGTTGAGATACCAACACCATTGCGCAATAGGCGTTGCACAATAACATTGGAGTAAAAGACGTTGCACAATGAACATTGCACAATAGGCGATAAGTGACCAAATTAATTAAAAAATTAATACGTAGAAAAATTGTGTTTGTGAACATTTCAACTTTTAGAACAAACTTCAAGGCGATTTAGTTGGAAATAGGGTCCTTAAGAAACTCCTTAGTCTTATTTATTTATTTATTTTCTATCATTTTTGCCAAACCGAATTTTTCAAAGGAAAATAATCATCTAGTACATCACCCAGCTTTGAGCGTGGTTTGGTGCTACATTCAATCATGAGAGAATTTTTAAAATTCTTTCACCGTTAAATTCTTCTTGAAATTTGATCACGGTTGAAATGACTTTTATTTTAGGAGCATACAAAAGTTTCCGCCACCCCAGCTAGCGGGCGCTGTAGAGGTCTAACCGGCCGGCAACCCGTGCTGTCAGTTCGTACATGAAGCCAAGCATGGCGGTCGATAAAGTTCCTTTGCGGCACTGTTTGTTATTCATGTTTAATTCAGGGAAAAGTGCGAGTGAAGCATATGGTTCAATATGTCAGGCGTATGGCGAAAAGATTATGGGTGAGCGGACGTGTCGAGAATGGTTTGCCAGGTTTAAAAAAGGTGATCTAAACTTGGAAGGCAAGCCATGTGCTGTTAGACCGCAAGAACTCGCAGACGAGGAGCTGGAATCGCTGCTGCAAGAGGATGCCACACAATCGACCCTGCAACTGGCGAAACGTTTGAAAGTGGCTCAATCGACAGTGGTACGGCGTCTACAGGCCTTGGGGAAGATCCGGCAGATTGGTAAGTGGGTTCTGCATACTTTAACGGAGCGTAATATTGGTCAACGATTGGGCACCTGCATGTCGTTGCTGAAGAGGTATCAAGGGAAGCATTTCTTGTGGAAGGTTGTCACCGGGAATTTAAAATGGGTCTATTTCGACAACCCCATACCCAAGTAATCCTGGGTCGACCCAGGCTAGCCATCAACATCCACTGCAAAACAGGATATCTACGGGAAAAAAGGTGCTGTTGTGTGTGTGTGGTGGGATGTGCATGGAGCGCTGTACTTCGAACGGTTGAAACCGGGCGAAACAATCACTGCACAACGATACAGCGATCAGTTGATGAAATTGAACGCCGCAATCGAGCAAAAACGATAATGCCAGACCACATGTCGGTAGTACAACGAAATCAACCCTTGAACAGTTACACTGAGAGGTTTTACCGCATCCGGCTTACTCCCCGGACATTGCATCCTCAGACTTTCATCTGTTTTGCTCTAAGCTGCTGTAGCCCAACAGCGGTTCACCACAGTTCCAGAGGTGGAAAATTTCTCACTGCGTTCTTCAGCTCCAAACCCAAGTCCTTCTATTACAGGGGCATTCATTTGTTGCTTGAAAAATGGCAAAAGACCATTGATGGTAACGGCCAATATTTCGTTAAATAAATGTTTACTGGTTTCCTGATTGTTCCTGTCTCCTTTCTCCTTAAAACGGCGGAAACTTTTGCATAACCTTAATACATACTGTCCTTCATCAGTTCTCTTTTATCCAGGACATAGCATGGGATATTTCTGTCTAGATAGATACCTTTTTTTTTTTTTTACACTGGATCGCATGACTAAAATTCCCGGCCTGCTTTGTTCTACCCGAATCCGTCCCTGGTCATTAGGTGGAACCACGACTCGTCGGAAAACACTACACGCTGCTATTGAACACGCCAGTGTCTGCGTTCTTGGCCCTATTGCAGCCGCAGACAACTGTAGTTTAAAGTCAAGATAAGTTGAAGCAACGGATGGCATGTGACAAGGCCTCTCTGAAGCAAACGGCCTCGAGCAGCGCTTGGCGACTATCGTTGGTGTGATGCAGACCTCCACTGTTGTGCTAACCCTCGGGACGTGGCTTTTCGGTCAGTCAACGCCATAGGGTGAAAACGACGGTTCTCCCGCTTGTACATCCATTGCTGGGCTCCTGACCCCTCACATCGGTGCGTAAGAGCTTCCTCTTCACACTGACGCCATATTCGCATCACTGTACTCGCGCTTCGTCCAACACGAGCAGCGATGCTGCGGAAGGAAAGTTTGCTTTTCTGTAATCCAACGCATCGACCTTGCTCTAAGTCTGCCAGCTGTACACAGGAATATCGACTGCTGCGGAAGGGCATACTCGGTTACTACCACTAACTTACTGCGACAGTTCCCGCGATTCGAGTATGGCAACTTGCCCTGTGAGTCCTTCTGTTATAACTCCTGCGATATAGCTACGAGGGCGTGTGTATGTGTGTGTGAGAGAGAGTGTGTGTGTGTGTGGGGGGGGGTACAAATCATTTGCATATGCTGCGGCTGTAATCATTTGAACCTACTCACGTGACCAAACCGTCCTACGAGTTTCAAGCCGATCTCACATTTTTTTGGCGTTTCATTTTCAACTAACAGCAGTGTATTTACTAACGTCTGTTGTTCTCTCATCTTTCTATCGCACGGAAGTCACAAAAATTTCTTCCACAGGGAAAAAAAAAAAAAAAAAAAAAAAAAGTTGATGGACAGACATATTGAACAAATTTCAGAACCTCAATTAATCTAGCGCTCATGGATTCAAAGCACGTCCGCAATTTATCAAGTGCTCCTACGTAGAATTTCTGCTGTTTTATTAAAACTTTTGGAACGTCAGTTCAGTAATGGTGTCATCAAAAGTACTACCTAATGGTTGAGCCGTGAAGCTCTCGTGTGGTCGTGCTACCGCAACCCCTACACCATTAGATGTTGGGTTATTGCCGAGCGTAGTTTACTGGCTAGAGAAAAAGCTTGCACTTAAGTGTGAAATATATTTGACCTAAGTTCAAGAAGAATTAAATTGGCATAGAAGTTATGTTGAAGTTAGAGTAACGCATGAGCTTCCACAGCGCTATAGTCAAGCATCGCTCAAAGAGGAACTGGCTGACACAGTGAACTGAACATTCTTCAGAGCCTGAACTCTGTAGTGGGAATAACGTTTTCTGGAGCCCATGCTTTGTGTTGTTTTCGAAATGTGATTTGTTCGTCTCAAGCATAGGAAGTTTGCTTTTAAATGTTCACTGAGATTATTTCTGTTGTATTTGCTGAACGGAAAGCAACGGCTGAAAATATAGCTTTTTGTTGTTATTTTTAGCACGCTGCGCTACACCGAGAAAAATGCGACCGCAACGGCGTTGCACCTAGTAACGAAAAACTTAAAATTTACCGAACTGAACGAATGAAAGGATATATCAAGTTCACTAAATAAAAAATATATAAATAAACGGGAAGAAGAAAACTGCGTTAAGAGAATGAGGTAAGTGCATATTTGTAACCTGGACACAACGTATCTTAGATTCGGGCTTTCCACACAGTGTAATAGCAAAATCGAGGGTATGAAATGTTCTGCATGAACACACACGCCGTTATTATGCGATTGTAATGGAGAAAGGGGAGCATCATAAGAAAGCCCAAATTTCTTACAGTGCCGTTCAGAATTTTTTCTATCTTTCGTTCAATTTTCATGATCTGTGTTTTTCTCTTTGCGTTTTCCGTCGTTTTTGTGTCTGAGTAACATGCTTTACATTGTTTCATGAAATGTTGATGCATCCTGTCTTGTATGCGTTGTGCTACGTTTTTGTGACACCTTTTGCACTACTAAAATCGAGAAACCAATCATCAAATCTCTTTTTTCTTTCTTTCTTTCCTGTTCTCTTTTTTTAATATCCGTGTGCACTCTGATTTATGCAAACGAAAAACTTATATCGGAATCTGTGTTTTGAATTTTCTTATAGTTGAGAAGGAAGGCAAAACTGTAGACTTGAAATTTTGAAAGTATGCCATTTGTCGTGTTTCTGTTTTCCAGTTCAATATGGTGCCAAGTAAGTTTCTGTGTATTTTGGGTGACTTTATATTTATATGAATAATCCCTGAAATATTTAATTCCAGAAAAGTATTCCTGCTGAATTCGCAGCGATATAGGAGATACAAATGAAGAAAATGAAGTTCATTATTGTATGCATGAAAAACCACATCAAAGACATGCTTTTTAAAACAATGAACATGTGATAACATCTGCACTACTTAAATAATAACGCAAGGAACTGTACACCAACTATATATAAGATAGTACAACTATACTAGTTATCCGAATTTATTGGCGTAGATAACATCAGGAAATTAGCTTCCTACTTACTTATAAATCCACTGCCATTAGGGGAACATTGGAGATCATTGCCAACGATGAGGCCTGCAATGATAGCTTCTCGCTAGAATTACCACGAATTTAGAACCAATTCTTCAAATAATGAATGCCTTTTGTTTTCCTCCAAGGATTCCGCGTGCAAAACGAACATGATGCCTCGTGTTTTTATTGAATAATAATTACGTTCGTATCTTTTCGTTTATTGTCAAGTCAAGTCACCGCGTTCAAAGTGTTGAAACGTTCTATTATCCAGTTCTCTGTGTACCTTCCTTGAAAAAGGCATCTGGTTGATGTGCGAAAGCTTGGAAACCTTGATTTTATCTACGCCAATAAATTCGGATAACTAGAATAGTTGCACTATCTTATATCTGCACTATTAACCAAAGAATTGTTTTCTGGTATGGGAAGCTCATGATTGCTAAAACAAAACAAAAAAACATTCCTTTAAAAAAGAAAACGTTAACTTGGTACTACTGAGAATGTTTGTTTCATGCTAGAGATCATTTGAATTCACTATGCGCATGTGCATTAACGGATTCAAATATGGAATTCTAAAAAAGAAAGAAAAACAAAACGAGTACCACTTTCATATTGTTCAGGAAATGCGTGTGCTTTTAACCCGAAACAAATATTAACTTCTACATACAGTGTGGACTGTTCTTCGGCGAAACAATTTAGAGATTTCAAGTAAAGAAGTAAGTAGCGACTCGAAGCATGTTAATCAGAATGAGCCTGATATTACTTATTGCTGTAGTTTACATTTTTATGAATTATCACTGTGCCATTAGACTTTTCCCATTCAGTAAGGGACAAAAGGCGTAACAGCCCGATGGTGGAGGTCAATTAAGCGTCAAATAAAATCTCCGAGTAATTTCGCCTCATGCAGTCACTTCAAACAAAGTGTGTCCTCTCCGATACACACACACACACGCACGCCCGTACGCACACACACATATATATATATATATATATATATATATATATATATATATATATATATACGAAAGGAAATTTTTTACCCTTTTTCGGTCGCCTGTCAGATGCATCCATCTAAAACCTCTGAGAAGATTCAGGGAGTGATAGAAGAAGAAAAATGACGACAAAAAGGAAAAGGAGAAGGGGGAAAGATAGGAAGAGGTGGAGGAGTGGAAAAAAAAAGTAATTTTTCCAGCACCACCCAAGACGTTGGAATTTAATAAGCGACCGAGCGAGTCGCCGAAGAGTCGCCGTGTTTTGCATGGGGCCCAGCCACGAAAGACATTATTACACCGGCATATGCTCCCCCACCCGCCCCCATAAGGCTTATCCCGTCTGGATACAGAAGCTTTGCTAAAAAAGGAGGGTGGAGGAATAGTGGGGGATGGGGAGGATTAGGGTGTTTTCCCTCCTTCTGTTCGCCTTAGACTCATCGTGGCATCAAGGGAATCCAAATAATCAAGCCGTGCCGCCTACCCCCTCCTTTCCATTTTTTGTTCTATTTTCCCATCCTCCCGCCTTGCTACAAAGCCTGACATTCTATACAGCTCTTATGTGTGATTAATTCTACGCAATTTCATATTCGTAGAGAACACTTGTTTCAGTTGGTCATCAATAAGTATGGCTTGGCGAATCACGGCTCTCCCGGCTGTTTTGGGGCGGCACGCGAGGGGGCTCACAAGCGAAGGAGGAGATCAGAGGGAAGAAGAAGAAGAAGCCAGGTTCGGGTGGGGGACGAGGAGAAATGGCGCGGTGGGAGGGAGACAAAGAGAATAGAGAGACAGAGAGAGGTTCTAAAGAGAGAGAGAGAGAGAGAGAGAGAGAGAGAGAGCTCCCCTCTAGCTCATTGCTCCAAGTGCCAGGCCGCAAGATTTATCATCGAAATTCATGCAGATGATTTCATCCCATCATTGGAGGGTTGGAGGGTGAAGCTGGGGGTAAACGCGTCTTCTTCTTCCTCGTTGAAGGGATATGTACCACCGAGTAAGTCATTTGTTTCCGGAAGGAGGGGGTTTTATTCGAACGAATTGTCTTCTCTCTCTGCTAACATGAGAGAGGGAGAGAGCAACCGGCTCTCGCTCTGATTTTGTGACCATTAGGAAATGAGCTCGATTAGCGGAAGACATGGCTCTGTTTGTTCTGGACTCAAAGATAATAAGCGATTGGTTGTTGACTCGTCGGATCTTTCCCCGCTGTCTTCCCCCTGCCTCTTGCTTCGATACTACCATATGAAACACTGCTGAGAAGATTATAGGTCCTTATCCACACACGAGTTTGGATTGACCCCTCCAAATGGAGCGCCGTAAGATTTATGATATCCCGAACAGTCGATCTCCCCGTCAGACCGCAGACCACAAAGAAATGGGGATCACATAACTTTCAACGAGAAAGACATCAATCAACTTGTGGAATGTTTTCTACTCTCAGATTTATAACCCTTAAAAACAACAGCAACAATTCCATTAATCACAAATGTTATTATCATATAGATGATAATAATAATTGTAACAAGAGCATGCCGATGCTTTGGACGTTTCTTGCATTCAGACACCTTCTGACAAGTGAGATAGATAAACTTGTTCATCCAATCACCGGCTTACATATCTCAAACGCGAAATGAGCCACTGCGGAAAAAAGTTTGAGAAGTATTGGTGAAATACTTAAAGTGATGACGAGCTTTACTGCATGATGCTCGTGCTTCGTTCTTGATATTACATAGTTATCCCAAGAAGTGTGATTCTATTAATCACAAATGTTATTACCATATAGTTCAGTGTTTCTCAAAGTGTGGTCCGCAAGTTCTCCAGGAAATTTCAGAAGAGAACTTAATGAGAAAATGTATTTCACATCAGGGCTCAAAAAAGTGCCCTTTTGCGAAGAGAAAAATTCGTGGCCGCCCCGTGGCGCAGTGGCCTAAGCGATGGCTTCTGACTACTCGTCCGAGATGGGTCCGGGTTCGAGTCCCGGTGAGGCATGGATGTTCTGTTTGTCTTACTACACTGGCTTACTCCCCTCCTTAGAACCAGTGGCCCTAAATCAGGGACGGGTGACTGCTTATAGCCCACTAAATTGCTCAGGATGATCGTTAAATCCCCAATAAAAAAATCGATGTGAACAAAAGAATTTCTAAAAGTGACATCCTCGCGGACGCCTAAGTAATTAAAAAAATTCATCTACACTGAGATGTAAAAATTTGCCGCTGGGTGCTTTTAATGTTCGAATAATGATGCACAGAACAAAATTACTTCGCTCACAACTGATAAAAAAAATAAAAGCGTCAGGCAGGCGATGATACTTTTTGTATGTCAAGCCAGTTAGTTTGCGCAAGAATAGAGTTTAAGCAAAATAAATCCCAAGCGCGAATATCCCACCTCACTTCATTGTCTAACAGAAACAATTAAATACCGAACATGGAAAATTCGCTTTTCTAAACAATTCACCCCGGTCTTTCAAACCTGATAAGGCAGATGTCTACCAACGTCGGTTCTGATCAGGTAAACATCTTGTTTGTTTCCCTTCCCTTTCCTTCCTCGTATCCTTTCTTTCAGGTATGCGTGATATAAAGAGCCCCGTTCATTCATGTGTCTGTGTAAACTGTAGATGTCCTAACTGTCAATAATGACCTTGATCTTTTTTTATAACGACCACCGTGAGCAACAGAATGGGCTATAAGCAATCGCCCGTCGCTAATGTAGAGCCACTGGTTCCAGGGATGGCAGAGGACCAGTTCAGTAAGACAAACACAACATCCATGCCTCACCGGGATTCGACTACAGACCCCTCTCGGACGAATGGTCAAAAGCTAGTGCTTAGACCACTGCGCCATAGGGGTGGCTTTGATCTTTCTCATTCGCGTGTGGGCGCTTATACAAAGCTAGGGCCTATATGCCGCCATTAACTACATTCAGTTAATAGCGTGCAGTTCGGCTCGAAAAATTTGTATTTTTTCATTGCTTTGTGTTAACGTGTATCCCCAATCAACAAAAATGGATCAGGGGCATAAAAGCAGTTCTTTGAAATATAAAAATAGTGAATAACATTTTTAAGCGGCTAATGTGCCTGGACCAAATGGTGCCCAAAATTTTCTGTGCTCCCCAATCAGAAGTGTTTGCAAAGTCGGGTTTTAAGAAAGCTACGGCAAAACAATTCCTTTTCCCCTCGCATCTCAGCAGTACTGAAAACAAACCTGTCAATGATTATAAGAGCTCTCTCTTAGTCCATTGTTATTAGCTCCATGAACCAGGGCGTAACGGGGAAGGGCCGGTCCCACTGATACGGACATAATGCTACTGGGTAGAAACACTCCACTCAAACACTTTGTTTCGTCATTCTTTGGTTCATCTTCATTGTTATGTCTCTTTCAGTAGGTAACCAGTCAGAAAGGATTTATGTCTATCACCCCCCTAAATTACCACTTTGAATAACAAAGCTAAGGGGGGGGTCTCTGATGCACAGGATCACTGGTTCCAGCTGCGTTCCACCTACTTCTTAGGGACTGTATTCATTCAAGTTGATTTCAGACCAGAGTAGTTTGCTAACCCCCAGTTAATTTATTCCAGCCGCTTAAAGGGTTAAAATGGAAACGAAAATATCAAAACTCAGAATAACATCATAATCGTAAATAATGAACAAGATACCACTGCGAAAAGGGACTGTGAACTTATATGTGCTGCGTCAAGTAAATCTACTAGTGGAAATGAGGTTATTTCACCGAAAAAGAAAATTTTGAATAAGATGTAAGACGATGCATATTAGAAAAACGGATTTCATTGAAGCGGCGATCCACTTTCGCCAACTCTCCACTGCGTTATCCGTTAAGAGACTTTGTCAAATAGTGCGATGAAGTCATCGGAGCTGCTGTGTCATTTGGAAACAACGCACGCAAACCTCTCTGGTAAACCCATCAAGGTTTTCCAGGACAAGCTGAAAGTAATGCTTTCTAGTGCAAGACTAATGAACTATGTCGCTAAAACGAACAGGGAGCGAAAACTACCAAAGCGTCATTCAGACTGTCACTCCTTGTAGCCAACACAGTCAAAAGTCACATTGCTGCTGAGAAGCTTGTAAAACCAGCAGCAAAATCAATGGCGAATATTATGCTTGGAGAGAAAACAGAACGGGTTATTGATAAAATCCCATCAAATGACCGTGTTGCACGCCGCATAATATAGAGTAACTAATATCACGTGATATTTGCTTTACAATTGGACGAAACTACTGCTGGGCAGAGCTAGAATCTGCTATTAGCATATATGCGATACATATATGAGGGAGAAGCGTTTGATTATTTTTTATTCTTTTCATCATTGAAAACACGTGCAACAGGAGAAGAGATTTTCCATTTAGTTAACAATTATTTCATGAGCCATGATGTTGACTGGAAAAGATGAGTTGGGTCAGTACTATGTGAGCAGTAATGAAAGGCGCTGCTACACGAATTGAAGGGGTTGCACCCGAATGTTAATCAGCTCACTGCTTTATTCACAGAGAACAGGTGGCGGTAAAAAATGTTAATCACTAGTATGACTCCTGGACTTCATTTAACATTGAAAGAGGTAGTGAAACTTGTGAATAAGATGAAATCGCGGCCACTAAGTGAACTTCTGCTCAGTGTGCTGTGCGAAGAAATGGGGAGGGATTACAAGACTGCTTTTCACACTGCAGTACGTTGGTTGTTTAGGGCATCGGTTCCCAACCGTTGGTACACGTACCACCGGGGGTAAGTGCTGGGTCGTTCAAGGGTACACGAAAAATAATCAGTAATGACGGAAAAACAAGTAAAGTAAAAAAAAATGTGAAAGTTAGTTATGGAACAATATATGTTAAGTTTGAATCACCACTAACGGCGACACCTCAAAACCAGCTCACAGTAGCGAATGATGATAGGTGAAGGCGTGACTATGAACCCCTCTCCTAAACCACTCTTCTGCCAATAATTACGCGCAGTTCATGGGTCGCTTTTGTCACATATCCTCCTTTCCAGAACGATCGCGTGTTACTAATACATCCGTAGCCACTGTTTGATCAGTTCAGTTATTGACTGAATTTAAGTAAGTGCGTTGTCTTTAATTGTGATTATTTTCAACTAGCTTTTTTATTTAATGTTTAACGTAGTTTCAGTTACTATTGTCAGTGATTTTTAAGCGTGTCAGTTATGGATCAGTGGTTAAAAACACGAACGGCTAAAAAGCCAAAACTTGATGTGAATTACAACCCGTCGCCAAGTACTTCTCAACACGTGTCCGCAGCTACGAGTACACCCACACCGGGAGATAGTAAAAAGGAGCGTGCCTCAGGTACTACACAGAAGAAAAGGAAGTACTGTGAAGAGTATATTAAATATGGGTTTTCATTTGTAGGGGATGAAGACTGTCCTAATCCTTTGTGTGTTGTATGTGGGGAAATATTATCCAACGGTTGCATGAAACCAGCTCTACTCATGCGCTATTTAGAAACTAAACATCCTATGTATTATAACAAAGAAATACATTATTTTTAGCGCTTAGAAAAGCACCCAAATAAAACTTCGTACATGGCGTCAGGAAAGAAAAACAATGAGAATGCAGTTGAGGCTTCCTAAGGTATTGCTTATCGCATAGGTAAATATTATAAGAGCCACACCATAGCTGAATATTTAATTTCTCCTTGTATTAAAGATGTCGTTTTTTGTATGTTTGGGGAAGAACATGTCCGCAAAATCGATACTATTTCTTTTCCAAACAATACAATGTCTCAAAGAATTCAGGATATGTCTGACGATGTTAAAGCTGCAGCAGTAGATAGAATTAAAAAAAGTAAATTATTTTCCATCCAGGTCGATGAAAGTGTAGATGTTGCTGATTTATCTATTTTGCTCGTCATCGCGAGGTACTTGACAGAAAATGAAATTGAGGAAAATCTGTTGATTTGTTACATATTGACACAGCGTAGTCGAAGATATTTTTAATGTGATCGATGGTTATTTAATTGAAAAGGACATTAGTTGGTCGAATTGTTGAGGTGCATGCACTGAGGGAGCCAAGTCTACATCAAGTTGTTGTATAGTCCTACGCGGCAGAATTAAAAAAAGTAGCTCCCAATGTACCATGAAGTCACTCTTGCATCCAAGCATTTTCCTAGTGAACTGAAGTTTTTGATGAGGCTGTAAGAGTTGTAAATTTTATTAAGTCACAACCACTAAATTCCAGATTGTTTAAAGCGCTGTGTGAAGAAATAACAGCCTTCACAGCACATTACTTTTGCATACGGAGGTAAGGTGGCTATCTAGTGATAAAGTACTTACACGGCTGTTTGAATTTAGACATGAAATCCATTTTGTTTAAGACCGTCGTTGTCGTTTCCGTCTTGCTCCAAAGTTGTTGTTTTTTTTTTCGTTGTTTTTTTATTGGAGGTTTAACGATTACCGTGAGCAACTCAATGGGCTATAAACAGTCGCCCGTCCCTAATTCCAGGGAAGGGAGACAGCCAGTGCCGTAAGACAAACACAACATCCATGCCTCACGGGATTCGAACCCCGACCCCTTTCGGACAAACGATCAGAGGCCATCGCTTAGACCACTGCGCCACCGGGGCGGCCTCCAAAGTTTCATGACAGTGATTGGCTTCAAAGTCTTGCATATTTATCAAATGTTTTTCTGGAAATAAACAAACTCAGCTTGGTACTTTAAAACAGTTCAATCCCTATATATTTAAAGTAACCGACAAAATTGAGTCAATGATTAAAAAGCGGGACTTTTGGAAAGTGTGTATTGAAAGAGGTCAGTCTGAAGATTTTGAAACTCTGTACAACTTCTTATCTGAGAATGACTTGCACCTATCCCAAAACGTGAAAGAGAATATTTCAAGTCACTTGGAAGGTCTCAAAGTTTCTTTTTATAAGTATTTTCCTCAACGTGGAAAAGAAAACAATTGGATTGCAGATACCTTCAATGAAGAATCTTTCAAAGAAGCTAAACTATCAATCAATGAAAAAGAGCAGTTAGCATCTTATTACCTTCTGGGTAGATGTCAGTGAGGAATACGAACAGCTAAGTGAGAAGACACTGAAATATCTCTTGCCATTTACTAACACTGAGCTAGTGGAGAGAGCTTTTTCTTCTTACATCTTCATAGACTATAAGTACCGCAACAAGTCCAGATTTAGGGCTGTTCCTTGCATCTTTTGAGCCTGATTTTCAAGAAACTAAGTGCATCAAAGCAAGCTCAACCATCTCACTAACAATATTTAAATCGGCTAGTGATCTGTGTGACAATTATTACAGACTTTTCAGATAACACATATAAATATTATTATTAATAATAAATCAAAAGTTTGTTAAATATTTGATCATCATCATCAATATTTAATATGTAGCTCTACTTATTTCTTTGTTATGAATATTGTAAAATTAAATCTACGGCTTGTACTTTATTTTTAGTATAGTAATTTTCCATTCCCAACTCATTATCTCATTTCCACTATTTTGCATTAAGATAGGCACTGAACAAACGTGTCAGTATTTAAAAAGAGCTATTTAAAAACAAGGGGTACAATTTATAGAAATGTGTTTAAAAGGGGTTGTGACGTACCTGCCAGCAGGACGCACACGACATAAAAGCAGATAGTAGTCAGAACAAACGTCCGCGTAGCTCAATTGGTAGAGTGACTTATTCCGGAATGAGGGGATCCGGGTTCGAATCCTGGCGTGGACAGAAATGACGGAGAAATTTACTTCGTTATAATGCACGTCCAGCCTGCGAAGCAGTATTTGCGAGGTGCAAATAACGAAATGTTCAGTATCACAGGAACTGTCACATTATCTCTAGGGCTGGGAAAGGCTCGTTTTACGCATTCTTTCCTGCTCATAGACGACCTACCTGTTAAATGTCTCATGGGCATAGATTTTATCAATACTTTTAAAGTTACCATGAATTTCGAACAACATGTTATTTCCTTTCCGGAACCTGTCGAAGTGATTCCTAAAGATCCCATAGACATAACGAATTTGTTACTGAGTGAACAACTGAATGAGAGGCAACGAAACCAGCTTTCTCAACTTTTGAATGAAAAACCTGGTTTATTTTCCGACCAACCTGGTTTCACACAGGTGGTTTATCACGTCATTGACACTGATGGTTCGAAACCGATAGCGACGAAACCTTACCCTTGTGCTCCCCATAAAAAGAATGAAATGCAACGATTCACGGTCACGGCTGACCCGTGGGCCATGCCACCGGCCCTCTTTCGGGGGGGGAGATGTGATGTACCTGCCAGCAGGACGCACACGACATAAAGGCAGATAGTAGTCAGTATAAACGTCTGCGTATCTCAGTTGGTAGAGCGACTTGTTCCGGAATAAGCGGACTCGGGTTTGATTCCCGGCGTAGACCAAAAATGACGGAGAAATTTACTTCGTTATAGGGTACACAAGTAGGACAAGGTTGGGAATCACTGGTCTAGGGGAAAGGTGCTCACTCACACGCAAGTTTTTGAATTGAGTGATGAGACACCGAAAATGTCTTTATGACACCGATAATGTCAGTAAAGGTCTTTTCTACACACTTGCTCAAGTGGCGTATCTCAGTGATACTTTAAGTATCTTGAATACCCTGAACCTACCACTTCAAGGCCAAATTATTAGGGCTGTCGATCGATCAATATTTTTAATCGGTTAAAATTTCGCCATTGATCGATTAATCGGTAATTTGATCGAGTGATAAAAAATACTGTCACAAAAAATATACGACTATAAATTACATTATGCATTATTCTATTATTATGTGTATACCAAATCCGTCGTCTAAAATGTTAGGGTGTTGAACGTATCGTAGCCTGTTAATCTAATAGTATTCATTGCTTTACTTTATTAAACACATCAGAAATACAAATTAATAATAATTACCTTAAACCTGGTTTGCAGTCAATGCTTTAGCCAAGATTTTAGGCACAAGAGGTTGTCAACATTGGATGGTTTAAGCGAAGTACGAAGTTTGTTAACAACAATACCAGCGGCACTAAACACTCTTTCACATGGCACAGACGTTGCTGGAATGCACAACAACCATTTTGCTAAAGTAGCAAGCAACGGCAACTGTAATGCATGAATTTTCCACCACTGACTGAAGAGGATCTGTAAAATCGTCGTCGAGTTCAGGCAACTCTGATAAACTTGAAGCTCTAATTCCATCAGTGTGCTGACGTTTGTGTATTCCTTTATTTCTGTTTCTGGAATCGACGAATTGTTAAAACATAGTTTTCTTCGTTTCTGTTGTACATTACTTTGTTCTTGGTGTAAGGGCAGCTGTTTATTTGTGCTACTGGATGAAATTCTGTTCCACACTAACTCTCAATTTTTTTTTCTGGTATACAGCGTAGTCTCTTGAATCGAGGGTTAAGGGCAGTAGCTTCTTTCTTACTTGTCGTATAAAGGCCATTGACTGAGTCTTTCCGTCAGATCATCGAGCAACATAGCTTTAAATCTGCAAATATGTGCTGGTTCGGTATCGGACAATCTCATTGCGCTTTTGAGGTGTGTAAAAGCGGGAATTACAACACTGGAAGTTACGTACTTGTGACCTCCGAGTATTTCAGTGTTTTCCAAGCAAGGTTTTAATACGCTGATTATCTTCTGAAGCACTTCCTACTCAACTATTGTCAGAACAAGAGTATTCGATGCGTTGGCTACCAGAATGTTGTTTACGGCGTTTTTAGCTTTCACAAGACTTTCCACCATGATGTAGGTACTATTCCGGCGTGTCACAATGTCCTGTTGCAGCTAAGTGTCAGGAAGACCAAGTTCTTTTTGCTTAGACGAGAGTGTAGCCTCTAAATTTGAGCTGTGTTTGAAAGGTCCTACAATTTTTCGGCATTTAGCCAGAACCGTTTACATCCATGCCAATGTAAGAGCTTTAAATATACTTAACTGTAAAGTATGTGCCGAACATGTTGCACTGTCGAACGTGATCTTTTAACTCCAAGCACAATAGTTCTGGCATTATCAGTGCAGATGGCAACAAGCTTGTCCGTTAGTTCCAATTTTTTGACGGGTTCCTCAAATTATTATTTCTGCTATTACATATTAATTTTTATTTTGTAGACCCATTCTCATGCATTCAACAGAAAATGTATTTTCAACAAAACGTTGGAGGAAGAATTTGCTTTCATTAAAAGAGGAATAACGGATAATCACGTTATATGTAATAAATGTTCAGCAAATTTTAATATCGCGAATAGTGGCAGATCAGCAATTACACAGCACCTACAGACATCAAAACACAAACAAGCTGTTTATCGAGTAAATCGTTAAATTCGTTCTTTATTAGAAAAATTTTCGATGACAAAGTAAAGCACTAAAAGAAGCATCTTGGTGTTATCATTCTGTGCAACATAATCACTCATTTTGGTCAAACGACTGCATTTCAAAATTAATCAAGACATAATTTAACGAAAAGTATTCTTGCGCCAGAACAAAAACAGAAGCTATCATTTGTAATGTTTTTGGTCCATATTCTGTTGCTTCAGTTAAAACTGATTTATGTAAAACAATTATATTACTATTTATTTGGACTGTTCTAATCATGTAAATATTAAATTGTGTCCGATTTGGGACAGGTATATTTTACCCAATCAAGGTGTCAAAGTAAAAGTTTTAGAATTAAAGAATCCACCTGGAGAATATTTTGATATATTAACAGCTTGCATCAAGCAATCGCTAAATAGAAATGAAGTTACTGAAAATTACTTGCTTTCTGTGCTGGCAATACCAACTACAACTTTGGCGGTTCGCAGAGAAAAGGGGAAAACATTATCTTCTTTAAAATGCAAACTTTATGTGGCAATAGACTGATTAGTGTTAATTGTGCTGCCCACATATGCAATGACTGCATAAGCACTGGTGTTGATTGTCTTCCGGTAGACCTTGAAGTGATATTAGTAAAAAAATATTCACATTTTTACATCTACAGAATCAGAGTGGAAAATTTTAATATAATAAAGTTCAATATAAAAAAGTACTAGGTTACAGAAAAACGCGATGGCTAACTCTCCTATTAGCTTTAGAGAGAATATTGAAACTATTTAAGCGGCTAAAATCGTACTTTTTGGAACTGAAAAAATGTTCCACGATTCTGAAAATTTTTTTTAATGATGTGTCAGCTGAGGTATGGCTTTATTCTCAGCCAAGCTTCAAATTTCAACAATATATTTTTAAAATTGAGCCACAATAAATCTCAGTGTGTGAAGCCTCTATGCATTTAAAAGAACTGAAGCTGAAGTTAATTGAACGAAAAAATGAAGGGTTTCTACCTATAAATACTAAAAATAATAATTTTAGATTTAGAAAAAACCCAAAACATTGATGCCAACATATTTAAAGGTGCAATTGATAAATAAATTTTACCAAACCTGCATTGTTTATTTAAATCACTGGGACAGCTCTTTCGTGGAAATGGAAGCATATGGGTGGGCCTTACTACGGAAAATCCTTCCGTGGGCGAAGATAGAGGAAAGCATTTTGTTCATTTCCAGTCACTGGAACTTAAATATAAATGACAGCAAACTATTTGGTGAAAGTTCGTATGTCACATGTGAAAAGATCGAAGAATGGCGACAAAACGACGAGTCCTGCTAACATAGATGGGTTAGAATTTGTAAATATTTCACACATAAACACATATCGTTTAAAAACATTTTAAAAATCGTCGAATTTTGCTTTTGCCTCCCCGGATCTAATGCCCCCACTGAACGGGTATTTTTTTTAGTGAATAATATGTGGACCACTGAGAAACCCCAATTAAAAGTCGAAACACTGAAAGCATGTAGTATTTATACCAAATGCAACTTTGATATGATGTGTATAGAGTTTTATGAATTTTAAAAAACAAACCTGATTTATTAAAAAAGTTCATTCTTGTGAAAAATATCAAAATTAAAATTTTTAAAATAATAATATAATTGTTTAAAATGTTGTGTTGTTCATTATATTGTGCTGTTTATCACACCGTTGAGCCATTACATTATGACCACCTACCTAATAAGCTGTAGGACCCCCTTTAGCGAGAACAACAGCGACCATTCGGCGATGCATCGGTACCATGAGCTGGCGATAGGTATCCTGTGGTATCCGGTACCATAATGGCAACAGCAGGTCTTCGGGTTCCCGTACATTTCGGGGGTGGTGATTTAGCGCAAACCCGCTTTTCCAAGTCGAACCACAAATGTTCAATTAGGTTCATGCCAGGTGAATTTGGAGGTCAGGGTATTAACAGAAAATCACCAGCGTGTTCCTTGAACCACTCCTTGACGATTCTGGCAGTGTGGCATGGCACATTATCCTGTTGGTAATGGCCATCACCAGCAGGGAACACAGTTGCCATGAATGGGTGAACTTGGTCCGCAACGATGTTCAGTTACCTAACAGCTGTCAGGGATTTCGCTATTGGAATAATGGAGCCTAAAGTTGCCCAAGAAAACATCGCCCACACCATAACACGACCTCCGCCGGCTTGTTTCCGCGCAACAGTGCATCCAGGTTCCATAGCCTCCATTGGTAATCGGCGTATCCGCACTCGGCCGTCTACGTGATGCACCAAGAATATTGATTCGTCAGACTAGGCTACTTTCTTTCAATCATTTCCGGTCCAATCTCGATGATCTGGGGCCGATTTCATAAGTTGTTGTTGATGACGTGCAGTGAGCATGGGGCCCGGCTGGGTCTCCGGCTACGCAGGCCCATGTGTCACAGCTCACAGTTTATGGGCAGAAGGCTGCGATGAACTGCGCGCTGTGACACATTCATGGCCGTAGCTAAGGGGAGGGGGGGGGGTCTTAGGGGACGGTCCCTCCTGAAATCTCAATCAATTTTTCGAAATTGAACTTCAACAAATAATGTTTTTGTTTTTTTATTTGGCCTTATACATCCATTGTGGAGAACATTCTCTACATTTGGCACTAGGGGATCCTTGTACAATTTCATGTATATGAAACTGTATAGGCAAAATTCAGTCTGTTGGAACTTTTTTCAGCTCATCTGCGAAAAATAACGAAGTTCTCAAAGGTTTCATCACGCATTACCAGCTTCCAGGCACACGACGTTAATGTCAATGTGCGAAACACGTTGGGTTTACAAGCATGAAGCTTTATTGAGATTCCGAGAAATCTACGTTGTAATAGTTCTATCGTTACAAAATTTGCAAGATATAAAAAAACGCAGATCCTTCCAAACAGCTCATCATCCATTATGTGCTATTACCCAAGGCCAGTTTGTAGTCACCCTTTGCACATTTGACCTTGTATTTTCGTTGACATTACCGCTGTCGAAAACTTTTCAAAACTTTGACTGCGATTTGACAACATCACTGGAACATATTGATCTCGACGTAACTTCCCTCGACCATCTAAGAAGTAACGCCATCGATAAATTCAGCGTTATTTTTAATGCATAGTCAAAATTGATCACATGTTGGCTACCCCAATACCAAGAGTTACATCCAGGATGATTCAAAGAGGGAATATTTCATCAGAAACTGCAGAAGAATATTTCCGGAAGAATCTTTTCGTGCCATTTGTTGACCACGTGCGAACACAAATTAATGATCGATTCGAGACTCACAAGACATTAGTCATAGCGCTTCAAATATTTCTACCTCGTCGTGTTACGTTAAACTGCGAAAAAGAGCTAACGACTCGCAATGGATTTTATGAAAACGTACTTTCAGAGAGCAGTACTCTCATAGTCCGTTTGGCGAAACAAAGGGATCAACATAGATGCTAATTCAAGACCTGGTAAGACATTGGAGGCCCTTTTACAATGCGACTCAAATCTTTTCCGCAACTCACACACGTTGTTACAGATTCTTGCTACAATTCCGATTTTAACAGCTACGCCAAAAAGGACATTTTATTGAAGACATATTTAAAAAACTCAACGGGAGAAAACAGACAGAGTAGATTTGCACTTTTAGCAACCCATTACAATACTGAGGTGCTACCGGACGAAATTTTAAATCGGTTTATTAAATCTTCAAGGCGGGCTAATTTTTTATAAAGTGAGTGACAATATAAACCTTATTTGTTCTTCTTAATGTAAAAATTTCTTGAATTTGATGTTTTGAACAAATTGTATTATACCTGTGATAAATGTTTTAATGTTTGCCTTAAAATTTAAAACTTTCTATCGATACGTACTGTAATTGTTATTGCTTGTATCAAAACATTGGTTCAACATAATTTTTAAATCATTAAAAACAGTTATCTAAAAGAATTACCTCCCGTTGTGTTTGATCTATGTTTATTGTAAATTTATAGGCGGAAATTTTACAAGTAATGCAAATTTATGAGGAAAATTTTGCAATTACTAATCCCAGAAATGGGTGGGGGAGGGAAGGGTTGGTATAACTTTTTGAATTGTAAACTGAAAAAAAATTTCTATTCAGTCATCAAAAGAAATGAATATCTCACCAATAAAAAAATGTTGTCCCCCCTCCCCCTACGAAAAAATGCCTGGCTACGGCCTTGTGACACATTGCCCTTATCACCACTGTTGTAGCTGCGGGTGATTTGTGGCACTGTCTTTGCGGTCATTGTGCGACAGTCTCCGCTCCTCTCTGGCCCCAATGAACTGCGGTCGACACACGGCTGGACAATGGTTAGTCATTTGCCTATCTGTGCATTACTTTTGATACGTAGGCTACTCACTACAGCTGCACGTGAACCCACAAGCCGCACCGTTTCCGAAATCGTAATTCCGAGGCGCCGAGCCATCACAATTTGTCTTTTATCAAACTCCGATAAATCGGCAGCTTTTCCCATTCTGAGTCCGAACACTCTACTAACCGAAAGTTGATCTGATCTGATCATATGTAGAGGATTTTAGGAAGGGAGTATCTGACCCCAGGTCTTAAACAACTCTTAGAAATAGGAAGCTAGGAGATTTGGGCTACTGTGCCCGATAGGAAAGTGTCACGGAAGCGAAGTAGAAAGGAGGAGGAAGACGCCCTTATTTATTACCGGGGGACCATTACCCGGGGTCCGACGGCTTAACGTGCCCATCCGACGTACGGAGGATATTTAGGGGATCGAGCGTTCGTACCTGCCTGGGATCGAACCTGAGGTCCTTTCCGTGGCAATCACGAACGTTGCCCACCAGGCTACCCGCGGCCCACTAATCGAAAGCCGGTCCTTAGGTTTTACATATACTGATCTGTGAACTTCACCTGCGCCATCGTTCGGTCTCCAGGCGCGCTCATTCCTCTAAGCCGGGGGTGGTCATAATATAATGCCTCATCGGTGTATATTTTATTATAAGTGTTATAAGGCTTCTCAGTTTTAGTGAAACAAATAAACGCAACCTACTTTTTCTTATTAAGAAATAATTTCTGATTTGTCCTTTATTTTCATCAGAAAATATGGACACCGTAGCTATAAGCAGTCGCCCGTCCCTAATTTGGGGCCACTGATTCAGCGAGAGTCAGTCAAGTTCAGAGAGAGTCAGTGCCGTGAGACAAACACAACATCTATACCACACCGGGATTCGAACCAGGACCCATCTCAGACAAATGATCAGAAATTCAGAAGGCCTTTATTGCTCATAAAATGATGTACAATAAAAACGTCAACAGAAAAAGACGCTTCCGGCGTCCCAATCAACAAACAAATAATAAAACATTAAAAAAACACTACCAATAGGCAGTATGTAACTTTCAGCACTACGAGTATGTAACTTTCAGCATATAATCACTTGCAGTATTAAAAAGATTGTGCCTGGGGAAAAAACACATATTGTAATAGAACAAAAAACAATAAAATAAAAAGACCAAGTCATAACACCTAAAAAAACAAAAAAAACATTAAAGAAGAAAGGAAACACGGCCTTGATCAATATCGCACCATGTCCCATCAATTTTCCAGGTTTGAAAAAAGGACGACACACGATCAGCTGCTTTGGCAATATCAAACTCAGTTTGAACGTTAGAGATGATTGATGAGCGAAATTGTCTGCAGAGAAAACGGCGAGCAACATGATAGCGACGCAATGCTGGATCATCAACAGAAAATTGATACAAGTGATAGATAGTAAGTTTAGCCTGAAGGAAAAAAACGCACACAGTTGATTATGATGAATTGCAGGTTGATGATGACGGCGAAGGTAGAGAAAGTGCATCATGGTGTGAATTGAGCTGCAAACGTTTTGGTAAGTGAAAACTTCAAGGAAAATAAAGGCAGTAAAACCAAACAAAGAGAGTAGGAATGATGGACATCACCAACAGTGGAACAAAAAAAAAACAATCCGGAGAAAGAAGATGAAGAAATCCATGAAGGGTGCGTGGAGTAAGAAGACGTTGATGAAGATGGATCCAATGAATATCTTTGGCACGTGGTGCAGCAAGAGAAATATTGGTATCCAACCAGGTAGTATTTAATTCATCATCGGGGCGCCGACGCTTTTTTATCCAGGTGCATCGAGATTAACCCACGTCCGCTTCGGTCCCAGGCAGGTAAAAACGTTCGAACCACTAAATATCTGCCGTGCGTCGGATGGGCACGTTAAGCCGTCGGATCTCGGGTACTGGCGTCCCCAGCAATAAACAAGGCGTCTTACTCCCCCTTTCTACCTCGCTTCCGTGTCCCTTTCCTATCGGGCCCTCCAGCTCAAATCTCCTAGCTTCCTGTTTCTAAGGGTCGTTAAGACCTGTGGTCAGACACCCTCTTCCTAAAATCCTCTACAAATGATCTGAGTCTGAGTACCTAGCTTGTAACAAGGAAGTGCAGATGCGAACCTAGTCGCATTTGACGGAACTAGGAGTGTCGTGAGAAAGTGAGGTAGGTCTCTCAGCAACCACATTCCCAGTGCGCTAAGGCGTAATGCGCTTACACCTCCAACCCCACTTTGCTCGACATGGCTGCTGGGTGGGAAGCAATGATACGTGCTGATTTGAAGAATTCCTTTTCTACCCGTTTTTAAAATTATTTTGCTTTAAGCATTGTTAAATTTTACAGCAAAGAATAACTGTTTCTTTTCTTCCTTCACTATAAAAATGAATGCTTCTACAGTTTCTTTGTTTATACAAGGCAAACGTGTATGGTAAATTTACAAGTTTGTATAAATGAAAATTGCGTATAATGAACAAGAATAAAAAATGTAAAATGGACTGGAAAAAAAATGTCAGTGTTTATATTTTTGATTTTGAAAAAGTGGTACTCTTAGTACATTCTGGAGAGCCACTGAGGTGAGTCAAAAAGAACCACTTCCCGTGATATATAGAATTTTCTTTTGGGTGTACAGAACTGTACAACTCTGTGACTGTGTTTATTTCCAATTTTGGAAAAATGACACTCCAGCCAAGCACAGGTATCTGCTGCCTTGGCTGGTACATTCCCTGCTCCGGGAGAGAGAGAATAGTTTTCAGTTGTGAAGTCACGGAGAGAGGGGGAAGGGAAATGTTGGTAAGCATGTGCTGATTTGAATTTGCTCTTAATCCGGTGATACAGTCACACCTGTATAGGTCGATCGACAGAGTGTTTAGTGAAAACAAAATGCACCACGAGAAGGCGGGTTTGATATTTGCCTACGAGAGGCCATATGCTGTGCTCCAACAGACCTGGCATCCATTAGTGAATTAAAATATCATGTAGATACTCGAAAGTGTATACAGACATAGAATTTCAAAATATGCTTTAGAATAAACCTCGGATGTGGTATATCTTGAATAAAGGTTGAAGTCATAAACTCAATACTTTTTGCATCGAATTATTTTTTCTTTCCGTTTAGATAGCTTCTATGAGTCTCAGTGCAGCAAACAGTACTGTCGCTGCGAAGGCCCTGAGTTTGTGTGGTACAAGACTGGCAGAACGAGTGGCATAATTCTCTATCATGTAAAAAGAAAAGAAAATTGCGTAGGCAAGCCCTCGTAAAAAATCTTCGAAGTACTGCATTTGTTAAGGATCAATAATAAGACACTTCTGCAACATTTTCATCGCAAAATGCATTAGATATTTAAATACATTCTTGGCCATTTCTCTTCAAAAATGGAGAAAACGTGAATTATGAACATTAACTGATCTAATAAATATTCTGCTTTTGCTAATCGCAGAATGCCTAGTTTTTCGTTGTCATTTACTAAGACCACTAAAATCTGGGAAAGACGGTACCAAAAGATGCCTTTTCAGAGCTCACATTATCACTGTTATGGTAAGTATTGTTAAGACCTACCCCTGCCATTAATTTAGTAATTAATGGGCGTGGTGGATGTATGAAATTAATTAACTATTAATTATGTTCGAGGCTTGATTGGAGTTTAAAAGTGTAAACAGCAAAAAAAGTTTTATCTGGGGCTTTGGAAAAAGAAGAGGCGAAGAATTCTCCCTCTGGCTGGGTAATCTCAGAATAGCTCTGTTAGGTCGTAAATCGAAGGCTGCAGCTGACGGCCAGTCTAAACAGGGAAAGAGGTACATTTCGAAGAGGGCCACTTGTGTAAATGAATGAAGATGGGGGACAAAAAGGTTTAACGAATAATCGTAAATTCGTCGATTGTTTGGAACATTTTCGAGAACAATTGCTCTGTGTGTGTGTGGTCCGTGCAGGAAAATAAGATTTCGCTCTTGGCGTGAAAATAAGGAAGAAAGTTTAGTTGTCTGTACTCTCGCCGACGTGAAAGGCTGGATTGGATGCCTTGGATCTGCTATATGAATTGGGAAATGAAGCAGCGAATCTCCCCGCATTTGGTAAAAACGGAGACGACAACTCGGGGCAGCTGGAGTTGCCAGTTTGCCATAAAGACAGCAGAATGCCTAAATCCGCGTGATAAAGCAGCAGTTTCTAGGCCGGGAGCCTAATGGAAATCAGCGACTGGTTGGCCCACCGGAGTGACGTTATGGAGAAATGCTGAAGTTGGCGAGTGTACGTTAGTCGAAGCGAAGCCAAGCCGAAGATCGGGTTGGCTTCGCTTCGAAGATCGGGTGTTCGAGAACCCAACTACGGCAGTGTGCAATCACCATCCTCTCCCTGAAGCGGCGAAGGAAGCGAGCTGCTCCTGCGGGGCGAAGCGAGGCCCCATGTGTGTGTGTGTGGCTACGTAAGCAGCGCAGCCACTACGTGTAAGTGCGACGGGATAAAGCCAGCGCAAGGAAAATTGGTAGCGTAAGAGCGGTGGCTTGGATACCTAACAAATATACAGGTGAAAAGTTAAATCACCCTTTGGATTTATTCTTGACAGCATCCATGTAAGTAGAAACGTTTTGTTTTTATTGTTACCTCTGCTACGTAATTAGTTGAGGAACTGAACTAATATATTGCAAGAACTGAACTGAGAAATAGTAAGACCGAACTGTGGAATTTAAGTTCATTAAAACTATCTTCCGGGAACTGATTTAGGTCCAAGTTGACCCAATACTTATGTTCAGAAGACAGCTAAATTGTATTCGTATGTGTGCCATTGTTATGTTTTTATAGCCAATTAAATATTTGTTTAGGCAGTCAGCGCAGTTCTAGAACACATTATTTATGATTACGCATGTGATTGGTTCAAATTGTTTACGTGTATGCCCATATAATACAGTTTTCGTGCCAAGAACTAGGTCGAAGGACCTCAGAGAAGAAATATACTAATTGCTCGGCTACGGTTGTTAAATTGATTGACCGCGGTGAAATAGCGGCCGACGTCGTAACATTTTTTTGTTGACAGCAGCGGGATAATGACCCACTGTCGTAACATTTTGGTGGCGAGCGGTGAATGCATATCCTAGCTCGGCCCGGTACCGTAACAGTATTGTTTGTGAAAATTGCAGCACCAAAAAGAAAAAAGAAAGAAAGAATCGCTCTATTCAAATGAAATTTATATCACAGATTCCTCATGTTACAGGAAGTAACTGATAACATTTGTACAGCTATACAAGATTTTTTCGCTTCAAAACTCAGTATTTTGTGAAGCTACCTCGTGCAACAACAACAGCCTCTAGATGGCGCTGGCATTGAATGGAAGAAGTTTGTGATAACGTCCTGGAGAATAGCATTTCAGGCTCTTTCTATGCGAGAACAAAGTTAATTTGTGGTGACTGGCAGAGGCATTTGACAAGCTAGTCGCTTGGCTACCATGTCCTAGACATGTTCAATGTGGGACATGTCCGGTGAACGCGCAGGCCATGGAGAAGGGATATCTACCGTGCATGGAAGAGGTCTCTGGCATTCCGGGCCACATGTGGCCGAGCGTTGTCCTGCTGGAATATAACGCCAGGACAACTGAAGAAAGGGTATCACTTCCGTTTCTAAAACATCCCTTATGTATCGCTAGTTGTTGAAGGTTCCTTTAATCCGTATCATGCGAGATCGCGAACTGAACATTATGGCTCTCCAAACCATGACGCTTTGCGTTGGTACGGTATGACACTGCAAAATGCACGTTCGAACACGTATGCGACCATCATGATGCATCAGGTTGAATCGTGACTCGTCAGAAAACACGACTTGTTGCTAATCAGGGTGCCAATGCCTGCGTTCGAGAACCCATTGCAACCTGAGGCGTCTGTGATTAAGGATCAGAGGAATGTGCAGCAATGTGCTGCCAGCGACCAGTCCTATGTTAAGGACGATGGTAAACTGTACGAGAGAACAAAGCCTGACTTATGACAGTGCTCCACTACTACGCTAACATCGTGGGTGTCACTGTGTGATCGGTCACTGCCGTGCGGTAAAGGTGTCTGTTGTCCCATGCAGTCGTACGATTTTGCGGTCTATTTCCCGGATTTTTGTGCGTCCGACCCGTATTTGTTCACTGATGTCACGTTCGCATCACTGTACCACTGGCGTTTCATTCTTTACTAGTGGCAATTTCGCTGTAGGAAAATCCATCTTTTCTCAAATCAAAAGTCTTTCCTCGCTCAAAGTTCGTCAGGTGTTCATAATGCGACCTTCTTCGGCGACGGAGCACAGTAAGACACAAGAACACCCTTTTGACTCTACAGCGGCTCTTCAATGAGTGCAACATCTCGTTTGAGTGTGCTCTTTATACCCAAGACCGGGCAGTTCAGAGGAAGCTGCTCCGAAACCACACGCGCATTTTAACTGGCGTTTTAATAATTAGCATGTCCCAACCTGTTGTACATATCCTGTAATTTTCAAACTAACGTAATTTTCAAACAAATGCTAATTTTAATAATTAGCATGTCCCAACCTGCTGTACATATCCTATAATTTTCAAACAAATGCTGATGTAGTTCTTCATGGTGTTGCAATTTTCACAAACAGTAGTGTAAAAAAAAAAAAACGTACAGTTTCATGTTTTCTACCAGGAACTTTGAAAATACAAGTTTTTAACATCTTACGGGTACGGTATCAACAAACAATTATTTACAAACACACAAGTTACTTAAGGAGAAATGGTTTAACTGGTCATTTATTTATACACTGTGCATATCATGGTGGTTTTTCAAGCGGTAATAAGTTTCTACTCGTTTGACTGTAGTTTTCTACTTCAGTAGAATGAGAGCAGTTTATCATATTGACACTTTCGATAACTCGAATTGTGTCAAAAATAATTTTTGTAATGTATAATGCATCCACCCTCGGTGGCGTTATATATGAAAATTAATATTTTTTTCGATTTTTTTCCAAAAAATTTTAGGAGCATTTGTCTTCTAAATTCAGAATCTTGGTTTTTGGATCTTCCAATCTAAAGTTCGAAAGTGGCGTTTGTTATTTTGGATGACAGTTGCGACATCAAGAACACTCACTGTCCAGCTTCAC